>JANRMT010062806.1:44584307-44662829 GCA_026402145.1 Polypterus bichir lapradei
GAGAGAGAGAGAGAGAGAGAGAGAGAGAGAGAGAGAGAGAGAGAGAGTGAGTGAGTGGCACGGGCATGGTGGTGCAGTGGGTATCACTGCTGCCTCCCAGTTAGGAGACCCGGGTTCACTTCGTCCTCCCTGTATGGAGTCTGCATGTTCTCCCCATGTCTGTGTGGGTTTCCTCCGGGTAGTCCAGTTTCCTCCACAGTCCAAAGACATGCTGGTTAGGTGCATTGGTGATTCAAAATTGTCCCTAGTGTGTGTGTGTGTGTGCGCGCCCTGCAGTGGGCTGGCGCCCTGTCAGGGATTTGTTTCCTGCCTTGCACCCTTTGTTGGCTGGGATTGGCTCCAGCAGACCCCCATTACCCTGTAGTTAGGATATAGCGGGATGGATGGATATATGTATATATATATATATATATATATATATAAATAAGCTAAAGTATTAATATGCTAAAACTATTAAAAAGCTTTTGTGCTTCAGGGAATACATGCATTGAAGACTAAGAAAATCCTTGGGTTCTAACAAGTGTTTGCCAATAGTAAAGAAAAAAATCTAAATTGCTATTTATAATCCTTTATTAAACTAATCTGGGCAATGGCCACAGACTGGAGATGTAACAGATAACTGGAATGTTGCCAATGTGAACAAAAACAAAGAATAGATCCCAGTAATGATAGAACAATAACCCATACTTCAATCCTGTATAAGATTAAAAAAATCCACAATCAGAAATCAGCCACTTAAGTAGTAAACAAAAGCAAACTATTTGCCATAATTTACCCAGACTTTCAAATGTCTTTAATACAATTTAGCATCTAAGATTAATTCAGAACCTAGACCCCATTGTCATGAGAGGTAGGTTATAAAACTAGATTTCATATTGGTTAATAAGCTAGTGACAATGAGGCTCCACGTGAGGTAAAGTCATTAGTGGTGTCCCCCATTGATTTGTGCTAGGACTTTCTGTAGTTTATATTAATGATAATAACAAAATGAGTAAACCTGACAAATTTTTATGACAAAACAAAAGTGGAGATACTGCAAATACCGAAAAAATACAAATTAATGTATAGTAGAGATGCACCTCCCTGGGATGATGGACATGTCCTGCTCTAGTAGAAGTTAAGCTGTTTAGTCTTGTACAAAACTGGCTGTGTAAGAACCTATTCCATGTCTTTAGAAATCGCAAAACTATTCATACATTTTAACCAGCAATATTCTTCCCATTAAACAATGAATCATATTAAAAGACAACAATGGGAAATTAAGGGGAACTGCATTCAAGATGTAGTCTTGGAAGCCTTTCACTCCAAAACAAACTATTCAGTCATATGGTAGAAGCAAAACCTTGACAACCTTTTTTAAAAAGTAGTTGGATGAGATATGGATTCATCTTAGCTACTGTGTTTTGCTAACCAAACAAGCCTGACGGATGTAGGTCTCCTCTCATATGTCAAATGTCTTATGTTTGTATAGTGGTTCTTGGAAGTAGTTTTTTGTTCTTTTATATGGCATATGTTCATTTCAAAACACTTCACAAAACAATAATGTGGTCTATTATATCTTTGTTGAGTAACCACTCATAATTACCAAGTACTTAATGGAATAATTTCTCCATCCTTTTGTACAGGGGACATTGCCATGTAGCTATTGTACAACAAGATTTTTTGTTTCTTTCAGTGAGCTGCTGTATGAAATAAAAATAGTATAGTCAAGATGTAAAATAGATGTTGGAAATTTTGTTGTAGGGAAATGTTGCCTACTTCCTTTATATAACAAAGAGAAAGCAGATGCCTTGTCTTTACATACTATATTATGAAAGAACGAGACAGAATTACCTCCACCTCAGTATTGTTTCCTATAGAAAATGTAAAATTATATTTTTCCAATCTTTTGCTATTAGCATTAAAGAAAGTCCCCACTGTAAGTGTAATAGTTGAGCCCCTTTAAGGTATCTGGAGAAAAGGCCCATTCTGACAGGGTATCCATTCACTTAAAAGATTAATGTGTTTGAAAACTCTCCCTTGCTCATGAAATCTTCTTCAAAACCACGTCTGACATGGATCTAATTTCCCAGCTCAATGGCGTCATTATTAAACAGTCACCCATCACAAACAACCTGTTTATCATACCAGCATTCTTTAAAAGCAGCTAGTTTAAATGACAGAGCTTAAAAACACTCAGCTACCATCCCCAGCCCATTTTTTCCTAAACTATATCCATACACATGTCTATATGCTATGCTTTCTGTAAAATAAATATTTAACAAAGAAAGAATAAATCATATACACAGTTGACATGCTTAATCTTGTTAGAACGTAACTGTTTTCTCTTTTTTGTTTTGAGGATTGAGACAGTTTAAATTGCAGAAGACTAGAAATTGTGCAACCTTGAATCACCCCATCTGAAAGGTACAAGTTTGAACATTTGCAGGTATAAAGTATCCTTTTATATTTAAGAGGAGGTTTTAAATATTTATTTCAGCATATAAGGTTCAAATTAAAGTGGTTGGGTAGCACTCATATGGCCCATAAACACATTACATTTAAAAACAGAATGAGGCAACATGATTTCCACTGCACACTTAATTAACAAGTTCAACAAATATAGACTTACAAAATAATATTTTGATATTTTTTTAAGTCAAAGCCAATTTGTCTTTGTACTGATATTCTGGCTACAATTTTAACACTCACTTTATTTGCATGTTGTATATCATATTGAGTAATGGAAATCTAGAATCTGTTACTGTTCTTTAATTAAAACAATTAACAGTGTAAAGCACAGGAAACTAAATGTATAGCTGTGTTTGTTCAAAGTTTCCAAAACTGTGAAGCTACTGAACATTTCAAGAATTGTGAATGATGGATACATAAAAAAAATCCAAGTATTTTCTTTTATAAAATGTGAATGAAATTCAATGAAACAACAGTTAAAATAAACATGAAGAGAAAAGTTGATAATACACACACAAAATAATTTCTTGTCTATGATGTTTCAGGCTTACACATTTTAGTTACTTTTATTGTTTGTATATACATTACACATATGTTAGGCATGTAGTTTTCTGAACATATGTACTATGTACCTTTCCATTTGCAAACAGTCTGTTCCTCACCTTATCCTACAATGGTTTTGCGGTGTGTTAAGAATTTTCCATTAACATGTCAGCTTACATTGGATAAAAAAGAACCTCCCATCATCTATTGTTATTGACCACTAGTACCCACAGAACCTCAGGCAAAATGTTGCCGTGCCAACTGGGCTACCTGGTTTACTTCTTTGATATAAGAAAAAAAACAGCATGGTGCAAAAATAGAACAAATCAAGTAAGCCGTCACCTATTATAGCATTCAATTTGGTTTGCCAGGCTTGGTGTCAGACTTCCTTCCTGTAAGTAGGATGCCTTTCAAGGCAGCCGCCACCTTCCAGGAGTGCCCTCTTTTTGTGGCTCCTGGATTGGAAGGGACAGAGTTAGTTGCCCTCACCAGGCAGCTTCTCTGGGCTGTGGTTAGAAAAGGCCACAAGGTGGTTAATGATCACACCCCCTAGTGTCTCTGGTTGGTAGTGCTTACCTTAGAGGTAAGAGAGGAAGGTAACTCTCTGATGTGCATGTATGTTTGCACTATGTACCTAGTAAGACTAACATTCTGTTCTACTTAAGCAAATACCTATTTGAATTTAACTTTAACATACACTTACTAGGACTGGCAGTTACAAATAGCATTACTGAAAAAGTTAAGTATTGACTGGAAAAACATTCTTCATGATAAAGTGTTGTTTGAAGGATTGTGAACCACTTTTGAAGACATTCAAATCATGCTATAAACCTATACATTTTAAATTTTTAATAAGAAATCCTTGTTTAGTCATTAGCTTCTCTAGTTCTTACATTTCTAAAAGGAAGATATTGTCTATATCTGTATTATTTAGAAGAACCTTAATACTGCACTGCAGTGGGCTGGCGCCCTGCCAGGGGTTTGTTTCCTACCTTGCACCCTGTGTTGGCTGGGATTGGCTCCAGCAGACCCCTGCGACCCTGTAGTTAGGATATAGCGGATTGGATAATGGATGAATGGATTAATACTGCACAGAAAAGAAAAATAAGTAAGTAATTAGAAAACATGCAAAATTATTTGAATAATCTAGTTTATTATCTTAGTTTATGAAGTAAGAGTAACTAAATAAGCATAACCAAGCATAACACCATATACACTACAGAGTCAAAAGTAAGTATTTCGAATGTGGAATGAAGGCTAGAGTCAAGCCATTTGAACATGAGGAGAATGTGCGCAAACTGGAAGACGCAAGGGCAGGAGTGGAGCCTGAATTTATGAGAGAGCAAAAGTACACAAGAAATCTGAAAAATAACAGGAGATCCTTCACTCCATCAAGCATGTTTGTTTAGCTACAAGCTAAGCTGTCCCAGATGCTCTTTACATGTTGTCAAGGTTTCTGCTTCAACTACATGTCTCAGTAGTTGTAGACTCCCACAATGCGTTGCGTAAGAGCTTCCTGACTTCAGTCCTAAATGTACAAATATGCAATAATAATCACTGTGCCAATGCATCATCCATTTGACATCTTTTTAATGTGTACACTATTTTGGCAGGAGATAACACCTACAGTGAGATCCAAGACTAAAGTCTTGAGATTAAGCGTAATACTAGTTCGACTATAGCTGATTTTGCATCATTATTCAGTCAAAAATTATGTACACGGATATGAGATGATGTTAGCTTGTGAGATATTTCTATAAATAAATAAAAACTGTATGGTTATAAGATTGTTTGAGGAACAAAGCAATTACCGGTGATCTTTGTAGTTGTGTTACATTTTATTTTTTACAAAAAGCATTGTTTTTGTTTGTTTGACACCAAAGCTTAGAAGCTTTATGATTGAACCATTGAAGTAACCAGTTTAGAATTAAGACCTCCCTTCTTCCATTAAACATGTTAAAAGCACAAATAACTAGGTCTGACATACTGTATTAGCATGGTTATCAAGCAGATTTGCAGGCTGGTTTTAATATTCATGTGTTGGTAACCTATTTAAGGTTCAGCTGCATTAACACTGTAAAGGAAAATATCTTTTTTTATACTTCAACACAAGGTCACTCCCCCTTTAGATACAATTTTATGTAATAAAATTTTAATTCCTAAAAAGAAAAGAACATTTGTTTGATGAAAATAAAAAAGAAAAAACTTTTTCAGAATTGAGTAACACTAAAACATAAACATTAACCTAAAAATGGAAAAAGTGCAATGGGTTTATTATTCCATTAGCATTTATTTCATAGCCAGTCATAACTATTGTGGAGACCGGCCCGGACACAGACAGGCAGACATTGTTTTACACTCAACACACATTTATTAATTGTCTATTATTTACAAAGTGCCACACAACTCCAAATTCCCCCAAAACTCCTGGCCAACACACACTGCCTTCTCATTCTCCTCCTTACCTCCTCCAAGACTTTGTCCTTCTTCTCTCCCGACTCCAGCCATTGTATGAAGGGAGGCGGCCCCTTTTATAATCACCCGGATGTGCTCCAGGTGTGTCCCAGCAATCTTCCACCAACACGTCCCAGTGTGGCGGAAGTGCCGGCTGCATTCCCAGAAGCACTCTGGGTGTCCCTGCTCTTCTTCCCCCCAGCACTTACAGGTGTGGCGGAAGTGCTGAGGTCCAGGGCTCCAAAGGCATAGGGGCGCCCCCTGGCAGTGACCACGGGCCCCTACAGGGTTGAGCTTCAAAGCTCTCTACCCATGGCCCCCAAATGTACCAGGGTGGTCGCCCACACATGGTTTGGGGAAGGCGTGAGCCCTCCTCCGGTCCTCCTGGGCATCCTGGCCAGGTCACCCCCCCCCCCCCAGCCATCTCCAACACCATGTTGACAGCAGTAGTGTCTGATGGAAACACACTATGTTTTTAAATATTAGAGAACAGTAATTAATATATACAATGCATTTGAAAAGTGTTCAACCCCTTGGAAGTTTTCATATTTAAATTATTTAACATTAAATCACCATAGATTTAATCTGACTTTTTCACCTTGATTATCAGAAAAGGACACTTTAATGTCAAAGTGAAAGCAGATCTCTGCAAAGTGATCTAAATGAATTAAAATTATAATGCACAGAATGATTGATTGCAAAAGAATTTACCTCTTTCAAGTTAGTGTGAACAGAGGGGAGTTCTGGAACTGTGCGAGACTTATCTGCTTTGGGTTTCTCGAGTTCCACAACACACATTATCAGGATGTCACTTAGGGCCCCCAGATGCTCAGAAGTGGGACTGGGTCCAAGTGTTATAATCAGGTTAAGATTTACTTTTTTTTTTGGTAATACCTGGACCTTATTGTGGTTGTGAACACTTGAGAACATAATTATATTGTTTATTCTACATCAAGAGTGCCTTTTCTTGAAATTAAAAATATTTCACATCCTATGTTCGGGTTATCATTGTCTTGTATGGATGCCACCATTTTGGTTTTATGTTGTCAAAATGTTGCTAACGTGGGAGTAACTAGGAATGCGTGGTGCATGACCTCATAAATGCACTGGTATAAAGGTCAGCACTGTGCACTAACTCGTAGTTTAAGTAGTGACACTTGATTTTGATTTTTAATGAAGAAATCTGTTTAATGTTTTGGGCTTGATGATTTGCTTCTAGGCATTTTAGTTCTACAAATTTTGGCTCACATCCCAGACTACGTTTTACCTATGCATGGCAAAATACCACGCACTGTAGTCCCTAATGGAATAAGAATAACTGTTATGGAAAAGGTTATGTATTTCTGTTATTTGATGATATATTTAAACAAAGCAACTCAAAAGGAAAATATTGAATTAATTGTATTTTTTTCCTTTTCTGTTTTTACATTTATTTTTTGTGAGGAGTAACACCTCCTCCTGCTGTTTTCAAATAGAGCATAAACAATAATACTATGCTTGCTGTTTGATTTACAATGTGGTGTCCATGGCATTACACATGCACATACACAGCAAAGCCTGACGATGAACACATCTGTAGCACATGCACAAGGAATCATCAATATGTAACAGCATAAAACAATACAGAAGATAATTAAGCAAAGAAAAAAGATTCAGATTAATGGAAAACTGGCAAAATGTTCCTACCACTTTTAATATACTGACACTATAAAGGCTAGGAATAACTTCATCACTTCACAGTACTCTTAGACACTGGATGACTATTAGCATTTACCTACATACTAATTATCTGACTTTGACCTGTATTCTTAACACAGGGAGATGAAGTCCTTGAAAAACCTACATAGGTACTGTAAAATGTGTACACTCAAAGTAGATAATTCCTAGGCAAGTATACAAATACCATCTCCTTGAACTTTGAAACATTTTAGGCAGAAGAGCTAACAATGGTGTCAATTTTCCTACTCCTGCTTATTTTTTATTATGTCATGTCTAACCCACTTAATCCAGACCAGGATTACAGGGTGGAGGTTGTGGAGCCCATCCCATTGAGCTTAGGGCATAAGGCAGAAACAAACCCTGCACGGGTTACCAGGCCATTGCATGATAAACACACACTCACACGCCAAACACATGACAGCCAATTTTGCATTGACAATTCACATAGCTTGCATGTCTTTGGAAAGTCGGAGGAAACCCATGCAGACATGGGGTGAACATGCAAACGCCACACAGGAAGAACCCGGGATATGAACCCTGGCCCCCTTACAGCAAGGTGGCCGTGCTATCACTGTGTCACAGTGCCACCCTATTTTTATGTGTTATTTATTTCCTGTGAAGTCAAAGATTTGTAAGAGGCCATGTTTCTTTTTTGACATGACTATTTATGTATATTGTGGTGCTCGTTCTTCCTCCTTGTGACATCAGGGCTGGGAACCTAGAGAACTAGACAAGGAACTTAAGATGCCTCTGAGAGTATTCTCATCTTTTCATCGGTAAAGAATGGAAATCAACCACACAAACAACATTTATGTAGGGTGGGAACTTTTAAGTTTAAGTGGCCTTAAACCAGCAGACAAAAGGGAGAACCAAAGTCCATCAGCTACTTTCATAGCTGCTTAATGTTGATGTACATATTTTTATTTTCTTTAGGAGTGGTTAATATACCAGTTGATCAGGTATACAGGAGAATGGATTTAGAGAAACCTTTTATACCAGTATACTAAAAATAGGTGGACACATTCAAATATAAAACTCAAAATGTGCAGATCTGTATATTCAAAAGGAATGGGAAATATGATTTTCTATCTGTTGTGTCTTGATTGTATCTTTCTGTATAAACTTATATGCGAATTGTATTTAAAAAGTAAATCTCTGTCTTTAGGATTATTACCCACAGTGTTCTGCGTACCCAGATTGGTGTGGTGATGCATACAGTGAGGTAGAACAGGGAAAAGTGGTGTCTTGTGCTGTGTGCACTTGGAGGTGGCAGCATGAATGAGTGAGAGAGAAATTAAAAAGATAAACTTTTAAACTTGGTTCAAAAGATATTCATCAAATAGGTTCCATAGCAAGTATTCACAAGAGCCACTGTTATGTGCATAATTAATCAGTAGAATTTTTATCTGTTAAAAAAATAAATTTTTGGTCTGAAAAGTTCATATGAGTATATTACATCGGTATCTACCACAAACATGAGAATTTCTGACTATATTGTGATGTGTATTTTCAGATAAACAGTCAATTCCTAGTTTACTCCATTTTTTGTGTTTGGACCTGCTACTACATGTGTGAGTGGACATTCTTGCAGGGAAGGCTTCTGTTCTCTTTCTCCGATGTAGAACCCTCATCCTCATCTGAGTTCACCTGTGTTATAGCATGTCTTTATTTGAAAGCCAACAGTATCAGATGGGGGGGAAGGGGAGGAGCAGGGCGTGAATGGGACCGAGAGAATAAAACTGAATAATGTAACAAAACACTATCTTTTACATGTACTATAAATTTATACCTGCTGTTACAGACTCAAATAAATCAAATGAATGTTTTTATTCTATAAAAGTAATAATAATAGCCACTCACTACTCAAAATAGTCAATGCATGAAAGCCCCAGGAATTGAACCCGCCACCTCTCGATTTGGAGACAGCAGTTCTTACCTCTACACCAGCCAAGCAGACGTATATGTGGATGTGTGTGTCCTACCCTATCCCAATTTCTTTTACTTGGGTTAAATTCTTGAAAAAAATAGTTTTGTTATATGTGTCTTTTGTGAAAGTGTTTATTTGATATTTGGACTTCAGTCTTCACACATTATACACTTCACATCAGCATTTTGCCAATTATTAGTAGAATATGAAAAACATTTCTGTTCTAGCTATGTGTTCAATATTTCTTGCCTTGCATTTTCTGTCATCTTACATTTACAAAGATCGTTGTAGACACGGAACATGTATGAAATGTTTGTGTTCCAAATAACGATATATTATTTAACCTATACAATTCAAGGCACCTCACACCCAGATAAATAGACTTGATCTGGGAAAACTCTGTGTATGACAATCTGTGTTGGTGGGGGATGGGATAGCAGGCTGCTTGCTGCTGATGAGGTGCGAGGGAATTTAATGTGGCGTGAGATTACAAGTTTTTTCATAGGCTTCAGGGATTCTTGTGTTAATCCTGAAACATCAGAAAAAATGATTAAACTGACTGTGAAGAACAGACGGAACATCCAATAAGACAGAGATAGAAAAAATATTTACCTATTCTTCTGTTTAGAAGTCCAGAAAATTAAAGTCCTCACATTCACTTAGAAAGTTTAATAGAATTAGGCTGACAGTCCAGAAAGTCAAATGGAAGTAAATTAAAGCCTAGAAACAAGACTACATATTTATCCTTTAATGCTGATTGGCAGATTCATCTGAAACACCACAATTATTTAACTTTGCCAAACTGAGGAAGATTTGAAATGTAAAAACAAAAATAAAAAATAATCTCTCTCTCTCAGGGGTGGGGATCGATCTTTTCTTAACTCAATTTTTCTTTTTGTAAAAACTTGATTGCTTTGTATGGATTGTAATAAAATTAATAAATAAAATAAATAAATAAATAAAATAAAAACAAAAATAAATACTATAACTTGAATTTCCAAAGGTCAAAAAGTAATACAAACTTTCATATCAAATGATCTATTCCACTTGATTCCAGATACTAGAAGTTTGTAAAGACAATGTTTGAATTGGCACATTATTGGCAAAGTTAAACAAAGTTTACAGGAAGCATATAAATTGAATTAGAGACTGAGAACAAAATAAATTACTGTTAAGTATATTCTCGTTATTGAAAACAGCAGTTGCCCTTTTAATTAGCTGTCACTGAACATGAGATAGTAACTTAAATTGTGATGATGATTTCTTGAAATGCATGAAAATTTATTTTGTAATTTGTTTTCTTTCAGCAATTGGCAAAATAATAAAAACATCTTTCTGTTACTTATGCACAAAATAAGCAAAAGCTGTCATAATTTAATTTCAAGTACACTATTTTTGTATTAAATATTTTATAGTTGATAATTCAAAGAAGATGTGTGTCTTAAATGCCTGCATGCTACTGGCACAGTGTAATGATAAGATGCTCTGAACAGATTAAATACAGATTAAAATACCGAGCTGTGTGTTGTTTAGAGAAAGAATAAAATGTAAAAAAAATCTTTAGTTGTGAAAATGTCTAGAATAGCTCATCAAAAATAATGTCAACTAATCCTGCATTGGTTTCCATTCTCAGGCATTAAAATGCAGTTGATGCTCATGAACAAGTGATCAGAAGTTAGCTTCTGTACCACATAAGTCACTTATGATAGTTTACATGACGTGTGGATATCAGTGGCTCATTATCTTTTAATATATATTTTAATTGTGGTTCATGAAAGGAAAATTAAGTGATTAACTCTGGAATAGCTTAGCAGTTTGAGACATTAGTATTCATATCTTTGGTGAATTCTGAGGATAACCTGCAAGCCATTTCAGAAATTACACAGTGGCTTCTAAGTACAGATTGCACATCTGGCATCTGTTCGACAGAGGCCAAAATCTGCCCATCTAACCCTGATGCCTGACAAAAATCAACCATTCAGTGGTCATGTGATGGTAGTTGCAGGAATTTTAAAATGTAGCACCATCTTTGTTTTGTTTCATATTATGCATCCCTAGGCAGTGTTTAGAGTTTTTATTTTTTGCCTGCCTTTTTGTTTCTTTTTTCTAAATAATATTTTTAATACTCTTATTTATGATTATACCTATGAGGTTTTGTTCTGCCTTAGGGAAAGAATAGGCAGATAGAATGACATGAGAGGACTATAAGGTGAATAAGACTAAAACTTTTAGTCAATGGTGCAAGTAGGGGTCATTACTAAAGTAAAAAAAATAAATCCCAGACAATACAATACGCAAAGGCAAAAATCAAATCCTAAGAGACACACAAGAAATTTACAGCCTCTGAAAATGTTCCACACGCCAACTACCACCATCAAGGATTTTTATTGTTTTGAGTCTAGTCTTAGACAACCAGGAAGTGCCCAATACCAACCTTTAGTTAAAGAATAAAAAAGTAAAATAATAGAATCAACCTAGAGAAAAATTACAGTCACATGAAATCATAACAGGTTTTGGCAAATAGAATTAAATGTCATCAACAATTGTAACTACACCTATGATTTACTGAATTGTATACACTCGACTTTAAAGAGATATACAGTAAGGTGTCTGTTAGTGTTCTGTTTCATTATGTTCATAAGAGGATTTGTTTTTTTTGATGGCTACAATTTTTAAAGCGGTTTAATCCTAATTAAGTTTTATGTTAATATTAAGAAAATTAAGATATGTTGTAGAATTCTACATACTGTACAGTATCTTATAGACATATTGGTTTTTCATGCTCATTAATGCTGCCTCTATACAAGTGTTTTGTATGCATTGTGTGCATTAGGAAAATGAAAATGTGTGCATATAATCCTCTCGAGTGATTATTTTCCTGTAAAACATAATGGGATGCATTCTGCCATTCTATTTTGACTGGGTCTCATTGATAAAAATGTATTTGCTTGTTCTTTTACATATCATACTGTGGAACGGTGACTGCTGGTTGTAGCTAATTTTTCATTACTGTGCTGTGATGTTTTTGGTGATAATTAGGAATTAGTTAAAGGTAGACAGAAGCTCACACATACACTTAATACTCAAGTGTGCAGAAGCATCCCTATGCACATTGTAGAGTTTTGTATACCACAAGCAGTTGTGATTTCTTTTGTCTGCCTTGCTAGAACTCAGTGCCAAAGTTAAACATATTTATATTTTTTTGTAATACCACCAGAATTATACAAAAAAATTGTTGAATTTTGAGCAATTTAATAACTGTATTTACTTAAAAGAAAACAACTAAAAACTATTATTCTTATCGATGGCTAGTAGAGGTACCTGTGATTTTCTGGTGGGAAAAAAGTGCAGATTAAGTAACTAAATAAAGTTTCCCAAGATGAGGAATTTCAGAATAAAACACATCCTGTGATCACCCCTTAGAGAAATGGAGAATCTGTGCAAACTTTGCCAGATATGTGATCAACAATCAGCTTTATACTGTATATTATAGCTGAAGTACCCAGCATTGCTTGAATATATTTGTGAAATGGGTTAAGGTAAGAGAGCAAATATGTGTGCATTTTTTAAATATTGACACTTTTTTCAATGCTGATTGAAATGCTAGCGTTCCATACATCATATACACTGCCTCTCTAATAACCATAAATCTCTCTGCTCTTAGGAGTCAAGAATTTGTTCTTTTTGTGTATGACTGCATTTCATAATTGTGGTAACCCCTTGCTGGGCTTGAACCATGAATGCTGCATTTGTGTATTTCTTCATGTACTGTGGTTTCACAAATAGATGTTTGTTCACACATTAATGAACTGGATGACTTGTTGAATAATTGAATCATTGATACAGTATGTCAGCTGAGCAAAACTACCAGTTTTTCAGTTTTTGTGTTATTTCCTCTATTTAACCCCTAGTCAAGATTAAAACTTTAAACTACATATGTTAAGTTAGGTTAAGTGTAACGTACATGCACAATTTCATGAATATCCACTCAGTTGTTTTGGCGTAATACACAGTTTTTTTGCTGTTGGCTCTCTTTTTCACATCAATGAAATTCTTAAAACTCCATGAAGCCTGAATTTCAAAGTACTGTACATTAGCAATAATATAAATTAAAGACATTCATGAAAATAGTGATAGCTATTTTTGTGTTGTGCACAATTTTTGTGTTGATCCCTCACTGCCATGGCCAACACTGCTTTCCTCTGTCATTTCAACTGAATCTCTGATATGGTATTGGGCTTTCACTGCAAGTTGTACTTCTCCGAAATACTCGTAATATACCAAATTCAGTATTTTGGTGTGATAGAGCAGTTTTGGTTTTGTGCCCTTTCAACTTGTATCAACAATAATATACACACCAAATTTCATGAACTTCCTCCATTATAACAACCCATCCTGATGAAATTTTTGAAATATGGTGTAAATTGGATTTTATGTTGGTTCAACTTTAACAAACATGCAAAATGTCATCAAGATTGAAATAATGCACAGTGATACAACGGCACTTCCGAATTAAACTTTTGAAATTCTATATAGCCTATATATTAAGTTGGACCAACAGCAGCCTTCATGCAAAATTTCAAGAAAATCAGTCATTTTTGCATGATTAGTGAACAAACAAACATGATGCAATTTAAGGTTTGAAATGAGGTCCTTATTGCGGAAAACATATAAAGGACATCAAACAAATCTGTAAATTTCCAAAGGCAGACAAAAACATTACGATTTTATTTATATAGCTAAAGGTTATAGCTTCGAGAAACATGTTTATGTTCAACAGGAAAATGTCTAGGTAGACTGGGAAAAAAAACTATAACTTTTTGAAAAAAAATCACATGTTTGGCATGATCTATGTACAGTATTATTAAAAATTTTACAACCAGAAATCATAAACTATTGATATGTTTCACAGGACTATACTGTTTTTGTATACCATCAATTAGACATATATGTGTTTAAATATTTAAGTCTGTAAGTGAACCAACTGTATTTTTTCTATTTTTCAAAAACTTTAATTTCCCACTATAACCCAGCCACAGGGGATGCACAATCCAGTATGTTTCTTCATTCTGGTCCCTTTCGGGGAGGGTTACATCAGGAAAGGCATCTGTTGTAAAATTTTACCAGATCAATATGCGGACCACAATACAAATTTCCATACCAGATCGGTCAAAGCCTGGGTTAACAACGGCTGCCACCAGTACTGTTAGCCAACAGGGTGCTGGCGGAAATTGGGCTACTATTGACCAAAGAAAGAGAAGAAGAGTGTGGGAGACAAGTCCAGAGGAAGGTACAAGAGAGTGGAACTGAGGGTAGGAACTTTGAATGTTGTTAGTATGAATAGTAAGGGAGAGAGTTAGCCAATACCATGGACAGAAAGAAGGCTGATGTATTGTTCGTGCAAGAGAGTGAGGCCAGGTGGATGGGAAGAGAAATGGGGTAGGGGTTATTCTGAATGAACAGTATATCAAGAGTGTTTTGGTGGTGAAAAGAGTGTCACAGTAATGATAATGAAGCTGGAAATTGGAGGTGTGATGATGAATGTTGTTAGTGTACTGTATATACCCAGCAAGTTGGGTGTGCGATAGGTGAGAAAGAATATTTCTGGAGTGAGTTGGATGAAGTGATGGACCGTGTACCCCAAGGACAGAAAGTGGTGATTGGATTTCAGTGGACATGTTGGTGAAGGGAACAGAGGAGGCGAGGAGTTGATGGATAGATATGGTGTCAAGGACAGAAATGAAGAAGGTTCAATGATAGTGGATTTTGTGGATGAACATGGCTCTGGAGAATACATATTTTAAGAAGGAGGAGAAACATAGAGTGACATACAAGAGTGGAGGAAGATACACACAGGTAGATTATCAACCATGTGCAGAAAAGTCAATCTGAAGGAGATTGAAGACTACAAAGTGGTGGCAGGGTAAAGTGTAGTTAGACAGGATAGCATGTTGGTCTGTAGGATGACGATGGAGATAAGGAAGAGGAGGAGAATGAGCACAGAGCCAGGGATCAAATGGTTTAAGTTGAAAAAGGAAGACTGCAAGGTTGAGTTTAGGGAGGAGGTAAGACAGGCACTGGGTGGCAGTGAAGAGTTACCAGGCAAATGGTCAATTATAGCATAAGTAGTAAGGGTGACAGCAAGAAGGGACATCTGGACAGAGAAAGGAGGAAAAAGAAACCTGGTGGTGGAATGGGGAAGTACTGGAGAGTATACAGAGGAAGAGGATGGCAAAGAAGAAGTGGGATAGTTAGAGAGATGCAGAAAGTGGACAACAGTATAAGGAGATAAGGTGTAAGGTGAAGAGAGAGGTGGCAAAGTCTAAAGAAAATGCATATGATGAGTTGCATGAAAGGTTGGACACTAAGGAGGGAGAAAAAAACCTGTATCAATTGGCTAGATAGAGGGGCTGAGCTGGGAAAGATGTGCAGCAGGTTAGGGTGATAAAGGATAAAGATGGAAACATACTCACAAGCGAGGAGGGTGTGTTGAGCAGATGGAAATAGCACTTTGAGAGGCTGATGAATGAAGAGAATGAGAGAGAGAGAGAAGGTTGGATGATATGGATAGTGAATCAGGAAGTGCACCGGATTAGCAAGGAGGAAGTAAGGACAGCTATGAAGAGGATGAAGAATGGAAAGGACGTTGGTCCAGATGACATACCTGTGGAAGTATGGAGGTGTTTAAGAGAGATAGCAATGGAGTTTTTAACCAGATTGTTTAATATAATCTTGGAAAGTGAGAGGATGCCTGCAGAGTGGAGAAGAAGTGTACTGGTACTGATTTTTAAGAATAAGGGGGATGTGTGGAGCTGTAGTAACTATAGAGGGATAAAATTGATGAGCCACAGCATGAAGTTATAAGAAAGCTCAGTCCTCTTGATATTGTACCACCAAGCCTCGTAGTGGAAGTCTTTGATGTTTTGGGTTCATCTTTACTCGCCATTATTAATGGTTCTATTAGTGAGGGAGTTGTGCCCTCATTTTTTAAACATGCTGCGGTACGTCCCTGTCTAAAAAAGGCAGAATTAGATCCTGGAGTTTTAGCCATTTTTCACCCAATTTCCCAATTGCCATTTCTGGCTAAAATATTAGAAAGAATTATTTGTAATCAATTGGTTGATCACCTTAACTCCAATAATTTATTTGAGATCTACCAATCTGGCTTTAGGCGTTATCATGATGTTGAGACGGCCTTCCTTAAAGTATTCAATGACATCTCTGTTATTACTGACTCAGGTGGCGCTGCAGTCCTTGTCCTCCTGGACTTGTCCGCTGCCTTTGACACTATTGACCATGAAATATTGCAGTTGCGGCTTGAACATCTTGTTGGGCTTTAAGGGGCTGCTGTTAACTGGTTCAGGTCATATCTAACTGATAGACACTTTTCAGTGACCTTAAATTCCTCTTTTTCGTCTACTGCTCCTCTTAAATGTGGTGTTTCTCAGGGATCCATTTTGGGTCATATTTTGTTTTCTATATACCTTCACTCTATTAGAGCTATTTTTAGGAAATTTAACATTTCTTTTCACTGCTATGCTGATGACACACAGGTTTATATTCCCATCTGCAACTCAGCAATAAATCAACTGCACAACTGTCTTTCTGAACTAAGATCCTGGATGGCTAATAATTTTCTTGATCTGAACCAAAATAAAATAGAGGTGCTTATAGTGGGTCCATCAGCTAAATCCCAAATTGGTCTTGGACTTCTCAGCTCTTTCTCTGTTTTTTGCAAACCTCAAGTCCGCAATCTTGGTGTTATCTATGACAGCAACCTCTCTTTTGAGAAACAGGTTAATTCTGTAGTAAAGAGTTGCTTTTTCCATCTTCGTCTATTAGGTAAGATTTTTATCTTCTAGGGATCTTGAGAAAGCTACTCATGCTTTTATCTCTTCTCGCCTTGATTACTGGAACTCGCTGTATTCTGGGATTATGCAGGTTACTGATATGCAGGTTACTGTTGGTCCAGAATGCTGCCGCTCGCTTTCTGGTTTGGCCAAGAAAGTCCAATTCTGTTTCTCCATTATTAGCTTCTTTACAGTGGCTGCCTGTCAGTTTTCGAATTGATTTTAAAATCTTGTTGCTAGTTTTTAAATCTTTATATGGGCTTGCTCCTGCCTGTTTATCCAAATTGTGTGTTTTACACCAGCCATCCAGAGTGCTTAGATCTTCTGGTCAGTTGTCTCTTGTTGTCCCTCATACAACGTGCAAAACTAAGGGGGCTAGAGCTTTTACAACTGCTGCTCCTCGCCTGTGGAACTCTTTACCTCATCACATAAAGGAGTCATCTACAACTGAACTGTTCAAAACGAGATTATAGACTCATTTCTATTCACTTGCATTCTGTGACCTTCAGTAATACTAATGGTTTCCTCATTGTGATTATGTAACATTACTTCTATTTATTATTTATTTTATTTATGTTCCTTTATTTTATTCCTATTTATGTTATTCAGGAAGATTGCTGATAACATTTAGATCCTTCCAAAAGATGAAACGGTAGGTTGAAAACAGTACTAATGATGCAATAATAATATTTCATCTGTATGTTTATCAGAATTCAGTTTCATCGATTGACCTAGTGTTGAACTGGCACACTTCTCTGTTATAAGTTAACTCTTATTTCATTTGTCTATCCAACATTACAACCAAGATTGTAACTTACAACCATTGTGATGGCTTGTCATGCCATGTGTGGCATTGGGATAAGTAAATGGGACATTTTCAAATTTCTTGTGCATAACTTAAAAAACTCATAGTTTTCCAACTTGCCTCACACTCTGTATTGTCCCAGTCTCTGCTACGTCATACTGAAGTTTCTTAAGTGTGCTTTAATTTAGATAGCACTAAGTGTCCAAAAGTCCTTGTGAGTCATGCTTCATGGGTCACTGCGCTGGATGGATGGAGCAGAAGCCACCTTAATCATCGGTTTCTTATAGCAGTGTAAACCTTTATGTGTATTTATGTTTAAAACACCTTGGATTCTTCTTTCAATTCCATCTGGAGGAATTTTTCTTCTACTTCAGTTTTGCTGAAATGCTTTCCATCTAATAATTTTGCAATGCTTTCTTTGGCTGTTGGATATACAGTAGATGTTGTTCTGGTTGATGGTGAATTTACCATACACATGCACTTCTCCATTTTTCTTAGTGGTTGACACAATTGATCCTGCCCATTGACTCCAGTCCACTTTGGACAAGACACCTCCTTCCTTTAACCTAAATGGTTCACCTTCCATTTTTTGCTAAATGATGTAGAGTATTGAATGCGCTTTATAAAACCTAGGTGTAGCCTAAAAATCATCATTTCTTTACTGTCTGACAGGGTCTTATAGTCATTCCTTAAACCAGAAGCTGCTTGCTCCTAAATCAGATCTAGTGTTAGCTTTATACGTGGGCTGAGCAGCAAAATATGAAGCTTTTTATATCTACGTTGTCTATCTGTATTAGTCTTAGCCAATCAAATCCCTACAGATTGGGTTCAACCTCATAACCTTTTACAATTCACACACATGACTGATTATGATATTGTATTATAAAAGGCACTTATCACACAGGAGCTTTTTCCCAGTATAAGCTGCATAGTCTATTTCATCAGAAAGATATTTTTGAAGAGCGGTTCAAACTGGCATTCAAACATTATAGACACAAAAGACCCTGTATCCATTTTCATCTTTATGCTCTTCCTGTTTACTGCAGGCATGAGCCAAGCTACATGTTTGTGGCATCCATTTACTCTGATAATTTCTTAGATTCCAACCTCAATTTCTCTTGCAATACCAGATTTATTTTCTTTTTCAGCATGCACTTGATTATCCTTCTTACTGTAGCTGTATTCAATGTTTTCTCTATTTTTCCTTACACAACGGACTCTTTATATGTGTCATTTTCATTGCATTTTACACATATTTTGTTCATAAGTCTTCTATATTCCAGAAAATATACACCTCTGCCACAATGATAGTGTATATTACTCTTGACAGTGTACAGTATGTCCGTAGTGGTTTAGACATAACAGTCACATTTTTCATATTAGAAACAACTTTTGGCTCCTGTCAACAACTTAATGGCATCCCTATCATCTTTATTGACACTGCTTTTTGCATTTGAATGTGAGGTCTGCATCTGTTTGCCTTTTCTTGTGGCTTTCATTTCAAATGCTAAACAATGGTCTGTCCTGCAGAATGTGATTCAAGCCATTTCCAAACTGATAGTGCTAGGATGGACAGTTACTGTATGTTGAGCCACATATGTTTATACTATTATAGATTCACCTTCATTTTGGTAACATCAATAGAATCAGAACCATTCTGTAATGAGCAGTGCTTTGGATGACAAGTGAGTGTAGAGACATTTACTGGAAAGTTTTGAAGGCATGATTAGATTCCTTAACTTTGGGCCTGTTTCTCATTAAAGCTCTCATAAGCATATTACTCCACTTTAAAATTGTTACTCAACTTGTTCAATACACAGCATGTACTCTTCAGTACATTTGCCAAAGTATTAATTTTCCTGATGATATCCACCATTTCAGTAGTGCACATTAGGATTGGGTGATGTGTAAAATTATCAAGTTGATCAATCATCTCCTTAATCAACCCATGAAAGTCCTACAGCAATGGACAACAGAGGGGGTGAACTACCATTAAGTGATTTTTGTATGCTCTTAAATGGAACATGCAAATACAGTATGGTAATGCTGGTGTGATGGCCATTCAGAGGCATAACTGGGTCATATGCCTTGTCCATGTCTTGTCGGCATGAATAGGCAACCTTTTTCAAGGATAGCACTGCCTGCCCCTCATGGAGAGTGTACAATAAAAGACATCCTAAACAAGGTTTATCCCCCCTGTACTCTGCTAGGCTACCATACCTGGTGTGTTAACACTCTACATGTGGTCAAAAAACTTCAAAATCTCTCATTTTGGAATGTCTGCACAACTCATGGATTCAGCCACTACCGACTAAATTCCTTGTAGAATAATCCTCGTAGCCTCAGAATTACATGGTTGACATTTGTACCCTCAGCCAGGCATACATTCTTCTGGATGGCTTGTCATAATCAGAGATCCGGATCCACGGAATTGCCCTTGCTGTCAAGAATGAACTTAATGACATTAATTGTTCTAATGGAAAAAGGCTCCCATATAGCAATCGCCAGCCCTTATGCTATCATGCTGGACTCTACAGAGAAAAAAAAAGGATGAGTTCAGTGTTTCCCTTGATGAAGCAGTCTGGAACTTTCCTACCTGAGACAAGATTGCCTTACTTGAAGACTTCAACACATGAGTTGCAAAGAGCTCTGATACCTGGAATTATATGATCAGAAAACACAGAACTGAAAATGTTAGTCCTGATCAGTTGTCTGGTCCACCCTCAGCATTGTATTCAGTGGACTTACTAGTAGACAACCCCCTCCAAACCCACACCTTAACTTTGCATCCCTTGTGACCATTAACAAAAGAGATTAACATTGCATTAACAACTCATCTTTGCACTCACCTTGAACACATCCAAATCCCAAGCAAGGATGGTGCACTGTGGACCTCACTGCTCACAGCCCTCCAGTTCTCCTCCAAAAAAACCCTTGGATTCTCCGAGTGGAAGAATCCAGACTCTTTTAATGAGGCCACAGACAAAATTTTCTCCCCCTGGGGGCCAAGTACACAGCATTTCAAGCTTACTTTGCAAATCCTTAATCAGTTTTCCTTTTGTGAAAGTTGAAAAAAAAATTAGATCAATGAAAACACAGGCTCTGAATAACTGATGTATTAAAAAGGCCACTGAGATCCAATGCTATGCCAATAAACACCAGATATATGAGTTCTACAATGCCATCAAATGAATTTATAGTTCTTTTTGACACAAATATGTTCCAGTCTGGTCCACAAATGGCACAGCACTCCTCATAGACAAGCAGTAGATCTTTGATCAGTGGACGAAGTACTTTTGGGAACTCTTGAACCAAATGAATCTGGTGAAACCTTTGCTTCTCGTGGAAAACCCCTACACTACACCAGGTTCCTGAAATAGAGGAGTGTCCAACTTCCCAGAAAGTCCAAATCACTGCCCAAGACCTAAAGAACAAGAAGGCACACAGTGAAGACAATGTATCTGCCAAAATAAATAATTATGGGGGACTTTATCTTCTTGTCAAGTTGAACAACTTCTTCACTCTGTGTTGGAAGCATAGCAAGATTCCTGACTCATGGAAACATGCAACATCGGCACCATCTACAAGAATGGTAAACGATCGGACTGTGGCAATAGCTGTGGTATTTCACTGTTGGATGTTGCTTGGAAAGTCCTTGCCACTGTTATTCTTCTCCAGCTACTCTGTCCATTGCAGACAGAGTACTTCTGGAGCCACAAACTGGCTTTTAGCCTAAACGCAGAAAGTTCGATATGATCTTCATTGCCCGCCAACTCCTGGAGAAGTATCCAGAACAAAGGCGAGACATCAGCTTCGCCTTCATTGCCCTGTGGAAAGGATTTGACACCATCAGCCATGTGATAATCTGAGAAATAATCTTTAAGTTTGTATGTCCTGCAAAAATCCTCACCATACTCCATCTCTTTCATGATGAAATGAGGGCAAAGGTCCTTGTTTGTCAGGTCTTCAGAGGACCATTGAGTCCTTACACTTGGCACTTCCAAGACACTGACCCTTTAGACTGCCTTCCAGCACACAAGTCCTGCAGCAGGCTTTAACACTGGCAGCATGACGCTGGGGAAAACACAGTCCTTCTTCTACCTCAGAAGCATGATCTTTAGTAACGCCACAGTGACTGAGGAGATTGCAAACCGCCTCTGGCAGGCCTCCTCTGCAAACATGTCTTCCCTAACCAGAATTTTTGCATGGCAACCAAGGTTGTGGTTTATCATGCAGTGTGTATATCAACCCTCCTGTATGGATGTGAGTCTTGGACTTCGTACCACGAGCAAATCTGCATCCTAGAAGTGGTCCATATCCGCTGCATGAAGAAGTTCCTGAGAATCACTTGGAAGGACAGAATCCCACTCACTAAATTTATGGAACGCTACTAATTAACCAGCATTGCGGCCATGCTGCTCACCTTTGTCTTCTGCTGGACTGTGCATCTTATCCACCTGGATTACTCTTGACTTCCCCTTATGGTCTTATATGGTGAACTTGATAAAGGGTCCAGACATTGTGGCAGCCTGAAAAAATGCTTGAAGGGCTACTTGATACATTCTTTCAAGGCCTGATTAATTCCACGCAGGCAGCTCCAGACATTTGCTGGGGATCATGCGCTTTGGAGACTGACCATTATTGAGGAAGTCTGTCACTTCAAACAACAATGGATCCATCAACAAGAGGAGAACAGAATGGCAAGACAACTCTATGGATATCAACCTAGAAGTTGGTGGGCACTTCCCCCGCCCATCGTGCCCCTGTGAATGCCTTTCCCAAATTGGCCTTCTCCCCCACCCATGTACAAACGGGAGGGGGAGTGTCAGAAATTGACAAATGGATGGACAGTATCATTGTCAGATTGACGGACAGACATGACTGAATAACTGCATAGCAATCAATATCATTTTGAGACTTGTTTTTAATGGTGGTAGCCATGTTGTTTACAGCTTCCAGCACCTGTTGTCATTCACATAACTAAGAAATCATATGAATTCATCATGCCCACCTAAATAAGATGGTGTCTTGCAATACTCAGCACAAGCATGTGTTAGGATCTTGTGGTCATGTTCCTTTTGATCTAACATAGTGTTTTTGGTTTTATTATTTGTGTTGTTATTTCTGTCAGTTTCCAGACCCCTTCCTGTTGCTCCTCAAAGATTTGCTGGTTCCAAGTTGTTATCTTTTCATCCTTTTTTTATTGATTTTTTTCTAATTTCTGTGTTTTGTTTGTTTGCATTTACATTATGGGATATGAGTATACACAGTACTGTTATATTTTTGCCAGCATTTCCACCATGGGTGGGGTTCAATGTCATGGATATTGTCTGTTTTGCCTATTTTTCTGTCATTAATTTATGTTTTTGTTTGTGTTTTGTGGATGATTTCCCCCCCCCCCCCAAGAGTTGGGGCCACCTACTAATCATTGCCAAGAACTGCCCCCAATCCTATAAACAGAGGGCCTTCCTTAAGTTACCTTTACATTAACAAAAATTGAAATTTCAATATAAGTGTGCAGACTTGATATCGAACAAATCCAAAAAGTATTTATTCCACTTTCATATTACTGCTTTTCTGTTGGTCATTATCAAAGAAATTCCCTTAAGATGTTAAAATCTCTAGCTACAACATGAAAAACCAAGAAATAACCATGGAAGTGAATATTTTATGACAGCATTTATATTTTCCAGGTAATGTAATATTTAGTCTAAAAGTGCATGTGCCGGTAAAAATAGGTCTTTTTAAAAATTGTGTTTATATAAATATCGCCAGTGTATAGCTATCTGAGATTATTTGACAAATAAAATTTCACTATGCTGTTAAATAAAAAAACAGAAGGCAACTTGGCACCGAAGTGGTTAGAATACATTTTGTCCAACCAGACTATTTACAAGCAGCAGCAGGGTATCTGTTTCCTGTCATCTCCATCATATATCTTGGGGTATGGAGATCGGAGCCCAATTACAGACTGATATCTAATCAATAGGCAGCTTATTCCTAGAGCAGGAAGTAAAGGAGTAGGCCCTTGGGAGTCTGAGTTCAAATTACTCCACTGTCAATTCTAGATAGCAACTAATGACAGGAATATACATATATCCTGTTCAATGGGGAAGCAGCAAATCAGTCTGCTTAAAAAAATGTTAGAAGAGCCAAACATATTCATTGACCCCTTTCTGAAGCACATATGCTGTATATTCATTGTTTTTTTTTTTTTTTTTATAAATGCACAATTTTTTAGATATTCATGTGCCTTTCAGAGACCTGAAGTGCTTTTGCTGCTAGTTGTAAATGTATACATTACTGGAATTAAAATGGAATTCATTTTGTAAATGGACATAGTTAATTAAAAAAGGGTGCAGTAAAATTACTCCATGCTGTTTTTCTCTTTCTTACTTTATATTGCCTTATTTATGACTTTATCAGTGTTTCTTGTCATTAATTGTGATTTTTTTTAATGTTAACAATTTATATCTGTTTACAATTTTAGCCTATTACTCATTGTGTGGAGGAAGTGCAATTTTATTTATTTTTTTTTTTTTCATTTAAAATCAAGACTTTCAGTAGAAATCTAATCTCTCGATGCAGCTTTTTCTCCAAAGCTGAAACCAGGGTGAATATGAAAATCTGACACTGAAATCATACTCTATGTTTCTTACTTGTAATCATGTAATAACATTCTCGGAACAGTAAATTGTTGGTTATATACTAAATAACTACTGTATATGGCTGATTTTTTATTTCTTTAACGAACAGATTATGATCTGGATTGGAATAACATTTTGTTGAAACATGACTTTTTATGTTGTCATTTTAAAGTTATAAATTTGAGTGCACATACCTAAGATTATTTTTTCTTCAACTAATTTATAAATAGTTATTTCTGTTTTACTTCCTTTACCTCATTATGAAGTGGCCCACCTTTAAACATGCATTTTATCATATTCCAGACTAATACTAGTTTATTTTCCCATTAGGAGGGCATTTCCACTCATTTTATTTTTTACAAGTCCACATGCTCTGACACTGCTCACGTCCCAAACACCTTTTCTCACTAAGGATTGTTGCCACACGCTGTTTTCTTTTCAGCATTGACTAAGATGCTTGTTTGCATTTTTATTACACAGGCAGCTGTGTTTATAGAAGCTGATATCTTTATAAATAAATTTCAGTGCTTCTGTTATTATATGACAGAATGTTAATCAATTTACGTGCTGAAGAAATGTTTTACTACGGCTAAGACAACATAAACTTGTTCTGATTAATGTCGGATGATTTATTTGATATATTAAGACTTTTTTTTTAGTGCTAGCCTGAAAATGCATTACTTTAATGAGGAACTGTGTAAAAGAATGACAAGTGAAACATAACCTACAGTTTCGAGATTTAGAGCATTCTAGCCTATATATACATACACTGTGACAAGGGTACCAGATATACAGCTAAAGCACCAGACCATGGTATAAAAAGGGTAATTTGTCCCTTTCAGCAGCAACTCTTAAGCATACATACAGTGTAAGAACAAAGAGAATGACTCAAAGAGATTATACAGTACCCATTGCCTTGTTTGCACGATCACTCTTGAACAGTGTTGCTAGCGTATCTGCTTTCCCATAATCACTAAGTACATTCTACATCTTACCTGCATGTCTAAGTGACATTATGTTCTCATTCCCATCAAATCCAATTCTGTCACACAGGAAGCCAGACACCATCTCACTTTCACTGGACACAAGGCAGGAATCAGCCCTTGACAGGGTGTTACTCTCAAATTATACAAATACAAACACCAACACTCAGAATCACACAGGAGCAGTTTCAAATTGCCAGCCAACCTTCAAAAGCAGCAGGAGAAAAACCAGATAGACACAGGGAGAACTACAAACAATGACCAGGTGCAGGATTCAAACCCAAGATGCTGAATGCGTGAGGCAGCAGCACTACCCACTGTGCCACCATTCTACCCTGGAGGAAACGTAAGCTTTCTTAATGCAGAGGATATATGAATATCTGTATAACAGCCAGTTGGAATTAGTGGTTAAGTTTATAGGCTGTAAGTTTGCTAGTCTGATATTCACCTGCCATTCAATGTGCCACCATCAGCAAGCCTGATTCAAGTTTACCTAAAATTTATCCAAAATAAAATGTAAACAAAAATCATCAAACGAAAGGGCAACCTTCTGTAGAAGAAGGCAGTAGGGAGATATTAAACATGGCATTGTACAGGGAAAATAGCATAAGCAACAGTTAAGCTGAAGCTGGTCCTGACTGGGAACTACTTAATTTCCACTGTCACAGTCTGCCATGGCTGTCCATTGATCTGACAATGACGTTGTCCATCCTTTTGTCCATCTCTGTCACTCCTCCTCCTGTGTGTATGCTGGTGGGAGAGCAGACCAGTTCGGGAAAGGCAGGAATCAACATTGCTGAGGGGATCATTGATCATGCAAACCACTCCGCCACGTTAAGGCGCTGACTCAATAGAGGGATCACAGTCATTATTACCATATTTTGCTAACATTACCAATTCTGTCACAAACTTTGACCAATATCTGCTTAAGTTGGAAATAATTACAACAAGCTGATTCTATACTTTAAGAACACAGTAAAGACAGATGGTATGACATGCTTCAAAATGATATCAGTCACTGGAAGATAGCATTGTGGTGTAGTGTTTAATGCTGTTGTGTCACATCTCCAAAACTGTGATCATTCTGTGTCCACCTATGTTTTCTTTGAGTACTCCGGATGCCTCCCACATCCCAAAATTAAGTATATTAACATATATTAGTACTCTAAATTTTGCTGATGTAAGTCTGAGGTTTTGTAAAGGACTGTTACACCATCCAGTGTGACTCTGTAATTAAATAAATGTGTTGTTGAATAAGTAAATACATAAATGAAAGAAAGAACGTAAAAGTTTACTGGTGGACTATACATTAAATTCACATGGAAGTCTGTGTCAAAAACTGAAAGATTATTTTAGTGTTATGTTGAGAATAGAATACCACTAATCCCTCACCATAGTACACCTGATTTGCTGTAAAGGCCAATGTCGTGAAGTGAATTGAACAAGCCAGGATGATGCATTGAATGCCTTCTTTCGCTTTTGTTATGTTAATGCCTTTCCCAATACAACTCTTTGTGAGATTCATACGAGATGTGATTAGTGCAGAGAAACCTCATGGCTGAAGCATATGAACTCTGTATGCCTGAGGTGTGTGTAGCACCCTCACTCCCCACACCATTGCTATCCTTGTTCATAGCCTTGTCACTTCTCGTCTGGATTTTTGCAATTCCCTTTTTTCGTTTGGTCTTTCTCGCAAATCGTTTTATAAGCTTCAACTTGTCCATATCACTCCCATCTTGCAGCAGCTTCACTGGCTTCTAGTTAAGTTCAGCATTCAATTCAAAATTCTTCTGTTAACTTTTAAGGCTAACCTTGCCCCTCCATATCTGTCTGACGTCCTACATGTTGCCATTCCCTCCCGTACCCTTAGATCCTCTTCCTCCATCCACTTGACTGTCCCCTTCATCCATCTTATCACCAACTGAATGCTCTGCTCCCCAGCTCTGGAACTCACTACAATCTGAGCTTAGAAATATTGAATCATTCTCACTTTTCAAATCTAAACTTAAAACTCATTTAAGACTGCTTTTTCTCTTTGAATACAATTGCTCTGTCTAATTTTAATTTTTGTATTTCAGGGTCTCACTATTCATTAATTTCCTGATCACAATCTTCCCTTTATTTTCATGTGGATCATAATAGCAACATGGGTTAGGTAGAGAAGACTGACCCTTATGTTATCAAATCTAGTATAAGTACCTTTGTGGTGCAATTTCGAGCCAGAGTGAACGCCAAAAGTCTGGTTCCAGTAACTACATGATTGTACAAAACCAAGGCTTCTTCTATTGATTTCAGAGCTTCAGGTTAACTGTGACATTTTACCATGATTACAAACATCATGCATGCATTTGTGAGCTTTGTCATACCTCTTGGCATTTTACAGTATGTAAAAGAGTCACCGGGGCATGGTAAGATCAATAGCTTATCTCTGAGAATGAATCACTATAATTATGATGCTCTTGCATTTTGCTAATTGTACTAAATTACATCTTTTTATGTATGCATTGTGTAAATTGCTTTTGTACCTTGGATGAGAAACTTTTGTGCTTTATATGTGGTGCATCCTTGTGCTCATTAGCAGCTAGTGGAGTAATCAGGCACTCGTGTTTGACAATTTAAAGACAGAAGAGCTCACTACAATAAGGTCTCTGCTTTTGCCCTCTTTTGCCAGTTAAGTGTTAAGAACTACTAGGAGGAAATAATACCAAATTCTCTTTATTATTCTGTCCAACAAGCACGCCCATCCTATTCACTGTTTGGATTTTTCAAAATAGCATCAAGTAAAGATGTGAAAGTCCCTAAAGTACAACTCTCCACCATAGTACTTGGTGATTTATTAAATGTGTCTGTGATTCTTTGCAGTAGTTAAGAAAAACTTTCTAATATTTGTGTGCAGTCCACCCTAAACAGAGCTCCAACAATATTCCTGCATTACTCTTAAAGAATTTTAGAGTAAAAGCTGGTTTCCACTGCACTAATTCAATTCAGAATTAAAAACACTTTAATCATGTCACTCTTAACCTATGTTTGCTAAAGATGAAGAAGTTTAGCTTCTTCAATGTTTCCACATAACTCATACCTCTCAGTTCTTTCTTTTGAAATTTCTCTAGCTCTGCTGGCTTTTTTTTTTTTTACAACATAGAGAGCAAAACTGTACACAGAACTCCAGAGACCTCATGTATAAATGTTGCATATGCACAAAAATGTTGCTTTTCCACACACACTTTAAATGTATAAAAACTAAACTTTGCCTAAAGCCTCGCACATTTTCACGGCAGCCTCAGACCATGCATACGCACATTTCTGCTAGGCTTTGTAAACTAGCGGCTCCCAGCGTCAAAACAGTGCCACTGTTTCTGTGTCATTTTCTTTCTTTTTCATATTCGCATCCATGACACAGGATTTATCAAATACACCTAAATTAATTTCATTCACTTGATTGTAATCATTCTGTAACAATATAATGGTGCACGGAATGGCCAAACTATTCCAAAAACCATAGCTGCTTTAGCATTGTTGAAAGAAATGGAAGAATTAGAAGAGAGTGAGCATTTATAAATGACTAGCAAAATAGCCGCGCTTTGCAGCGGCGAAGTACTGCCTTAAAATTTTTATTAAGAAGAAAATTAAACCTTTTTAAGCTGAGGGAAAATATACCAATAATTATTTGTTAAGGATCTCTTTGTATACCACATTGTCAGTTCGGCCCTCCGGTTGTAATATGACCAAGCTGTGCACTGAGCTTACTCTTCAGCATGCAACGTACAGTTGGCCATGTGAACAGTAATCTTGTCTCAAATCTCACAGCTTAGATTGCTGCTGTCATAATTGGTTTGAGTTTCAAGGTTTGTTTCAATTACGACAGTATTTGTAGGACTTGTGTTGAAGTGATATTCGGCATCTGTCAAGCGTTGTAAGCATACAACCGGTTTCATCAATAACTTCGCATCCAGCTTTTGAGAGTTTAAACATTCATAAACATCAAAGTGTCCACTACTCAAATCGTCACCTGTGAATCTAAGATGTTTAAGAGGCATTGGCGGTTGTCGAAAGGTGTAAAATATTTGGCCATTTCGGTACACTTGAAAGCAACAACCGAACAATTCAGCGGCAGCCATCAACTCACATGCAGAACTATAGATGAAGGGCTTAAGCATTTCACTCTTATAGTGCTCCTGTGTAGTATAATTATCTCCTGTACCGTCATCAGTCCACACCTTGAACCTGTCCCAGTCATTCAATACATAAGACACAATGTTCCTCCGGATATCAAGAGTGAGCCGGATATGGCCGTGCAATATGTAACAAAGAGAATGGAAAAGGTAGGTGCCATCTCCGGGCATGGAAACCACTCGGTAAGTGACAGTTCTTTGATCGATGGTGATCACCTCGATAGACATGTTAATGGGGGTACGGTTAGAACGACAAAGGAAATGGGTACCTGAACAATGTAAAGTAAGTCTAAAATACCTACACAATAACTATAATTGTAATAAACGAATAATAAAACAGGGGAGAAGCCGTGGATTAAATAAAAAGGCTGTAGTTATCAGCAGGGAGACGTGAATCCCGTGGTGAAGCAAGGAAGGGAATGTAGAGACCGGAGCGACGGACGGCCTTATATAGGCAGGCAGCCAACAACGTGGGAGGCGTTGGGATGGGGGACCCAACACCGCCTCACATGGTGACCGAGCTGCAGGCTATGGACGTATATATGTACGTAAGTAGGATTCAGTTAGCGTTGGGAACCCGCATACCATATTTCTTGAAGATGGGCCCATAAGTAACAAAAACCGTTGGAAAGTTCAATATGGCAGCCGGCAGTGGCATCATACCACCGAAATAAGTACGTACATTGGTTTCGGTTAGCGCAGGGAAGCCGACTACCAAATTTCGTGAAGATGGGGCCACAAATAAGAAAGTTCAACATGGCGGACGTTGTCGACCGTTATGACCATTACGAGTAGAATTTTGAAATGAAACCTGCTTAACTTTTGTAAGTAAGCTGTAAGGAATGAGCCTGCCAAATTTCAGCCTTCTACCTAAACGGGAAGTTGGAGAATTAGTGACGTTGGAAAGTTCAATATGGCGGCCGACAGTGGCATCAAACCACCGAAATAAGTACAGTGGAACCTCGGTTTGCAAGCATAATTCGTTCCGGAAACGTGCTCGCAATCCAAAGCACTCGTATATCAAAGCAAATTTCCCCATAAGAAATAATGGAAACTCAGATGATTCGTTCCACAACCCAAAACTATTCATATAAAAATGATTAATACAAAATATAAAGTAAAAATACATAAAACAAATTAACCTGCACTTTACCTTTAAAAAGAATCATGGCTGGTGTGAGTAAGTTTCTAAACTCATGTGGGATTCCACCCAACGGGACGACATGCGGAAGAGTGTCCCAAAGCAATCGCAGTCTCCCAGCGCTGTAGCAGTTCGCCGTATAAGCGCATTTAAAAAGATCACAGACATGCTATAAGCGCCTGCCGCCAATGGGTGACACAAGGAACATTATAAAGATCCCGCTACAATAAATAACAGCGCTGTTGCTGTTTCAAGCTGAAGGCGGCTGGTGTTGTTAAAGTACTGAGACTCAGCTTCATGTTTTGGGGCGCAAGATGGGGACTCGCACTTCACAGCACACACGTGTGCGTGCGCACACACACACACAGTCACAATGCTGTAGTAAACACTGTACGCTCGTACGGATGTTGACTATATGAGTGAGGCACACAGACTCAGACGGAGAATAGGAGACAATTGCCCTCAAGAGAAGAGAGAGAGAGAGACGCGCTGTGCGAGCGAGATAAGGAGAGAGAGAGAGACGCGTTTTTTTATTAAAAAATTTTGCTCGTCTTGCAAAACACTCGTAAACCAAGTTACTCGTAAACCGAGGTTCCACTGTACGTACATCGGTTTCGGTTAGCGCAGGGAAGCCGACTACCAAATTTCGTGAAGATGGGGCCATAAATAAGAAAGTTCAACATGACGAACGTTGTCGACCGTTATGACCGTTACGCGTAGAATTTCGAAATGAAACCTGCTTAACTTTTGTAAGTAAGCTGTAAGGAATGAGCCTGCCAAATTTCAGCCTTCTACCTACACGGGAAATTGGAGAATTAGTGATGAGTGAGTGAGTGAGTGAGTGAGTGAGTCAGTCAGTCAGTCAGTCAGTCAGTCAGTCAGTGAGGGCTTTGCCTTTTATTAGTATAGATGATGATTGGCTTCTAAATCAAGAGGCAGGGCAACCTGTTCATCTCAGTCATGGGACTGCCCTAAATCCTGCAGAGACTAAGGGAATATACAGTCCCTTGCAAGTCATTGATTGTGTTTAGTGGGATTGGGGTGTGCTCTGGCAATTTTTGAATTTTGTCGATTCTATGGATATTTTTCACTTTTTTTTGACTTTGCCTTCATGATTTGTTATTTTTGGGAGTCTTATTTGCCTTGGATTACCTTTGTTTATTAAGCCAGTTCCTTCTAGACCTTCTGTGCTCTTCAGAGGTTTCTTGTTTCAGAGAAATTTTGAAAAACATCTTTAATTTATAAAATTAAAGATTCTTTGTTTGCCCATTTTTGCTTCAAGCTTCAAGCTTGCAATAGTTAATGGGAATTTTGTGCTTAGGAAATTGCAGTTCATAACAACAACAACAACACTGACATGACAGGGATAATGATAAGTCCACGATGACTCCAAGATCCTACTCATAAGGTATATTTTCATGTTTCAGAACTCCCGTTGTGTATTCAGATACTAACACTTCTACAACCTACATGACATTTAAAGTAAGAAAATAAAAGATATTACATCCCCACAAATCTGCCCAAGCCTGTATGTCCAAGTCCTTCTGTAACAATTCTGCAATATCTGCCCTTCCTCCTAGTTGATATCATCGAACCTGGATTATATTCGTTTCCATATTGTTGATGTATATTCAAAAAGCAGAAGCTCCAGCACTGATACCTTCAACATCTCCTGACTCTAAAAATGTTCTCACCATAACACTTTACTTTGTGTGTTTGAGCCAATTTTGTACCCCATTTACCTTGAATTCCCATACACTTTGCCTTGAATTCCTGATTTGACAAATTGTCCTGTTGCTACAAAACATAGGCAGTGCACCTGTCCATTTACTGCTTACAGTGTATTTATTTATGCATATATTTTGTGTTCATGCCCACTGAATTGTGATTTAAAGGGTGACAGGAAAGCAACTGATACTTTCAAGTAATTCAGCAGGAAAACAGAGAATTATATATTTCACGCAAGTAAATTCCTTTATAATTGTTAACTTGGTTAACTGTACCACCTGGCTGTTACACTTGTAGGCTCATACAAAGCTGAAAAGGTCCTTCCTCTCAGAAATTGGGTCTCAAAACTCCAATGAGGCACAGAAACATAAAATAATCCTTGCCCTGAAAGTTAAGAATAAGGCTTGAAGCCTGAACACAGAAATGGGTCAAACAGCTTCTCAAATGGAGAGAGGAACCATAAACTTCCTGCCTCAAAGAACAAAACAGTGTTTCTTATAAAAAAAGTTTATTTAATAATAATATTCAAACAGGCAGAAATACAGAATGTTGCCTCAAAGAGGCAAGCCAAACATAGACAGTACCTTTGATTGTCCAATGATGAAAATTTTATACAAATAGCCAAAGCAAATTCCTACATCAAAATCAGAGACAAGAGCCAAAAATACAAAACCTGAGATCAAAAATGAAAATGTTCAAATAAAAGAGACAGAATCTAAGAATGGGAGTCAGACAATATTTTGCTGTAAACTAATACCTCAGCACTAATTCTATGGTCTCTCAGTTCATATATAGAGCTGAGAATGGCCCCACAGATGCCAGCTAAGGTCTAGTATACAAGACACATGGAACATAATACAGCAAGCAAACTAACCTTAAATTCTTAATAACTGCAGTATTCATAAGAATAATAAACTACCAAAGGAAGGGAAGTACATTTTTAACATAATCTCTATAAATTAGAAATCCACAAACTAAATAAATACAATGAAAAGAAACTAGCCTGGGATCAAAGCCCTGGCCAAACTAAAACATTGATATTGTTATATCAACCTCAGTCATATACTCTACATATATGTTCTTTATTTTTTAAACCAACACATTGCACAACTCTGGGAGTCAGTATTTTCACTAAAGAGGAAAGAAAGTGATAGCAATACCTTTCCAACAGAGCAATCATTTTGTAATCACTAGGGCAACACCGGCACCCATATATGAAATTCCTAAGGGAATGCTCCAGCTGTTTCTTTGTAATGAGTATGACCCTTTCCTTTGAAGCAAACAATTGCTTATGTAAAGCATTATTTATTACCTCATATATTACAAAAAAATGCTTGCTTCTTAGTGAACAGTGTAAAGTCATCTTGCCTTTTCTATATTACCAGGTCTGTGATTAAATCTATCACTTGATGCAATTTTGAAAACTCTTCCAAGACTCTTCCCAAACTGAAGAAAATAGCCCTTTCTGTGTGTAACTTGTTCATTTTTGTTCTTATTTAATTTTTGGGTATGTCTGACAATTAAAAAAAAAAAAGAATTGTTTGACATTCTCTGATGTTAACTTTGATCTTCTAATCTTGGATTTAGTGTTGGGAAAAGCAGACTAGCATGTGTTTGTAAAAAAATAAGAACCTGCAGGTGGGGACCCTGTTCTCTTTAACTAGACAATATGGTCACTGCTGAAAAATATCTAGGTGTAATGTTAGAATAGTAATAAATGCATAGAGATGCAAGTGTATTTAAGGAGCATGTCATACTGTTTTCCATTAACTGCTGGTTCATGGCAAATTTAAGAAAAAAAAACAAAGAAAATATTCAGTGTTTATAAAATTAAAAAGTGTTCTGGTTAGAATTGGAGTGTTTGGAATGAACTAGCATTCCTGTCTTGCACTAAACTTGGTCACATTTCGTGAAGTCTAGCTGATTAGGGCTGCATGGCTAAACATGATGTCAGACATGGAGGCATGCCTCCTTACACTACTCAGACACACTGGGTTTTCACTGCACACTGTGCAAGGACTTTTTCCTGATTATATGGTGCAGCAAATCACTTCCAAACTTGAGAAAAGGCTGGTGGCAGAAGTGAGGCGATATCGGCACCTGTATGATTCTTCTCTCCAAGAGGACAAAAATGCTCAGATGATGACAAATTCATGGAGTTAAATTGTAGAAAGCAATGGACAAAGCAAAACAGTAAGTAAGAAAACATGGATCCTCCACTTTCTTTTTTTCTGCTTAAACTCAGCAATAACAGGCACAGCTCTTCTTCCATCAGCAGTCTTATCAAGTGTAGGTATTAGCACTGGGCAATTCATGAACGATTTGTTCTTTCCAGTGAATCATATGAATTGGTTTATAAGCACAATTCAGTTGAGCTCAACAGGACTTTTAAAGCACATCTGTGTCCTGCGTGATGTTGCCAGTACCTTTTGTCTCACTTACGCTCGTAGATGTTTAAAGTGAATCATGACTTTTGACTCATGAATGAATCACTTCACGAGAACCAGTATAATGATTCTTGTTAATATGATTTCTGAACGAATCGCTACCTGAGAACCAGAGGTGTAGCTAGGGTTTTCAGCACCTGGGGACAACTGAAGATTTCGTGCCCCTCCTGTTTGCCAAAATGCAATGGGGAAGGGAAAGAAAATTTTAAAAAATGTAATTAAAATAATAGTATTTTAAGAAAGAAATTTCATACAAGTCTGTGAAAATGATAACGCCACCTCGTGTTCTTTAAAATCTAAATCTGTCATTAGTTTTTGTAAGAAAAAATTCTTTTTCCGCATTTAAAAATGATTTTAAATAAAGTATATAGCAAATTATAAAGCAAAATAACTATATATTTATAAAAACTGCATTACTTACAATTTTTTTTGTACGAAAATATGATAGGGAAACATCTAGACTTTTGCAGACATCTACTAGAATACTTCACCACAGCCCAATCAATTTTCTTTCAAACACATAAACACAAATCACTTGGCACACAGAAATGGCATTTGCAACAACTTAGACAATGATACACTAATGCCTCATTTCAGTCGCGCGACCTGTTTAATAACGTCAAAAATGTTTCTGGGTGGGAGTCAAGCATGTTAGAGTAGTGGAGGGGATAAATTATTGTCTGTTGGGTATATAGAACTAATACGTGCTTCGAAATCAGAAAGAGACAAAAAAACATAGGAAAAAGATATCCTCATACTGATGGAGTGATGGACTGAGTGTGCGAATGTTTTTTATTTACTTTTTAGTGCATTTAAGAATGGAAAACATTTCATTCTAAAATTTCGTAACATCAATTTGGCGACCCCTGGATGCTGCGCCCGGGGACCGATGTCCCCCCTTGCCCCCCCAGCTACGCCACTGCTGAGAACCAGTCTTAATGATTCTCATTCGTTTGATTTGTGAAACAACCATTACGAGTTGCACAATTCTCATTCATTTGTAACTCTGTAACGTTGTATTTTAATTATGCATTTTAGATGTGCTATCATACTGTGTATACTGAAATTGGGAGATGCCAAATGAACCTTCAAGATAAACATATAACTAGTTTTACATTCATACATATATCTATCTATATGTACATACATATATATAAAAAATGTATGACTTATTAAATTATGTAATTGTGAGGTGATCAGGTGCCACCTACTGATTATGAGTACTGACACTCTGATTGAACAAGCTGCCACAAATAAATATTTGTTTTGGTACATAGGACTCCATGCTCAACATTAACACTGTAAGTATAAATAGGGGTTTGGGCTCCCAGAAACCCTGTAATGAAGACACAGATGTCAGAATGTGGTTGGATGGAAATTTTATCAGAATTATGCTTTGATATCCAATGTTAAAAGAGACTATTTAAATTATCAATTAGAAGATTAGTTGTGCTTTAATGACTAATTAGCATTACAAAGGAGCTATTGGCTTATGGAAGTAACATTCACTATGTACAGGATCATGATTTTTCTCACTAACCTTGGGATCAAAAGTAAACACACTGAATAAAGCAGCAAAAGTAACAGTGGGCATGCAGGACTCCAGGGGCAAAGGCAACAGGCGAAACAAAAACACTGGGCATAACAAGAAGCTCAAAGGCTGAAAGCAAATTATTCCATTAAATATTCTCTTCCAAATGGAAATCAGGAATACAATGCTTGAGCTCTTGGGGGGAAATGCAGCCAAACATTCACAAATAATTTTACTAATTTTAAAGTACCTAGCATACCTAAGACAACCCAACTGAAATTGATCTAGCTGGGCTAGACCATTCTCTCACATTTTCATTAAAAGTCCATGTCTGAAGACAGTAAGAACTGTTAGCTGTTCTCCTAGCCTTTTGAAAGCCTGCAAATGTATGGTATGGTGTAAAATTTACTCTAAATTAACAAAAACATTTATTGTCAAAACAGACAAACATCTGGTAATCGTAACACACAAAATAGCATAAAGTAATAGCAGAAAGCAAATGGCAGGCAATGGTTTAAAATCCAAAATATAATGGAATATGATGGTTTAAGGGTAAATAATTTATCAACATAGAGGTGTCCATACTAGATGTGCCAAAATCTCAGAACCTATAACTGCTAAATTATAGTGATGGAGAAAAATGATTGGTTATTGCGAGTGGGGGGGGGGGTTTTGGGCAAAAAAATGCAGTTAAGAACCAAATTTGATAAACCATTAATACGTTAATATAATTCACTTAAGGTGCATACTAATTCAGTGTGAGTAGGAACACTCAATAAAACTGAATAAAAAAAATCGGTTGACGGTGAGACACGAAGAAGGCAGATTCACCAGCGTTTGTGTGTCAGCTTTTATCCCTCCAGATCAGAGAATGTACAGTTCCATTGCCTCAAAACACCACTCACATCTATAGTTATTCCCAGTTTCAAATAAAAACTAACAGCGTCAGCTCCCCTTAGTATGTATTGTGTTCGTGACTGAGAGAATATAAGTGAAAAAAAAGGTAACTTTCACAAGTCCTACAAATGCACACTGTCTGTTACAGATGCAAACCAAATGCATGTGTGTACTGTATAATATTAACAATAAGAGCAGCTCACCACTGAAAATGGAAAATATAGGAGGCAATCAGGATTAAACCTGGGACTCTTGATTACAAGTTATTAAAACCTTACTGCTACGCCATGGAATCTGTTGTCTTATCCTTGAACCTTTTGTGAAAGTATTTATTTGATCTTTGGACTGCGGGCTTCACACATTATATAGTTTATTTGTACATTTTGTCATTTATGATTAAAATATGAAAAACGTTTCTGTTTTAACAATGTGTTTACACAGATTATTGTAGAAACAGAACACACATGAAATGCATGTGTTCTAAATAACGATCTATTATTTCCACTCTAAAACTCCAGCACTTCACTCCCAGATAATCAATCAAGGCATGAGCTGGGAGAAGTTTGTGCACGTTCTGCAGCTCTGGGGGAGATGGAATAGTAGGCTACTTGCTGCTTGTTTTTATCGACATATTTATAGGACAAAAGACACTGACGGAGAGGTGCGAACGGATTTAAGGTGGGCCGGATCTACAAGTTATTTCGTAGACTCTGGTAATTCTAGTGTTAAGCAGGGAGGTACTAACACTGGCTATGATTGTTAAAAGGTGAACAAGCAGTAGAGACACAACCATGTTTAGCGGATAGAACAGGAGAATAGGGAGATGTAGCAAAAGTCAAAACAAAGGAATGATACAAAAATACAAAAATCTTAATCAAAACTACAAAGTGGAGAAAGTTAAACCACAAACCCTACATTATTAGATTTTTTTAAAAAGCCTTTTCAGCCTCTCTTAAATGAACTTTTTTCTTTGAGTTTTGGTCAAAGTTGCCACACCCACCACATGACGAAACAGCTTGGGATCCTGGTTGGCAACACCCCCAGGCAGACATGCAGTCCAGACACAGTCTCCGGAAATGACCCTCTATCTGCCGTAGTCAGGTGTTATGTAAGTGTTCCCTTGGCCTAGCCCAGCCACTTTGGTCCTCAACAATGAGGATCCTACGAGCTAGCTCACCCTCAGGGAAAAGCGCCACATGGCCATACTGCTGTAACTGACACTCTCTCACACTCTCTCACAATAACAACATTTATTTATATAGCACATTTTCATACAAACAGTAGCTCAAAGTGCTTTACATAATAAAGAATAGAAAAATAAAAGACACAATAAGAAAACAAAATAAGTCAACATTAATTAACATAAAATATGAGTAAGGTCCAATGGCCAGGGGGGACAGAAAAAACAAAAAAAAAAACTCCAGACGGCTGGAGAAAAAAATAAAATCTGTAGGGATTCCAGACCATTAGACTGCCCAGTCCCCTCTGGGCATTCTACCTAACATAAATGAAACGGTCCTCTTTGGATTTAGGGTTCTCACGGAAGGACTTGATGATGATGGTCACATAGACTTCTGCCTTTTAATCCATCCATTATTGTTGGAGCATCATGAAGCTTTGAGTAGGTGGAGGTGGCGCAGGCCACCACCACAAAGAAACCGGAAAAAGAAACAGAAGAGAGAGTAGGGGTAATGTGCCTCATTCAGGAATCCATGAGCAACCATTCATTCGACACAAAGTCAAACCATCGGTACCCAAGGATTCTCCAAAGAGACACAGTACCAAAGGAGTCCAGTCTTTGTCACAGGCCACTGGATAACATCCATGTCTTGCAACCATATAGCAAGACAGGACCTTTTCCATACATATTGGGAGCACCACACACTCCTTTCCAGCAACCTCATGACCCCCCCCATGCTCTTCCAATCCGTCTACTGACTTCATAAGAAGAATCATCATGATTCATGAATGTCACTGCCGAGGTAAGTTAACTTCTCAACAAGGTCAACATTCTCTCCACAAACAGACACACTGCTGATGGCTGTGCCCAAGAGGTCATTAAAGTCCTGGACCTTGGTTTTTATCCAGGACACTTGTAAGTCCAGACATTCAGACTCGTGGCTCAGTCTCTTGAGAGCCCCAATAAGAGCCTCCATTGACTCTGCGAAGGTCACGGCATCATCAGCAAAGTCAAGATCAGTGAATCTTTTTTCACCAACAGATGCCCCAAAGCATGTAGGAATGGTCATATCTTATGTTCTTGTTTCTATAAACTAGAGGTTCTTAAATTTAGTCCTGGGGACCTCATGTGGCTGCAGGTTTTTGCTACAACCCACTTCTGTTTTTAATAGGACTTCATAGGACCTTTATTTTTCAATTTCTTTGTTTTACGGTCCATATAGAATGTATAAGCAGGTCCTTATTGGGACTAATTAGACAGGTTTATCATCTTATCTATAAGGTCAGGGGAACTGTGCACTTGCACACGATCTAAACAATATGCCACAAGTACCAAAAACAATGTTTGACTTACCTTCAGACTAGTACTGTCTCATCGAAACTCCAGCCTCACTACTTCCCAGCCTACTTGAGCCTTTGCCTAACTTTCATCCCAACTCTAAGCTCAGTAAAACACCGGCAGGGTAGATGTGGTATTTAAACTATGTACCATGGTTAATTCCATAGCAATATCTGGAACTATTTCTTGGGTCTGGGATTTCCTCAAAACATTCCTACATTGCTTAGCCACACTTCATAATTAAAGGGCTAGGATTCAAAAGCAGTTGCTCTGCTAACACAGAAGAACATTTAAACATGTGTGCCATTCTGAAACAATGTTCTTGTGTCAGCCAGGAGGTTCTGAAGTTCTCTTCCTGGCTTCATAATCATTCGCACTCTCCTGTTCTGGTCAGATATCTTTGATAAGTGTTGGCCACAACTCTCTCTCTTGTTTGAACTGGCACTACTGCCTACTGCCCTTCTTGGGGCACCAAGATCACCTGTTGGGCATACTGCAGTGTGTTGAGTATTGAACTGTGTAGGCACAGTCAGATCTGTCTTATGTGAGACCTTTTCTTTGTGTCCCCTTTGTCCTGTCCAGTGCATTTCTGTTTCCTAAAAATTGAGAAGTACTGGCTTTCAAGCATTCTTTTCCAGAGGTGTTCATTACACTTCTGAATCTTTTTCTACAGTAGGCACAGCAAACTGTGAAATTATGTACAGTAAGTAATATTTTACATATATATTTCACAATTGATGAACAACCATCTTAAGTTACTTTGTCAGGGTTCACACCATGAGTCAGAGGTTGGGAAATAACTTGGCAGCCTTATGATTTCAAATCCAGCGTCAGAGTGAAATTAATTCACCATAATGTACATCAAAAGATTTGTTGCAAATTTCAGTGCTGCAAACTGAACCAACCAATGGTCTGTTGTTTATGACATGTTTGAAAAAACGCATCCCTTTTGTTACACTCATATTGTGCAATGCTTTCCCCTAACCTAATGAACTTATCAACTAAGGTAGATAAAACATTCTGCTCAAGAGGGAATTGGAACTGCACTCATTTACTTGCTTGTTTAATGATTATTTAAAGAACCTTATTTAACATGTTTTTTGTGTAATTGTTTGTTTCTTTACGGAGCAGTGAAATTTGTAATGGCAAATACTAACATAAAATTTACTATTAAAGACACAGAGAATCACAGCTTCTATATAAAAGACACAATGCTTAACGTACTTACATGCATTTTAAGGTGTATGCATTCAAAGATTCCATCAGTTATATTGTACTTACACTAGCCCGACTTACGTGTGCAGCTGTTTAGCAGTAACGACTATACTCAAAGCGTGCACACTGGAGAGCAGGGACATTTACAGTTGCTATATCACTCAGTGACATGTAGTGGCTGGCATAATTTTGTTTATAATTCAACACTATGTACAGTTTCAGCCATTAAAGGGTGCTGGAAAACAGAAGGTTAGCTAACTTCTTAATTACTCTGCACTGTATCAGATACATAAAAAAAAAAGTTGAATAAAGACTGTTTTATTGGCGAGAAGAACATGTGCTAAATATTTCAAACCTCTTTGTACTACATTGTGTGAAAGAAATGCTGCAGTGAAGAAGAAAAGACAACAAAAGCATCTTGTTGTGCAGAAAAATGCTAAGGATTCTCAAATTGGTTCATCCATAAAATATTCTAGCGGAAATAACATGTGGACCTGTTTCACTGAGGAGTGCAGTGACATCACCTCCCAATACTGAGGAAAAGTGATCTCAGCTTAGCAGACAAAGACACTCATTTTTTCCACTTTTTTTTTTGTTTTGGCTGATCCTCTTAAAGTGGTACGTTCAGCTACAAGATAGGGCCAACCTGTTGTGGGGTGGGTTATATTTTGTGAACATTGGCTGAAATGTGAAACAGGTACATGTGAGAGACAAACACTGCTATGATAATTAGCTGTATATTATCCTTGCAGAAACCTATTATATTGTTAGATAGATCTACTTATTTTCTCTTTGTCAGCAATCATATACAGTATTGTAAATGTTTAATTAGAATTAAAGCTATAAAAATAGGTTTAAATTCAAGCCCTAATAGGATGTGTTTATTTTATTCCAGGGTGTTATTTTCTGTTTATACTTTCTTCCTCCCTTTCTTTACAAATTTATCTTACTAAGTCATTTGAATGCAGTTGTATTCTTTTTGTCAGGCATCCACCCACAAAGTGTACACTACAATCTAAAAAGTAGTCATTCAGTAAGATTTTTACAGTTTTAAATATTATTGACATGACACTTTATACATATAAATAAATAAAGTGCACATTGTCTTTGCCATGGTTTACTTTGCTTTCTGTTCCTTAATTGCATAGTTTTCTTAACTTCATGCGGCACAGTGGTAGTGCTGCTGCCTCGCAGTAAGGAGACCTGGGTTCACTTCCCAGGTCCTCCCTGCATGTAGTTTACATGTTGTCTGCGTGGGTTTTCTCCGTGTGCTCTGGTTTCCTCCCACAGTCCAAAGACATTCAGGTTAGGTGCACTGGCGATCCTAAGTTGTACCTAGTGTGTGCTTGGTGTGTGTGCCCTGCAGTGGGCTGGGATTGACTCCAGCAGACCCCTGTGTTAGGATATAGCGGGTTGAAAAATGACTAACTGACTTTCTTAACTTCTTTTTCTTCAGATGGACTGCAGTGTCAATGATTGTCTAATGTCAAAACTTTATTCATAGATTCTTAAAATCCCATAAAATGTACAGTATTTAAATTTTGTGTTATTGTAAGGTGAAACAATTATTGTAATGGAAATTGAAGACTGATTCAATAGTTGAATTTCTTATTGATAAAAGAATATTTGTATGAGAGAGAAAAAATCAACAAAATAAAAACACAGTTTAATTAAAGTATAGTTGCACTTCTTTTAGTTTAACTATCTCTATATTAATTATTCATACTGGAAATGCTGAGACAAAATTTTTTTTTTGTTAACATTAAGTGGGTATGATATATAGACACTGTAATTATAAACAACTGATTACAAAGGAATATGCCAGTATTAGACTGTGCACTGTTTCATTATGATTTAAAATGTTAAAACATTATAGTATTGGAAAAAAGACTGCTGTCTCACAGTTATTTTATCCAATAATTCATTCCTCATGTGAAAGCTCTAAATGCTAACAAAAACTCAATTTTTGTTTAGTTTTCTGTTGAAAAAGTCTGCTTTTAATTAGTTTAGTCAAAACCTGTAAGAAAAGCAGCCTTCAGAACACTGCTTTTGTGTATCTGAAATACTTTGCATGTGTACTTTGCAGAAGACTGGAACATTCAATAAAAGTAAAGTGTACATTTACCTTTTTTTTCATGTACCATAATAATACTTTGAAAGAAATTCCAAGATAAGAATAAGAAAACTTTGTTCATTGGCCCTACCAGGATTAAAATAAGACATTTCTAGTTTTGCAGTGAAATAACACAGAAGTGCCATTTTCCAGTTCTCCTGAATGATGTTTCTAGTGCTTGAGAAAGTTCAAGGTGGACATTAAGTGCAGCATTGCAATGATAATTAAAGTAAAAAGACAATGTTTTAAAACATATCAAAGTACATCTGGACAAAGAAATCTACAATATAAAAATAATATACTATTTTATTTATGTAGCTGACTAATTATTATCCTTAATCCTCAATGGAGTTAATTTATAGGATTTGTATCTGTCAGTCAACTAGAAGACTGGAGGAGTGGCAAGTCTTAACTAGCAACTTTCAAATCTATCTATCTATCTATCACACTAAATAGGTTGATCATTTCATAATTATATATTTACTGTATCTATTTTGCACATTATCTTTGGGCAAGTAGACATTTTTAATTTGTTCCCTAAGAATAAACTCAATAGTACAACTGATAAGCCAAAATATTTCAAGATAAATGTTAAAGTATTACTCTAATAATTTAAAATAACAAAAATTGATTATTTAGAGTTAATATTTACTTTAATTAATCAGTTACTCAATCCACCTTTATTTTATATAATGTCCTGAGTACAGAATCTCAAGGTTTCTTTATAATACAAACAAGATTTCATCCCAAAATACTGCTGGTGGCCACATTTTAGGTACACCTGCTCATTATTCCAATTAGCCAATCAAACTCAGAAACTGTGAAAATTACTGCTTGCAGTAAGAAAATGAGTTCTATGAAGGTCTATCACTTATTAGGCAGATGTTATAAATGATACTTGAATGAGATAATTAAGTGAGGAAATATTATATCCTTGCCCCTATCAGTTTGATGTTAATCAGTTAACATCTGAGTACTTGCATATCCATCAATCATCGATCCATCCAGTGTTTGCCATAACAACAGACAACAGACAAAAAAAGTGCTCATCTTCCTGTTGTGATAGAGACTCTTGTTCTGCCGATGATGTTGACGGTGATGGGATGCTCCTTTTTTTACAGTGATTGCATACTCCAAGCTAAAGTTCATTTTTTGTCCTCCGCAGCTTGTTTTGAGGTGTGTGTGATTTTGTAGGCTTGAAATACGCTCAATATGAAAGAACCTACTTTTTAAAGAGTGTTGAACCATGCATAATAAAAATTATATGTGGGATGTTTTCTTAGAACAAATGAGGCCTGTTAATACAAAGAGAGCATCATCTGAATGCCATACTGTAACTAAGCATTGTTTAGTTACAATGACTGCATGCATCCCTTTATGACTACAGTCTACCTTTTTTAAAATTTCCAGCTGGTTAAAGTTCCAGGTTACAACACATTCATCTCCTCAGGCTGGATTGGATCTATGACTATAACAGTTTACTCAAATGGCCTGTATAGTTCAAATTGTCCACTGAGCAGAGAGCCATTTAACAAAAGTATTTTCCGTAAAGCTACAAGATACAATTTTAAGTGTCCATCCATCCATTATCCAACCTGCTATAGCCTAACTATAGTGTCACGGGGGTCTGCTGGAGCCAATCCCAGCAAGCACAGGGTGTAAGGCAGGAAACAAACCCTGTGCAGGGAGCGCACACACAAACACACATACCAAGCACACACTAGGGACAATTTAGGATCGCCAACCTAACCTAACCTAACCTGCATGTCTTTGGACTGTGGGAGGAAACCCATGTAAACACAGGGAGAACATGCAAACTCTATGCAGGGAGGACCCGGGAAGCGAACCCGGGTCTCCTAACTGCGAGGCACGAGTGCTACCCACTGTGCCACCATGCCGCCCAGTTTTAAGTGAGCATAAGAAAAAATAAACTGAAAGATATGTTAGAGTAGGTAAAATGATAATATGCTAGTCAAAGCAGAATGACTACAGTTGTTACAGTTACTAAAAAACAATTTTATTATTGGATTTTTATGTGTAATCAATGCAATTTAACTTTTCTGTGGTGGTGTACTAACTTGCTGGTTACACTTTTTATAATATTGTAACTAGTAATTTAGAACAGGGGGAAAGGGTGAATTATTTATCAGAATATTCTTATCAGAAACTTTTTTTAAACACCAGATGGTTAAGTCGACATTAATGGCACGGTGATATGAGCCTTTTTACTTTTCTCAGAACACCAGTCTCATTTCTTGAAACCCAAGTACCCATCTGTCATGCTATGGGAACAGCAGGTATTCATCTTCAAGCAGCTAAGGTCTTGGGAGGTATAAATATAAAGGGTGCAGAAGGAGCTGATGAGGATGCATCTCAGTAAAAGTTATATACCAGGATGTTAAGTAAAAGCCAAACTATTAAATAAATGAACACAGTAGCAGAACTCATGAAAGAAATCTCATGTTTTATATAAAATAGCTAAACATAAAAATAATGTTTGGGGCCTTTATTTTATCCAGTCAGAATCCACTTCTAATACAGAAAGAGCATGAAGCATTGAAATTATTCTTGGAGCTTTAACTGAAATGGCCCGGGTTGCATAATTTATATTAGCATTCATAGAATAAACAATACACACTTTGTTTACGCCCACTTGGATACGTTAGTTTCTGTTTTTGCATAATATTAAAAATGTCTTTTTTACAGTGTATAATGTCTTAACGTTAGGGCCTCAGATATGAAAAGATTGATTTTGACAGTTTTACCCCTTAAGTTAAGAATCTGTTTCATTTTTCAGAAAATGGGTGGATGGATGGCTTTATGTTTAAAGAAAGATTACATAACACACCCATAAATGCATTCAGTTTCACTTGCTGGTTTAAGCTGTCAATTGTCAATATAACATTTGTTATTTTTCCATACATATCTTCCACTAATTTCTTAGTGTTCTTTGTCTACACTCGCCTGGGTCTACTCTGTTCTAGTTATTTTTGCCTAACTAATGCTTGTGCAGTTAGTGGAAGTTTATAAAAGTCTAAAAATACCAGTAGGCTGTCACACAGTGGCCTCCCAAAGACACCGGGAAATTTTATACCCTTCAGCTTTCCTGTCCTACTGACTGTAAACGTCCATGCGTCCTTCTGAAAAGCTTTATTTTTTTGTGCTGCCTGAAACATACCTTCCATTACACCTTATAATGCTGTTCCACTGATAAAAGTACACAGTCAAATACTTGTCAGTATTTTTAAGTCTACATAGAAAACATGTTCTTCCATGTGTTGGGTAAATTAAAATATTACATTTGCTTTGTAATGTGGTCTCAGCCATTGCTCAATTTAATCTTTATAACCATCAGCTTCAAGTGTTTCCTTGTCAGTGTGGTGTCCTGGGATAATGTTGATAACCAAGTCTAAAACTATTTAAATATATTTGAATGCTTAAAAAAGGTGCATATAAATAGATGTCTATTGAAATGTTTTAATTATTTTACATTTGTGTTCATTTAAGAAAACTGAACCTTTCTTCAACAGGTAACCAGAAAAAATGTATCACAAAAATGTGTCCTTCAGCACCATCAAATCTGCTCATTTCTTTTATAGAGCCATAGTTGTTTAAAAAACTGTTAACTTCAGTTATGTTTTTCTATCAATTGTCATCAAGCATTACATGACTTTAAGCTTCACTGTCTCAACCCACAATTCAGTCCACAAACTATGCCTTTCCTACCTGCATTCTTTATTGATAATTCAATTCGTACAAGTTAAGTTTGTTGCCATAGGAATATGGAGCTATCTAATGAATAAAAGTAAGTTGAGAAACAGTACATTGTTTTCCATGGCTAGGCTGTTACGCTTGTGATATACAGTAATCCCTCCTCGATCGCGGGGGTTGCGTTCCAGACCCCCCCGCGATAGGTGAAAATCCGCGAAGTAGAAACCATATGTGTGTATGGTTATTTTTATATATTTTAAGCCCCTATAAACTCTCCCACACTGTTTATAAATATTCCCCGCAGAGTTATACAGCATAATCCCTTTGTATTCTCTTAGATATTAGGTAAGATTCATTGAAATTATGTATATAAACACACTGTTTATATACAGTAAAACCTAAATATTATTTTAAAGATATTGAGTGTCTCCGATATCACATATGTTGCAGCCATTACGATAGACAGGCCACCAGCAATAAATACGTACAATGCAAGAAAAATAGTATACAGTAAATGTCTGTACAGTGACACTAAACGTACGTACAAGTACTAAGCACTGTAAGAAGAAAATTAATTATGGTTACTCACCAACAATGACACGATGACTTGTCCGATAACAATGAGTTTAATTTTACTGCACAACAAAGGAGAGCGTTACAGCCCTTGTAAAGGAGCCACTTCATGCGATTGTGTAGCACTGCCGTTGTTCTTCTTCTGGCAGTCTTCAATCCAAATCCCTAAAGCAGATTCCATCCAGACTACTGCCTTATTACATCCATTTACAACTCGTTTTGCACCCTGGTTAAAAGGACACTGCAGCCGTAGATCTTATATTCCTTTCCTACTTTTTAAATAAAAAGAATCACAGCCTTCAACAAATCCAAAACGTTTACCTTTCGGCAATTGTTAACATCTTCTTCTTGCGCTTGGGCACGGCCCCTGAAGCAGTAGCAGATCGTTTTGGAGCCATAATGAAGGGCTTGACTATGCACAAAGATAAACACTAAAGAGCATAACTCTTTACACAGCGAAACACGTTGATGCTGAATGAGCGAGACGAAACTTCCTGGTTAACACTGCATTCAGCACGCAGGAGCTCAACTGCGTGCTCTGATTGGTTAGCTTCTCAGTCAGGAGAACTTAACTGTGTGCTCTGATTGGTTAGCTTCTCAGCCATCCGCCAATAGCGTCCCTTGTATGAAATCAACTGGGCAAACCAACTGAGGAAGCATGTACAGGAAGTAAAAAGACACATTGTCCGCAGAACCCGCGAAGCAGCGAAAAATCCGCGTTATATATTTAGTTATGCTTTCATATAAAATACGCGATAGAGTGAAGCCGCGAAAGTCGAAGCGCGATATAGCGAGGGATTACTGTACTATATATCACAGATAAGCATGTTATACTGTGAGTGTTTCAGCTATGGTGTCCTATTTATGTTTACATACCTCCTTTCGGCCCACCAACATTGACCATCTTTTGACATTTTGGTTTACAACAAATTCTGTAGCAATCTTGAAAGGTTGCACTGATCAGGCCCAAGTCTACAAACATGTAGCCTTGGTGGTGGATAACAGGGGGCTGATAGTGACACAGATCAAAAGGCAAATATATCACAGTGTTAGATGATTTCTGATTTTCACTAATATGCCTCATTTACTTGCCCTATTTTCTGTGGTATATCCTTCTTTAGAGAATGCAGAATGACAGTTAATAAATACCTACAGGTAACGATGAAGCAAGTGATGGAGAGATGAACTTCTGACCAAGCAGATTCAACAGGAGGATACATGTTGAGAAAGCTATTCCAGATGATATAGGACAAAATAAAAAGAAGGAAAGCACAACAACTTAGCAACAAGCACACTGAGTCTACAGTATCTTCAGGGAAACTTATGAAATGTTAAGCAAAGCTGCAGTTATGTTTCTATTTTTATTTAGTTTTTTGACGGGGTCAGTCTATAATATCACTATCGGTGCCATTTTGTTTCAAGCAAGTGTGTAAATGAATACATTGTGTCACAATATGCATGTGACACATTTTAATTAGTATCTCCCCTTTGGGTTTTAAGTAAAAGTATGTTTGTAAGTAAAAATGTATTTATAAAGCGCCTTTCACAGACAAAAGTCACAAAGCACTGAACAAAAAAACATAGAATAGAATGAAATATCAAAGCAAGGACAATATAAATGACACCCACAGATCTCAGTGTCAGTAGAAGATTGTTCAGTAATCTTGGAGTGATGGCTTCAAGCGCACATTCTTCACGTGTCTTTAATCTGGTACGAGGGACTGAAAGGAGATCTAACTGAGGAGATCTCAGAGCACGGTCCAAGGTGTAGTGCTGAACAAGATTTGTGATGTATTAGGGAGCTTGACCGTGCAGAGCTCTGTAAGTAAGTAGCAGAATTTTGAAATGGACTCTAAATTCTACTTGGATCCCATGTAGAGTGTGTAAGATTGAGGAAACATGGGTTCATTTGTGTGAACATGTTAAAAGCTTTTAAAAGATAATACTCTAGGACATAAGATGGCAAGGAACAGTTTAAATTTGTTTTTGAGGTTTTCTTTTCTAGCTTTGAGCTTTGTTTTTAAAAGTCTTTGCTTTCTGTTTGTCCCCTTTGATTTTCATAGCCTTTTCATAGCCTTAGTTACTTTGCTCTTGCTGACCTGTCATACCTTTCTTAAGGTGTTCTGTCCTTAACTCTTCACCACTAACTTGTATTCTCTTCCATTCATCATGATCATTCATTGGACAGGCGCATTGCATTTCAAAATGTATGTGCAAGTGCGATTTTAGCTCTATACAGTAAATATATAAGAAAGTTTTGGATCTTTCTAGTATATTTTCCCTGAAGCAAATGAAAGGCCATCCTAAGCTTTAATATAATTCCAGGGGTTGAACTGAAAGTGATCTATGGATGGGTGTTTAAAGTTGCCTCACAGCCACTGAACAATTGTATGCACAGTTCTGACATAGAGCGAAGCAAACATTTAACAGAGGTCAGAATGGAAAGTGAAATTGGGATGTTTTATAGTGATACTGTGGTGTTCAAATAGATGAGCAGACAGAACTTCAAGACCTGCATAGTTGTGCATTCAAGTCTGTCTGTGATCATTTCTCCCTTCAATATATTTTCTTAGTAAAGGTAGTAATTTTGCTAACGTTTTGACTCCTTGGTGTTTATCTGCATGCAGAATGTTGTGATTTGGGGCCCACAAAAAGGCCCGAACCATTAAAAAGCCTAGATCTTAAAACCAAAATAGGGCATTGGAGTATGATAATTATCATTTATGAAAAAAAATGCAACTGTTCTGAACCTTTTATCAAAAAAATAAATAAAAATAATTATTTTTAAATATTAAAATTTATTTAAAAAAGAAAAGATCAAACTTAAATAATAATGTTCAAAGATCCAATAATTAAAACAGCATAAAAATTCCAAAAGCAATAACAACTAACACTATATTTTGCCTCCTAATTAGCCAAACCAAATAAGAACAAAAACCAGAACTGCGATATAAAAAGTGAAAACCAGAAATGGAGCCAAAAATCCCAAGCCATACTGATCAAAACAAACATGTCAAAGGATCTACAACCAACAGGATTTACAACCAAAAAGGGAGTCATGTGATACGAGCAGGAAAGCTAATGTGCCAGTGCTAGCCTGAAGCATCTCAGCCTTTGTATAGGCTACTACCACTGGCAGCGAAAACAACTGTTGTGTAAGGAGAGCCCACCCCCTTAGGCTCAACATACAAACAACAGGAGGGAGATAACAAACTATACTGACATTATAAAAAGTTATTAAAAATGAGAGAAAAATAGGATAACACTTAATGAGAAACAATTAACTATACATAACAAAACAAACAAACAAAAATAAAACAAATAAAAGTTAGGAATGAATCCATGATAAAATGAAAACACAGGAAAAGACCAAGTTGTCCCAAGATGCTTTACAAAGAAGTATGTCTTCATGAGGGTCCTAATCATCAATAAATTGGAGGGAGCTTGGATAGTCATAGGAAGTTCACTTTACACTTTCAAAGTAAAACCCATAAACAAAATCTGACCAGATAAAAGTTGAAATTAGCATATTGTTAAAAACAATCATTGTAATACTACATAGTACCAGTTTGGAATTATGCTTCTTTATTGTCTGGGAAATTTTTTTTTCTCTGGTCTATTCCCACTTCCCAAAGTCATGTGAGTTACAGTGATTAAAAACTTTTAAAATTACCCTGTATGAATGAGTTTTGGTGCATGTGTGAATGGCATCCGACCTTGATTTCTGGATGATTTACACCCCATGTTGCAGGGGTAAGCACTGGTTTTCCCTAAAACAAAATAAAGATTGAGAAAAAGGAAGGGTTAATCTTAAAACCTACATGTTCCAGACTTGTTCCTGTGTGTGCCCAATGCAGTCAGCATATGCTATGGCCCTCACAACTCTGAACTGGATTAAGTAGGTTTGATAATGGATAGATGGATTATTAAAAACAAAGACTTTATGCCACTCCACAATCCCTCATACAAGGCTAATTTAGAGATGCCAGACAGGGTTGGGTAATTGTAAAGTTTTAGAGTGTGGAAGGAATTAGCGAAAACCCACACAACAATGGGTAATTTGACTAAGAACTGAACTGAGCTCCAAATGCTGTGAGGATGCAGCACAATTTACCATGATATCATTCAGTTCTACAATAATTCCAAATAGAATAATATCAAATAAGTCAAGTATAAAAATTTAACAACGAACTCCTGCAGATCTGCTCCCTCTGCGCTAGACAAGCCTGTTTGGTAAAACATGCTTTTGAGAGCACAAGTAAAAAAACTTGTTACTTTCCAGCCGGCATTCTTTTTTGCTACCACATTTACTATCACAAAAAACCAGGAAGTGTTAAAATAAAGATAAACAACAGCAACAGCTGCAATAGCCTAGTGATATTACACCAGATCTTACTGTTGGTTACATAGGGTTAAATTTATGTCTGATTCATTTTTCCAGTATTCAGTTGCAGTCTACACAAATTAATCTGGACAGAGTATCATGCTTTTATATGTAGAAAGAACAAATGTTTCAGCACATGATAGATTAAAATTACTAACTGTAAATGAAAGAGCTGTTTCAAATTTAAGATTTTAGTTAAAGGGTAAAATTGGCAAAATCAGCCTTTTTATATCCGTGGCCCTAATTTATGAACATTGAATATAATCAAAAAAATCAGCTTTACTATTATGCGAAATATGAATCTAACATATTCAAGTGGGTGTAAACAAAGTGTGTATTGTTTATTCTAAGATATGCATAATCATATTTCACAGCAGAACTATTTACTTAATAAAATGCTATAATAACTGTTATCTGCAACTGTTTTATGACCATTCTACTGGAAAAAATATGTATTTATATAAATTAAGCATTTGAATTTGTAACACACTAGATCAGATTTGAATACTTATTATACAGTATAGATTTCTGACAGAATTACAGAATACTATTGCAAATCAGTTTAATCTACATTTTGAGCAATGACATAGGAGTATGGAGCAAAGGAATATATGAGAAAATACCTTTTCATCCCAAGACGTTTCTCTTTGTTTCTGTAACTTTTCTTGTTATTTTCTTAAAACTTAAAATGATATATTATGTACTGAATAAACCTCAGTGAGTGGGGTGTGTCCATCAATAGGCCCTATAATGGTGTAGCACACTGTCCAGGGCTGTTTACAGAGTTGTACCCACTGATATTGGTATAGACTTTGGCCCCCAACAACCCAAAATTGGATTAAATGGGTTGGAGATTAACACGTTACATTTAGTGATGAGTGAGCCCAGCTCAATTTGCCTTATCATGAGTTTGGCAAAACCGCAAAAGGTCCAGGGGCCTCATGCATAACATCGTGCATAGAATTCACACTAAAACATGGCATATGGACAAAAGTCAAAATGTGTGTATGCACAAAAAAATTCAGATGCAGAAAACCGTGCGTAAGCCAACTTCCACAAACCTCTACTACATAAATCATGGTCTGCGTGAAATGTAACACTTGTGCACGCACCTGCTGCTCCTCCCAGAATTATGCCTCTTTGAATATGCAAATCAATATAAATATTCCCTTAATTTCAGTGTTCTGTGAAAAGACAATGGCAAAACCACGGGAAAAAAAAGAATACCAGCGAATGCCAAGTGGAGACAAGGTAAAATATACTATTTGTTGGTTTAAAGCAATTCTATGAACAACAAAAGGAAGTTGATCAAAAGTTTAAGTTCAGAAAGTCAGACAGTGCCTAAAATAAAAAAAAAAGTTGTCAGATATCAAAGTCGCCATGAAAAGGCAAGTCATAGCCCACCATCTGAGTGCTATGTGGAAGCTTATCAGGGTACAGAGAAAAGAAAAAAATAGGGACACAGTGGAAAAAAAAGCTTGAAATGTCAACTTTAATCTTGTAGTTTATTTTGTCATTAAAGTAGAATGTAACAAACTTAATCTTAAAATCTTTTAATTTACTAGTTTCTTAAATCCCATCATAGCTAAAGTAGCATGTTAAATGCTTCACATTGTGTGTGCACTCTGTGTGTGTGAATCACAATGTGCTTCTTAAACGGGCTTTCTCCTACGCCGACAGGATACAGAATCCATTACATTCATGATATTACAGCTCTCTGAACAATTTAAATACTAAGATGTATACTTGATATCATTTTAATGATGAAACGAATTAAAGCATGCATTAAACATGGGGCCACAGTGGCACAATGGTAGCGATGAGCTGGCGCCCCGTCTACAGATTGTTCCTGCCTCCTGCGAGATGCTTGCTGTGCTGTGCGTGACCCTCGATGAAATAGTTTATTGTAGCAGTACTTTCTCTTTCAAATGTACTAACCCCCAATTCCTGTCCTTCCTTTTCTTTCTCCAAGTAACCAATCACCACACAATCAGCTCTTTAATAAATGTCAAGCCACCTGTAAGCTTAGAACACAGATTCTTCAAAACTATTAAGGAAAATTGAAATATGCTTGTAGTACATGTGTAATTATCCCATCCATGTATCCATCTAGGGTCGTGCCAGTCCTGGCAAGCATACAGCATAAGGCAGGAACAATCCCTGAACGGGGCGCCAGTTCATTTCTACCCCAGTCCTATGTGTCCACACGTTTTAATAACAGTATACATTATTTAAATGAAGTAAAAAAATATCTGTATAATGTAATAAATATACTTTACTGCATTTCATCTGAAAAATGATATGAAGAGCTCCAAGAAGATAGTGCCTGGACATCTAAATCAACTTAGAAGCCCGTTGTCATCATCTGTAAATACGCGCTCTCTTCTACTGAATTGAACTGAATTCCTTTACTGTTATTGTATGGTACGATGAGATTCAATATGCAAATCCTCGAGGAACTAATTTTCCTATAAAATGGAAAAATAACAACAACAGGTTGTGTAATATTACAACTGTAATGCAAGTTTACAGTGAGGCAATTGTACTTATAAGTGCAAACAGTTCTACCGGGAGCACTTGATGGACTGATTGAGTGCGTTTATATCTCTTTGGATGAAACTGTTTCTGAACTGCGAGGTTCGTGCAGGAAAGGCTTTGAAGCGTTTAACGAATGGGAGAAGTTCAAATACACTGTGCGCATGGCTGAGGCAGCGTGTGCTATATGCTGTACCTTGAGAATTCTCTAAGCCCTTCACATAATCTAACGTACAGCTTTTCGATCAGCTGCTGTAGAGCTGTGATTCCACACTCAGATACAGTGGGTTAAAATACTCTGAGTGGTGCACTGAGAGTAACAACGCTAAAGCAGCTATAGTATTTGGAATAGTTTGGCCATTCCGTGCACCATTATATGGTTATGGGTTGATTACAATTAGATGCATTAAACTAAAAAACGATATGTGATTAATGTCAGTGTATTTGATAAAGCCGCGTCAGGGATGTGAGTCTAAAAAATAAAGGGAAACCACCTAGGAACAGTAGCACTACTGATGGCCATGTGGCGGGGTGGCCGGGGTAAGCGAAAAGTGTGTTGGCTACTACAGCTCTGTAATGTCACTCTGGACTTGTAAAGCATTATTATGTTTACCTTGTCTATGGCAGTCCTTGTTTTCTTACATTTTCACCAATTCTCATACTTCTTTCAGAATTTGTTACCCATTAGTTATGTCTATTTCTTTTGTAAAAAAGCACGTAAATGTATTTTTAATGCTGAAAATTCTACACTCCACACTAAAGATGGGTGCTGTACACGTATCATCTTTGTCAAATTACTCTTCTAAGTCAGGATTGTGTTCTGTCTTCCTCAGACAATTGTAGGATTCCTTAAATCAGTTAATGTACTTGTAAAATGAACAGCAAAGGAACATTCCAGTCTGAAAAGGTTGACAAGTATGGTTAGAAAGTCAATTCATCAGAGTCTAAAATGGAGGCAGAAATGCATGAAAATTTTACATCTGAAAGCCATACAGAGAGTAAAATGAAGAGAGAGAACTCCAAAGAGACAATATGAAGGCATCATTGAGGCGGGAAAAATTGGAAGGTGTGCAAGAGTGAGCAGGAGGATTGTATAACCTGAGTCTACAAATCATTTTATCTCATGGTAATTCTCTCATGCCTCTACATGTCTTTGTAATAACTGGCAGACATTTAACATGTTAAACAGTGAATGAAGAAAACCCTTTTTACTCAATCACTTTGACATGCTACTGCAAAGATGTTTTCCGTTTTAATTTATTGTTTTCCTTAGGAAACTTTTTGACGCAATAGGTAAAGTTGTAACCCTACAGCACTCTTGCTCCAGTTTTTGGAAAAGGCAGGTTTTTGGATTGTACTTTTTGCTATAGGGAACACAGTCAATGGTGTAGACTTGTAGCCATAGTGATGGGCTGTGTTGTAAATGCAAGAATACCAAGAGATACGTTAAAAAAAATAAAATCATGAAAGAGGTACAGAAAGTACTAAGCAAGATTGTGGTCAATGACAAGTAAATAATCTATATCAGAAGTGAGCAACGCCGGTCCTGGAAGGCTACAGTTTTTTTCCCAACCCAATTTCTTAAAGAGAAGTCAATTATTTGCTTGTGAACCACTTATTGCTCATGTGATATTTCAGTGCTTCATGTTAGTTGTCTTACTTATGATTTCCCAACCTTAATTGCTTATTTTAGTCATAAACAGCTGCATTCACTGCCTTTAATTGCTCCTTATTAGCAATATGATGCAAATGACAAAAAGCCAGTAGTTTGCCATATAACTTGTTTCCATTTGCACTTGTGTGTATTCATTGTGAACTATCTGGTTTGACCAAATATTTGGAAGGAAACCGAGGAGAAAATAGTGACAGTCTGAGAATTACTCACCTGTTTAAGGCTTCAAAACATTTAGATGATATCCAGGGAAAGGAAAAAAAAAAAACTATGATATGAGAATGACCTGACATGGCAGAGGTGGAACACTAACAAGCCATGAAATTAAATAAGAACTGTTATTGGTATGAGGAGAGGAGAGAGGTTAGGAGCCTGCACTGATACAGTGCATTGCTGCACACACTACATGACAAATCAACTCAGGATCCCAGATTTGGGCCCGAGTGCAGCCATGCAACAGGTGACACCTCAGCACCACACTAGTTCAGATGGAATGGAACAGTGTGAGTTTTTTTATGGTGACTGGAGTGTCAATTCTGCCACCAACCCCCATGTTTATTTCTGCAGGTTGGAGGACCTACAAGCAAGGCTGGATGCAGATTAACGTCATACCCAGGATGGGTTATTGGTAATGACTGGTTTCTAATTCACCAACTGGAGTGAAACAAACACCTGCAGGAACTGCGGTCCTCCAGGACTGACGTTGCTCACATCTGGTCTAAACAAAGAAAGTCAAGAGAAATAAACTGGCAAATCTGTAACATAAAAACAAGAAAATGTAGTCAAAGAAACAATACAAAGGATCTTAAACATAATTCCTTCTTGAAATCCATTTTAATTTACTCTACTCTAAAGATAAACATAGAGACATTATAAAATTGCATCCAATGCTTGGGTGGCCGAAGCTGTGTACCACTATTTTTATAGGGGGACCATGATGACACTCATGCATCATGTGACCAACAATAGGTGCAGCTTTCTGTAAATATTCTGGATATGGCTGTGCAAAACAAAACAACAAGAAACAAAATGACATAACCAGAATAATAGTAAAAATATGAAAAACAAGAATTTAAATTCAAAGACAGTACAACTGAACATAAATAAACTTTTCCTGTGTAACTCTTGTAAACAAATCCAAGAAGCATGAGAAAAGGCCCCAGATACCAAAAAAACAACTATAATTTATTCTTAAAGTTGACTGAGACTTTTGGTTCGCTAGTTTACCCTCCAGTGATGACTAGTGCAGTTGTTAGAGCTGGTGTCAATAAAAGATTTGTGGTCGAGGGACAACATATGACTGTTTTAGGTGACCTTTTTTAATGGTGGATAGATAAGCAGCTAGTATGTGGGATTTGACTGTAGTCACTGTTCTTTTTCCTGGTTGATGACCTTTGGACTATGGAGTGAGTACAAAAATATATTATGCTTATGGTAGAGGTAACCCCACGTTTGTCTGCTTTAATTTCATCCCCCCCATAATTCAACTAAATGACTGAATGATTATGCTATCAACTTTTAACAGAGCTACATTTATGTATTTAGGAATTATAATACCATCAAACAAATAATGATTTCTGTATGTTAACATCTGTTTTCCCTTTATAATGCTGTCAAATACAACAGTGTTAAACAATTATAATGACAACAGTCCACTCCAAGAGTGTCTCTGAGAGGCCTCCATAGCTATACCTGTACTTACAGGGAAAAAAAGGTATAAAATTGGAAACTTGGACAATGAAGGAGGTTTTTTGAACTGGGATTAGGTTGATTAAGAAGCCTGAAAACTTTAGAGTTAAAGCCATTAAGGATATATTTTCAATAGTACTTTTCCAACGGAGTATCACTTTCATTTTAAGGATAAATTTGAAATGATCACCATAGTAGACATAAATGGAAGCATATACACCGTGGTAGGATCAAGCTGATGTATGTTCTTTGGGGTCCATATTTGGAGTTAACTCGAGATTCCCTAAATGATTATAACACAGCTGGTAGGTGGTGGGATGGGATGTTATTTCTTTAATTGCTTTTGTAAATATCTGTTCTCTTCTTTCGTTGTTGTTGTTTGTATATAATTGCATAATATATATCTCAAACCTACTTTTATAACAGATCTATTTAACATGGTAGTGTTATTTGTGGGAGCGAGAAAAGAGATGATATAATAAGAAATAGTGGGCTATTTTTAATTTGATTAGGAAGAATTAAACTACAAAAACAGTAGTAGTAGGTATATTAAATTAATAATCTCGACCAGCTACAGACTTCCTATCAAATATCCTGCTATTCTACCAATTGTAAACAATTGCATTATTCATATAACAGTTGTAAGCCATTTTGGAAAACAGTTTCAGCAAAACCTCCATGCATTTCCTGAACCCTCTTTTGGATGTAATGCTGGTAACGTCCCATAACTTGGGATCATGTATCCACACTCAGAAATGCCTGGTCAATACAGAAAACTGAATGAATCCAATAAGCAAACCACTGAGATGTGAGAGGAATTTGAAGAACCTTAGAAAACCCCCAACATACAACAAAAAACTTTACAAAGGCATAAACCATTCCTATAATTTGTTGTGTGTTTTCACCTTTTGCTACGTTATATGGCAACTGTATTGCAACCTTTTTTTGTTCAGGTGTCTTAACCATTGTTAGGTTGTGCATAAAATCAAGCATATAACCAAACAAGCATTTTAATTGCAATTGGTTGTACTGAAGAACTCACTGACTTTAAATGTGTAAATGTCATAGGATGCCAACTTTGCCACAAGTCATTATGTAAAATTTCTGTTCTCTTAGAACTGCATTGGACAACTGTAAGTAGTATTATTGTAAAGCAGAAGCATGTAGGAGTAACAACAGCTCAGCCATGATCACCAAAGAGCAGTACTTGATGGAGCCCACCCTCTCAGCTTTGACAGGTGAAAATGACACTTTTCATTTCCAGCCATATTTCATGTTACACATTGTGTCATTAAAATTAACAAATGAAGAAATAATTAAATAAATATATAAAGAATTAAGCAACAAAAAATAATTTCTTCACACATTTAAATTATTTATTCTCACATATCATTATGTTTTCATTATTTTGTCACATTTTACAATCTGTTCATTTAGTTGCACATTGATTTATTTAAAATTTGTCTGAAATACTTCCCCATATGCAATAAACTCTCCTCTACTGTATATACTTTGATATGCCATAAGAATTTTATCTACAAATGGGCCTGTGTTGTATGCATCTGTTTTTAAATTTTAGGCTTTGTATTCTAGATGCATATTACTCATCATAAAAAACTTCTGTTATCACCCTCAATAAAGTGATTTTGTACATCTGAATGTGAAATAAAAAGTACAGTGTTAATTTATTCATTTGTCTTTCTTAGATTGAATAATTTTATTATTATTGTAAATGCAGTAAAGCAAAAAAAGGAATACCCTAAAACAGGAATATCCTTTGCACATTTCAGTGACAAATAAATTCCTTTTTCAACAAAACAGAATGCTCCCAGTCTGCATGGGGGACTTTGTTTAAAAAGCCTCAGTTGTATCAGTTTGATGTGTCTGTGTCGTATATGATGATAAATTTCATACAGGTGTCACATCCTCTACAGCAGGTGAGAATTGATGGGATTCCAGAGAGTGATCCATCATTGCAGGCAGGTGGTATAGTATCGGAATTTCGGAAATCTGTTCCCAATCACACCTACTGCTGGATGACTCAGTAACGACCCTGTTTGCGAAATGTTACTGGAAATCAATGTGAAGCACTCAAGGTCAATGTACTGTTAGAAAACTCCTTAAGCTCTGATGGATAGATCACACTCATGGAGAATAAATGTGAGAAGAAATTGACAGCTCCCTATCCAGGCATTCTGGTCTGAGTTAAAGGCACAGCATGCAGCAGACACTTGTCATAGTGGCTGTCTGGAGCAATTTACTACACAGCCTCACTCCAGACAAGCCTAACAGTGCCAATCTGAGCAAAAGAGTGCAGTTATATTGGAGATCCAATAAATGTAGAAGGACTTGTGTGCCTTTTCATGCTCAGTAGGTCACCTTGTTTTTTATTTCAGACAAAGATTCTGGAGAAATGTTGGAAAGCATTATGTTTGCACAATAGAACTCTGACATGATTCACCTTTTTTTAACTGCAAACATTATTACTCTGTGGTTTCATGATTTCGTGAAGTAAACCACAGCCTAATACTCAGCACAAAGAGGGCTTTGAAAGTTCATTCAAGAGTAAACACAGCTGGTTTTGACCTTGAGGCTTTTCAGCTAAAAGACAAAGCATTTCAGACCTCCCATCCCTTTTAAAAGGTTCCACAGCTTTTATTTTACTATGGTCTCCAAGGGATAAACAGCAGCTTAGAGGTTTAGAGATGTGTTAAATTCAGAAAGGTTATGAGTTTGGACCACAGTGCGGGTGGTATAATTATCAACTGCTTTGTTACAGTTAAAGTACATTACGTTTTATTTTATTTGCATCATATTTTTTAAATTCAGTGCCAGTGGAATTAATAGCACACTCTGGAAAATAGTATTATACAATATACTGTGCATTTTAATTATTACTATCGAGTCTAACTCTGAATTTGTTTTAAACAATTTAGGAATACTTAATTGCATCATTTCAGACACTGTTGAGCACACATGAGCGCACACCTACAACCATTCATAATCAGGTCATTTAGAGATGTTAATCAGTTTAACTGCTGTAAATATGGAACAGAAGAAGCATTATGCAAAAGAAAGGTTAGTAAGGTTTGGGTTAGCTGCCAGTGACCCCATTTAATTGGATGGGCGGCAAAAGATGAAAACAAAACAGCACACGATGGTGCTAAACAAGAAAAAGAACAATGAAGTTTATCAGAATATCTCTTGATGTCTCAATTCCTGAGTCCAAACTAAATGCCCTCTTCCGTGGGTTGGGGTACCAGCCAGTAGCCCTGTTTAACTGGAATGGAGGTAAAAGGCTAAAAATAAACAGCATATGAGGAAACTAAAAAAGAAAAGAAGTGTGAGGTTCATCAGAAAGCTCTCAACATCTCGACCGCTGAGTACAAACTGAACATCCACTGGAGTCATTGGTTAAATTTCATCATTGGAACTTCAGGGTGAATTAGTATTCCTCCATTGAATAAGCTTCAGAACTGTGGGAGTCATAGAATTAGTGTTTAGCAGCAGCACACCCTCTCTCTTTGGGGTGGTATTGCAGCCTTTCTGGGAACCGTTAATATCTCCCCTAAATAAATGTGTTTGTGACACGGCACATGTGGCATACAGGAAGAAAATGAAGCACTGTATAAGAAGGGGATCATCATGTAGAAGGCGGTCAAATCTTGAACTGAATTTTGTGCCTAAGGGCTCAGAAAAAGTTTTGCATAGTTTTACAGAAATATCATTTGGCTTGTTTATCAAATGTTTACAGATATTTAAGTATTTTTTATTTGTTAAGGACCTGCTTATGAACAAGTTATAGTTTAAAGTTTTGTGCAACTGAAATCCTAATGAAAAAATGGTCGTGCACACAATCAAATGACTTAAAATGTTCTGTGTGAGACACCAGCAATGGTGGAACCCAAGGAATGGCACTCTAATACTGAATCAGAAAGTTAAGCACTTTAATTTTCAACATGGAGACTTTTAAAATTCATTAAGCAAAATGGTTCCTAACAAGCATAACTGCTGTTGTGTAACTTTAAATTTTTCTATTGTCAATTTAGCTTAGTATACAAGTTAGCAGGGTTAGCACTACAGTCTCATAGGCCCAGAAAATATGAGTTTGATTTCTGATAGAGTCATTATGTAGAGAATTCAGTCTTTTCCGAGTAGTCAAATTGAGTATTATGTTTTACATCCACATCCAAAATATCAAATATGCACGTAAGGCATATTGTCTTAGTATAGGTGAGAGGAAATTGTGTGTGATAATGCACTGCAATGGGCTGACACTTAATTCATGTTTGGTACGTATATCTAAAGTAATCAAGACCTTAAAAAGCATAAAGTGCAATTATAAAAAGCTTAAGCCATCTTAATTTGGGTTATTTATAAGAAATGCAATCATTTACTTCATGAAGCAGAAGTACATAACAAACAAAAATGGTTACATATTTGAAACTTTAAAATGTGTGTTAAACTCTACATAATCTTATATTAAGTTTACATATTCTTGATTGTAACAGAATTTTGGCATTTTTCACTCTCTGGTAGGGGTCTATAGAGGGATAGATCCCTACAAAAAGATCAAAAATAAAATCATTAATCACAAGCACTGAAATATACGGAAGCGTATTAGGGCCACAGTGAAGAAAAAAAAATACGGACACAGTGAAGAAATAAAAAACTAAATGTTGAGATTAAAGTCAACATGTTGACTTTATTCTCGACATTTCCACTTTAATCTCGACGTTTATGATGAGAATAAAGTCGACATGTTGACTTTATTCTCGACATTTCCACTTTAATCTCGACGTTTATGACGAGAATAAAGTCGATATGTTGACTTTATTCTCGAAATTTCCACTTTAATCTCGATGAGTATAACGAGACTTTATTCTTGCCGTTTATGTCAAGATTAAAGTTGACATTTCCACTTTATTCTCATAGTTTATTTTGTCATTAAAGTAGAATGTCATAAATTTAACTTTATCTTAAAATAAATATTTAATTTACTAGATTTTCTCAAACCCCGTCATAAATTAATGTAGCACATTAAATGCTTTGTGTTAAGTTTTCCCCGACCCAGTTGTTAATCACTGCACACTTCTTAAACTGACTTCCTCTTGCATTGAGGAGGCGCAGGCAGCGATCGCCGCACAGAATCCATTCACTTCATGATATTCCTGCTCTCTGGACATTTAGAATGCAAAGATAAATACTTGATATCACTTTCATGATGAAATGCATTAAAGCAGGTATTAAACATGTACGGTAGTGTGGCGTTAGTGTTGCTCCTTCACGGTAAGGGGTCTCTAGGTGTATGTTCAGTGTAGAGAACTTTATGGCAGGTGTGACGAGGCTCCAAAAAACTGCATGTATGAATGGGTATCGCACAGGTTTAACTAAAATGTTGTGTAAATGTTGGGTTCGTGATCTGGTGGTCGGAGACACAAACACAAAATTCACTAGATGTTCTTCTGAGTGGGCTTTCTTTACTGCATGCGTGCTGTTTCTATCTGACGTACCAAACCCCCCGTTCCCATCCTTCCTTTTTTTTTCTCTCCACATAACCAATCACCACACGATAAATGTCTTTGTGAAATTAAAACTAGTTATAAACTTAGACCACGGAGTGTTCAGAACTTTAAAAATTCTTGGTTATACATTTTTAAATATGCCATCCATTCAGGATTGCGCCCATCCCAGCAAGCATCGTGTGCCAGGCAGGAACAAATCCTGAATGCGACGCCAGCTTATTGCATGGTGAATACGAGCACACACATACCCCAGGGACAATATAGCATAACAAAACTCCACTGCCTACATGACTTTGAAAGAAAACTGAAGCACACCGAGTAAACCCACCAGGAAAACATGCAAACTCAAGGCATGGTACACCCGAGACCCCCTTGCTGCCAGGCGGCAGTGCAACCTCTACGCCACCATGCATCTACATGATTAGTACATGCTTTAATGCATTTCATCATGAAAATATCACATATTTATCTTAGCATTGTAAATGTTCAGAGCGCAGGAATATCATGAAATTAATGTATTCTGTGTGGTGATCACAGCTTGCGCTCTTAGTGCAGAGGAAATCAGTTTAAGAAGCATGTAGTGATTAATATGGCACGGGGAACACTTAACACAAAGCATTTCATGCGCTACATAATTTATGACGGGCTTTGGGAAGTTTTACTAAATTACATATTCATTTTAAGATGAAGTTTAGTTTACAATGTTCTAATTTAATGACAAACTACGAGAACAAAGTCAACATGTCGACTTTATTATCGTCATAAGCGTCAAGATTAAAGTGGAAATGTCGAGAATAAAGTCAACATGCCGAGTTTATTCTTATCATACGCGTCGAGATTAAAGTGGAAATGTCGAGAATAAAGTCAATGTGTCGAGTTTACTCTCGTCGTACGCGTCGAGATTAAAGTGGAAATGTCGAGAATAAAGTCAACATGTCGACTTTAATCTCGACATTTAGTTTTTTTTTTCTTCACTGTGTCCGTACTTTTTTTTTCACCGTGGCCCTAATACGCTTCCATAGAAATAGGCTAAAATGGGTACCCCATATTCTAAGAGAGAATAAACATTGTAACTGTAAAGAACAATAATACAATAATTGTAGTTGTCAAGAGTACTGCACCAATTAAATAGAAACATGAATAAACACATAAATTATTTAATAAACCAATAAATCATTTTTAATAAAAGTGAAAGCATAAGTGAAGTGTACATCTTGTTAACTACGAGAGCATAGCTGATGTCGCCAGGCCTCTCACAAGGTAATCGATACCACACCAAGTAGAGAGGGGGTGCTGTCACTAACCACTTCTCCCTTTTCCACTCATAGTTCAGGGGCTCACCAGCCAGAGGACTTGTGACCCAGTTCTGCTTCCACCAAGAAGCCCTACCCCTTCCAGGTAGATGATACATAAACCAAGAATCCACTGGAGGTTGGTGTTCATTCTGGAACCTGGGCATAAAAATGACAGAGAACTTCTTTGGCTGCTCAATCGTCTGCTTTGGCTTAATGCCAGTTTTGCACACACAAATGCTTGTTATTTTCCTCTTTTTTAACATCTCAATTAAATGGGGCTACTAAACTATCTTTTGAACCAATACAACTAATATAATTACAGTCCCCTTTATTTAAAAACCAAACAAATATTCTAAGGGCAAAAGCCAAACATCAAATACAAACTAGAATTTCTAGGATAGAAGAAAAAGGAATTATCTGTTTTCCTATCAGCAAGAATATGTAAGAGAACATTGTAAAAGAGTCGTCCTATAAAAAATAATATTCTGCTAACTTCTAACATGTATAGCGGAAGTGAAAGAAAAAAACAGTAAAATGTAGACAGAAAGAACTTATTTATAAAAAGCACCCAAATTCTGTAGTTTCATTTAGGCTGTTGGGATTCCTTGTTTCTAATTTAAATATTGAAACTGTCTTGCACCGTTTCAATAGGTTATCGTAATTACTACCCTAAGGAAGGGGGTGTAAGACTTTCAAGATGACTGTGTATTTTAAATCTGACAAAATGTGATTAGCCTGTACAAATTGTCAAGAAACTGAATGTTTTCTATTTTTTGTGTGTATATTGGTGTTATGTTCTCATATACATACTTTAAAAGATTCGACAAACAAAGATAAACTTTGAAGCACCAACTTGGTGACCTTGTATAAATGGATGGAAACAAGCCCAAAAACATGTGCAATAATTGCAGAGTTGTGATTTCAGACCAGAGTTCAGTCTCAAACTGAGAACAAGACAGAGTCCCCTGGTCAAGAGGTCATGAGGCAGGAAGGGACGTGTCCGGGGAGGGGCTCAAGGGAAGCACCATCAGTGGTGGTGTTGCTGCCAATCTTCTGTTTTTCAGAGGCAAAAGAAGAGAAGGTATTAGCATACAGCGACAACACCTTGTCCGGCTGGTAATTACCATCACTATTGGAGAGTTGAAGAGAGTTAATCACAATATGGCATATATAAATACTCTGGGAATATGAGAATAGTGGTGATATTGCAAAGGAAGGTAAACAATTAAGCAATGTTTTACAATAATCTTACTTATGTCATTTCCATATTATAAATATAGTTACATCAATGTTCTGGGTTAAAACATGCAAAGCCCTACAATAAATTCCTTTGACACATTCTATACACAACCTCTGAAAGAAGGTAAAAGTTTTTCAAGGGGGACTCACATTTGCCACTTTGATAAAAGCCAAATTAAACAACAGTGGCTGTTCCACTGCATAATTCTTATTGGTACTGGGTAATTAGAATGCATTTTCAAACTTTATCAGTCCAACTGAGCACATAAAAAGGAATCAGGCTACTTTGTATCTTGATGCCTTTCAGATCACTGTTATTAGAGTACCAGAGATAAAGTACCTACAGATCTCACAGAATCAAAGTCTAAAGCAAAACAGGGGTCAACTAGTATTAAATCATGCATGTAATTTTTTGTATAGTAGGGAGACATCCGGAAGTGTTCAGGGGCATGCAAGTGTTTGAAACCAGCGTCGATCATAAAAATCAGAGAATACTTACAGGGCAAATATCCAAATCTAAATCAGGGGAAGTGCCATGGTCAGAATTTGCGAATATTTAATACATACGAGACAAACACCACAAAAAATCAGCATGTTGTTTCAATAGAAAACGGCTTTTATGAAAGGAGGATAGAAACAATAATAGGACAGAAACTGATTGGTTGGGAGTTAACTACATCTGTCTATGAGGCTGGAACAAAGATCAAAGCGAACAAGGATGCAGACTGGCAAGATAACAAAACAAAAATAGGCTGTTGCAGGCTGGGCACAATCAACAGCTGCCTAGCTGAATAAAACCAAGTATGGGATTATGTGTTAACAAAAAATCATCAACGGCTAGCTGCGTTAGAAGTAGCAGCAACATGAATCTTGTACAGAATGGTGCAAAGCCACATACATGGTCATTTAAAAATTGAACGGTAGCTACTTAGTGAAATGTGCATAGCTTCCTTGAAACAAATCAGGCTGCAGCTGCCAAAGAGAACAACACTGTTGGATCAGCCACTGGGAAGAGATGGCTTGCTGGACAGAAACTTACTAAAAATACATGGGAACAAGACCTAAAACAGAAGCAATTAGTACATTGTGCTTAGCTTTCCATCCAAAACGATAAAAGGATGGAATATGTTTTTTGTTACATTTATGATGTCATTCTTTTTAATTTTTCACTAAAGTGCAAATAGTTTATTTTGCTTTGGACTTTTGGCCTGTAAAACAAGTTGAAACTTTTGGCCAAATGAAAACACTGGAGGTGATGCAAAGCTATACTAAACCAGGACTAGGGAAAAGTGTTTAAATAAAATGATAATGTTAATGGTAACAGTTATATTTTTTCCGGTGCTGTTGTCATACAACAAATAATTTGAACTCTAAAAGTGATGTTTGCATTTAATAGCAGAATGCATTTTCTTCTCAAACTCTGACAAGAAATTTTACGTAATAAAACAATGATTAGTTTACAGTATCCAATTATATGTAATAATATAAAGATGATTTATTGAGTAACAGATATCTATGTTTTATAGCTAAACCTGTTTAGACACATCAACAAGCAATTTAGTATTTTAAACATTTTTTTCATAGGCAACTTCAATTTTTATTTTTTGAAATAATATGCATTTTAACACCTAAACGTACAATGTAAAGCAAATCATCCGATAGTCTCCTAATGTATCAGGAAGGATATTTAATTAATTCTCTACTTGCTTTTGTTTATAAATACAGGGCATACATCACATATCATTTTTAAATGCTCAAAGATGCATCACTGTCATTTAAATATCTTCTAGCTAATGATTAATGGTGAAGTATCTAAACTTATCAATCATGGCAAGAAACTTAATTTCTTCTTATTATGGTCACTATGCAGCAAGGTCAGTTGGAAAGTATACCAGTATCCTCCAATCTCCTAAGGAAACTCAGCTAGATCTCAGGTTTCTTTCATTTCCGCATTTCACATTTTTCCCCTTTATATCCCCCAAGGTGACCCAGCTGTGTAATAACCACTATTGGCCATTGTAAAAAGGAAAGTCCATTAATCCTTCTTAATTTCCCTTGATTCTCCTTTCACTTTGCAGTGAATTTATTCAAGCACCTTAAATGCAAATTAAGCCATATCTACAATGGCTTTCTTTTATGAGTTTGTTTCAGTTAAACTTGACCGACACACAGATAAGATAAAATAAAAAATACTCAGTGAATTTTCATAAATGTCTTGATTGCACAACATCTTTAGACAAGTGTATTGCATTATCTCCGTTAGGATTCTGTACTTTAATCAGAGAATACAAATACATGAAATTTAAAACTTTCCTTGTTGATTATGTGCAACTTTGGCTGAAAAATTCAAATCTGTAAAAAAAAATTTGAATTATAAAATGTTAGTATTGCAGTTGCCAGTTAAAGTACAGAATTCTTTCTTAAATTTAACAATTAAGCTTTAGACAACTGTTACACTGCTCTTTGCTTATTTACACTAAATTCTGTTATCTATAAAAATGCTATTTTCTCTGAGATGATTTTATCTCTTTCATTTATTTTATATGGTAAACAGTACTTTACACATTTGCAAATATCTATTTGTCCTTTTTCTAAATGTACAGTACTTTTTATTATAAGATTAAGAACCACAACTTCCCCAGCTGTACTGAGTGCAAGGTCCCAGATAGGATACCAGTCCGTTGCAGAGTATATTTATACAGAACCACACTGGACCTATTAATAAGATGCCAATCAAGTTGCATGCATGTTTGTTCTAATATGTGATAAAACAAGAGTACCCTGAAGGAAAATGCCATAAAGATATAAAGAGGAAGTCTAAATCCCACTCTGACAACATGGGGACTTGAACCACAGTCTGAGGTGCTATGAAGCAGCAGCACAAACGATTACTTCACTATGATCATGTGTCCAAGACTTTCCACACCAAAATTAATCGCAATCTAAAATACATTAATTTTGTAAAGATTATTTTGTGTCATGATTAGACAGATCAAATTATTAATTGCTTCTCAACGTAGTGTGTAATATTTATGACAATATGAAATGCAAAATAAAGCATGTTATATTTTCTATTATGTCCATTAGATTATGTATTAACACGACTTTACTAATATCAGTGTTTGCTTGTAATGCGTTGCATTTGTTTTCATTGCAAAATATTAATCATGCAAAACTAAATGAAATCAAATAACTATTTGGCATTAAAAGGCAGGGGCAAGAAGATGTTCTAACCACTGCTTTGCTACAAATGTCTTCTTTAACAGATGACATGATTTAACGTAATTAAAGAGATGTAATTATGGTCTCACTAAAAACATTTACTCTTAGGTTAAGTAGTTCAACATTCTCTGTTGTTAATTATAAACAGGGTTATGTTTTTGAGGTGTGGATAGTTTTCTGTTTTAACTGTCTAAATACTGGATATAGACAAACATTTGCCACCATTAACGTGATCATCAAGCTTGGGGTTTTCACATACTTTTTATTTCCACTCCTTGAGATAACCAGATAGTATACTGTTTTGACAGATGTTAATACTGAAAAAATAAAATAGCCTTGTCCTACATTGTTGAGTTACTTTTGACAAGTCATGAGTGCTCTGGATCAGCAGTGGGCTAATAAAAGCACTCCAGCAGCAAATTAAGCCAGTAGTAGCAGGGAAAATGGTAGAACATTGCTTGTTTTGAATAAAATAATGAATACCTGCATTTGGTTATGGAAGTGTATTTTCTGTTTGTTTAATCTTTTTTGTTATAATCTTTCTTGATATTTAAGTGTAATTCTTTATGCTATGTTAATATTTGTTTTTATGGTTTTGCATGATCTGATATTGTAATTTTTTATTAATTATTTTACTATTTTTTGTTAAGAATACAAATAGTGTTTTTTGTTAACTGCTCTGTCTCCTTAATGTGGAGTACAAGGAGGTGGGGCCAACAGATAATACAACTGCCTAGCTGTATAAAAAACAAAGATGCTGATAGGATAAGCAGCTTCAGCATTGTGTTTATTGCTTCAGATTCCCTGAGATTATGTTCTTAAAATTCTACTTTGACTTGTTTATACTGTTTCTGGTATTTGAAATATATTGGATTTGTTTGCTGTTTTTGCTACTTTTACCTGCCTTATCTTTTCATTATTCTGAAAGTAAACTCTTTAAATATTAAGAATGTTTGGAGTTGTTTCAAATTTAAAAAATATATACATGTAGATCAAGAAACGAAGCCATAAAATTTCTAGGGGCAAAATGAAAGCATAATGAATGTGAACCTCCAGGGTCAAACCAGGAAGTAACTAGGAACTAAAAAATCATAGTCATGTGTACTAAGCAAAATCTCGTTTACCTAATTATCTTTTTCTAAGTAACTAGAGATTTTTGGCAAAGTATTTAGTTGATAAATTTTTTTAAAAACTTAATACACTTAAAACATTTATGCCACCATCTTAAATAGGGTACATGAAATGAAGTATGTTGTATTTTCAATGGAGTCACATGACCAGCAGTGGTGTGATAAAAATCAACATGGCCTAACATGGAAAAAACAAACCAAAATGGCACTGAAATAATGTAAAAAAATTGTCAGAAGAAAATCGATTTCATATTTATATATGGCATTTGGCTGTCAAAAAAAAATGTGTAGTACTGTATTTTGTTTTACTTTATGTTTTAAATATTCCTCTAATTAAATTGGAGGATTATGATTCTTTTACTGTCAAACTAATATTGAACTTTAATGGTAAAATAGATAACAAAGTTATTATTTTGAAAAGATTATTTTCTATAAACATCAATGCTATTAATAGTGTGTTTAACATTGGAAGCTTTTTGAGGATACTGTGTATTATTACAATCCCACACAACTCAAATACATTCATAATCTGAATCCTTCATCAATGGAGTGTCTAAGTGTGTAACTTTATTTCATTTTGACAGTGAAAATCTGCATTTCAGAACATTTTTTCAACTTTTACAGTATTTTCTTGGTTATGCATTTATCCCTCGGGCACTGTGAATCATCTGCTACATAACAGTGCGGTTGACCTACCCAGCATAAGCAACAATGTGTTATTCAAGAAATTCTTAGAAATATCCTAAAGGGATAGAAAGGGCAGGATCAGTAAAATATCTGCAACTTGTTACAGTAGCATTTAAAATATTTACTTGAGAGGTTTATCAATGGCACTTGCTCTCGAACAATATAAGTTTCCCTTTGTTTAAAGTTGTTTAAGAGTATACAAATTATTTTATTAGAAAAAAAAGATTCTGTTAAAAGGCCATTGTGTGATTGTTTTTTGTTTGCAACAATTACAGCTGTATTGTTATTTTACCCTCAGGTGAAACTTATTACACCTTGCACCTGCTGTTTTGCTAAAATATCAGAAAACTTTAGGTTCGTTATCATTCATAGATGTAATTTTATTTGGGGTATTAAGTTCACTATGAGTACATTGCAGAGTATACTGTAAATATGAACTTCTTTTGGAAACGGCATAACTTTCAGTACATTTTTACACTTTAAAGTCACATGCATTAGGTTAGCTGCTTTGATAAATATTCAATTAAAATGATCCTGGATCTTTAAAAGTGCCTTGTCTATAAACGCTTCTATATTTACAGTAGTTTTTTATTTATGCTCTCAATGTTCACTTCAGACCTTGCATTTAATTGCAACACTGCCTTGCTGTCTCATCACTAATTACAAGAAACATGTCTAAAGCCCGGGCGGCACGGTGGTGCAGTGGTAGTGCTGCTGCCTTGCAGTTAGGAGACCCGGGTTCGCTTCCCAGATCCTCCCTGTGTGGAGTTTGCATGTTCTCCCCATGTCTGCGTGGGTTTCCTCCAGGTGCTCCGGTTTCCGTCCAAAGACATGCAGGTTAGGTGGTTTGGCGATTCTAAATTGGCCCTAGTGTGTGTTTGTGTGTGTCCTGCGGTGGGTTGGCACCCTGCCCAGGATTAGTTCCTGCCTTGTGCCCTGTGTTGGCTGGGATTGGCTCCAGCAGACCCCCGTGACCCTGTGTTTGGATTCAGCGGGTTGGATAATGGATGGATGTCTAAAGCCCTAAATGATAAGGAAATGGCTTTCTTTCATCCATTTTAATATGAGGAGCAACATGGTGACATTCGCTCAGTCAGCGCCCCAGCAAACTTGTGGCTTCAGTAATCTCAGTCAAGTTTGCAGTTTGTGTTGTTTCTAATATATGTCATTTTAGCAGACAAATGAGAATATTATATTATTATTATAAATATTATTTAATGACAAAATCTACACATCCATTTTAGAAAGATACAGTACCTTTCCATTGCTGTACTGCCAGAATCTAGTGCCGGTCTCATTAGATATTAGTGGAAGGTAGGCAAAGAAATTCAATTCAGGGCATAACTTTACAAAATCAAAATCTCTGCGCACAAGTATTACAGGTAAGATTCAGTGAAGTCGATGGATAACACAATTTGATCATATCTATGTGTGTATATGTGTTAATGAGTGAAAAAATATTTAAAACAGTAGTGAGTGCACAATTTACAGTTAACATTAACAATCTAAAAGCCACATAAGTTAGGAACACCATGAATGATAACAGGGTGTCATGCACGTGCCCCACAGTGAGCATGTTGGAGGCTCTGCTCATGAGATAAACTGGGTGAAGCACAGTTTCTAACCTCTCTTCCTCTTACAGCCCAGTTGTGCAGGAGGGGGTCTCCAATGAGCTGTAATGACACTTTTGGTCCACCCCAGGAGCCCTGCCCCTTCTGGTTGTCCCACTGTATAATAAATGATGCAACTGGAAGTTGGTGTTCATCCATTGCACCTAGTCTGTCAGAACCAGGCTGCCTGCAGAAGCAACCAAAACAGTACTGCTAAAACGATTCTATACAACTCTATTTTGTTATTTCATTTTTCATTTCCCTTCAATTTATTAGCATGCCTGCTATTAAATGAGGATCTAATTGGGAAGCCCAACACTACATATTGGACACTTAAGTTTTGAAATTTCCTAAAATAATGTCTTCCCCCCCCCCCCCCTACCCGCACACATAGAATAAAATTTCTAAAATCACTCAGCAGTAATTTAACATTGCTGCCTTATTTTTGTATTCACTCTGGTAATTTCAGCTAATTTTGAAATTTTTGTTTTGTGTTTTTTAAATTTGCTTTGCCTGTACATTACTGCTTTTTGAGCCAGTTTCTTCATTAACAGGTCATGTAAAGCTTAAACACTAAATACAAGGCAATGAGCGGATCTAGATGGGCCAGCTGTCTAATGCTGGGCACACTCACTCATACACAGTAAGCCAGTTAAGAGATACCTGTCAAAGTGACAGCATGTCATTGAATCATGAAAAGAAACTGAAAAAGACATCTTTTGACATATCTATATGTATGTGAATAAATATGTACTATGTATTTGTGATTTGTAAATCAGTTTAAAAAAAGTATCATTTAAATTTGAACATCAGGTAAAGACATTTCAAAACGTACACTAAATAGAAAATATGCAGACCTCTGTATGTGTGCCAATTTGAAGGTTTCTTATTTTTGGGTACAATCCAGTATAAACTTACTAGCTTATTAGGAATCCAGCGCATATTTATGGACTGCTAGAATGAGTTTTTTTTTTTTTGTAATGGAATAGTACAAAGTAGAGCTACTTTCTAGTTTTAGCTCTTGAAACAATAAAGTTCAAGTACTGCATTAAAGAAGACAGAGCTTTACTATGGTTATCAAGTCAAGCAAACACTTCTTTGTTAATTACTTTAGGAAATGGACAAACTTGTACTAAGGCATTTGGGAATTTAGTATCACTGGGAGCATATTGTAGTCTGTGAAGAGAGTGGGTGAACAGCCATAGATAAAACAAGCAAGTGGAAAACGAAAAGTGTATTCAGCCCTGTGTGCTTAAGATAATGGCATTTTAATTGGAATGCTATTAGTCGTTTTTAAACACATCTATATAATGGGTTTATCTGGTCTAATCCTAATAGGTGTGTAATTGCAAAAGCCATCTTTACTGACAGTCTGATGATGTGTTTTTATATAGCCCAGCAAAGACTTTAAATATTTTAAGTATTACCTAAAAGACACTCTAATTCTGTATCACAATGTTTTTATATATTAAAAAAATATATAGTTACATGGTGATAGAATGTAAGAGCAAGAAAATTGTAGGGAACAAGGAAGGGGTCTAATGAGGCTTGATTATGGGTAAAGGTAAGCACTACAGGTAGATTTGCTAAGTGCCATTGATTTAGAGTAGGGGATGCTACACAGTGGTTTAAGTGTCTCACACAATGTTCCCAAAGGTGCCAGAGGGGTGTAGTTTTGTGTGCCTGTCTGTTTCAGTGGTAATCAGGATAGAAGTACGTATTTGGTTGAATCAACTTTCTACAGAAGGTACTGTGACCTAAGGACCCTGGGATATAGTAGGGTGTACCCTAATGCTGCTGCAGATTCCTAGGCTGTTTTGAAAGGCAACATTACGATGTGTCTCATCTCCTTGTTATAGCTCTGAGAATTCAGAGTTAGAGGCAAAGACAAAGGTCCTAGACTGGCCAGTAAACAGAGAAAGAGAAAGAAAGAGAAATGAGTACTACTCAAGCTGGCACCCATGTCTTTGAGGACGTGGTAGCCATAACATCTGGCAGGGATACCTTTTACCAGCTGGTATGCCATCCAGGCAGATGTTTGACTAGAAGCATGGTCTAGAGTTGACATATTCTTCCTGACCACTAGTCAACAGCAGCATTTCTCTGTTGCAGTAATTAAAATTCCCACAGAGGCTTTTATGATATGTAGTGTTTGCAAGAGTCTTTGTGGGAATTAGGAAGTGCTCCTTGGTAGGGTGGAGTGTCACTGAAAGTACTCCTGGGGATAATTATAAAAATCCTTTAACTCTTCTGTCACACGAGCATACTAAAGAGTAGAGCGGAGGCAATGGCTTTCTTTGCAAAATAGAAAAGGAACCAAAATTTTTAGGAAGAGGTATTCAAGGAAATAGGAAGGAAACTGTCTCATATATTCTCACAAAAGACTTGAGCAATGGAGGAAGGCTCAGAATGGCACAGTTTTGTTATTTTTTGCTTTGCTTTTATATTTTTTCTTTTTCCTTTTAATCACTCTTTACCGTGTGGTTTGCACTAGTGTCCTCATCTGGTCACAATATACTGTATATGGCTGTGTTTTGGCGTGACTTCTTTTACATGTAAAATGAAATATATCTGCTGTGATGCCGGGCGTGTACAGCTGCCCTAACCCCGACACAGACAGGCAGGACACAGGTTTCAACACACACCTTTAATTTTCAGTTGCCACTTCCTAGCAATACACAAATAACATCATTGACAGCACAGTCCTCCCGCCTTTGCCTTTGTCTTCAGTCCTCCACACAGGCTTTATCCTCTTCCTCCTGACTCAGGCCATTGAATGCTGGCGACTGGCCCCTGGCACCCAGAACTACTCCAGGTGCCCAATGAGATTCTTCTGGCAGCACTTCCGGGTGTGGCGGAAGTGCTGCAAAATAGGGTCCTACAAACATCCAGGCACCCCCTGACGGTGGCCATGTGCTCCAACAGGGCTGAGCTTCTATGCTCATGACCTATGACTCCGCTGGAAACTAGGGGGCCTGCTCTTTGTTGGTCCGGGGGGAACTGTCCTGAAAATACTCTCTTAATCAGCCTCGGCCGTCCGTCACAATGCATATAATGTGCGATATGAATTAAAAAAGATAACATGAACGAAGACATTAGCCTTCCTATACTTTAACTACGTAAACGTTATCTGTTTAAAGTTACTATACTGTATACAAAATACTTATTTATTTGCATTCTTAGAATTGAATAAAAATATACATGAGTATAATGAAATAAATAATAAAATATGAATAAATTAAATTAAATACAATACAATATCTAGATAACCAGAATCATGTTCATATGTAAAGGCATAAAGAAATACTTAATGTGTACATTTTGTACATTTGAAATATTTCAAATTTCATAGTTTGTTTATTAAAAGCATAATATAATGAAAACATATTTTTTAGGATTGAAATTGCATTTTTGAAAACAAAACAGGAATAGGAGAGAAAAAGATTTTCCTTGTGCAACAAGGTATAAGCCAAAGTGTATTTGACTACCTGTCATGGTTCTGATCACCAATATTTTATTATAATTTACTGTATGGTTGCTTAAATAATAAGGAATACACAGAGAACTAACCCAAAGTGGATGATCAAACTGAGCAAATGTATAAAACCTGCAGCAGAATAAAATCGTGTTAAGCGACACAGAAAACTAGTGCAAGAAAGAACCTGTAGAGCACCTTTACTCAGCCAGAAACATAAACCCAAAAGCCTGAACATGAGCATCTTGCAGTAAGACCCAGCATTTTTGAGCTTTGCCAACAATAGGGTGTTATTATAAGTTGTCTAATCTGCTGAAAAATACTAGCTTATTGTCTTCTTTTTTGAACAAATTGACCATATCCATTTTGTATTCACGTTATTCATTGTGGCCTATGACATCATTTCTATTGGAACAATTCAAGATGGTGGTAGAGAGTGTTTTTGATTCTGGTTAGAACCTATAACATTATTTAGAATCTTAATAGAAATAAATTAAACACAGTCAGGCAATTGTGCAATGGTTATTTTACGATTAGGGTTATGTGTTGGGCTTTGACATTAGGTATTTCTTTCTTCATGGTCTTATCATCAGCCTGTTTTACTAAGTGTTCTTTCATGTTCTTCCTATGTAATCCATTTTTTAGTCCTTATAGATGAGATTTTCATTTTGCTCAATACATTATGTTTATGACCATTTACCTAATGGCCTTATCTAATGGAGCTTGTACTTGAAAATTAATAGAAATCAGACAGGAAGAACAAAGAAAGCAGATTAGGAAACTCAATTCAGTTGTGTATTTCAATGCTCTCATAACAACAAAAATAAATTTAAAAAGCAAAATAGCAGTATTCACAATAATAAGGACATATTGCCATATGACAAAACATGAATGATATTTCGGTTAGTTCTATTTGGTTCTTTATATAATATATTTATTAATAAATTAATTTATAAAGGAATCAGGCAGTAAACTGCTGCCAGTCTTTCCAGTTCCTCCTTTTTTATGTTACATGGCAACACATGACTGGAAGAGAGAGAATTTTTTTGGTTGAGTTAGGCTGTCACTGCCCCCAGGTACTCCTGGTTATCTTATTGGACTAAGCTATTTATATTCTTTTTTTGAAAAGAGAGAGTAAAATATTCTGATATATCTGGTGTTTCTTGACTGTCTCACCAGAGTTCTTGCTGTGTTCACAGTTTAAACATCACAAGGATAAGGATCAAACTGAGGTGCCATGAGGTTGTCATTTGGGACAAAGAATTTGATTTTCAATGGTGGAATCCCTTTCAGTTACTTACAGTAATATTGTATGGCTTCAGGTCCAAAAACAATTTCATTACCCTAGAGTTGGTTTCATTATTGTGGCCTATCCACTTCAGTAGAGTGAATTTCCTTCTGCTCCAGAGTAGGATTTGAAAAGTCCCTCTCTGGTGTCTCTTCACACGCATAATAATAACAGATACTCTCATAGTCTATAAAAATGTTCTAAGAATAAATGGAGGGATTTTTAATACAAAATAAAGTACCAAACAAGATAAAAATAAGCAAAACCAGTGCTGATGTGATACCACATCACTGTCACAATCCTTGGCTTTTCTCCCTGCCTGATAGTGAGTCTTTGCCACCAGCTCTTTCACTTCCAACCCTAGACTTAGCCTGTAATTTACGGTGACTTTAAATCAGTTTATACTGGAATCACTTCTGGCATCAGGAACAGCTCTAGTTTGGAAACAAGAACACAAGGCTAGAGCTCACTGTTGCTGTTCTCAACATTCTGTGAGCCAAGTCTCCAAAGCAGCTTCTGTGCTACCTGGCTAATTAAAAAGGGGATACAGTTCCATTCCTTCCAAAAACAGTCTCTGGTGTCCATCTTTTTTACTTTATAGCCGGAGACCCTGGTGCTATTTGCATTTTCTCAGGTACTATGCAGAATTCTTCTGGAACGAGGCTTCTATTTTTTATTTTTTAATTTCTTTGTGCAGCAGTGCTTGTTGCATTCCTATTAAGAATTTGCCATGCTCTGTTTGTGCTAATACACTTTACTCTCATTACAGAATAGCCCCTGGGACTCAGCCATTAGAGGGTTTTAATTAGGCGTCTGTTATAATGAAGAGAATTGTAATCAGATTTTTAATGTTTTGGGCAATCCTGTTTTGTGTTTGTTTCTGTTGGAACATATTGTAACAAGGTGTGTGGTGGCTGAGTCTTTGCAGTCAGCCCTTTTATAGCTTCTTTATACTTTTTCTCCTTTCATTTCTCCTTTCCTTTGTGTTTAATTATTTTTGCAGTCTTTATGAGACTTTTATTTCCTCTCACTAATAAACATATCTTCCACAGTACCATTTACAGATCTCCCAGTTACTATAGGATGTAAAAAAATGACCTCCACCTCTTAGGTCTTTAATATATAGTACATTGCAGACCAGTTGTGACACTTTTAGTCACGTGGTAGTGACTTCCTGGTTATTTAATTAAGCACAAATGATAAATTTACTAAAATCCTTCCATAAATATAATGTATTGGTTGCACTCTGTTAATAAGTTTCAGATCGAGCTGTATAGACTCAGTGGTATAGTGTCCAACATGTTACTCTAAGTAAACTTCATGCCTTATCCTAAAGTTATACTGTA
>JANRMT010062806.1:44667829-44682238 GCA_026402145.1 Polypterus bichir lapradei
GAAAGCTTTATCACACTCCAACCTCACCAGAGCTCTTAGACTCTCCCCTATGCGCACATGCTTGACTGTGTATGTACATTGGCCGAAGTGCTTGGTGTTGCCCATATATATTAGAATGGGTTAAGGAAGAAAAGATGTTTTTTCTTTTTTTAATGGTGGCACTGTTATTATCACTGTCTGTCCTGTCCACATTGCCTGTCTCTCAATGTCTCTATATTATGAAAGACACAGAAGCATGACCCTGTGTGCTGCTGGCGTCTGGTAGGTTTCCGCCATGCAAGTATACAGAATGTAGAGATGCAGACATTCTGCCTTATATGCAAAGTCAGTGCGGTGAAAATGACACAAGACACAGAGGCATGCTCCTGCCCCCTTAATATACATCAGCTTGCTTAATTCCGAATTCAACTAACACTCTGGTCAGAACTATGTTCAGTCATAAAGTGAGATGCAGCTGTATATGTTGGCAGCATTCTGGTAAGCAGGTAACCAATAGAGTGATGCAGGATAGTCCACTTATATAATTAATCTAGTACTGATTTATTTTTGTTTTCAGTGCAATTATACAGTAAGTATACTGCAATAAGTATAGCTTAGCTTTTCCTGCAGACAGCAGAGATACATTTACAAGACAAAAACATTAGCATTGGTTAGAATCTATTGGTTTGTTGCCGTAATTGCCACATATCACAATGGGAACATAATTCTTTTCCTGAACTTACACTGAAAAGAAGAAGCAAAAACACCTACAGTACTTGACAAACTACAAAACTACACTTTGCTTCTTACTATTTGCCTCCATGTTTTAACATCAACCTGTTACATAGAATATTCCATCCAGCCTTTGAATATCTTTGCTCTGAATGAAGTGACCTGGGGCCTCATATATAAACGGTGCATACGCACAAAAATGTTGCGTACGCCCATTTCCACGCTTACATCTTGATGTATAAAAACTAAACTTGGCGTAAAGCCTCACACGTTCTCATACCAGCTCAAACCATTGCATACACAAGTTTTTGGCTCGGTTTTGCAAACTGGCGGCACCCACCGTCAAAGCAGTGCTACTGTTTCTGTGTGGTTTCACTTTATTTTTTTAGATTCACATCCCTGATGCGGCTTTATCAAATATACTGAAATTAACCACATATTGTTTTTAGTTTAAGGCATCTAACTATAATCAACCTGTAACCATATAATGGTGCATGGAATGACCAGACTATTATTTCAAATACCAAAGCTGCTTTAGCATTGTCACTGTCAATACCACTCAGAGTATTTAACCCACTGTATCTTAAGTGTGGAATCACAGCTATGCAGCAGCCGATCGGAAAGATCTACGGCAGATTGTGTCAACAGCGGAGAGAGTTATTGGGATACAGCTTCTAGCACATGCTGCTTCAGCCATGCGCACAGTCTGTTTGAACTACTTCCATTTGGCAAACGCTTCATAGCCTTTCCTGTAGGGACCTCGCTGTTCAGAACAAGTTTCATCTTAAGAGCGATAAACACACTCAATCAGTCCATCAAGTGCTCCCGGTAGAACTGTTTATACTTATAAGAACAATTACCTCACTGTAAACTTGCATTACAGCTGTAATATTGCACAACCTGAGCCACTTATGCTTTCATAGTGTATATTTTTCATTGTTATTGTATTATTATTGTTGTTGTTGTTATTTTACCATTTTTTAGGAAAATAACTTTATGGAGGATTTGTATATTGAATCTCATTGTACCATATAATAACAATAAAGGAACTCAATTCAGAAGAAGAGAGCACGCATTTACAGATGATGACGAGTGGCTTCTAAGTCGATTTAGATTTCCAAGATCTATCTTCTTGCAGCTTTTGATATTATTTTTAAGATGAGATGCATTAAAGGATGTATATTACATTATACAGATACATTTTTAACTTCACTTAAATAATGTGTACTTTTAATAATTAAATGTGTGGACATGGTGGACAGTGGTAGTGATGTTTGTTCCTACCTTGTGCTGTATGCTTGCTGGGACTTGCGCGACCCTGGATGGATAGATGGACGGAATAATTAAACATGTACTATGAAGATATTTCAATGTTCCTTAAAAGTTTTGAAGAATCTGCGTTCGAAGTTTACACATGGCTTGACATTTATTAAAGAGCTGATTATGTGGTGATTGGTTACTTGGAGAAAGAAAAGGAAGGACAAGGATTGGAGGTTAGTACATTTGAAAGAGACAGTACTGCTGCAATAAATTATTTTATTAAGGGTCACGCACAGTGCAGCAAGCATCTTGCGGGAGGCAGGAACAATCTCTGGACGGGGCGCCAGCTCATCGCTACCACTGCACCACCATGCCCCCATGTTTAATACATGCTTTAATTCCTATTATCATGAAAATTATATCACGTATACATCTTAGTATTTAAATTGTTCAGAGAACCGTAATATCATGAATGTAATGTATTCTGTGTCCTGTTGGCGTAAGAGAAAGCCAGTTTAAGAAGCACTTAGTGAGTACATAGAAGAACATATAGAATACAAAGCATTTAACATGTTCCTCTACTTAGGATGGGATTTGAGAAACTAGTAAATTAAACAATTTTAAGTTTATGACGTGATTAAAGTGGAAATTTCAATATTATTTTTCAACTGTGTCCCTATTTTGTTTTTCTTTTCCCTGTACCCTAATACACTTTTTTACAGTGATTTTGATATCTGACCACTTCTGTTTTTTTTGGGCACTGTGTGACTTTCAGAACTTGAACTTTCGAGTTTCTCCGCACTCTGTATCACTCGACCAACTTCCTTTAGTGTTTATACCACTGCTTAAGCCAACAAATAGCACGTTTTTCCTTGCCTCAACTTTGCATTTGCTGAAATTCTTTTTTTTATGTCTTTTTTTACATGCTTTTTCCATTGTCTTTTAACCAAACACTGAATGGAAAGGGCTATTTATATTTGTATATTTTTATTTATATATATATATAAATATATTTATAATAGCATATTATGATATTGTAAGAATACTTATTCCTAATAAGAATATACTGTAGATCAGCTGATACATAACGATAACTTATTTCTGAAACACAACGTAACAATGATATTTTTCATCTGAAATAACAGAGCAAAAATATAAACTTTCTGTGGTGTCATAATAACACATGCGGTCTTAACTTGGAATGCTAAAAACTATAGACAAACATCACTGAATGATGAGATAAAAGATACAGTGTTGTGCAAAAGTATTCAAACCCCTTGAGAGTTAACATAATTTTCTGCATGACAATGATTTGCACACATTTTTAAATTCATTGTTTCTAATATGAAATCTTATGCTGTAACAATGCAAAAATTATGATGACTTTCAATGGAACTAAATACTTTTGCACGCCACTGTAGAAGGAGGCTCTTCATAAGTCCTGTCCAGAATATTTTTCCAAATTAACAGTTAAAAAATATTAACATCCCTTTTCTGCGGTTAGGAACTGTCACTAATTTAATGGTTAATAAAGGTAATATTACTTAGGAATTAGGGTTGATCTGTAAAATTAAGCGAAGAAAAAGGGGCATAGCCTATTGAGAATCTTAACAATAGTTTGTAGTTTTATACTGTGTGCACTTTTTATACTCAATTTTTTTGCACATTGAGGTTTCATAAGTACCTGTAAAAATCTTATTCTATTGTGAAATTTCCTCTTTACCATCTTTTATTTGTTCATCTATGTCCTTGTAGAAAAAATTATTTTAGGTAAGAGCTGGCAGTGACTTTACAACATGCAGACTCCCAATTTATTCTGTAACAGTTTTATTGTTTTGGATTTTCCTCCTTATTTCTTAAACTTTTTTTATCATGCTTTATGCTTAAAAGTAGCAAATAGAAGGCTATTAAAATCATAAAAGTACTTTTTCAGTCCAAGTATTCAGCTGTAGTGGCTCCATTTTGCATTTTATTCACAAGAATGAACACATGGCTTGTCTGCAGTTTGGCCTTGAAGATAGTGCTTTGTCCACAACAAGCATAATGATTTGCTGTCTCTCAGCTAGAAAATTAAATCTAAAGATTTTTTAAGGAGACACATGAGAACACAAGCTGACTTGTTAGCTGTAGAGGCTTTACTAAGAAAAGAAGCTAAGCACAAATAATAAAAAAATAAAAGGAGAAACAGTTATGCTTACAGTTTAATATCACTTTATACATGGGGCATTTCCCATACTTTTGCTATAAAGTTATTCCATGCGTTTTCTTACACTAACAGAATTGTATGTTGTAAGAAGAACGTCCATAAGACATTGCGAAGGTTTGGGGCAGCCACCCCCAGCTATAATTTTTCCCGGCTGCAAAACTGATGCCAAAGCACAGATATGTTCATACAACAGAGTCCAAAACAGAACTGATCTATTATCAACAAGATGGCGGCTTTAAAGGCCAATAAGGGAAGTGATGTCATTAGGACCGGAACCGGAAGTGACGTTGTTGGCTGCCCCAAAGCTGGGCGGGATTTCCCTAGAATGGTCTGCAAGAGATCGAGAGAGAGAATTAGTGCACTTCGCCACCCCCTGGTCCGGCATGGAATTACATGTATTCAAGCCCTTTAGTTGTCTGCTAAACACGTGTGTGTGACAATGTTTAAAATTTCAGTCCCTTTACAGATGTGAAGTCTCCATTCATTTATTTTGTCCACTCAACCATGAACAAAACTCATCAGAACACAATTTTTTTTTTGTTTAGATGCACTATGACATGACCTACTGAAGTTAAGGCTGAGGAGGGACATGCACAACATTGCATATCCTCACTACTCACACACTGGCTTCTGTGGTTGTTTTTACTCATATTTAAAGCATCCACTCTATTCATATTTCACTGGCAAACATCCTTACATATAAGACATCTTCATTATTGAGTGTTCCTGCCCCTTTAAAGCTGATGGGTTTCCCCATTTATTCAGTTTTTATTTTTTCAGTAGTTCTTCTGTCTATTGTCATTGTGAGAGAGTAGGAGAGGCAAGAATAGTCACGAATGAGTCAAAGCATGAATGTTGTAATTACATAGTTCATAATGAGGTATATTCAACTTAATTTCTGCACATTTTAGTTTAAACAAAAACAAAACTAGAAATACTAGCTTGTCACACACATGCGAGTAGGAGGCAGCTAAAGGCCTTAAGTAATTGCAATTCTACACTGGACCAGGGGGTGGCAAAGTGTGCTGACTGTCTCTGTCAGTTCCTTGCAGACCATTCTCGGGAAATCCCACCGGGTTCCGGTGCCACTGAAGACGCCACTTCCGCCTCCGGCGCCTCTGATGACGTCACTTCCAGTCCCGGCGCCAATGATAATGTCACTTCTGGTCCCGGCACTTTTAATGATGTCACTTCCGGCTCTGACATCAATGATGTCACTTCCTCCACCGGTCTTTAAAGCTGCCATCTTTTCTCATACTTATCAGTTCTGTTTTGGACACTGTCCTATGAACAACTCTTTATCAAATTCTAAGCAACTTTGCAGCCAGGAAACAATATACAAGTGGCTGCCCCAAACCTTTATGATATCTGTGACTCATTCTTGTGACTATATATATATATATGTTTTATTTTGTCTGAACAGATATCTCAGACTGTTCAGTGTGCTTTACAAGGGGTATTTATTTGAATTTAGCAATGTAAAATTATTGTGTCTTCGTTGTGTAGTATTAACTCCATTCAGAGGAGAATACATTTATTCAGACTATTAATGAGTAAAACAAAGAATGGCATCCTTCACTCTTTAATAACAGATGGAACTTTACATTGTTAAAGAGAAGGGAAAATATGTAAAAAGAGTCTGGGTATCAACATGATAACACAGTTTAATAGGTCTGGCAAAAGTGGAAGAAATTCAGAATTTTGAAAAATAAATTAGTTGAACAACTAAAGTGAAGTGGCATTATTATCCATAACACACACACATACACAATATGGCAACATTCAGTGGCACAAAATAATATTCTTCAGGACCACAGTGCAATATAAAAATAAACACAGAACAAGTGCAAGACAGATAAAGATTAGGTAACTGAGGTGCACCTTCCACATGAGGCATATGTTGACTAGTGCCTTCTTGAGAGATGAATCAGGCTTTTGTTTGATGGATGTTCTCGGCTGAGGACAGAAGTGGCTAATGAAGTGTTACACCAAAATACTGTCACAGAATCCCCTTAAAATTGGTCTGTGTAAGAGGTGCACCAAACTCACACATTTGCCAGCACTTAATAACAAAGATATCATTAAGCAGTTGCCCTTTATATGTTTTTTACAAAAACACAATGTTCGGTTCAATGCCTTTGTTATGTGGTCACAGCTGCTAAAGCTTTCTTGTTCTTTTTATAATTTTTAAATTCTGCCCTTGATTAGGCATAAAAGATTCAGCTAATCCACTCTTTACTCAACCCTGGAATAAGTATGGTGGAACTTCAGAGAAATGTCTTTAACATATACATTTCTCTGGAAAAAAATTGTAAGTAGTTATGCAGAATTGATTTCACAGATGCTTTTTATACCATGCCTATACTCCACACAGAGATACACAAAAGTAAGCATTTTGCTCACCTTTTATATGCTGTGTGGTTCCATGCAATAATGCATATGTGCATTATAATTCCAGAGTCCTTTTCATGAGTCTCCAACATTGTCTTTACAATTTTTTACATTAAGCTTTTTTTGGCACACTTCTGCTCAATTCTGGATTTTTTCCAGGCCCATCTGTTTTGATATTCCTGCCTCTAGGGCATTTGATATGTATTCTAACTTAGTTTTATCTGTTAATTTAAAGTGCCTGTTAAGACTTTACATAACATCATCTAATTCAGAAAAGGACCAATTATTATCTGGATTTAAGTGAAACCTTCGTTTGCCTTCATCTCTCCAAATAATAAAAATGAAAATAAACACAATCATCCAAAAAGACACAAGAAGCAAAACATAAACGTATCATCATCAATCTTTGACATTGGTAATACAATTATGTTAATACTATGCATTGGATTGTCTTCAGTCCTACTGATTTAACACTAGAATTACCAGAGCCTACGAAAAAACTTGTAGATCCATCCCACCTTAAATTGCTTCTCACCTCTCCGTCAGCGTCTTTTGTCTTTTAAATGTGTTGATAAGCAGCAAGCAGTCTGCTATCACATCCCCCACCGGCACAGTTTTCTCAGCTCAAGTCTATTTACCTGTTGCTTGTTTACCTGTTGCATGCGAACTGAAGTGTCTGTGTACACTTTTCGTGGCATTACACATGTATTTTTTGAGCATGCCCATGTCACTCAAACACAGGAAGCTCTGCAATGTACTTGTGACTTTCTTTTTCCTTCGGTTATAGTCTTGAATAAAAGTGCACTTGTTTTGTTATACTTGTACATCAACATTTATATGTTACATAAAAGCCAGATCGAATGTTATTAATTTGGATTTATTTACTTACTTTCTATAGAGTGCAGAGCTATAGCGTGTCTTTATGTGAAAACAGCAGTGTCAGATGGGGGGATAGGGTAGGATCATGAACGCAACTGAGAGGATGAAACTGAATAAAAAAAAAAAAACAAAGCTAACATTTACAAGTATCATATATTTACACCGGCTATTACAGACTGAAATCAAATGTATGTTTTTATTCTAAAATAGTAAGAATAAAAGCAGCTCATTTCTCAAAACAGAGTCACTGGGGATCAAACCCGTGAAGTTTTGATTACCAGCCTACAGTTGATACTGTTGCGCCACCAAAGCAGTCATAGTAAATGCGTGTCAATGTCGCACCGTAATGCGTGTTGTTTTTCTGCAGTTATATTGTTGAATAGAAGCGCACTTGTTCTGTTATATTTGTACCTTTTGTGAAAGTGTTTCTTTTATATTTGGACTTCACACATTATAAACTTCATGTCTACATTTTGTCAATTATTACTAAAGCATGAAAAACGTTTCTTTTTTAACGATGTGTTTACTGTACATAGATTGTTGTAGACACGGAACACACATGAAATGCATGTGTTCCAAATAACGATATAGTATTTATAAAAGGTGTGATTTTGCTTGACTTCTCACTCTATACAACTCCAAGCACCTGACACACAGGTAAACAGACTTGAGCTGAGAAAACTGTGCGCCAATGGGGGATGTGATAGCAGACTGCTTGCTGCTTATCCACACATTTACAGGAAAAAAGACGCTGACGGAGAGGTGAGAAGCAATTTAAGCTTGGATGGATCTATGAGTTTTTTCGTAGGCTCTGGTAATTCTAGTGTTAATACCATTTCTCCAATACAAAGTAAGCAAAGTGAACCTCAGAGTTGCCTACAAGTTTTATTAATCTTATTTATCCATCTATCCATTTCCTGCATGTAATTTTTTTATGTGAACTATCATTATAGTTACAGACATCCATAACTGTTGTGCTCCTCTTCAAAGAGTGTTAAACATTTAGTCACTAGGGGAAGCAGGTAATTGCTAATCTTGAATAGTTACCAAAAGGTGCCAGGAAATCACCTTCATTCTTAAAAAAAAAATGTGAACTAAACTGCAGTATATCTGGTAGATGATAAAGGAATTCCACAAAGGCACTGGTTTCACTTTTTTCTGCCCAAAACAAAAGTGTGTATAATTCTTGCAGAATTGACTGTGGCATGTGGAAGCAGAAGATGAATAGAATCATTGTCATATCGCTTAACACAAATGATTTCAAAAATTCAGTGTCAATCACTGAGCTATGCATAAAAGTAATTAATCTTGACAAGCAAAATGCTAGAAAGAGTCACTCACCTTAGGACCACTCCAATATTTTTATTATTTTTTTAAGAATTACTAGGGGGCTTTGCCCCCTGCTTGCTTCGCTCGCTAACCCCCCAGCCTGCGCTACGTGCCAGCCACTTCGCATCTCTGCTGCTCGTGTATGTGGATTTCACTTTCACCAAACAACAAATCTTTTAATCCTCACGGATACACCTCTTCATTGGGAAGAAACACTACTTTTCCCTGATGGCAACACAAATTAGACAATCTACAAGTCTCTGACTTAAAGTTTAAATCCGAACATATTTGATCTGTTTTCGCTGTTCCGTTATTTCACCGAGTAATAATTTCTGTTTGTTTGTGCTAATGCGATCTTTACTATCATTTTTTGGAGACTTTTGAATTTTAGTACTTTTATTATCTCTAACATGCTGTCCATGTGTATTGTGCCAACGTTTTGGAACGTCTTTACGATGTTCTACTTTGTCATCTACTCTTTGTCTTTTATTTCCGGCCCTGGGCGTGGTTAAATCTCTTGGCACAAAGTCTCATCTCGCAGGACTTGAAAGTATCTCTCTGAAAAACAACAACAACAACATTTATTTATATAGCACATTTTCATACAAACAGTAGCTCAAAGTGCTTTACATAATAAGGAATAGAAAAATAAAAGATACAATAAGAAAACAAAATAAATCAACATTAATTAACATTGAATAAGAGTAAGGTCCAATGGCCAGGGTGGACAGAAAAAACAAAAAAACTCCAGACGGCTGGAGAAAAAATAAAATTTGTAGGGATTCCAGACCATGAGACCGCCCAGTCCCCTCTGGGCATTCTACCTAACATAAATGAAACAGTCCTCTTTGGATTTAGGGTTCTCACGGAAGGGCTTGATGATGATGGTCACGTAGAATTCTGCTGTTTAAACCATCTATCATTGTTGGAGCATCATGATACTTTGATTAGGTGGAGGTGGCACAGGCCACCATCACAAAGAAACCGGAAAAAGAAACAGAAAAGAGAGTAGGGGTCAGTATGGATTTTAGAGCCACCCTGAATAGTTATTATGAGGAAATTGAACATATAGAGTATCAGGATTAAGTAAAATTAAGTTAAATTGAAGTTATAGAAAGGCCATGTTAAAGTAATATGTTTTCAGCAGTGTTTTAAACTGCTCTACTGTATCAGCCTGGCAAATTCCTATTGGCAGGCTATTCCAGATTTTAGGTGCATAGCAGCAGAAGGCCGCCTCACCACTTCTTTTAAGTTTTGTTCTTGGAATTCTAAGGAGACCCTCATTTGAGGATCTGAGGTTACGATTTGGAATAAGTCACGTCTTGTCCCAAGCTAAAAAGTCTTGTCTCATCCCAGGATTTTTTATATAATAGAGAGATTTCATTTGTTTAGCTGTATAACAACTTGAAATTCCTATATATTATTCTTACACAGCCACCAGTGTTAAATTAAATTTTACAGTGTTAAGTAATTCTTATATGGAAAGAGTGGGCCTTTATATACTTAGTGTTAATTTAACAGTAGTGATTTTACTGTGTACATTCACCCAAAATAAACTCAAACAAAAAAAGAAACATTTGTACACTTAGTGTTTCCTGGGAAAAAACACTGTAATTGCACAATTTTTTTTTTCACTTTTCATCCTCAGTAGTAATACATGAGCCAAACTATATTACATTTAAATTTGCTAAAAAAAAAAAAAAAGATTCTGTACGATACTATTACATGTTTAAATGGCATCAGCCTATATTATACTGAAAATGTTTTTAATTTATATAGTTATTCTCCCTATATTTTGGGGAATTATGAGGTTGCTTTACTTTTGGCATCTACTACACACCACAAATCTCCACTGCTGCTGTTTTGTTTTGAAGCATTTACTCATCTAAATTGTATTTGCATAGAAACTTTAAGCCTAATTACTAGGTATCCCCAGTTAATTACACTCTTATTTTTTTTTTGCTTTGTATAGCTTTCAAGGTCACACACAGGGTATCTTTCTTAAGTCTAGCTGTGAGAATAGTGCAGTACATAGTTGTGCATGCATTCTGCCCTTTTTTTTTACATTTTGATGGTTATATTGCTTTCAAAGAGTTTTGCTAATGCTGTGGTAAACATAAAAGGAAGAGGGTTAAAATATGACCAGACAAAAAACACTAAAAAAGTATCCTTATTTTGCCTTTGAAATTATGTACTTGATCCCTAACTTCAAGTTTGGTTAAACTGTTTACACAGTCCAGCCTGACATGATACTGGATGACGCATGCCGTCTCTAATCAGTCTCAGTAGCACATGCTTCACTGTTTGTCATTTTCTCTGATTCAACCTCCCACAAGATTGCATCCTTTGAGCCAGATTTAATTTTCCAAATTTCAGGCTAGTGGGTGCAGGAGCCTTAATTGCTGTCTTCAAGGTTTAAGTATGGGATTTAGAATTTTAAGTGTGCTTGTGTGATAAGGGTGGAATAGACCTGCGCAATTCTGACTAAACCGATTATTCAAATTATCAATCAATATTTGATTGTGACTGGTAATTGAAATCAAACTTTCTACTTTCAGTAGAAAGTTTCCAAAAATGAAAGTAGATATATTATGAAAAAATCTATTTTACTGGACATTTTACCATTACCAAGCCAACATGAAGAATATAATGGCACAGAAATTAGCATTGCTGCCTCATATCATGCCATCCTGGTATAGAATTCCATGTGTCTGTGCATTCTCTGTCTGTCCTCTGACTTTCTTCCCACTTCTCCAAACACATACTTGTAAGAATAATACTGTAGGTACTTGTAAATTGGTCTATGTGTATGTATAATTGGGGCTCTATTGCATAGTTGCATGATTCTGGGACATTCTCCTATAACCCTAATTTGGATTACACATGTATGAAAATGTTATGTCTTTATATCAACATGATTGAGTGTTTAGGTTGACAGTGCTTTTTTTTATTTAAATGGCCAAACATCCAGGCCTATCAAATCTCTGGAAATGCATTGTGAAAAAGGGAACATTCAGGAATATTATTCAGCATCATATTTTTTCATGAATATCTAATTATACACACAGACTCCTCCATTTGATGAGAGCTTATAGCTTTATGTGTCTCAAAAGTGAAGATCCATCCACAGCCATAGTAGGTGGTACAAAAGAATAAAGTGAGAGAAAAAAATGGCTCAAATAAAGATAAAACCATTTACTACTCTAAGTCTGATTACTGAATTATGCAATGTGTGTTGAAGAAACCTCTGCCTAAAGTCTTTGAAGGCACTCTTAGCTGCAGTATTTTCAGCACATCATGGAAATATATGAAGATTTACCTGAAATATGCAAACTTCTTAAAGAAATTTCTGGACCAAACCTTATGTAATGCACACAGTAAACTGAGCATATTGCTAAAACTTTTTCCCCATGTTAATTGGGGAAACAAACTGATTGTTAGAGCATTTTTTTAATAATATAGAATTCTGTTTTATTGGAACAGTATTAGAGAGTTTAAGTGTGGATGCCCAACAAACGGAAGACTGATTGTTTTTGTTGAGACTGTTCCAAATTTCTTTCTTGTACACCTTAATTATTTTGATATAACACTAGTTTAAAAAATTGACATATGAGGTTTTAATAGTTAAAAGCAACCAGTAAAGAATATTTCTTTTTAAGGAGTACTCAAAACCTACAAATGAAAACTATAATAAATGATCTAACCCCATAAGGAGTAAGGCCATAACAGATTTCTCATAAACTTCAGAATTTTAAATTTCAAGCATCTCAGTCAGGATCTGAAAAAAAAATGGTGTTAACATCTTAATACAGTGAAGTCAGATGTAGCCTTCTATAGGAGACCCATTTAAATAATAAAGATTAAACTAGGCTGAAAAAAGGATGGAGAGGGCAGCTAGATCATTAAAAGTATAGCAAGACTTCAAGGAAAGTAATAATACTGATTAGTAAAGCAATCCATTATGTAGCCTCTTAGGTAATTCCTGATTTAGGGATTATGATACAACATCAAGAAGCTAGACCAAATTTGACTTTCTTAAATAATCATGAACTAAACTTCAGTATTCTTTGTTTAATTTTGCATTTACTTTTGCATTACCTTTTAGTTCCTGGAGCAAATCCAGTAGTTCAACATTCTCCTGGAGTGTTTTAAACTTCTTTTGGTGCTTAGGCTCAGTGCCAGAAGCCTTAGAAGATGCAGGGCATTTCGGCGGCATCTTGTGCGTTTAAGAATAACAAAATGGAAAACACGAGGACACTCAACTGGAGATGCGTCACAGGGCAGCAGTCAATCAGCAGCAAGGAGAAATGAATAACCCTCTCGGATTGGCTACTTTCACCGTCCCAAACCACATTTCCCTCAGTGGTTGCTTCCTGTTCTGTCTACAGTACAGTATTGTCACGAAAAAAGCCATAAATTGTGGAGGATATTTGTGGTTTCCGCTAACAGTTATTAGTTAGGTTCTAAGGAAAAATCCTTGAATGAATGAGTCCTCAAACTCTGAACCGCAACTTTGTGGGGGTCTACTATATATTGTGGAGAATGGCCAGCCGTTTATCCTGGCCAATACCCCCAAGCCGCCAGGTGGAGCCCTACTTGCAGCATGGAGGTCCCCAGAAGACCAGCAGGGCATCATGGACAATGGAGTTTTTATTCACAGCCATGCTGGACGCCATGGGGGCCACTACGGGACGCTGCAGGGAGGAGCAATGGATATTTTCCCTACGCCCCGGAAGCACACGTGGACAAGAGGAATGACGTGCTTCTGGGGTGAAGAAAAGAACTTGTACCTGACCCAGAAGTGATTGAGAGTCAAATGGACTGGGGAGTAGGAACACTTCCGGGTCAGGAGATATAAAAAGACTGTGGGCGCTCCCAGACGGCGAGCTGAGTTGGGAGGCAGGGTGGCTAAGCGTCTGGGAGAGGAGGATTGTTATTGTGATTTGTTTATTGAGTATTGTGGAGAGGAGCGTGCTTTGTGCACTTATTATTATAATAAATAATAATTATTTGGACTTTTACCTGGTGTCTGACGTGTGGTCTGAGGGTACAAGGGTGCGAGCAAACCCTAATCTGTCACAATCTATACTAATAAAAGGCAAAGCCCTCACTGACTGACTGACTGACTGACTCACTCACTCACTCATCACTAATTCTCCACGTTCCCATGTAGGTAGAAGGCTGAAATTTAGCAGGCATATTCCTTACAGATTCCTTACAAAAGTTGGGCAGTTTTCATTTCGAAATTCTACGCGTAATGGTCATAACTGGAAGCTATTTTTCTCCATATAATGTAATGGAGTTGAGCTCGAAAGCCGTGGGGGGCGGAGTTTCGTGTGACATAATCACGCCTCCCACGTAATCACGTGAACTGACTATCAACGCAGTATGTAGAATACCAGGAACCGCTCCAAAAAGCGCTGAAGAAAACATGCATTATATAATTGAGAAGGCAGCGAAACAATAAGAAGCAAGTGAGTGACATATACAACCATATTCATGAGTTCTGCTACTATGGAAACAAAGCACGGTGTAAACCTAAACTTTAAATTAAGTTCATAGACAGGCTGCCGTTAGCATTTGTAATTTAGTGCCTGCCCATATAAGGCCGTCCGTCAGCGGCAATCCAATAG
>JANRMT010062806.1:44693298-44718648 GCA_026402145.1 Polypterus bichir lapradei
ATAGATGGGCCAAGCCCCCCTGGTGCCCTCAGTGCCCAAACCCCTGTTGCGGCCTCGTAGGCCGCCACACTTTCAGCCAAAATCATGAAATTCTATAAATACGTAAAAGAAAAATTAATTATTATTTAACAGAATAAAAATCATGAAATGAGAATAAAATATTTACTCTCTTACTGATTGGAGTTTTCCCGTTAAAGGTCCACTATGCTCAATGAGTATTTATAAGAGACTAAATAAATAATCCATTCGTTTTAACTGACATTCTTACAGATAAAAAAAACTTAAAAAAAAAATGACTCATTTAAAAACAGGAAAAATCACATGAAAACTAAAGTGGTATGCAATGGGTCATCGTAATTCGACCTTCTTGATATTTTAGTTTATAATTTAAAAACGGAATAAGAATCTGAAAATCTAACAACATCACATTAAAGTTCAATACATTCTGAAAAGAATGATACCAAACATATACAGTATATGAAGGTTTTAAAATAAGCATAATTTAAAGCGTGACAAGAAACATGACATAAAATCGTTGCACAAAATCATTGCAGTTTTAGGCTTAAGATTTTATATATACAGTCAGTCAGTCAGCCATTTTCCAACCTGGTATATCCTAACACATAGTCACGGTCACGGGGGTCTGCTGGAGCCAATCCTAGCCAGCACAGGGCACAAGGCAGGAACAAATCCCCAGGCAGGACGCCAGCCCACTGCAGGGCACACACACACACGCACCCACACAACAAGCACACACCAGGGATAATTTAGGATTGCCAATACACCTAACCTGCTTGTCTTTGGACTGTGGGAAGACACCAGAGCACTCGAAGGAAACCCACACAGACACGGGGAGAACTTGTAAACTCCACCGCAGGGAGGACCCAGGAAGCAAACCCAGGTCTCCGCGACCATACCACGAGGCATATATATAGAGTAGATATATATATATTTACATTGTGGCGAGCAGCTGAGGGTGGTACCCAGCCGGGATGCCCAGGAGGACCGAAGGTCCAAGAGAGCATTGAAGCTCAGCCCTGTAGGGGCCCGTGGTCATCGCCAGGGGGTGCCCCGCTGCCTTTGGAGCCCTGGACCTCAGCACTTCCACCACACCCGGAAGTGCTGGGGGGAAGAGGACCAGGGACACCCAGAGTGCTTCCGGGTGCGCAGCCGGCACTTCCGCCACACAGGGGAGTGCCGGCGGATGAGTGTCGGGAAGCACCTGGAGCACATCCGGACGTGTATATAAGGGGCCGCCTCCCTCAATTCGATGGCTGGAGTTGGATGGAAGTGGACAGAGTCTTGGAGGAGAGGAGAGGCAAGGAGGCAGCGAAGAAAGGCATTGTTGAGGGCCTGGACTGAGGGTGATTGGTGCTGCGGCACGGGTGTGTGCTTAACATTGTGTATATAGTGTAAATAAACATGTTGTGGTGAAATCAAATATGTCTACCTGTCTGCGTCCGGGCTGTTCCCCACAACATATAGACAGAGAAAACAGTTTAAGTAATTCCCCCCCCCCCCCACAAACAAGTACCTAACAAGAATTAAAAACAACCTTCAACAGATTAGGGGGCGAGATGTTCTTGCCTGAGATAAACCGGTTTCCTAAATTGGTTTAATGTCCTTACAGTTCCTGAGCAAGATGTAATGTGGAAGGCACACAAGGTAAGCTGGCAATCGAACCAATAACAAAAAAGTTCTGTCCTACCGGTCCCAAAGAGTCGATTGCCCTGGAGAAACCAAAAATGTTCGTCTTCAGAGATGAGTCTCCCTTGCATCGGCGAGTGAAAAAAACCTTCTTCCAGCAGGTGTAATCTTGGTACTAACTTATTACTTCCCCTTGCTCCACCACACAATGTCTATCTCTCTCCCTCTTCTTTTCCTTATTGAGCCTCAAACTGACAACGGGACAATAGGACATGTGGCACCTGCTACAAAGTGGATATGGCTATACAATGCCCTGGTGCAGTCATTCAGGCAATTTGTTTCATTCATGTATTAACATGTGACATCATCACAGGGGACATTTTGGATTTTGGCTACCCTTGATGATGCACTGTTAATTTCATGAAGAAATATTAAGATATTCCTTCTTGTATAAAACATCCTAAATAGAAAAGGGAATTTTTTTTGTGGGGGGATAATACAAAAAAGACTTTTATATTTCTGGTGCCTACCTCCAGACCAATATCCAGTATTGGGCAAGGTCAAAAGGATGTATCTAGTTTTGATTTCTCGTCATTTTAGCCAACCATGTTGCCTCATGTTGCAACTTCTTTTTCTGTTTTTATTTATATTTGTAGATTTGTCAAGTGATACTCTTAGATATTATATGGTGATGTACAGTAAATATTTATAAATATTGAGGCATGTTTTTGGCTTTTTTGTATTTTGATTTCTTGTCCTTTCACTGCTTTGTTTATTAATGTCCTCAGCTTCCTCTGTTACTTTGTTCAAAATGTCAGTATGACAATCTGCAAGTTGATAAAAGCAACAAAGCTGATAAAGTAACTATAACAAATATTCACTCCTATGGACATGTTTACATTTTAATTTTACACAATGCTGAATCAAACTGGATGTAAATTGTTTTGACACTGATCAACAAAAACAAGACTCTTTAATGTCAAAGTGAAAAGTGGTCAAATGTAATTGCAAATATAAAACACAAAATAATTTACTGTTGTTAGCAATAACCAAAGTCGGTATTTAGTAGGTGCACCTTTGGAAGCCATGATAGGCTTGTGCCTATGTGCACAGGTCGCTGCCAGCTTTGCACACCTGGACACTGCAATTTATACTCATTCTTCTTTGCAGAATTACTCTGGCTTTGTCAGGTTGCATGGGGATTGTGAGTGAACTGCCTTTGTTAAGTACAGCCACAAATTCTCAATTGTCTTGAGATGTGGACAATAAGTCAGTCGCTTTTGGATATCGACATTGTTGTTTTTAAGCCTTTCCTGTCTAGCTTTGGGTTTATGCTTTGGTGACTTTGTCTTGCTGGAAAACAAAACTTCACCCAAGGTGTAGATTTTTGCAGACTGCTTCAGGTCCAGTGTTAGACCTTATTTAAATGAATCTGATTTAGATTCAAAAGTTTCTGAAAATTATAATGCAATATAAAATGTAACTTTTGTTGAAATTTTTAAAAATTTAATCAAGTGGAATTATATTTTGCAAAATAAAGGTTTTATGAAAAAAAATCATGCTGGCTTTCACATCAGACACAATAAGAAAACAGCCTTAATTTGTCTGATAAATGACAGTTTAGAATCTTAAGATGGAAGAAGGTCCATTATTATTTAGGTTTAAGAGCTGCATTTCATATTCATTAAAATAGCTTTTTACTAAAGTGGTATGAGAGTTTAGTCACTGGTGTTACAGTTTGCATACTTTACATACGTCAAAATATTTTGTATATGGACGCAAGTCCGACAGCATTTTTTTTCTATTCAGATATTAACATTATAAGGTTAATTGGGAAAATAATATGATTTATGGTGAGACTAATCTTTATTTATTAAATAAAACAAATTAACGTTCTTCAATTATGTCATTAATTGTGCACTTTTCTGAGGCAGAACAGTTGATAAGTTCAGACCTTTTGTTAGAGCCCCAGGACTTAAGGGTGAGGATTCATAAAGTAACTTCAGGGAGTGAACCATAAGTAAATCCAAAAGGAAGATACTCTAGCCATAGATTAGAATGACTACTTAGAAAGTATGAAGTAAGTGGCGGAATGTCTTTTTGTGTTTTTGCCACAATATTTGGATGGTATGCAAGTGGGCCTGGCCCTGTTTATTTGGCTCAGTGGGTCAGATAGATTTTGCTTTTCTGTTTGTTTAATTTTTATTTGACTTATTCCTTATAGGATCCTTTATGAGTGTTTTCAAATACAAAAAAAGACATTTTTAATAATTGCTGCACTTCGATTCAAGGCTGAGGTTTCCAAATCACAATGTACAGTACAGGCCAAAACTTTGGACACACCTCCTCATTCAATGTGTTTTCTTTATTTTCATGACCATTTACAGCACTCCATCAGTCTCCTTCTTGGTCAAATAGCCCTTACACAGCCTGGAGGTGTGTTTGGGGTCATTGTCCTGTTGAAAAATAAATGATCGTCCAACTAACCTGACTTCTGCACAACACAACTGCTGGTCCCAACCCCATTGATAAAGCAAGAAATTCCACTAAATAACCCTGATAAGGCACACCTGTGAAGTGAAAACCATTTCAGGTGACTACCTGTTGAAGCTCATCGAGAGAATGCCAAAAGTGTGCAAAGCAGTAATCAGAGCAAAGGGTGGCTATTTTGAAGAAACTAGAATATAAAACATGTTTTCAGTTATTTCACCTTTTTTTGTTAAGTACATAGCTCCACATGTGTTCATTCATAGTTTTGATGCCTTCAGTCATGAAAATAAAGAAAACACATTGAATGAGGAGGTGTGTCCAAACTTTTGGCCTGTACTGTATACCTGTATAACAACAGTCATTAGATTGTAATATAAATACTATATAACAAGCACAAAATACATCTTTAAAAAATGACAGTAATACCATATTCTCTTGCACTTGCCACAACATTAATTCCATTATCCTGCAGTCAAAAGTTGAGAAATGCTGCCGTAATGTTTTAACAGAAGACACAAGGATCCTTAAATAATGAGAAAAATATTCACAATCTAATCATTTAAGAAAAATTGAAAACCATAACACAACGTAATATTCTCAAACTCACTTCATGTAACTTAGGGTTTGAGATCCTTTCTCTGCTTCTACAATGCCTACACTAAAAACAGTTTTTATTCTAATTACATGATCTGTCGGCTCAATATAGCTCTATGAATGTGATTACTTGTAGATCTACCACCATTTGTTGTACCCCATGTCATATATTTTTCATATCAAAAGCAGGTTGAAATATGTAAGAGATTGAAAGAGAACACTAAGAAGCCGAACTGCCTTCCAATTAACTAGTTTACTGGCAGCGTTATGTCTGCACCTCCTGCCTGTACCACATTAAAAACTTTAAGCCAGCTTTGTTCCATTGAATGCTTTCTTTGAAATACTTGATTAAAAACAAATCACATATTGGTGGCTCAGGAAGCCACAGAATTTAGTTTTAAATCATAGAGTCCGCCAGGTGCATGCTGTTTCATGCACATGTTGCTGCTCCCTTTGCAATGAACGAAGATTCTGAGTATGTTTGTTGTACTGTACAGTAAATTCAGGATTGCTGGAGAACTGTATCCATCAAGGCAGCAATGGAAACAAGGGGTTACCTTGTGCATGGTCTTATTCTTTTAAAATGGAGTTTTCTATAGGGTGAAACATTTGCTTTTGACAATTTGTAATTCTTGTTTCCACCTTAAAATGCATTTTTTTGTAAAGGATATAGTAAAGTTATCATCAGTACCACCCTGCTAGATAAAAAAATACATAATTGTGTAATTAAAAGTAAAAGCATATATAAACAGTAGGGATTTTAATGCAGCATTCTAAATCAAGTGCCATTTATTTGGTAATAGCTTAGGGCATATTACTATTATTAATAAGCACCATAGAGAGACTTTCCAAGTTAATATTTGCATGCACATTACACTGTATGCAGACGTGAAAAACAGTAACAATTCTTTTTCTTCTGTTCATCCTCAGCTTATCAAGCTTTTATTCCCTTTGTAAAGTGCACACTGCATACTTTTAAGTGAGAACAAAAGCTGCTTTAACCATTGAATTATGTGGTCATCCACATGCCACACTGGTTTGGATGATTCTCTGCCTTTGTGGCTTTTTCTTATGAAAGCTCAATATCAATAGGCCTCTTGTCTGTTTTTGAACCCCTATGGGGGTTACATGAGTACTATCTAAGCTCAATAGCTTTTCTCATCCCATGCTTTTGTTACATAGGTTGATAGTCTCAGGGATAGAGTATATGCTGCATTACAATTAGTCATGATGTCCAGTCATTAACTGAAGCTAATTTGCAACACAGAATTTATTGCTCTTTGTATGAATGACAAAGCGTCTTTGTGAAAAACTGTATATAAAAGGCAAACACGACATATGAATTTGTCAGAGAAGAAAACAACAGTGGGTGCATGAATGGCCTCTATATTGACAGAGAAACTGAAGCTCTTTTACATTTTCACTAGGGCAGGCTATGGATTCATTGTTTTGTATCATATTTCCTCATCCGAGCACCGGACTAGATAGGGTAGGAGAGAAATTGTTTTTGACTAGGATCTATCTTCTTTTGGAGGCCTTCTGTGGAGCGGGGAACAAAATGCTCAAGCAATTCACTTTTTTCTTTCTAAAATTAGAAAATACTCTGGTTGCGCCAAAAAAAGTCAAAGAGAAAGCAACAAGAATTTAAAATCTGTAATGAGTATTAAATAATTTAAGATTCTTTTAGCAATATATATTGTGTGTGGTATGGAAACCAAGGCTGAGATATCAGCTATAGGTTGTATTTGTATTAGAACATATCAATGAATTCATATTTATAAATATGAAAAAAATTTAAAAGAATAATTAGAAGACTATTAAGATTGGATAAGACTCACATGTCTCTTTGATTTGGTGAAATTTACATGTTACTGTAAATTGTTACTACCATATATTTATATATGTAAAGACAAAAATGATCTTTAATAAAAACATAAGATTGATCATAAAGATTGATAGCTGTTTTTGTTGGAATATTATTGTCCTTGTAAAGGTAGAACTTTGCAAATCAGTATGCTCCACAAAACTCTAAAACCAGTTAAAATATAAAACCAGATAATCAGAATACCTTATAATAATAAATGTGAATTCAATTGAATAGCAATCATTCAAATACAGCAAAACAAATTGTGTTAGTTGATACAATTCTTCAATAGTTTTTTTGAAGCCTTCATAACATGGTGACATTGCATCTATAGTCTTTGCCTCATAACTCCAATAGCCTTGCCTTAATTCAAGCTCTGGGCACAGACTACATGGAATTTATGCATTTCTTCTGTGTGTACTAGGGTTTCACTGGGTACTCTAGTATCTGAAAGATGTGCATTTGATATTTCTAAATTTGCTTGTGCTAGGTGAGTGAAGATGTAAACAATTAAAAAAGAACACACAATGTAGAACCTAAAACATGATAAAAAGATATAATATAATAAAATCATTGTAAATTACCAAAGTACTATATTAAGTTGGAGTAATGGGTTTGTTTCTTTGACGTTAGACTTTCATACGAAGAAGTAATGATACCACATTAAACCCTCAATGCATATTTCACATTTACTTGGCTTCTTAACTTTGTCTTTATAGCAATGATTGCAAAAAGTCCAGCTTTTATGTAAGAATCATCATATTTTCACTTAAATTATATTTTTTCTTTACATTTTTATTGCTATTCTCTTCACTGTACCTCTTTAATGATATTGACATCCCAGCACCAAAAACAGGCTTTCTAGAGTTTGCTGTTTTGTTGCTTATTTCGAGAGAACTGCCTGGTGCATACAATGAACGATACCCAATACTGGAGTGAAAACTAGTGACAAACATTGAGCCTAGTGATTGGTTGTCATTATACTATACAAAATATAGTAATAGTACTAATAAGTTGCATACATCTAGTGATGTGTTCTCAAGAATTTTAGCTGGTATTCCATCTTAATAATAATGATAATACATTGTATTTATATAGTGCCTTTTGCATGCTGAAGGTGCTTTTACAAATAAGTTGCAGAGGAGCATATAAAAATCGTTGCATATGAATTCCAACTAGTGCAGTCATTATGAGTGGTCCTTCAAAAGACAGCAAGCTACCTAAAAGAGAGTTCAACATCAGTGAGCACCTCAGCTCCCTAACACAACATTGGTGTCAGAAGTGGGATAAGAAGAAGGCCTTTGGCAACAAAAAGCACAGTGGTCAGGTGCAACAATATAAAATAAGCCAATCGTTATGAATAAGCCTGCATGATGACTCTTTAAAGCAGTATGCAGTATTACAATTTCTGAACAATGTGTAGTCCAATGACAAAAAGAACATAATAAAATAGTAAATCCTTCCATTTTTAATGGATTGATAGAAGACCCCATGGTCTTGTGTCTGGGAAGCCTTGCTCCTGGTACACCAGAGTTTTTCCCTCATCCTCAAATATGTGCTGTTTTGGTAACTGGTAAATTCCACATAATCCTGTGTGTATGGGAGTGTGGGTGAGTAGGACCTGTGATGGACTGTTGACCCTTCCCTGGCTGTTTTCTGCCTCAGGCACTTTAGTTGGTATGAATTTATTTACTCCTTCAAAAAGATGGTTAGCCCTGGTCCAAACCAGGTTGGATTTACTAAAATGTGGTTGTTCATACCTTTTGATGTATTTTGTTTCAGTATGGACATATAGTTTCCCACTATTTCCAAAACCTTTCTGAAAAGTAACCATGTTTTAGACAAGTTTAAAAAGTTACAGAGTGGTCCAAAAGAGGCCAGAGGTACTGTATTAAAGAGAACAAGCAGTACTGAGAAACGCTTACTGAGAAATATTCTGTTAACTTAAGTAATCAAGTAAAGAAGAATGAAAGTTCCATTATTATGGGTGGTTAATTACCAATGGAAAAAACACCAAGCTTGCTAGGAAAGCTAACAAAACAACACTTTAGCATGTATAAATTGAGAACATTGTCTTAAAGGTAGTTATATGTTGACATTTCTGTAATTAATCCATAGAATCAAGAACAAGCTAACATATGTTATTCCAATTGGATTGTAATGTCTAAGCAAGTTCATTTTGGCTTGGCTGACAGATATAGTCTAACTGCATATGATTGCTTCCTGTTCATAGCATTTACTCTGAACATGTACTTCACTATAAATAATCTGACAGTTATGTCAAATTGACCTATGCCCAATTTAGATCACTTATATGACATCTGAGCCCTTCAGTTATGCCTTTTATTTCATCACACTGACATCAGCCTTAAAAATCTGCTTGAAAAGACAAAACTATTACATTTAAAATGGCATAAAAAGTTTGTTTCTAACTTTTTAAAACGTATAATTTCGTCTTTCATGTAAAAATAAAGATAGACTTCAAATGAGGTGGACAGGCTCTAGGCTACTTTTTGCTAAAATAACTTGGATAAACTCCTGTAGTTGTTGTGTCACACTGTAGAGAAACATAGCCTGTGAATACGGAATAACCACAAATATGTTCAGAGATAGGCTGTATTTTAGGGGTCAAGGACACAAAGAAATTTCCTATCTCTAATTAAAGACAGGCTTAAACTGAAGTGGAGTAGACTGTGGTTTACTTTTAAAATAATCATTTGGAGACATTACTTTGATTGCAGTCACCTTTTTTCAGAAAAAGGAGCCTCTTAATCTAGATAAACCAAAATCAGGTGTGTTCTGAGTTAGAATGTGTATACAGGATGTAAGGATACAAAACAATAAGCTGGAATCCACAGGTCTGAGACACTATGGGCAGAAGTCAGTAAAACATATATCAAAAAAGAAATAATATAAATGTGGGTGTGGCACAGTGTGTAGCACTGGTTATTGGTAGGTCTGTGTGAAATCTAAACATTCTCCCTGTGTCTTTAGGAGTTTTCTCCACATACTCTGGTCTCCTCCCACATCCCAAAGGTTTTTAGTTTAAGTTGATTGATGACTCTAAAGTGGCCTAGTATGAGCAAATGTGTCATTGATTGAATATCTGTCTATGCAAGGATGTTTTCTGACTTGTCCCCAGGATTCCCTAGAAAAATTCATTTAAAAAAATACATTCACAAAGCAGAGGGAAGGGGCACTTGGGCACTATGGACAGTTTTGGCATCTAACAATACTTACACCTCTTTACCAAGTTTAATGGTAGAGTCTATATATTAGACTTTTAATTCCTGTCGATAATGGCACCAGAGAGAGACAACATGTGGCCTGTAGTCAGACATGCAAGTAGAATACTCTGTAGAATTTCTCTGTCCTGGATGTTTTAATTCTCCTTGTTTTTTTACTGTGTGATAAATTAGCACCTGGCCAGGGTATGCAGCATCCATTGTGTTCACTTTCACCATGATAAGCTCTTGCTCTCAGGAACACAGTACCAGATGACATGAAAGTTAGTATGGTAATGAATAGATAGATAAACAGTGCCACACATGTGCGATTGGGAGACAGCTGAAGGGCCTAAATGATAGTAATACTACACAAGGCCAGGGGGCAGGGTGGTGCACTGACTGTCTCTCTCAGTCTCTTGTAGACTATTCAAGGGAAATCCTGCAGGGATCCGGTGCCAATGACGATGCCACTTTCTGGTCCTGTTGACTTCACTTCAGTTTTCCGGCACCAATGATGATGTCACTTCCGGTCCAGACAATGTCACTTCTGGTTCCAGCGCCAATGATGACATCATTTCCGGTCCCGACAGTGTCATTTCTGGTTCCTGTCCCTATGACGTAATTTCCTTTATCAGCCTTTAAAGCCACCATCTTATCTCCATAATATCAGTACTATTTTGGACTAAAACCTGTGAACTTCTCTACTCAATTTACTCCAGTTTTGCAGGCGGATGGCTGCCCCAAATCTTTATGATGTCTGTGACTCATCTTTATGATAACAGTAAAATAAACATTGATTACTTTGACTGTTAATTAAGGGTGTCAAAAATGGGTTGATGCATTATTCATTCTAAATTACTAATATATTAATTTTGCTTTATTGAAGTGTACAATGTACATACAGAATTTACTGTACATTTATTCCATGTGTCCTTTTTCCAACAGGCATACCATTTGTGACTACAGGCACTAGCTTACCCATGTACTGTTAATAATAACCTGGCTACATAACCACAGTCTTATCCCTGATGCCCACTTGTGTAATGCTGTGTTAGACCCAAGATTATTAACATAATAAAATGAAAATTAAAAAGAATAATCCATTTCACATATTTAACAGTTATTTCTGAAAACTGTTTATGTAAGTTTGTTGCAAGCTCATGAAGTTTATTGTAAGTTTAAAGTATGTTTAAGTAAGTTATGAAGTATCTATACTTAGATTCTTAAGGTTTTCAAGTACAATATGATCATGTTACTATGTATATACAGCATTGGCTAGCATGTAAGTGTGTTCAACCCAACCCAATTCATTCACATACAACCAGAAATCTGGTATTCAGATAGAGAGATAGATAGATAAAGAGATAGATAGATATTTTATTGATCCAGAGGGACATTCAAGAAACTTTCCTCCCACTCACGTGTGAGGTAAAATGATCTATATCGTTATATACTTAAACAGAAGCACTGCAAGCATAGTAGACAAACAATTGCTCTATACTCTAAGTAAAGAAAAGAAAGAAAAAAAAGAAAAACGCCATAACGCAGATGAAGCTGCTGGTTAGCCTGCCACTCACATTAGTGCCCGTACGTGTTTTAAATCCCCATTGGTAAGGAAAACTCTAACCCATCTGGCTTAAGATAACTGTTTACAGTCTGTATCACAGTGAACATTAATTCATCATGCATTGCAAAAGAGAAATGTCAGAGCGTGCAGATTTTATACCATGTATTGTATTTGCATAATGTATATGATACCACTGATATTTGCCATACAGGTTGCATGGTGGCACTAGTTCCAATGTTCTGGGTTAGAATCCCTTTTCTTCCAGTTACTCCAGCTTTCCTCCTGTATTCCAACATGAGCATGCTAAGATGACAGGAAATTCTGAATTGGCCCCATGTGGATAACCTTGTGAGTGAGTTCTGTGATGAACTGTTCCACTAATCCAAGGTTACTTCTTTCCCAGTGCCTGATATTCCAAAGACTGGCTCCAGTCTTGCACAACCCCTAACAGGGATAAGCAGCTGTGAATAATGTTATTTTATGTCCCTTATGCTACACCACAAGTTAAAATCAGTTATTCATTCTTGCTTTCCTTAAGACAAGTGGTTATGGACAGAATGTACAATAAAACCTTTAATTTACTTAACTCACTGATTATAGGGAGTGGTTATTGTTTACAGAAAAAACTGAAAGAACAAAAGAACAATGTATGACATAACTACCTGTAGTAATTTTCAAAAGTAGCAGCAAATCAGAAAGACGCTTGATGATGTTTATAATCATGATTATAATAAATGGATGGCTGTAAAATCTGTAAAAAATTTTGTTAAATTAAGAAATGCCCAAGAGCACACCAATGGAAATTTAGGTGAAATTTATTTAAGATGAAAAACAAGAAATTCCTCTTGACTAAAATGCTTGAAGACTGATTGGTCTCAACTTGTTTGTCAAACTTTCTTATAAGCAAACTTTTCCTTCTGGCAAATCTTAGGCAGACCTTTACATTTACTCTTCATTGCATTTGCTAGCCTGTGGGACACATACTGAGACTATAATCGTCATTTACCAACAATCATGGTTTTCATTCCCCATTAACAATTTGTCTGCCCATTTGTTGGGTACAAGTACACCACCTCCACCACTGCAATCAATTCTCCCCTGTCAGATGAATGTTTACCTTAAACCGTTTCCACTAAACATTTTTTCACCTATTGTCCTGCATGCAGGAAAAATCTACTCTCTTTCTGTTCAGCACTTTCTCACTTCACCCAAATGTCCCTTCATGCTGTTAATATCCCAATTCACAATACTTACACTTTCTCCTTCACACCTTTTACTCACTACCTCATCTTCATCTTCCCTGTCACCAAACTGACTTTCCTACAGTGCATCAGGTCATGGAGCATCACAAATCAGATTTGCCCTGTCTGTTGTTTAGCTGGGTTCCTCCACTTTCTGCTTGACAGGGTACTATGGGTAACTAGGGTATATTTACCATAGCTTTGTAACTGTATTCAAAGAGGTATTAGATCAGACATTTTTAAGACTAGATGCCCTTCCTGATGCCAACCACTTTTAATAACGTTTTACAGCATGAGGAACAGTGTCCTTATTCTAACCCCAGGTTACAGTGATATCAAAATTAATTTTTTTGTAAATTATCTAATCAATTTAAAATTAAACACAGGTAATAAGCCCTGTAATTAACTAGCACATGTTTGTAAATTTTATTAAAATCAGATATAGTACGTGCTATTTAATCTTTGAATTGATTACTAATGTATGCTTTTCACTGAATAGGTTTCAGTTTTTGACTTCTACCAAAACTCTGCAAAAGGAAGTTAATGACCATATTTCCTGATAGACATTAAACAAAAAACATTCAACACCAAAAAAAGGTTTCTTGTAATAGAGGCATTGAATTACATTTGCAAATGCTGCATTCCTATTCTTCAAGGGGAAGCCTAAAACCAACATCAAAGGCTCAAATGTTCAATGAGCTTTTTGTGGTTGGGCTTTCTATGAAGCAGCATGAGTTGTTATCACCGTGATCTGTACGTCTTCTGTCTTCCTGGCAAAACATTACATTAAAAGTAGAAATGTTTACTAATGCAGATAACACAACTTATCGACTGAAATATGTCTCATGCCTCTTTGGATGTTAGATATGGCCACAGGAAGTTGGTGGACACTTACATGCAATATCAGTACTGCAGATGTGACCCTGCTTTAAGTTAGCATATTCTGTTTTATCTATTATTTTATCATATAAATATGCAAAGTGGAATTTAAATAATTTCTACTACTAATGAAAAAATTATTTTAGTCATCTATATAGGAATGAGAATGACATATGAAAAATATTGCCTGTTTATTTATTGACAGTATTTTTTTATTTGTGTGTTAGTTTTTCTATCAAGATTAGATTCCCAGATTGCTCTTTTTGCCACTGTGATACATTCCATATCTCTCTATTAAGAACTGGCAAAATAATGAACACAAAAGGAAAAGACTGCAAAAGAAATTATTCTGTAATATAGTAATGCTGTAAATGGCATTAAAATTAGTTAAATCATCTAGAATGCTAGAAATATTCAGCTCCTCACAAAAAAAAACCAGAAACTGGAGAACTACTAAAAATGACAGAGCTCATATCAAGAGGAATATTTATAACTGTTCACCTCCAGTCTTTAAAACATACAGTCTTCAGTACTCAATCAGTACTCAAGATTTCCAGCATGACATATTGACTTAAAAATATTGATACAATTATTAAAATGGAGGGAGATTTTAATTTCCCTCACAAAATTAAAAATACAGATGGATCCGAATATTTAAATAAATTGTAATACACAATGTATTGCTCTAGCATGATAGTGCATCTGGGATCCAGGAGACAAGCGTTAAATCCTGGTCACTGTCTTCTGAAGTCTGCACATTATAAAAGTATGTGCATATCAGGTCAACAAGCTACTGTTGTTGTACCTGGGTAAGTCCGTCATTAAAAGTTTAGAGTCCATGTTGGGGATGGTGTCTGTTGTTGAGGGATATTTATATTTATTTAAGTTATATTTATTTTTACTGTTCTGTTATTAGATTCCATCAAAGCATTGAAATGCCTTTAGGAAACGGTTCTTCAGTTTGACTTTGTGTAGTGTTGATAGGCAAAATTCAGCAGAATGTTTCTTAGTGAATTTGCTAGGTTTGCTGGTGAATTTCTTTGCCATTATTTTTTCCTAAAATTCTGTTGTGCAGCTGGCTTTGGTGAACTTTTTTTTTTCCCAGTGCCTCATGTTGCTTTATGAGTTTAGCATAACATCACAGAGCTGTAGCAGCCAATGTTAGATGGGACAGCCTCCTCTACCCTCCAGTCCCTCCCAGAGTATTTACCAATGATCCCTTGCTCATCAACGAATATGTCTGCGCTTATTTATATAACACATTATGCAGTTCTATAAAAAGTATGTTAAGTGTTTGATATAGCAGCAAAGCTGTCAGTATATGAAGTGCATGGCCAGCATCAGTTATTTATATGGAAAGGAGAACATACAAGAAGGCACATTCTGCATAGAGCAAATAATTTAACACACTTGCAAAGTTTTCACAAATGCAGCAGGCATAACAAGGCATGCAAATATAAGAATAAACAGTGTTTTTTCTTTGTGTTTGTCTACGCATTTGCCATCGAATCATGTATGTGATTCAATATACTCAATTGTATGTGTATGTAATTCAGTACCTTCCAGAATTTCAATATAGCTGTGCCTAAATCATATTTACTTTTCTACTTCAAGGCACCTCATTTACGGTCAAGTACCAAATTACATCAGTCCTTCCATTTTCACAAAGAAAGCTCACTATTTATTCCCACATTTTCCTTTATTGTCAGGACTGCCATGTCTGTGAAAACTTTGTGATTGAACTGCCATTCACTCTTCACTCGCAGCTCTATAGCTCCATCCACTGTTTGCCACTTTGCATGTTCTCCCTTCCCCATTTTTTTATTTATGTTGACTATGTACTTTGTATTTTATAGTTTATAAAAAAAACATTTTTTATGGTTGCTTTTTTACTTAACTGAAGTAACCAACAGTTTTCAGATTTGATTTTTTTCTTTATCACATGTACTAAAATAATGTGTGTGATTATAAGTGTGATTTTTTTGTTGATTATTTCATAGTTGTCTGCTGAAGATAGATATTAATTCATTTCTGGTAAAAAATGTTCAGTAATGTTGATAATAGCAACAGGACAGGGTTTGTCGAGGTAAAAAGGCTATGCAAATACAGGGAAGTGAGAGCCAGAGGAGAAAGACTGATTCACATCTTGTTACCAACTTTCAGTGGTGTTGCTTATGGTGGTAATACGCATTTGAAGTGCAGCAATTTCAGTAAGTCAAAGAAGGACAGGAGCATGACATGTACACTGGTTAAATCATAAAAGTTTAAAAAATGTGCCAACTGGCTGTAACCTTTCTAGTGTTAAATGTCTACTTTTTGTGGTGCCCTTTCAAGGAGCTCCATTGCCTAGTTTGAGAACTGCTTCTACAGAGAGCTGTCATCCTGCTGAAGGGTGAAGCTGCATGACACATGAGGCAACCATCTCAGACAGGTTAAATTGACTGCATCACTTAATGAATCACTTATAAAAGTTTTTATTATCGTAAGATATGAGACTTGTGTGTGACAGCAGTTGATTAGCATTACTCTGATGTCTGTCTGTCTGATGACATAATTTAAGTGGTTAGTTCTGATGCCTCACAGCTCAGGTCACATTTTGGGTGACAGTAATCGGTTCTGTGTAGTTAGCCCTAGCCCTCAGAGACACTTAAATTGCACCATTATAATCCACTCAACATTTGTTTAATTTCTCCTTTCCTGTTTACTTCAAAGCGTTTTGCTGAGGAATTGCAAATTTTGTGTGATTTGCTCATTGCTAACTTTGGGACAGCATGCCTGGCCAAGCTAGAAAATACTTCTCTGTATTTTAATAGGGGTATTTATTTTAGTAGCACTAAATATAGTCAGGTTAGGCTAAATGGTAGCCCCACGGCACATTTGTTTTTGTTTTGTTACTTGCTTATATGGTGAAGAGAAGACATGCCATATTCATTGAAACAGCATACTTCGATTGTAGAGCTGTATATTTATGGAGGCCCCTTTAAGTTGAAATGTGAGGGATTTGTAGAACAAATCCACCTACAAGTGGACTTGAAATACACAATCCAGAAACTGCTGTAAAATTGGAATACCACCGTGAGCAATGCATTAGAACTAAAAAACCCAGAGGTTGTCATCAACATTACAAACTGAAGGCAATTATCACAATAGACAGGTATGTCAAGAAGGTTATGTTCACATGTATTCTGATTGCAAACTACTCATTTGTGCACCACTAAACACCAGAGCAGAATGATGTTGAGTGTAATATGTCACCATTGTAAATGTTTACAATTATTATTCTGATGTTTGAGGCAGCTATTTTCGTTGTACTAGAATTTCAAAATCACTTAGATTGATATTTTAATATCAGCTCTAAAATGGACAAGCAGTGGGCAAACAAATGTATGGATGCCCAGAAACATAACCAAAAATCATTTTAACAACTTTATTGACTATAGCACATTCACAAATATAAAAAAAAATCACAAAGTTATTCAGAAACCAAATCAGCAAGTCCATCATGCATTTCAAACATTTTGTTATACAGTACACTTTAAACTTATTTTGTAACTTTTTCAAATTATGATAATGCAGTTTTTTAGATGTAGCTTTTTAGTTTTCAAATGATTTGTTAAATAAATCAAGTATGTCTGCCTCTCTACTGGTTTTCCTCACAAACCTGATTAAAGAATTCACATAGCTAACTAACAGTATGTTGCCTTTAAGCATATTATGAGTTGTTTCTATTTGATGAAACTTTAGGTTATTTCTCTGCACAGTAGTATTTAAAGTTTCAACTCAAAGAAAAAATAGTAAAAGCAATTCCACTATGAAATACTGCATAGTAATTTTAGAGATAATACACTTAATATTATAGAATGGATTTTAAGCCATTGTTGCTGAATACCACATGCTGATGCTTACAGTAATCAATTCTCCCAACAAACATGATCAAGATTTCGAGGACTCTGTTTTGGTCTTCACACCCCAGAACATTTTTCCCTGCATTTTAAGAGTTGTCTTATTATTGAGTTTCAATGGACCATGTTGAACACCTCAGAGACTGTGGCCTGAAGTAATGATTTTTTAAGATGTAGGCAACCTAGTATCCACTGATGGGGAGCAGTGGCAACAAAAGCTTTCAGCTGAAGAAATGTTCCTTCATGCAATCTTAGGAAGAAGACCTTGGGATTTTACTGAAAATTTTGGATAATCCAAAAAAGAGATCATAGTGACAGAACCAAAGGCCACTTTTAGATAATGTTGTCAGGTCAAGGAATAAGTCTACAGAAAAAATTTGGGCCACCAACCAAGTCACCCCATTTAATCTTTTCCCGGGTTCTAACAAAACAAATGCCTGGTGGCGCAACAATATTAGTGAAATAAGAGTACCACTTGTTGCTTAACGTATCCAATGGCTGTTCTTGAGCGGATCTAGCTTTGGAAGTGCTCTGTCTGGCGGTGTGCTTCATACACCTTCCAGAGATGCCCAGGTTTTAGAGGATCAGACTGGAAGGGGAGGAGTCATTGGCTTTCACTGGGCATCTTCTCAGCACTGTTGAGGGAAAAGGGAATGAAATATTTAGTGACAGCACTCCCTCTGCTCCTGGGATGGTATTGCATAATTTGAATGAGCCCAGAAGGTGGTCCACCAATGCACATGCATGACAATAGCTTCAGAGAACTTTTGAGAAACCATTTGATGACTCAAAAAGGGTAGGTGGAACTTTGATGTGGGTGTTGCTTTTAAGGGTTAAGAAACTCTGATCTCAACAATTAGTATCATAGACAGGTGGGTGAAAAATAAGCCCCATCGACATTCCATTGAAGAAGAAGGCAACAACAAAAGCATTAGATGGACCTGACTCCATTTAAGTGGCTAAAGTTATAGCAGTGATTAAAAACTCTGTATTGGTAAGGATGTTGAAGTGGATCAGAATCATGTATTATGTGAGGCTGTCTTGCTTGAAAATGACAGTGCCTTAAGACCATGAAATTGATCTGTTTTTAACAAGAGGAACAAAATAGTTCCACTTACAATTCTTAGCCTCCTTGGAGAAGCCAATACAATATCTTGGAATTTAGTCTAGCAGAGCCATACATTTATTGCATACGTCTGGAGACAACCATGAGAGAATTATATCCAAAAGTGGATGGCAACAATTAGACAGGTCCCTGAATTTAAAATTTCAAAACCAATCCACTACCTCATGGAGGTAGAGCTTAATGTAGGCGTGGTAATTTATTTATTTATTTTTGGACTTTATTGATTTTATTAAAATCAAATAACATTCCATACAAATATGTCAAATTTTACAAGATGGTTCAAAACACAGATTTTGTACTTGTACCTGTTGTTCTCAGTTACAACAATCCTGCTACAGTTAATGTAAGGTTGAAAGAAATGGTAGCAAGCTCTTGAATTGCTATCAGCAATTTTACCATTTCATTTTCCCTCATTGCAAAAGTTTTACTTATTTTCTTTCCTCTCTCTTTGTTTTTCTTCAGTTAATATTACATATCTGTCTTATACATGAGTAGAAGTGGCATACTGCAACACCCAAATATTAAAACTGCACAGACTGAAGGAAATTGGGGTTTGTTTTAACGAAGAAACCCTGAGGGTGGAACCTTTCCAGCAGATAATGACTGATTATCTCTTGGTATCCTCTGGAAGGTGCTGCAAGAATATAGTTTCTAGTGGCCTCTGCTTTACCCACTTCAGCCACTGTGTTCATGAGAGTTGTACTTGCATCCTTGGTTTTAAGTTAATTCCACTTAATGTGTGTATGGTACATCTTATCTCCTTTAATATTCCTAATTTCCAGGTTAGGAAAATACGGCACAACCAAGGTTTGGATAGCATTCAGTTTTGGGAACCTAAGGATTGTGACTGTAATGTGTGCAGATGATGTCTTTCTCTTGATCTCATCTGTAGACATCTGGAGTACAGGTAGTTTCCATTTTTTGTTTACAAGTAAGTAAAAGGTGACCATCAGATTGATCAATAAATTAACGTAGTAGTGGAAGTTTCACAAACTTTGTATTTGACTGTGTGAAATATCTGTCTACATCATAATCCTTACCTCATTTGGGGATGGGAGGGGGTAGTTGAATGGAAGAATGTGGTCACAAGTACAGATTACTCAAACAAGGTTTGAACTTAATCTCTGTGATAGTGTGATGGACTCAGCTACATGGGAAGACCACAGACTAGAACATCTGCTTCTCTGAATCAAGTGGGTATATAGTTAGCACCATTTGGAGAAGATCCAGGTCACCCTTGAGGAATTACACATTTTACCTGGCAGCATCAGAAAATTCCCCATGAGGAGCTTGTGACTGTTACTTGGGAGTGCTGGTTGTGCTGTTCAGCTCAGCATGTTGCAACCACATCCCTCACTAGGAAAAAATGAATGGAAAGCAATTAAGTAGTGTTAAAACTTCTTGCAAATATTTACTAGTGTAGATGTAATATCTATAAAAAACAGACTCTTTTTATATGACCCTTCATCCCATTACTTTGATTTTGCAGTTTCACTGTAACAATGTCTTTTCTGCATCTTTCATCTAAAAATGTGTAAGAGATAAACTCAACATCTGTCAGTTGAAAGAGTTGCATGTTTAATTTCAATAGAACATTTTTAAGAATCTACAAAGTAAGAGCTAAGTCTATAATCATATTAATATAGTTTATACTGTATATTGCATTTCCCAAAAGAATGGGCTTAACAAATATTCAAAAGAAATAACAGACATACACAATTAAAAAAATCAATATTCAATAAACAAAACTGAGTAGAAGGTAGTATCAGAGTTTTTAAACCAAGTAAACAGATAAACTACAGTTCTAGTGTAGCACAAGAAAAAAGCACTAAAAGACTGCAATGCAATATGCTACAAGACAGTAAACAAAGAAAACATAAAACACTTTGTAAGAGATACATGTCAATTAAAAACTAATGAGTTTACAGCTGTATTTGAAATATGCAATGTGTACAAATTGTTTTGAACACACTCTGTGATTTCTTTACAATAAAAACACTGCTGGTGTTTTGACAGTGAAAGTGTTCAATCATTTTAAGAGGTCTTGCTGAGTTTGAAATGCAAAGATAGTAAGCAATAAAAAGAAAGTATTATTTGACTTCTGCAGTATGCTGCAGTCAAGCATATGTGCCACACTGAATGTCAATAGTGCCAGAATTACTCAGCAAAACCCACTATTTTGTAGACTGAAATAGAAAGCAAGATCCTTTTTTTTGTATCACTAATTAAAGACTTTGAAGTAGACTCTAAACACAAAAGTTGGAAACATTTCATTGTCAGAAAGAGAGCTTCTTTGGAAAATTAAAATCCGGCATTTAGCAAATAGAAGATAATTAGTTACCATGAAGACACTGGTACAGATTTTGTGCTTGTACCTAAAAGGCATACCTGTTAAGAGAGTATTAGATTTTTGCCACAGACAATGATTACAAGAGTTTTATTCGAACCTTTGTTTGAATACTACATATGTCATATTAAAGTTTGATGCTCATTATGAGAAACTGAAGTGTATCTATTTAATTATAATCAGCCTGCTTCAAACAAAAAAGAAGAATATGGTGCAAGAATTTCAAAGAGAAAATACTGATGAGAATTTGTAAATATATGTCTTACAGCAACAGCCTTCCATTCTCTGTATCCTTCTCTAAAATGCATATCATATTAGAAATGTTTAAACAAGGATATCACACAGTATTCCATGGTTAGTATGTGGGTAAATTCTTCATTTTACAATACTTAACATTCTTAATTCAATTCAGGATTGTAAGAGGAGCAGCAGCCTTTCCTGGATGTACTGGACATAAGGTAAGAACCGGTTCTAGACAGGGAGCCAGTCCACACACCATTCACAGATGACAATTTTGAAATTACCAGTTAATCTTACCTGCTTGTCTTTTGGGAGGTGAGAGAAAAAAATAAACTATAACCAACTGCATGTGATCAACAAACAGACCTAGAATACAAAAGACTTGGATTCATGAGGCAGCATCCTCAACATTGTCCACATCAATATTTACTGGGTGCCAATTTGCCTCCCAATTAATCTTTGTAATAAAGGAAAAATATCATTTCTATATTATATTTACATACCAGTGCAGTGATATCATGTTTACATTACGGTTATTATTGTCTAGAGGCTAATGTATTGGACTTTAAATAACAAGGTTTTTGTTTAGGATCCCACATGTGCCTCACTGTGTGAGCAAACCATTCCACCTGCCTGCACACTAGTTATTAAATATGTTAAGATTTTTAGTAAAGAAAGAATATATAAGTCCATTTGTTTCTCTTTTTTTTTGCGCTTTGTATAAACAAATTTATTTCATACTAATACACCTGAAAACATCACTAAGTCAATAATTAAAAGAGAAGTTAGTTAACAGTTTGCTTGCAAAATAGAAACTGTAAAGAGTGGCAAATATATTTATTTCTGATTATAGTTTCTATATTTTTAAGGATATAAATAGGGCCTGAGATCAATTAATGTGTGTAATGTGTGAATTAAAACACACATCTACTTTATCAGGTTCTTTTCCAGTTTCTAAAGCAGTGTTTTTTGACCATTGTCAAAATCCAGTTACTCACTTGCCAATGTTTTCATAACCCACAATGGTGGTCCCCATCCATGAATTTAGTGTGATTATCTGAGTGGAGGGATATGGTGTGGTCCACTTCTGTGGATCCAGAGTGATCGTCAAAGTTCCCGTGCAATCACCAAAGTGTCAGAGCGTTACATAAATCAAGCAAGACTGTCAATGCTTTTCCTCCTTGGTGAATCGAGCAGGGAATGGGGAGGCCATCCAGAATCGATCAATCTGTGATGTTGCCACCGTGAATCAAGCATGATTGTCAGAGTGGTTTGTAGGATTTTGTCCAGGGTCAGCCAAAGCTCATCTGCAGTGCCACTAACAGATTAGGAAACGCTGGTCCAAAGTGATTTCTAAAATATTCTTAGTGTCAAGATAACATAAACAATACCTCATTATGCTTTAATTTTTTCATATATTTATTTTGCCAATTTGTCATTAATATCATCATCACTGCTCTTTTCTAATTTTGCTTCTAATGATGCTATGTGTTACTGAACACATGTTCAGTATTACTTGTGACATCATGGCCACCATTTTATTTAAGTCAAATTTCAAAAGGTGTCCAAACATTGTTTAACACTAAAATCCCTGAAGCCTACTAAAAAACTAATAATCCCGGGCCAACTTAAATTCCTTTGCGTCTTTTGTTTTGTTACGCAGCTGTTGTTATGGTTCTGCCTTTGTCCAGAAAAGGCTCCATCATCTTCATGACCTTAGTCTCGGAAAGTCTTTCTCCTCTGGGACAACTGGGATCTTTTCCTGAATAAGGAGTGTTAGTTATGTGTTCAACATTTTTTTCCTCCCATTTCCTGTCATCCTACATTTATACAGATCATTGTAGACACGGAACACACATGAAATGTCAATCAGTCAGTCAGTCATTATCCAACCTGCTTAACACAGGGTCATGGGGGTGTGCTGGTGCCAATCCCAGCCAACACAGGGCGCAAGGCAGGAACAAATCCCCAGGCAGGGCGCCAGCCCACCACAGCACATGAAATGTATGTGTTCCAAATAGCAATATAGTATTTACCCTACACAACTCCAGGCATCTCACACCTAGATAAACAGACTTGAGCTAGGAGAACTTTGTGTATGACAAGCTGCGTCGGTGGGGGAGATGGAATAGCAGACTGCCTGCTGCTTGTGCTGATTGACACATTTGCAAAACAAAAGACACTAATGGAGAGGTGTGAAGGAATTTAAGGTGGCCCGGGATTACAAGTTTTTTCGTAGGCTTCAGGGATTCTAGGGTTGAAAATAACAAGAAGACCCCACAAAAGACTTGAACCTCTTAAGCAATTTACATTCCATTCAAAATCTGTTTTTTTGTTGTCCTAACAATGTTATTTTCCAATGTCTGTCTCTTTGTTTCTTGAGGTTTTCATTCCTAATCCAGGGAAGCCATTGTGGAATCATTTTCCCCGTGTCTGCTTCACCTAATAATTGTCATATTGGGGTATAAACTGTGCAGATATGTTGAATCAATAGTAAAATGACAAAAGAGAGTTAAGAGCTTGAAACTATGGAAAACACATGAATATTTCTAAATTTTCTAATGAATGCTCTTTCTAAATTCAGAACAAGGGAAGAAAAAATAAAACACCTAATTAAACAATTAGATCAATTAGAGGCAAATAATGACTGACATAGGTTTTCGCAGGACTGAAGTTCAGGAAGACTGTTTTAATGAACGAAACCTATGCTTTAGATGACTCTTCTTTTGGCTTGGCCTCAAATTTCTGCTGTTCAATTTTTCCAACAAACTGCTTTGACCTTTTATGGAAGATTTGAAAAGTTCACAACATATGTTTGGACTGTTCCAAATGAGTGATCCAGAGATGCAAAGGCTTTTCTCTAAAGTAGCAGGCCTTCAAAACAGGACAAGTAATCTGCATGTGTGACTGTGAGTTAACAACTTGCAACCAAAAACCGGAACTGCCTCTGCTGTTGCTGCACCACTTACTATTGACATAAAGACGCAGAAACCATACTTGAAGCACTGCTCGGGGGATCAACATAGCTGTAGGAGGTTCCTAAAGCAATGCAAATTGTTTTTTGAATTATAGCCTAGTTTTTTTCCTCAGAAACCTAAAATAGTATTTATCATCTTTGTTATTTGAGAAGCCTTTGGAGTAAAATGCTGCTATTTTTGACTCATCTCTTTTAAATCAAATTAGCTTTCATAAAAATTGATTCATGCAGTGCTTAAAATGTAATGAGAATAAGAAATGTTTATGAATGTATGACGGCTTTTAATATTTCATCTGAACATTATGAGTCGCTTGTAATGCCAGATGGTTTATCCAATGCTCCAGCTTCTAGGTGTCATTTTATTTAAAATGTTTTCCAGGCACTGAGAAATAACATCCTTGTACATTTGTTTCTCTCATAAGCTCAGCCCTGTTCATCAGTGTTATGAGGCTGATCATCTGGGATTCTTTATTGCTAGTTCTAAAGAAATGGCTTCTCCAAAATATTTTCTGAAATATATCACTCTGTGTGTAGTGAATCTATATAATATATGTGTTTCACTCTTTGAATTGAATTACTGAAATAAATGAACTTTTCTAAATTATTCTAATTTATTGAGATACACCTCTATATATGATCTTGAAGAACCAATTGATAGCTGTAGAACATTTTACCTGTTGAAATTTTTTGTGTGCAAAAATCATAATAAATCCCACTGAATTGATTACCAAAATGTCCTCCTCTTTAAAGGGACAGTAGGAAACAGGAAACTATGACCAGTAGAAATGTATAAGACAGAAACATTATGCAAGTTATGTCAAGGTTAAGATCAATGCTGAGACAATCCTTGGAACTAGGTAAACAATACAAAAGGACAAACAAAAAGTCATTGTTAGATGCAAAAACAGTTCAAAACCATTACACAACTTATCATTTGGCCTACTTAGAAAATAAGCTAACAGAGATAGAGATTAGAGGAGCAGCTTCAGCAACAGACTGCTGTCACTGTCCTGCTCCACTGACAGACTGAGGAGATCGTTCCTTCCCCACACAATGTGACATTAATATTATACAATGTTAATATTATACAAAATTATTGTCTGTCTGTTATACTTTCATTGTTATCACTCTTTAATTTAATATTGTTCTTTATCAGTATGCTGCTGCTGGTGTATGTGAATTTCCCCTTGGGATTAATAAAGTATCTATCTATCTATCTATCTATCTATCTATCTATCTATCTATCTAT
>JANRMT010062806.1:44718658-44747145 GCA_026402145.1 Polypterus bichir lapradei
TATCTATCTATCTATCTATCTATCTATCTATCTATCTATCTATCTATCTATCTATCTATCATCTAGCTAAATTTTCTGGTCACCCAGGTATTATGCAAACTTTAGAACCATTCCAAAGGTATTGCGTATGATAAAATACTGCAAGTATCAGGATGTACAGAATTGTTTTAGTCTGTAATGTATGTGCTAGAGAAGATGGTGCCCAAGGGTTTTCCTTTAAAATTATTGCAACTTTTTCCATCTACAAAGAGACATTGGGAATACATAAGTATGGAGTTCAACAATGACCTTCCCTTATTTCAGTAATTTACTATTATATCGGTATTAGTTGATAACTTTTCTAAGTGTGCTTGTTTCATTTGTATTTTCATTGCTGAAATATTTTTGGCTACATGGTTTCTCTGCTACAACTGAGGCCCTCAATTTCTATCTCACTCGTGGAATTTTTTTCTGGTCCAAGATTAGTATGGTTATTACCACTGAAAATTAGTAATGTGTTTTTCATTATATGCTTTTGGTATTAAAAAGTTGCTATGCTTTATTAATATTAGAATACATTAATTCAGTAATCAAGAACATATGTTTGATTCTCTGACATTATTTCTGTGTTATAAACTTTACAAGTGTACACAGATCTCTTTCCAGTCAAGCATATTGAGTTGCGAGTAAATTAAATTATCTACCAGGTGTTAAATGTTTGATTTAAATATTATGGAAGTGCATTTTTTAGAAATAAAACAATTTATCACAAAACCAAAGTTCATTATTAAAAGACCAATTAAATTCCTAAATATAATTTTACTAATTTCAGTGCTGGCCATATGTACTTGAGAATAATAATAATAATACATTTTATTTATATAGCGCCTTTCCCATGCTCAAGGCACTTACAGAATTTAAGAAAGAACGGCAGGGTATACAGTATATAGCATTGTACAAACCAGATAAATAAATAAAGAAGATTAAGACAGTAAATTCAGAGAAAAAGCCTAACAGACAACATAATTGATGGTCTAGCACACACATAGGTTACATGAGCATCTTGACATAGAGGTAAACTGAAAGAAGGATAATAAAGTCAAAAGAGTACCTTTGAGACAAAGTGAATATTTTTTTATCATCTTGACTAAGAAATTATCTGCTTGCAACATTAAATATGTTATGTTAAATTTCATTGAATATTATGAAATAGGTCTTCATATATTTATAACACCTAGCACTAACTCTTGACAATGACATATCCCTGGCACTCTTGAAGGCCAGTACAGTAGATAGTTAAGAAGAAAACCTTTAGCATATTTTCAGCTAGAACTTCTGACACTTTTAGTATGAGTATGCATAACTTACCATCTCTCACCACTAAGATGTTTTAAAACATGCCAATAATAGGAACAACTGAGTAAAAAATGGAATATGTAAACACACGATACATGTTGTTTTGGAAATACAAAATCGAGAGTGGTCTCCCCTAGACTTTCTCGTATACTCAGATATTGGGATGGATATTTGGGAGTAAACTGCAAGACAATGATTATATTTTAATATTATGCACATTAAAGAACCATCCATCCATCCATCCTCTTCCGCTTATCCGAGGTCAGGTCGCGGGGGCAGCAGCTTAAGCAGAGAGGCCCAGACTTCTCTCTCCCCGGGCACTTCTTCCAGCTCTTCCGGGAGAATCCCAAGGTGTTCCCAGGCCAGCCGGGAGACATAGTCCCTCCAGCGTGTCCTGGGTCTTCCCCGGGGTCTCCTCCCGGTTGGACATGTCCAGAACACCTCACCAGGGAGGCGTCCAGGAGGCATCCTGATCAGATGCCCGAGCCACCTCATCTGATTCCTCTCGATGCGGAGGAGCAGCGGCTCTACTCTGAGCCCCTCCCGGATGACTGAGCTTCTCACCCTATCTTTAAGGGAAAGCCCAGACACCCTGCGGAGGAAACTCATTTCAGCCGCTTGTATTCGCGATCTCGTTCTTTTGGTCACTACCCATAGCTCATGACCATAGGTGAGGGTAGGAGCGTAGATCGACTGGTAAATTGAGAGCTTTGCCTTACGGCTCAGCTCCTTTTTCACCATGACAGACTGATGCAGAGCCCGCATCACTGCGGATGCCGCACCGATCCGCCTGTCGATCTCACGCTCCATTCTTCCCTCACTCGTGAACAAGACCCCGAGATACTTGAACTCCTCCACTTGGGGCAGGATCTCTCCCCCAACCCTGAGAGGGCACTCCACCCTTTTCCGGCTGAGGACCATGGTCTCGGATTTGGAGGTGCTGATTCTCATCCCAGCCGCTTCACACTCAGCTGCGAACCGATCCAGAGAGAGCTGAAGATCACGGCCTGATGAAGCAAACAGGACAACATCATCTGCAAAAAGCAATGACCCAATCCTGAGTCCACCAAACCGGACCCCTTCAACACCCTGGCTGCGCCTAGAAATTCTGTCCATAAAAGTTATGAACAGAATCGGTGACAAAGGGCAGCCCTGGCAGAGTCCAACTCTCACTGGAAACAGGCTCGACTTACTGCCGGCAATGCGGACCAGGCTCTGACACCGTTTATACAGGGACCGAACAGCCTTTATCAGGGGGTCCGGTACCCCATACTCCCGGAGCACCCCCCACAGGATTCCCCGAGGGACACGGTCGAACGCCTTTTCCAAGTCCACAAAACACATGTAGACTGGTTGGGCAAACTCCCATGCACCCTCCAGGACTCTGCTAAGGGTGAAGAGCTGGTCCACTGTTCCGCGACCAGGACGAAAACCACACTGTTCCTCCTGAATCCGAGGTTCGACTATCCGACGGACCCTCCTCTCCAGAACCCCCGAATAGACTTTTCCAGGGAGGCTGAGGAGTGTGATCCCTCTATAGTTGGAACACACCCTCCGGTCCCCTTTTTTAAAGAGGGGGACCACCACCCCGGTCTGCCAATCCAGAGGCACTGTTCCCGATGTCCATGCGATGTTGCAGAGACGTGTCAACCAAGACAGCCCTACAACATCCAGAGCCTTAAGGAACTCCGGGCGTATCTCATCCACCCCCGGGGCCCTGCCACCAAGGAGTTTTTTGACCACCTCGGTGACTTCAGTCCCAGAGATGAGAGAGCCCACCTCAGAGTCCCCAGGCTCTGCTTCCTCATTGGAAGGCATGTTAGTGGGATTGAGGAGGTCTTCGAAGTACTCCCCCCACCGACCCACAACGTCCCGAGTTGAGGTCAGCAGCGCACCATCCCCACCATATACGGTGTTGACACTGCACTGCTTCCCCCTCCTGAGACGCCGGACGGTGGACCAGAATCTCCTCGAAGCCGTCCGAAAGTCGATCTCCATGGCCTCTCCAAACTCCTCCCACGCCCGAGTTTTTGCCTTAGCAACAACCGAAGCCGCATTCCGCTTGGCCTGCCGGTACCTATCAGCTGCCTCCAGAGACCCACAGGACAAAAAAGTCCTATAGGACTCCTTCTTCAGCTTGACGGCATCCCTCACCGCCGGTGTCCACCAACGGGTTTGGGGATTGCCTCCACGACAGGCACCGACCACCTTGTGGCCACAGCTCCGGTCAGCCGCCTCAACAATAGAGGCACGGAACATGGCCCATTCGGACTCAATGTCCCCCACCTCCCTCGGGACGTGGTTGAAGTTCTGCCGGAGGTGGGAGTTGAAGCTACTTCTGACAAGGGACTCTGCCAGCCATTCCCAGCAGACCCTCACAACACGTTTGGGCCTACCAAGTCTGACCGGCATCTTCCCCCACCATCGAAGCCTACTCACCACCAGGTGGTGATCAGTTGACAGCTCCGCCCCTCTCTTCACCCGAGTGTCCAAGACATATGGCCGCAAGTCCGACGACACGACCACAAAGTCGATCATCGACCTGAGGCCTAGGGTGTACTGGTGCCAAATGCACATATGAACACCCTTATGCTTGAACATGGTGTTCGTTATGGACAATCTGTGACGAGCACGGAAGTCCAATAACAAAACACCGCTCGGGTTCAGATCGGGGGGGCCATTCCTCCCAATCACGCCCTTCCAGGTCTCACTGTCATTGTCCACGTGAGCATTGAAGTCTCCCAGCAAAACGAGGGAATCCCCAGAAGGTATGCCCTCTAGCACCCCCTCTAGAGACTCCAAAAAGGGTGGATACTCCAAACTGCTGTTTGGCGCATACGCACAAACAACAGTCAGGACCCTTCCCCCCACCCAAAGGCGGAGAGAGGCCACCCTCTCGTCCATCGGGGTAAACCCCAATGCACAGGCTCCGAGTCGGGGGGCAATAAGTATGCCCACACCTGCTCGGCGCCTCCCACCGGGGGCAACTCCAGAGTGGTAGAGAGTCCAGCCCCTCTCAAGGAGATTGGTTCCAGAGTCCAAGCTGTGCGTCGAGGTGAGTCCGACTATATCTAGCCGGAACCTCTCGACCTCGCGCACTAGCTCAAGCTCCTTCCCCTTCAGAGAGGTGACATTCCACGTCCCAAGAGCCAGTTTCTGTAGCCGAGGATCAGACCGCCAAGGTCCCCGCCTTCGGCCACTTCCCAACTCACACTGCACCCAACCTCCTTGGCCCCTCCCATAGGTGGTGAGCCCATGGGGAGGAGGACCCACGTTACCTCTTCGGGCTGTGCCCGGCCGAGCCCCATGGGTGCAGGCCCGGCCACCAGGCGCTCACCATCGAGCCCCACCTCCAGGCCTGGCTCCAGAGGGGGGCCCCGGTTACCCGCGTCCAGGCAAGGGAAAACGTCGTCCAAGGTTTTTATTGTTCATCGGAGGTTTGTTGAACCGTTCTTTGTCTCATCCCTCACCTAAGACCAGTTTGCTTTGGGTGGCCCTACCAGGGGCATAAAGCCCCGGACAACATAGCTCCTAGGATCATTGGGACACGCAAACCCCTCCACCACGATAAGGTGACGGTTCAAGGAGGGGTCATTAAAGAACCATCAAAACAAATCGAATCTAAGTAATAATATATTGAACAATTATTATAAAAGTAAAGTTGAATAAATCGGACTCTGCAGCTGCATGAATAAAAAAGTGCCACTTCCGGTTAGCGGAAATAGCTCAAAAGTTGATAGAAATCTACGGTTTGTACCTAATACTTGGTTGACCTAAGTGAAAGCGGACTGAAGTTATCATGTTTACATACATACACACACACACACACACAAAAACACAGACATAATTCCAAAAATTGTATTTTCAAACTCAGGGAAGTCTAAAACATTGAGATTCATCAAAATCTCGACATCAAATTTTTGCGCAATTACAATACTTTCCCTACAAGAAAGTAAATCAGACTCAGGAAAGTCTAAACCATTGAGGTTCATCAAAATCTCAAGGTGGAATTTTTTGTATAATACTTTCCCTATACTTCATACAGTATATAAGAAAGTAAAAAGCAACATCAACTTTACTGATATCTGTATATGCATATAACATTTATAACCTGATATTGTATGTAAGAACTTGCAATAATAATGTCAATCAATATAAAATTTGGACAAATGTATGATGTTTTATTACTTATTTTACGTAATGTGTCAAATTTATTTAAATAAATCATAAAATGATAGTAAATTAAGATCACTTCATTGTAAATCACAAAACAAACATAATTTAAACTAAATTGAACAACAGGTGTGTACAAAATGTCAACCTTAACCTTAAACATCCTATAGGTTTTGACAATGACACATTATCTCATAGAGTTGGACAAGGCATTATGATGGCAAGAAAAACCACCAATAACTGATGATTGATCCCTCCGCATGTCTCACAGTGCCACCACTAACTCCCATCAGCTGTGCTTCCTGAGACAACATGGCTGGGACAAGCAGTTTCTACCACACAACTAAATGGCCAACTAATGTTCTGTACTTACAAAATTTCATGTCACAGGCTCGGTTTCTCTCTTAGTATTTCCCTCACTCCCTGTTCAGAAAACTTGTGTCTCCAGATGATGTTGTTCATTATCTGTCTTGCTAACTTGATGATAGACAATAGTATCTAAAATACAATCTCCAAGTATGTAATACTTACCTGTTGTCACACAAGTGCAATTGGGAAACAACCTAAGCACTCATTCAACTATAATTCCTCCCTTAGCCAAGGGTTGGTGTTGTCGCTCATCTTTTTTTCATCTGCAGCTCCAATGATTGACAACAAGACAAGTTGTGACATTACATCTGGTTTCTGATCACCTGGACCCGCCTCTTCCTCTCCACTGGCCTCTTAACCTGCTCCACCCCCATCTTTAGTCAGTCTATGACTAGACATGAATCTGGGAAGACGTTTCCATTAACAAACATTAATCCTTTTGTTATTGTTTCATCAGTTATACATGGTACAATTATACAAGCGTCCCAAATCTTTATGCTCTCTTTATTTTTGGAATGACGGTTAGGTACTTGGCACAACTTTTGTTGCAGCTTTGTTTGCACAAACAAATACTTTAGTCATGCCTATACTTCCCTCACAAATTGAAACATAAAGCCCACTCTTGTCTCATGTCTACAACTCACAGCAACACACTTGTGACTCTTCATGAAAAGAAGCACCCTGCAACTCCTCTCCAAAAAAATAACTTGCAATTGTCATCAGCAACCACTACCCATCAGTTCCTGTTCACTCCACCTACTCTTTTCACATGCTCTTTCCATTCAGCATAAGGATTCACCAACAGCCAAGAGGCAATTGACCTAAAACTTACGAAAATAGTTACAAATGATAGTTTTTTTCCAATCTCTGTGCAGATCTTTTGCATTTTTTCTTCCATAAAGAAGACAGAAACACCTTGTAAACTTGAATACATCTTTTGTTATCATTATTAGTTCACAGGGTTGCATTTGTTTTTCTCAGAGAGAGACAGAACTCCTTTAAAACTTGCATATGCATGCAAAATTGCCATGCAGCACTGCGCTGACAGCGAACAGGGATTAGTGGAATATATTTGTTGGCAGTACTTATCATATTCTCATTATGGTTAGCTAATGCACCCCTCAAATGGCTGCATTTTTTTTTTAACTAATGCAGGGTAGAAGGCTAGAGTACTGATTGTGTTGTGATATCATGCATGCCGGAAGCAGATTTGGAACAATCTTACAATACACATGCATGAATGTACAGTCTGCATGGCTGCTACAACTCTATGATTTCAAGCTGGGCTCAAAAAAGCATCATTGGGTGCTGGGAAAAAAAATAATGTTAGTTCAGACCGACTGCAAAGGGGATTTCCAGGAAAAGTTTCGGCAAACATGGTGAATTTCACGGATCAATGCTATATACATAGAAGGTCATTTTAAACCTCTTACAAACTAAAATTGAATCTGAATTTTTACTGTTATGAAGAATGAGTCAGTGCTAACACCTGATCATAATTCCAGTCATTCCAAGCTATTCCTCACTGCAGTTTTTGGAGTGGAGTGGAGTGGAGCTGGAGATTGGGGTTGGGATGGATGTTGGTGAAGCGCAATCGCAGTCTTATTTATTCTCACAGCTGATTCTACCCACATATGCCATTGGCTAGTTAACTTGTCAAATGTGTGTCTGATGTGTCTTCTCGCATTATCTTAACCATCACATGTTTACAACCCAAGGGAAGAATGAAAGGCCATTTCTTTGAATGTGAACTTGAAGTGATAAAGTATAGGTAAACAGCTGTATAGGTCTGAACGTTTATTGGGTTATTACTATCATGTCTATAGAGAGCAGTATAATTCTTATGTGCATGTTCTAATCAACATTCAAAATATCACAATTCAAAACAGCTGTTCCTTATCGAAAAAGTCTCAGAACATGATTATTATGAAAATTATGGCCTGGATGGATTAATAAATAGGTCAAACAATTCAAAATTGAGACTACTCACAAACATACTGTAGTGCATTGCCACTGCAGTGCTTTCTGGCATCAAGTGTCAATGGATTCTTGCTGTTTACATCACCCTATTAGGTAGCTCGTTGTTGCCTCACTAGTTGGAGTTTATGTGACTTTGGAAAGTTTGCCATTTTTATAGGCTTCCCTTCAGTTTGTTCAGAAGCTGCTCATTTTCATTATGGAGTGTTAGCACTTATTGTTGGTAACTTATTCTTAGTTTGGTGCCAGCTTGTTAGTGTGCTTACATTGCTAAGTTCCCAATTACAGTTCCCAGTGACCACTTCCAACTCAGTATAACAGCACACAAACTTTGGTGGAATGGCCTTGATTTCCTCTGCCGTTATATGGCTGGTGACAAAGACACATCAGTAGGGGACTCAAGAACTTCAGTGTTAGGTGGTACAGTAGGAATGTTGAGTGATGTGCTGTCGGATGGCACAGAATATGTGGGCAAGCAAACCTTTTGTGTTGAGATATAGCTGTATCGACCTCTTGGCTGTCTTCTTTCACTGAACAGATGCTGTAAATGCCATTCCAGGTCCAGATCTCACATTTTTAGACTGTCCCTCTACTGCTTCTCTTTAAAGCCTCTATGATCATCCCAGTCCTTTGCCTGTGCAGTTTAACCGTCAGCATTGCCTTAGAGTGCTCATTTGAAGTCAGTGGCAACTCAAACTGCCACAATTTTCCCCAGCTCAATGACCATAAAGATCCACCAGCAGCCATGCATACAGGCAAATGGACCCTTGCAGATGAAGAAGCGATGATACAGTTGCAGAAATAGCAGTCTGTCTGCTGTCTTTCCTGTATTGATGCTGCACCTGGCTTTCCAGATTCTGGATCTCAGCCTCAAAACTCTCCAGCAACTTTTCAGAAGAACCCAGGAAGTCTATTTTGGGTCTCCATGGCACTAAATTAGACAAGGTGTTTTCCTTATCCCACTTCTTATACCAATGTAGTGCCACAGAGATGTGGTGCTCACTGGTGCTGAGCTCTCCTTTATGTAGCTTGCTCACTGCTCATGGCTCATTGTTGCTGCACCAGTTGCAATTCATATGCAACTTTAGCTGTTTTTATTTTTATAGACCCCCTCGTAGCTGCCTTTGAAGTTGCTCGTTTGTGTGACGGAATGCCATTTCATATTGTTCAGGACACATCCTTTACTTCTTATTCAACTTGTTAGCACCATTACAATACAGTACACATTTTTATTAAACAGTATTTAACGAAGAGTGAATGTCATATAAGAGCTTGTTTTGATGTCTTATGTTATTGTTTAAAATACTCTAATTCAGTCAAATGTAATGTATTTTGGTGTTATTTGAGTAAAACTGGGAGGCATTCTTAGAGACCAGGGAATGCATACACTTTTTTCTTTTACATTAATGGTAATTATGTGTTTGTGTTACGAAAATATACTTTACAAAGAGGTTTTCAGGAACAGATTAACTTTGAAAGGCAAGAGAAACAGGTGAGGTTTATCTCATCATTTATTTGCTGACTGAAAAAAGGTAAATTTATGCACTTATTTAGTCATGAATTAAATTCTTATAGAAAAAATCAGTTACAAAGTTTTGCTCTTTAACGCCATGAATACCATATTAAACATGCCTAAACAGTAGCAAAGCTAGATGTCATGGTGGCAAAGTAGTTATCACTGTTTCCTGGAGGAAATTTAGGATCAAATTCTACAATGTGTCCAGTTTTGTGGGGAATATTTTTGTTAGGGAATATTTCAGTATTCATTCAACATCCTAAAGATATATATTTTAGGTTAAAGGGAGATTCTGAATTTCTAAATTTGCCCTGTGTGAGTAATGATGTGTGCATGAGTGGACTCAATCAGACTCATGTACCCAGTCCAGGGTCTGTTCTTGCTTTGTACACAAGGCTGCTGAGAGTCTGTGGTCTGCCCTGCAAGTTTAAATTGGATTAAGGAGATTTAGCACTGTTTAATTTATGTAATATAACTGTTAATAATCCATCCCATCCATCCATTATCTAACCCGCTATATCCTAACTACAGGGTCACGGGGGTCTGCTGGAGCCAATCCCAGCCAACACAGGGCGCAAGGCAGGAAACAAACCCCGGGCAGGGCGCCAGCCCACCGCAGAACTGTTAATAATGTACTGTATAATTATTTGATATTAATTTAGATGAGGCTTCAGACTATAAAGTTCAAGTTTCTTGCCACGTGTACAGAGAAAAGTGAATAGATATAACTGATCAGTGGCTATTAGTTTGTGCCTGCTAATTTTGCTCAGCCACTCATTATTTTGTTTTTTCCCTTGGGAGTGTATTGTAAGAACAAGAGGAATAAGTCAGAAGCTTACCCTTCAAAGACACCCACTCTGTGACAGGGCACATTCATGTACTTACCCACATTTAGTCACACCATGATACTTTGGAGTTACAAATAAACTTGGAATGGTGGACGGAAACCTAAATTAATGGAAGAATTATATACACAAATATGTATGGGGAAAACAATACACTAGCCAGAAGTAGCTTATTTTTCTGAAAAGTTCCAGTGCTACCCTATGTGCCACCATACTAGTTTTTATTTTATATGCAGTGCCTGTCTGCATACTGAGAACTTTCATAAACTTGGTAATGGAGATGTTATCTTATTGTATAGATAAAGGGGATGCAGGAAAAGATTTAAATAGTAAAGTCAGCGCTTTATATTGGACAGGGCAAGTATAAACTAATACAAATAAAATCCAGTGCATTGCTCTTGGATCAGTCACTTTTCATTACATATTTTAAATATTCTTTTTTAATAGCATTACCCCGGCAGTTCACCAAATTTAATGAATTAAAGTATAGATTTTTATTTTACTCTGCATTGAACTGTAACTGCAAACCCAGATTTGCAGAATTAAAAAACAACAGTTCCTATCATATTTCCTATACTTAGCATGCAAAGAGATTTTTGCAAGCATTTTGTGGTAAGACAAACTATAAATAATAGCTGTTTGAATTGATTGCAGCATGGAATCAGTGGTAACAAATGTTTTAACATGAAAAATTAGTTAGCGTTCCAGACACTAGTAGTTACGTGGTTTCAGTCAGGCCTTGCTTATATTAAGAGGCAGAGTTGTATTCTGAGAAAACAGACATTATTCATCAGCCCAAAAAGCTGAAGCAAAGGTTACCCGGGACAAATCTATTGAGCTCTGGTATCTGTGGAGAGAGCAGCATGTAATTTAAATGGGACAAATGAGTCTGCTTATAAAAGCTGGTCAGAAACTGGATTAGAGCAAAAGCTTCTGGTTTCCTAAAGAACCAGTTGGCATGAAACAGGAAAGCTATAAAAGATCCTGACCAAATGCAGTTAAAATACATTTTAATGAATGGCTAGAAATTGAATTACAATGCAGCTTAAAATTTTCCATTGATGATACTTCTTAAGGCCATAAGCTGTGCACTCGTAATTCTCAATATAACTGGAGTTTATCATTTTGTGATGATGTGAATTGTTACATTTAGATTATGCAGTAATGGAAAAATGGCATTTGCAAGAGACTATGTGTGGTTATAACAAATACTTACAATGACATCTTGACAAACCACGCTATATGTCTTTTATAGACGTAAGTGTAAGATTTTTGTTAAGTGATTATATAATAAAGATTCTTCCACTATTTTATTCTTACTTAAGAAAAAAATCAAGAAATGTTCAGTCAATCTGGAACACTTTTAATAATTGTTCGTGCAGCACAGACAGAAATTAGTACATTAATAACAATAAGGCATATACTTTTATGAGGTTAATTGTTTCACTTGTATTGATGTTACTAGGTATCTTGACAAAAAAAATATTGTGCTTTACACTGCTATAGTGTCAAAATGATCAAGGGTACTTATCCCTGAAATGCTATCAATGTAACATTGTTTCTTCTTTAAAAATGAAAAACTTACAGTTTGCATGTGGGTGAAATCACTGTGAAGTAGGTAACATCTCAAAAGTAATCAAAAAGTGTTAAGCAGAAGCATAAATCCCAAAATCAAAAGATCCTAAACAGTAAGCATTGACGATGAAGTACATAGATGCAAATTGGTGTTGCAAAAATTTATAAGAATAGTTCTAAAGTACAGCCCAAGAGATGTGCTGCATGTTCTCTCCTACTTCATTGCAAGATTTCCACATCTTAGTGTAGTCAAACAACATATATGCATTTTGAAGTCAGTGCAAGCAGAATATGATGGTAGTGGCAGGGTTGTGAAAAACTGATATAATGTCCCTCTAATAGCAGGGTGTGTGGAAATGCCCTAGCATAAAACCATAAATTAAAACCAACAAAAATAAACATCAGAAGCATGGATAGTCTTGCAATTATCATCAATAGCACAAAGAGTCTGGAAATCTCACAATATTAGAAATTCCAACTTCAGGCGATGCCAGCGGTGTTCCTGCAGACAGTATCTGGTGGTATAGATGCCACCACTTCTGGCTTCTCAGCAGACTCTGTGTCAAAGGTTTGTAACAACACATGTGAACCTTCCTTTGAACTGTCAACTGTCAGTAAGGAATTGAATATGAATAAAAATAGTAGGATCAGCAACAAAAGGTTGTAGAAAACCATTTGCCTCCACAAGCAATATAAAGAGAGTTTTCATCCAAAGAATGGATTCTGGTAAAATGTTTCAAAGTAGCATGTCTCTGGTTTCAAAGGTTTTTACCATATTTTACTTGCATTTTTGTATTAAGTAGGAGCCCCCTGGAAATACTTCAGTGTTTATTTTTCTTTTACACGTATGAATGTTTGAATTTATCTTGCTGTGTCATACTGAATGGAAGCTCTCCCATTCCAAATTAGTTATCCGTTGCACAGTGAGCAATGGCTGTTGACATCTTTCTGTTCAGCAATCCATGTCAAATGTAATGTTGGCTGACCTATTCTAGTTTATTTAGCTATTTAACAACATAACTGCTGTCTTTCGTCTTTACAGTCTTCACGTTTCACTCCTGTCATCTATCCATCAAGGTGGTGTCTCTATTACTTCTGTCCAGCCAGCCAACATTAAGGGAGCTACTTCGCCATTGCATTGGGTTAGTTTCTCTCTCTGCACAGATTCCAAACTATCAGAACAGTATATATAATGGTTTTGAAACAAACATAGCCCTGTTTAAAATGATGCTGTTATGAACTAATATAAAATCTCATCATGTGGACCAGACAATGATAGCAGTGGTGGGGGACAACAGAGAATAGTCAGAAAAAAACAGGCCAAAGTTAAAACCAGGAAGTTAAAGAACCTTGTCACCAAAACACTGCATGTTAAACAAAACTCGATTGTCATAAATACATTAACTAGAAATTCCTAACTGCCTGATTGTCCTTTCTGCAAGTAACTAAATGTTGATCTTATAAAGTGTTTGTTTTTAATATCTAACAACTTGAATGCCAGCGTTACCACAACACCATCATAAACAGCACCCACAACTGCAGCGTCACATACAGTGTTGCTGTCACAATAAAGAACTCACGGTAAGGCTCCACATTCGAAATGCGCCAGTGATGATGTCACCTACACAATGATAAAAATAATAATACCAACATGAATTATTTACGTAAAATGGAAAATACTGAGCTATATTATTTCCACATAGTACAAATTAACAACAACATTTATTTATATGGCACATTGTCATATGAAGCATGTACCTCAAAGTGCTTTAAAAGAAGTGAAAGAAAAAAATTACCATTACAAATAAAAATAATATAAATTAAACAAAAATATGCCCAATGCAGATCAGCAATTAGATTTAAAAAATGGTATTAAAAAGTCCTTAAGCATGGATTATGTTACTGCTGGTGTTGATATATGAAATTCACCAAAGCATTTGCCACCGTGAATTTGCTGGTTTTTGCTGTGAACCTTTTTTATAGCATCACAGAGCTGTAGCAGCCAATGTTAAGTGTGACAATCTCCGGAATATATAATGCTGCTCCTAGAAGTGGGCTGCATACTGGATAAACTGCTATACCATATGAAATTATTCTTCCAGTTTGGATTTAATAATACTGTAATTGTTTTATTGGTCTGCTAAAAATGAGCAGAAGACTTGCTAATTCAATTAAACACAAAATGTGCAGACAGAAGGAAACTGGAAACATAGTGTATTTGTGTCTTAAAGGTAATGTCTTTTTGCATGAACTTATATGTAACCTTTTAAGAGAGTACTGTGCAGTTGATGCAAACAGGAAAGAGTGAAGAATGTACATGCTTTAGTGTTTTGCTTATTTGGTAGCAGCATCATTGAGTAAGCAAGTGCGTCAAGGGGAAAAAAAATAAACTGTACTTTATGGTATAAGAGAGGTGAGTACCTGTCATGGAATCTGTTCCTGCTCTACTAGTTACAAGAAATGTTACTGCTCTTATATCTAATTCTATTAATTTTATCTCTCAGAGGCAAAGTGGCATAGTGGTTAGTAAGGCTGCTTCACAGCTCAGGTCACTATTTGGCTACACTAATCAGTCCAGCATAGCTGTCGGACACTTCCCTAGCCCTGATAGATATTTATAAGACCATTGTTCCATTATAATCTACATAAAACTACTTCAATTGCTCCTTCCACATTGACTTCCAAGTATTTAAAGAGTCTGTCAAAGTTCCCGAACATTGCCTCGATTTTGTCAAATTTGAGACAATTCAAATTCAGCAGGATTTGTTCACCACTAGTTACTACTAATGAACTCATTATTTTAATTCTCTAATAAGTTTGTCTATATGGTGAGATGGTCAAATGATCAGAAAGAAGAAGAAAATAAAAATGAATGAAGAAAAATGATGGAAATAATAAACTTTCAAGGGTTCTAAAGCCAAAAGACTGCCCAGATCCCGCTAGGTTTTCTGTAAAACATAAATGTGCTAAAATAGCTTATTATTGTTATGATGTATTATACCAAAAAATTAGAAGTGGTGGAGCTCATCATAAGTTGAAATGTCTACAATTCTTCTGCAGCTGCAGAATACTTTGATCAGATGGCAGATAAGATAAGCTGTTTCTGTCAGCATTAACCCAAAAGTCACTAAATACTTTAACCAATGCAGGTTCTGTACTATGATTCGGTCTAAAACCTGACCAAAACTTATTGAGAATATTTTTTTACAAGTTATTATTTCACTAATGAAAAACATTTTTTTCTAGAATTTTACTTGACAAATGCAGGTTAGAAAGTAGGTCTAAATTTGCCACAGGAGGCAAGGTGATTTTTCTTAAGCAGTGGTTTAACTAATGCAGTCAGTAACAAATCTGGGAAAATACCTGTATCTAATGAATGGTTAACTAATTCTAGTACATTAATAATCAGCATATCAGAACGTTTTTTGTAAAAGCCTGTCAGGACTGGGCCAAAGACACAAATGGATGGTTCTAGCCGAGTTATTATTTTATGAAATTCAGATATCTTTACTTTAGTAATGGAATTTAATTCACTGTAATGAACATACTAAGGTTCAACAAGGGCTTTATTATATTACAATCAATATTATTTATTTTACTTTAGATTAGATTAGATATAATTTAATTAATCCTATGGGGAAAATTAAATGGATACAGTAACAGAAACATAAAAAAATTGCAGACTTACAGAACAGATAACACAGCCAATCAATCAATCAATCAATATATAACTAAATGAATAACTAAATGAACTTAGCAAGTCATCAAGTGGAAGCATGATAGCAGTAGGCAGAAAAGTTTCTTAGTATACTGTGGTAGAATGTCTGTGGGTACAAGTGCTGCAAAAGAGCACCTCCTGGAGGGGATGGAGAGGATTTTTCATTTAGGCATCCATTTTTGCCATTATTCTCTTTTCCACAACAGCTTTAAGCATGTCCTGGGCTCACATTGTGATGGAGCAGGCTTTCTTGCTAAGTTTGTTCAGGCATTGTGTTTCTTTTGTGCTGATGTTACTTCTACAGGAGACTGCAACATATAACAATACAGTGGCTACTATGGACTGATAGAAGCTTTCCAGCAACTAGCTGCACACATCCAAAGACCGGAGTCTTTGCTCTGTCCCTTCTTATACAGTGCCACTGTGTTGTCAGATCATTCCCGTTTTGTTGTTTATGTGAACCTTCTGGTACTTGTAGTTCTGCACCATTTCCACGTCCTCCCCAAGAATGTTGACAGGTCTCAGACGCTTCTTGGCATGTCGGAAGTACACCACCAGTTATTTTGTATTGCTGATGTTGAGTTGCAGGTTGTTGTCCCTGCAGCAAAATACAAAGACCTCCACAACATTCCTGTAACCTGGCTCAGTCTCCTTTATTAATGCAATCTATGATGGATGAGTTATCTGAAAATTTTCTGTAGATGGCAACCACTAGTATTGTACTGGAAGTCTGTTATGTAGAGGGAAAGGGAGACAGGACAATTCCCTGAGGTGCTCCCGTATTACACACCACCATTCATGACACCCTGTTTTCCATCTCACAAATTGTTGTCTGTTGGTTAGGTGTTCCATAATCCAGTAGATTGTTAGAGCATCAAAATTCAAAGCTTTGAGTTTTTACCCCAGTCAATGAGGCAGAATGGTGATCAAAGCACTGGAAAAGTCAAATAACATTATTCCGAGTATGGTGATGGCTTTGTCCAAGTGGGAGTAGGCTCTGTGGAGCATGTAGATGTGAGCTTCATCTACACCTATATGTGCCTGACAGGTAAACTGCAGAGGATCCAGATCCTGGATCTAAACTGTTTGAGATCACTGGAATGTCCTTTCTTTTTAGCATTGGCACCACACAGGATATTTTCCACAGCTAGGGAACCTGCAAATCTGGGGAATGGGAGAACAGATGTTGAAGGACTCCACAGAGCCAGCTGGCACATGTTTTCAGCACCCTGGAGCTGATTACATTCGGGGTATTGTTTATCCAGAGGTTTCCTAGTTCTCTTCTGATTTGATCAGTAGAGATACAGAGTCCAGGGAATGGAGGGGGACTGGAGACCACAGAAGTGATGTTTTTGTATGGGAAGGTCATGAGAGATGCAGATGACAGTTGGGATTCCAGAATCTCATAAGGTTGCACACATGGACTAACAGTGTTGGGGGAGGGCTGTACTGTCAAGAATAAGTCAAATCTGCTGAAGAACAGGTTCAGTTCATTAGATCTGTTCTTGTTCCCTTCCTCTGCATGACTAACAGCCTGCCTGTAGCCAGTTATAGCCCTCATTCCATTCAACATTTCCTTCATGTTGTTTTATTGTAAATTGTGCTCAAGTTTGTAAATGTAAAAACATTGAATAACACTAAGAAAACCTTGAACAACAGAGAAAACTAACACTGCAAGAGTTCACACTATAGCGCCACAAACCGCTCGCTAAAAACACTTTTTTTAATGAGTTTTAAGCACAGGGAAAAAAATGAATATTTGAAAAATCCGTAATTTAATAAACCAAGAAAAGTTTAAATGGCTTGAAAAAGTACTCCCCACTGCCTCTCTTTCACTGCTAATCAGATGAGCTGCTTCAGTTAACAATGCAGCATCATTGCTACTAAAGCTATGTTTCACAGTAACTTAGAAAGTCCATTTTCCTGTCACTGATAAGATAATTTACCTAAAACCTCTTAGTAGCTAATGCTCTTAATCTATGACTTATTATTATAGAATCAATATAGTGCATCTCCTTAGGTGAACCTAATATAAATTTATCATATTTTAACACTTTGAACACGAGATACGAGTTAAGTCGTATCTTATTGAGCCTGTCAAAATGCAACATATGAGAGAACTCGTATATCAGTACAGCCACTATGGACACAGCTGACATGCAAGCTTTGTCGCTGCATCTTAATCACCTACTATATATAGTGCTTCCATCTAGTGGATAGCCATAGAATTTGTTTTTATATTGGCAACAGTTTTTGTGGAAAATAATGGTATAAATACACAGTAAAGTCCTTGCACTTATGTAGAAAGTTGCCACTGTTTTGAAACAACTAGATTTGCTACAAGTTGGATATTTTGATGATAATATCAGTTATTGGGATCCTGACACTGTGGGCTTCATTTTAGTAATTAAAGTTAAGACTTCCTGCTCAGTTACAGGATTAAAATTACTAAAGTGCTGAATGCAATGTGCGGTAGGGTCTGCTAAGCTAGTATTTGGTTTGTACTGCGATGCTGAGATCTGGAATCTTATATTTTTAATTTTCTCATTGAAGAAGATCATAAAGTCTGTACTGCTAATATCTGTTGATATTTTGCACTGTTGATCTGATTTCCCATTTGTTAATTTAGCCACTGTTCTAAACAGTACCCGAGGATTTTTATTATTGCTATCTATTAATGTACAGTAGAATAGTATTCTGAGCGAGCTTTAAAGAGGGCTTTTTTATATTTATTAACACTCTCTTTCCATGCAATTTGAAAGACATGTAGCTTTGTTGTTCTCCATCTGCGCTCCAGTTTTTGACACTCTAATTTAAGAGCTCGAGTATTTTCATTAAACCAGGGAGAGTTTCTATGTACTTTGATCACTTTTGTTTTAAAGGGAGCCACTGTGTTTAGAGCATCTCTCAAGGTCACATTATAATGTGATGTTAGCTGATCTAAATTGTTTTCAACGTTTACATTTGATGTTAACTGATCTAAATGGTTTTCCACAATTACACTCGACTTACTCAAGGTATCTATAAATTTTGAAGCAGAATTACAATCTAGATGTCGCACTGTCTTTGTTTTAATCTGTGAGTGCGTTGGCATGGGCGGAACTAAATCAAATGTAATTAAGAAGTGATCGGAAATAACTTCATTTAATGGAGTAATATTTAAATGTTGAATTTCAACTTTGTAAGTTATAATTAAATCTAATGTGTGGTTATGATTATGAGTTGGACCTTTGACAATCTGACAAAATCCTACTGAATTTAACAAATAAGTAAAACATTTGCTAAAAGTGTCAGTTTCCACATCAATGTGTAGATTAAAATCCCCCATCAGAACTACGTGATCATAATTTATAGCCAAATCAGATAGAAGGTTGCTAAATTCAGTCATGAACAATGAATAAGGCCCTGGTGGTCTGTAGACTAGCACTATAATTGTTTTGGAATCTGTTTTAATATTTAAAATGAATACCTCAAAGGATGTAAAGTTGCCTAAATTTTTAGAAGTGATTTGCATATTGTTACAATGAATTATTCCAAGGCCTCCTCCTCGACCAGAATCTCTAGACTTATGAAGGAACCAGTATACATCTGGTGACGCCTCTGCTAGGGGAACAGTGTCACATTTACTAAGCCAGGTTTCAGTAAGAAGACACAGATCAGATTTTGTACTTAATATAATATCATTTACTAAAACAGCTTTAGTGCCAAGAGATCGAATGTTCAATAAACAGCATTTAATACTGCATGGTTTTTTTCTGAACTGGTGATATATTTTTTGTTTTAATTTGAAGTAAATTTCTATTACAGATGCCCCTAGTGGAGGGTCTGGTTTTATCCCTTGGTCTAATTATACGCCTTATTTTTTGGTTATCAATTAATTTAAGGTTTGTATCAACACTAAATTTACTGGATGCCCCACAACAGGGATTATGGGAAACAGCTTCAGGAAAATAACAGGTGGGATAAACAACAGCCTGTGATTTAAGATCACATGACTGCGGCCTGGATGGTGCTCTCATCAGTCAACCAGGCAGTTTTGCTGCCATATTTTGGGATAATACATAAGATCCCCTCCAGTTAGGATGAAGACCATCTCTTCTGAAAACTCCAGGCCTTTCCCAAAAATCATCCCAATTGTTCACAAACGCTATGCTTTTATTTGCACACCGGGTTTCTAGCCAGCAGTGAAAGGAATGCAATCTGCTATAAATCACATCCCCTCTATATAATTTTGGTAAGGGACCAGATACAATTAAATTCCGACATTTTCTTTTGGCTTTGGTGCATAGAGAGATGAAGTTCCGCTTTAATACTTCAGATTGCTGTAAATAAATATCATTAGTACCGACATGCAGCAATAAGGTAGATACTTCATCATCGGCGACACGGTCCAATGCGGCCTCTATGCCAGAAATCTTGGCCCCTGCGAGGCACTTAACATTAACTGCTGGTTTAACATAGTTTGGAATTCTAACATTCCGCACTATGGAATCGCCAATTATGAGCACTTTATTATTCTCAGTTTCCACAGGCGCGCTGCGGAGAGCTGAGAATCTGTTCTGGGTCCGAATTGGTGACCTGGGTGCCGGGGGACTGCATTTTGGATTCTTAGACCCCCGTCTTACTGTTACCCACTCGCCCTGTGGCTGAATTGGTGCTGCTGATTTCGGCCGCGCACTGACTACAGTGGGACCTGGAGAGACTGAAGCCGAATCAGAAGTAGCCGAATTGTCTAAATAAACCGAGTCTATCCAATTTTCGGTTTGCCTAATCGCTATCAGATTCCTAACGCGGTCCTTCAATTCGCGTATTTTCCCGACCAACTCTAAATTAACTAAACACTTTTGGCAGGTGAAGCTATCTACACTGTCGGCCAGAAAACCTGAACTGTACATACTGCAGGACACACAACATATAAACGCGCCCTCGACGGGCAGAGAGCAGATAGAACTTACGTTAAGTGTTGAAATCATCTTTGCCGTTTCTATAGGTGTTTCGGCGCTTAAAGACTGTCGGCTTTAAGTTTCCACCACCCGCTGAGCGATCGACTTTAATTTCTCACTGCCGGTTATTTCTACTGGTCAGCTGCTGGCTTTACCTCAGGTGAACTTGCTTGGGTGCTTGCGAAGGGCAGCGTGCCTGTGGGAGACACCGCTGCTCTGTGCTTCCGCTTGCTGATCCGCTCTGTGCTTCCACTTGCTGATCTGCTCTGTGCTTATAATGTCAGTTGTATAAGTTGAATGTGGAAAACCCACACTATTGGTCCAAGAGATTATAATATGCTAACGCTGACCTGAGAGAGTAACCACGGAACACACAGCCTTTTTTTTCTATGCATTGTGCCTATGTGACCACACGGTAATACCTGAACTACTCAAAAGTGACGTTTGCAGTTTACTGTTTTTTGTATCTCACACCCTCATACACCTTTATCGTAAAAGCATCTCTTATCTATGATGGGCCGTTCAATCACAAGAATATATGAAGCTGGTTTTAAGTTAAAAGTTGTTGAAGTGGCGAAAGAAATTATTAACTGCACTGCTGCAACAAAATTCAATGTGTCTGAGAAACTGACGCAAGATTGGAGGAGGCCAGAAGATGTAAAAAAAAAAAAAGAAATGTCATATTTTTGAATGGCCGTAAAAGTCGGGGTCTAATTATATGATTGATTCTTTGGGTTTCAAAACCCAACTTATACGTGAGTATATACAATATATAATGTGTTAATAAATAACAATTATAATAGCAAAAATATCATATACATGTTTAATTAACAAATGAATGTGTTCTCAAACATGCTCATGACAGCCACAAGCAAATAGAGAAAGATAAAAGAGAAAAACAAATAAGGAAGGTGCTCAAAAAATAAAAAATACAGAAAAGGCCACCAGATCCTAACATTATAAGATTTACACATAAATCAAAATTGAGATTGCTAAATTCAGCTTGTAATACACAGCTGGTTGGAACTGGCCTCCCGACAAGGTTAGAGGGTTTTGCGTCTGCGTGAAATCCCTGTAAAACGGATGAACGGGGGAGAATTGCTATTTGAACTACAAGCTCCCCCAAGGTACCAGGTGGCAGCGTTCTGGGGCTTTAACACCCATGTGCACAGCAGTAGGGCAAACCGGGCATTGTAGTCCTGAAGCACAAACCTGACAGAAGCCCAGAATAAGCATTCCTATCTAGATTGGGTTCTGTCAGACCCGGAGGCACAACGACACACTGAAGAAATGCTCTCTGCATTTGGCATAAAAGGAGTAACCCCTCTTCAGAGCCAGAGGACAAGCCTGAGAAGCACAAGAGTGGAAAAGAAGTGAAGCAAGACAAAGATGAAAAGCCTGGGAAAGCCAGCACCAGTTATTTGAGGAAAAACAAACTGGGCTATTAACGTGAAACTGTTGTGGGAAGTGGTGTCTGAGGGGTTTAGGGCATAGGTATGCCCTGTGATTAGCCTACACTAAAATGTTGAGTGTTGTGGGGGTTCCTTGTGCAAAATATGCTCCTCAAAAGATATTAAATCACACAGCTTATTAGAAAGGAAGATTTCCATTCAACTTCATATCCACTATAGTCTACAATTTATGAATGAATGATTAAGAATAAATTATCAGCAAAGGCACTGATTAAGGGAATACTGCCTGTATAGCTTAGACAGCTTTTACTAAGTAGGCAGAGACCAAAGTTTGTGATTAATATTAACTAGAAAAAAATTTGTGTTTCTCATCAAGCAGATTAATGAATATTTTTTAAAATGCTCTTATTATAAAAATTCCATCTTTTTCACTTTTAATACTGTATATAGGTATTTATAATATAGAAATCACTATTCTTTCAATTACATTAAACACAAAAGAATTTGCAGAAAAACAACAAAATTCTTGGAAAAAAAAGAAACTAAAGCCATGGTGCATGTGTTTACCTACAGTAGCTAGCCATCAGCACTGTGGTGATTCTGACATTTCTGCATTGCCCAGTAATCACCTAGTTGGTAGCTGTTCTTATTCTATTTCTTTTTAAAAATGTTTCTAGTCCTTATGGTGTTCTTTTAGAAGCGAGGAGTCTACAGTGTTTTTTTTATTCTTTAGAAGGCAAGGGACTCCACAGAAAGGATTGGTTATGCAGCTCGTTCCATTTATGAGTCTTTTATCAGTTATTGTTGCTTAGAAAATGTTGCTGTTGTTTAAATTTGATTACTCTGTCTGCGATTCTATGGAATTCCACTTTAACGGTGGTTACTTATTTCAGTCTCTGTGTGTGTACACAGATGTGTTTGTATACAGACTGCTTCAAAGTTAGGTACAATTTTGTGATTGCTTTGCTGAAATGTTGGCATCTCCAGTGTTATGTGGAAAAAAAAATAAAAAAATCGTAGCAGATAGGTCTCTGGGGATGCCAGAATGTCTGATTGCAGTGTCACACGTGCGAGTAGGTCTCTACAGATCAAATACGGGAAAGCCTGACTGATTTGACATACAAAACGGCACTTCTGGTTCCGGCCCCAAGAAAGACATCACTTCCAGTTTCGGTGCCAAGAAAGATGTCACATCAGTTCCACTTCCAACATAGATGACATCACTTCCTTTGATGGCCTTTAAAGTCCCCATCTTTGCCACTACTCATCAGTTCAAATTCTCAGCCCTTTTCCAACACTATTAGCGAGTTATCCACATCCTGGCCTCACGGACCATGTAACTATTGCCTAATCTGTTCCAAAAATAAAAGTTTGCCTAATTCGAGGTTTTCTGGAGCAGAATTAGCCTAATTTACGTGAATCCTGAATTGGTTTATCTAGAATTCACACTAATTCTTCTTTCTGGAAGAGGCCCTGGTCAGCCTTGTTTTTTCACAATATTTCTTGGGTGCTTGCATAGTTTTTCATGACAGTAGCTCCCTTGTATCTTTTACATCTATGAGGTTAGGTAACTGTCTCATTTTCACAGCCAGCCAGCTAACATATTAATAGTTAAATCAAACAGAGCCTGCTTTTATTTCACATGCTGGTAACAGCAGAAGTTTCTTCATTCCAAGCCTCTCATAAAAATTATGATTATTCAATTTTTGTTACTACTAGTGGGCACTACAGAGGCAAATAAAAAATAAATAACATTAGACCAAGTTGAATCTGCATTACTTTCTAGACATCCTTTTATTCACATTTTTTTTTCTTTCTTAACTAAGGACCACTTAAGAGATTGAGGTTAATGATATGTTTATATATGTATGTATATTGCATCTATTATATACTATTTATTTTGGATACAGTTAACAAGCTTAACCTTCTACAGTACAACATTACCTAACCCATATTGTTAAGCATTTAGAAGGAGCCTTATTATTATTATATTAATTAGTTTTTTTATTATTTCTTTTTACAATGTTGCTTAATCCTTAACATGACATGTAAATTCACTCGAGTCTTTTAGTACCTACTTGAAAAAAGGGCTGGCCTGGGGTTAAATAGATTCGGTGAACATATTAGGTAGTAAGCACTGCCTAGTACTATTTAAAGTTCTTGTTATCTTATGAAAGGCTTCATTTAATTATGGAGGTGACCCTGGCTAGCTCTGACTTTATACCATTAAAGGTGAGGTAATGTCCAAATAAAAAAAAAAAACTAAGTGATGTTAATCGCATCTTTGTGACAGGGATTGGTGTAATGCTGAAAGAAGCTCTATGTATTTCTTTAATAATTGGTTGTTTAATACTAAGAAGTGTTGCATGTGATAACAGCAAGTTGATAAAAGCCTGCATATACTGTATGTTATCAGCTTTTCATTGGAACTTATCATAAAGTGAGATTATGCCAAAAGGTAGGCGGGAGATTCTTCCTTATCCCACTATCCTTATTTTGCACCTATGGCACTGAATAAGCCTGCTTAGCCTAGTTTGCATGTGATGTGATAAAGCTAGCTGCAAGTCCTTTGACAAATGGAAGAACAACAATGACAACATTTATTTATATGGCACATTTTCCTACAAACAATGTAGCTCAAATTCTTTACAAGACAACAAAAAGGAAGTTATAATAAATAAAAAACAAGTAAGATTAGGCAATAATATTAAAGATAAGTAACAAAGAAAAAGGTATGGTCAGACAGCTGGGAGGACAGAGAAAACAAACAAAAAAAACTCCAGTTAGGCTGGTGAAAAAAACAAAATCTGCAGGGGTTCCAAGGCCAAAAAGACAGCTGAGCCCACACTGGGCATTCTGCCTAAAATAAATGTTTCTATATCAGTCCTCTTGGTTTTCAGGCTTCATACGATTGTATTTAATGATGTTGATCTTGTGGACAGCTGAGAAACTCGGCTTCAATCCATCAACGTAGGAATGCATGGTGCCTTGACCAGCCGGTGGTGGTGCAGATTGCCACCAAAGAAGAACCGGAAAAGACAGCAGAAAATAGTAAAGATTAGTACAGATTGTGGATCTCTGAAGAATATTATAATTCTATGCCCACACAGTCTTTTAGGAATACAACTAAAATGTAGCTCTTCAAAAGAGTATTTAGATAGTCAGGACTAAGCAAAAATAATAAGATCTATACAATACAAATGCAGTACTATCACAGTCCTCTTTAAAACCAAAGTGTGTAACTTGACCTAAAGACAATAATCTGAGACTCAACTTGAACCTTTACTATTATTAACTGGATGAAAAATATTTATTGTTACATAATACTAAGAGTTAAATGTAATCATAATAAATAATTGCTAACAAATTTCTTATTTATTTGTGAAATATTGTATCTCTCAGTCTAAAGTGTAGCCTACAGGGCTTTGAAGTTAGTTTCATCGTCATTTATGCAGCAGTAATAAAGAGCAAGAAATTAAAACCTGAACTGATAAAAAAGCAAGGAATTCCCATAAAATATTCATATTTTTAAATATTAGTTATGCATGCTATTTATTGTAGTTTCTATTTAGTCAATAACTAGTGTCAAAAACTTGCTAAATTAAACTTAAAAGATCTAAGAGCTATCCTTTACATATTTATATGCGACACACTAAGCCAGCATAACTGAAATTCATTAGTTTTTTGCTAACATTTAATAAACCTAAAGGTATAAATTATTTTTAGGGAAATTACTTTAAGCATTTGATATAGACCAATGTTAGCTACAGTATATTATGCAGTATGCCATTAAAGCCCAATGAAACTGCAGTCAGTCACTGTCAATAGACAAATCCCTATAGCCTACTGAAGACGTCTTGACCTTAAACCTCGTTTTATTTCTACATCATAATGATAGAATCAGTGCTTAAATCAAGGTCACATTGAGAGAAAACTTGACCTGGTTATAACAAAGATAAAAACTTAGTGGTCTTTGACATATATAAAAATAGCTTTTGAACCCTAAAAACTAACCTTTTTATTTTAAAATCTGACTTAACTCAACTACATTTGTACCCCAAGGAAAACCCATCAGTATATAATGAACATGTAAAGCCCCTTATGTCTTCTACATTATATATATACTGTTATATGATTCATAATCACAGAATGATAAAAAGCAACAATCTCTTCCAATTTATCATTTTAATCCCTGTCCAACTTGCTCCACTTTATGTTCTGCGTCAGCACTTTGTAACACACAAGTGAGAAGACAGTTGACTTTTTTCTGATTGTCTGCAGAGATTAGTCTATTTTCAGTCACATTTTATAATCCTTGCTCAGAATTCTATCATTTTTAGCTTCTCTTTGCAGCATCTGCAGCTATGTCATATTTAGATGCACTTAGGCCAATCAAATAGTTATAAAACATAATTGGAAAAGTGACACATATGCAGATTTTCTGCTGAAGTGTAAAGAACAATGCTTGTGAGTTAAAGAAACAGAACACAAGCAAAAAAACTCCCTTTTCTGTAGCATGCAATATTTTTACATTGAATAAACTCACTTGTTAATTTTTTAAGAATGTGTTAAAACCGAAAACTGTTCAAAGGGTGAGTAAGTATGAACACCATATGAATTAGCAGCACCAGCCTTTCTCTTGATGAACTTGGGCTTGGCTCATTCATGATCCTCAATTTACAAAAAATGTGGACAAAAATTATCTGGATACTTAAAATGAATGTTGTGAAATGAGTCATTGTAATCCACAGCTTCTCAAGTTTGGTCTGGAAAGGGACACAATGGCTTCCAACTCATTATCTTTATTAAAAGACAATCCTTGCTGATAATGGAACTTGTTATTTACCTGATGGTGTATTCTTGTTTTCATTCTGTCACAGGAAGTCTTTCTTATGTTGTGTGCTTTTCTTTTCTGATAATATCAGCACAATGATTTGTAGCAGGCAAAATGTCTAAAGTTTATTTTCAAATATTTTACTAAAACAAAAATACTATAATTACCACACTGACATAAATGGGATTATGTTAGATGATGAATTGTTGGTCCCTTTGTCATTTGCATGTCATTGTTAACTGGGTGCTGGTTAAGAAAAATGTAGCAGATAAAAAGCAGAAAGGTGTTTAACTGAAAGAAGAAATTAAGGGTTTGGAGTTTTTAATTATGTGAAAAAAGCACATTATAATCAAGAAACCATGTTGACAGAAAAGCCTGCAGTCACTGTCACCTTCCAGACTCGAACCTGAGGACCCCATGTTGTAAAGTATAGCAATCATGTTATATTCAGTCATGAAGACAAACTGTTTCAATTAAAAAAAGACTATTACCAAACACAAATGGACAAAGACAAAAACAAGGCAACTGAGCAGATTCTGAATCCTCAAATGTAATAATTGCATTAGCCTCCTTGGTGTTCACCCAGAGCACCTCTCAGGCTCTGAAGTTTATATAAATGTGGTTAAGCCTGAGAATCTCTGTGGTTAGGCTTTTATGATCCGATGCAAAGTCCAAATAATGCTCGGAAAAAGTATCATTTTGCCTTCTTGAGGGGAAATAACATCATGCTGAAACAAAATTATTAATATTTCAATGCGTTATCAATGCAATATTCATGAGTAGGGCAGAGCTATCAACAAAAACACCCAATGGCATGTAAATGAAAAGCTCTAAAGCCAGTTTTGGAACAAACTGCAACTGAACCATTAGTTAAATCAGGTGATAGGGATGATAATGTGAACGGGTCACTGGACATTGGCATGGATAGTGAGACTGATGTATCTGGCAGTTTATGACTGAACTGCTGTGATAGGCCTGGTGACTTCAGTTGCAGTATGAACATAGCAAAAAGGAAAAATGATTGTGATCAAGGTGAAAGACAAGAAAGACGTTAGCCTCCTTAGCCCTGTTCACAATACAGCAATGATCAATGTTCATATAAGGGAAAATGTGGAAGTTTTGCGCTGTGGTAGCCTAAAATTATAACATAATATGTGGTGTCCATCATGCAGACCAAGCACAGACATTCTACATTTTCATGTGCAAGCAATAAAAAATATATTAAAAGAACAGTCCGCAAAGAAACTTGCTTCAATTGTGACATCAGGCTGTGCTTTGGTGAGTGTTTCAAAACATATCACACGAAGGACGTGTGCTAAACCTCCATCAGTACAGCGATGGACACTACACATAGCGTTTTTACTGTATTTATGTTGATGTTTTAGTATTTATATATTTCTGTTACGTGTACTTCTGCGGTGGGTTAGCACCCTGCCCGGGATTAGTTCCTGCCTTGTGCCCTGTGTTGATTGGGATTGGCTCCAGCAGACCCCTGTGACCCTGTATTCTGATTCAGCGGGTTGGATAAAGGATGGATGGATGGATGTTACGTGTACTTGCATTTTTTCTTCAACATTTTTGTTCATTTTTCTGGAGCTAAACTTAATGCTAAGGGTCTAAAAAAATGATCACCAAAATACACCAAACTATGAGCCATAGAAACAAGTCGGTAGTGACACAGAATATAGACTATTATATCATTATAGATCTTTTTAGAAAAGATATTTTTAACACATATATGTCTTATATATATATATATATATATATATATATATATATATATATATATA
>JANRMT010062806.1:44747545-44755045 GCA_026402145.1 Polypterus bichir lapradei
ATATATATATATATATATATATATATATATATATATATAGTCAAGGATGCCAGGGGCAACGACCCGGCCGGGACGCCTTCAGGGACTAGAGGAGGGTCTACGCCCACCCTGGTTGCTTTGGGGGCCACGGGTTAAGGGCATGGAAGCCCAACCCTGTAGGGGCCCGTGGTCACCGCCAGGGGGTGCCCCAGTGCCTTGGGAACCCTGGACCCCAGTACTTCCGCCACACCAGGAAGTGCTGGGGGGAAGAGAAGCAGGGACACCCGGAGAGCTTCCGGGGGAACTGCCGGCACTTCCGCCACACTGGGGCGTGTCAGTGGAAGATTGCCGGGGAGCACCTGGAGCTCATCCGGGTGCGGATAAAAGGGACCGCCTCCCTCCAGTCGAGGGCAAGAGTCGGGTGGAAGAGGACGGAGCTCGGAGGAGAGGAGTGGAGGCGGTCAGAAGGACTGAGCAAGGCATTATTGTGTGGCCAGGACTTTTGGGGTATTGTGGTGCACTTTTGTATATATGACTGTGAATAAACGTGTTGTGGGTGAAATGAACGTGTCCACCTGTCTGTGTCTGGGCCAGTCTCCACAACGGCATCCCAGATGAGACTTCCTGCCTGAGATAAGGCAGGGACCCCAAAAAAATAATTTTGTGGGCAGTCCGGAACAGCAGGTTAGCCCAAACACGCGCCGCAGGAGCGGCGCACGCACGACCCCGCGGGAGCGATTCACCTCACAGACCGCCACCGGTCCACCAATGGATCATATTCCCCTGGTGCGGGGTGACAGAAAAAAACGTTGCTGAACTGCAGCGGGCTCCTGCAGGCCCGCTGTCGCGGAGGACATCTGGGACGGCAGCACGGCGAGGACGGCGCCCCAGAGAGACGGGATCCGGGAGGTAAGTGCCCTGCCCCATGGCGAACGGCCATGCGGGGGCACACTTACTTTTTGTGTTGCAGGCAGGGACTGCCCGGATCCGCGTCGGTGGCAACAGCAGGCCGATCCTCGGGCTGTCGTCGGTGCAGAGGCGGCAGCACGAGGGGCTGCGAAGACGGAGTCGCTGCAGCTCGACAGGCCGCAGCAGCTGGGAAGCTGCTTGGAGCAACGTCACCGCACCAGGAGAAACAGAGCCAAAATGGCTGAGGACCGGAAGTCTCGCTCTGAGGCGGGCACGGGATTGGTTGGTGTGTCTGGTGTGCCGGCCGATGATTGGATAGAGGCGGGCCTCAGGAATGTCAATCCCGTGCTGAAGAAGGACCCGATGGGGCCGGAGGAAGGGCCTCGCAGGGGGTGGCCGGCGGATCTGCGTGACTGTAAGGTAGTGCAGCCGTTGGATAACCCTTTCTGCTTGCTGGCGGCTCTGCGTGAGCTGGAGGATTGCCTGCAGCCCGCAGAGTCGCTTTTGCAGGTAATTCGCGTCATCTGTAAAGGATTAATGGAGCTGGAGGTGAAGGCGATCGCGTCCGTGAAGACGCTGCGACAGTGGGTGGATCGGTGTGGTGCTGGAGACTTCAGCCGGAAAGACGCGGCGGGGAAGGTAAGTGAAGCCGTCCCCGTAAACAATAAGGGAGAATCTGCCGAACTTGGCTGTGATACTAACGATCAGCATTGAGTATGCAGTTCTCCAACAACGAACGTGGCAGGGAGGGCTGTGCGCGAGGTGAGGAGAGAGACATCGCAGCGGCTGGCAGGACAAGGGCTGATGAGTGCCCTGGGTCCTAGCGCCCTATGCTCCGAGCCCGCGGCAGTCTCCCGTTGCTCTGTAGGGACGCAGATGGGATCGGATCTGAGCGCTTGCCATGCTCAGACCCAGACCGTCACGGCGTCCCAGAGGAAAAGGAGGAATCGAGGGAAGAATCCCAGTTCCTCCGATACGGGAGGACGTGAGGCAGACGGCTCACGTCCGGTTGCTGGCCGCCCTCTGCAGGGGCAGAGGGAACCCGTGAAGTCAGCGGGAATGAAAGGACTGCAGGCGGTCCCGTCTGTTACATTGACAGGAGGGACACGGAACCCACGGAGGGGGTGCCAAACAGGCAAGTGCCGGGGTGCCGGTCGGAGGGGGGAGTGCTGCCAGTGCATGGCACAGGGGGACGCCAGGGAAGGTTGTCCAGGCAGCAGCTCTGCCCCCGTCTTTCTTTTTGTTGCAGGACCGGATCCTGGACGTGCAATAGGACCCTCTACGTTGGGAACCTGTCCTCATGAGACGGGCTGTCTGACGGGAGGACTCTCCGCTGGCGAGGGGGTACCGCTACGGCTGGCGTAGGCTGCGAAGGGGCGAGTGACTCTGACCAAAGGGGCGCAAAAACCTCGGAGGGGGTGCCGAAGGAGTTGGCCCCGGGGTGCTGGTAAGAGGGGGGAGCGCAACCTGTGCGAGGCACAGGAGGACACCAAGTGGTGGTGTCCAGGTGGTGTCTCCGCCCCTATCCCTGTTGGGAGAACAGGGCCGGACCTCGGCTGCCCAGGAGTAGGAGCCGCTTCAGGGGTAAGCTGCCCTCGCGGGACGTGTCGCTCCTCCCGAGTGGTCTTCGCTGGCTGTGGGGCACTGTCAAGGATGCCAGGGGCAACGACCCGGCCAGGACGCCTTCAGGGACTGGAGGAGGGTCTACACCCACCGTGGATCACGTGGGGGCCACCACCCTGGTTGCTTTGGGGGCCACAGCTTAAGGACATGGAAGCCCAACCCTGTAGGGGCCCGTGGTCACCGCCAGGGGGTGCCCCAGTGCCTTGGGAACCCTGGACCCCAGTACTTCCGCCACACCAGAAAGTGCTGTGGGGAAGAGAAGCAGGGACACCTGGAGAGCTTCCGGGAGAACAGCCGGCACTTCCGCCACACTGGGGCGTGTCAGCGGAAGATTGCCGGGGAGCACCTGGAGCTCATCTGGGTGCGGATAAAAGGGACCGCCTTCCTCCAGTTGAGGGCAAGAGTCAGGTGGAAGAGGACGGAGCTCGAAGGAGAGGAGTGGAGGCGGTCAGAAGGACTGAGCAAGGCATTGTTGTGCGGCCAGGACGTTAAGGGGTTATTGGTGCTGCGGCACTGGGTGGTGCACTGTCAATATTAGTAAAAATAAAACGTGTGTGGTAAACCAACATGTCTGCCTGTCTGTGTCCGGGCTGTACCCCACAATATATATATATATATAATATATATATATATATATATATATATATATATATATATATATATATATATATGTCTACTCTATACTTTTTTGTCACGCTTTAAATCTGGCTTATTTTAAAACCTACATATATATGTTTGGTATCATTCTTTCCAGAATTTATCAAACCTTAATGTGATGTTGTTAGATTTTCAGATTCTTATTCCGTTTTTAAATTATAAACTAGAAAATATCAAGAATTAACGTCCTGCAAGACAAGACTTTGTAACAACAGATTTCACCATGCCCGTGGCCAGAAATAAAAGAAAAAGAGTAGGACAGTTGCTGTACAGGCAATTAAATGTTCAGAGCTACGTGCAAGATGCAGATCATGTGGCATGGCAGCAGCAGCAAGCCAGCAGCTGATCAAGCAAAGAGGAGAAAAAAAAAACTGTTTCCATTGTATCACTTTTTAAGAGGGGGTTGCGGAGAAGCGACCATGTCTCCTTGGAATGCATTCAACCCCTCTCTTCACAACGCGAGTAGCAGAGACGTGAAGTGGCTGGCGCATAGTGCAGGCCGGAGGAGTTGGCGAGCAAAGCGAGCAGGGGGAACCCCCTACTATATATATATATATATATATATATATATATATATATATATATATATATATATAGTCACGCATGAGCGCATCGGGAGCAGTTGAAGGACCCGACACGCACCGCAATAAACCCTGTCGGGGGACGAAGACAGCATACTAACCTCTCTCTCCTTTTTTCCGTAGAAAAGACGAAGCTACATCGCCGTAAAACAACCCGGAATAAACAATAGTCTCCACTTCCAGGTTCCTTTCTTCCCTCTGGTTCCCTAAAGATGACGTCAACCTCCCATAAACGCCTTCCCAGCAACCATCACGCCTGATTTCCGGTCCGGCCCTTTATATTGTCCCTCCAAACCGCCATGTTTTGTCTTATGATTTTTGCACATTTTGTATATGTCTAAAAGAAAAGACCTATTTTTTGTTACAGTATACGGGGCAAACCCCCAAACCTTTATGCGACTGAAGTGTTCTTCTTTACTATATATATAGTCACATAGGCGTGACTAGGAAGGAGCTGAAGCGACCAGATGAAAGTAATTCCACGCCAATCCATGGGGTGCCAGGGTACACTAAACCTAATTGTGTTATCTCTGCAGACCAAATAGGGGAAATCCGGTCTGATTCCATATTGTCGCCGTCACTTCCAGTTCCGGTGCCGTGGATGACGTCACTTCTGATCGATTCGGACTTTTTTAAGACGCCATCTTTGCTGCAATACAGCAGTTCAATTCAAGACTCGAAACCCTTTAAAAAAAAAACAATTGCAGCCAGGGACAATGTATGGGTGGCATCTTCAGTAATTCATAATTACACAATTCTTCTAAATATTTTGACACAATACCTCAAGTTTGATGTTTGATTTGTGCCATTTATTCATTTTATATGTTTTTATTTATTTTTTCTTCTCTTTGAGAGAAACATAAAAAGAGAGTCTAAAATCAGTAGGGTTTATGTGGCAGGGAGTTGGAAGAGTAAAAAAAAGAGTGAACAGAAAGCTAGAGAGAGAAAGAACCATCTCGTGGTTAGTTGTAAAATGGGTAAGCCAACCAATCTTACAAATAATTACAAGTTACATTTTATAAATTTAGATCCACTTATGCAGCCTATACTGCTGTACATTTTAAAAAGTTAACATGCCATCTGCATTTGGCCTTACTTTTTAAGTGTTTTTTTCTTTGCCACCACTTTTTTACTTAACAAGAACTTTATGTTCATTTCACTGCAGTCTTAATATGTTGTCTGAGTTCATTATATGTTTAATTAAATGGTATCCTTTATCTTTATCCTTAAAATAATTGTACCAGTATTTGCTTGTTTAGTGTTGCAACTTTAGTTTTCTGACCACATGTTCACGATGTTCACTGACTCTGTTTATCTTGCTCAAGTTACTGACTTTTTTTATTTTTTTCTCATTTCTAAAAACTTTGCCCTCATGCCAACAGTCTCCACTTATATGAATCTATTCATTAACCCTTCACTACTCATGCTGGTGTACTTTGTACACCAATCTCATCTTTGTCCAACATCTTTTACTTGAACCTACTAGCAGCATCTGCCATGTATCCTTGGTTTGATTCACTACAAGTACAGTGGTCTGTCCCCAGCTGGTTTTATAAATGGATACACAGTTGCAAGTTCCATATAGTCCATTTGATACACCACGCGGGTGCTTACGTGTGTATGACAAGGATGAGATGTTCTTCTTGCAATAACTTTGTCTGCAAAGAATATTTAACAACTGAAGTGAAATGTGATACATGTGCAAATCCTGCAGTGGATGAAAGTGTCATCAGTGACAAATGAGCACTGGAGAAGTGTATCAGGTTTATTATCAGGTAGTCCTAGACTGTGTCATACTATTCAGTAATACGGTATTAAATTACATTAAAACATGTAAAATTTAAAATTATTGCAATATTTTATATTACAACCTCACCGCGTGCATATAAATAGCCATTTTATCACTGGCTCTTACATACAAAGGACGGTGTATGTAAGGACGGTGCATGTGCCCAAAACATTAACATTTATATGTTACTTACATAAAAGCAAGATCGAATGTTATTTACCTATTTACCTTTATTTATTTACTTACTTCCTACAGCGTAAAGTCACAGAGTGCAGAGCTTCCCATGTACATATACAAATTACAGCGATGGCAAAAGTGCAACGAGCATTCTTGCTCTGATGTAGAACCGTCGTCATGATCTGAGTTGACCTCTGTTATAGCGCGTCTATGTGAAAACTGCAGTGTCAAATGTGGGGGGGTTTGGTTGGGATCGTGAACGCGGCTGAGAGAATAAAACTGAATAAAAAAAAAAAAAAGCTAACCTTTACAAGTATCATAAATTACACCGGCTGTTACAGACTGGAATCAAATGTATGTTTTTATTCTAAAATAGTAAGAATACGAGCAGGTCACTTCTCAAAACGGACTCGTCCGGGATCAAACCCGTGAAGTTTTGATTACCAGTCAACAGTTGATACCGTTGCGCCACCAAAGCAGTCATAGCAAATGTGTCTCAATGTCGCACCCTAACGCGGGTTCTTTTTCTGCAGTTATATTTTTGAATAAAAGCACATTTGTTCTGTTATATTTGTACCTTTTGTGAAAGTGTTTCTTTGATATTTGGAATTCAGGCTTCACACATTATATACTTCATGTCTACATTTTGTCAATCTATACTAATAAAAGGCAAAGCCCTCATTCACTCACTGACTGACTGACTGACAGACTCACTCACTCACTCACTTACTCACTCACTCACTGACTCATCATTAATTCTCCAACTTCCAGTGTAGGTGGAAGGCTGAAATTTGGAAGGCTCATTTCCTTACAGCTTACTTACAAAAGTTAGGCAGGTTTCATTTCGAAATTCTATGCGTAACGGTCATAACTGGAACCTACTTTCGTCCATATATACGGTCATAACCAGCAGCTCGGTCGCCGTGGGAGGCAGAGTTGCGTCCCGCATCATCACGCCTCCCACGTAATTAAGTGCCTGCCCATATAAGGTAAATATTCGTGGGTGAAGGACTGTGCTTAGCATATTCATAAGTGCAGCTACTGCGGAAACCCTCTGACGCTGAACAAGCCTTTGTACACAAATCAATAGGAAAGCAAGGTGTAAACCTTAAGTTTAAATTACGTTCATAGACACGCTGCCGTTAAATATTCCCAGGCAAATCCACAACTTAATACCGGGAATGCCTGTTAAACATCTTAGATTCACGAGTACCGATTTGGGTAGTGATCACTTCGATGAATGAAACCTGTTCAAAAAACGCATTACACAATTGAGAAGGCAGCAAAAGAATATGAAGCGAGTGACGCATACAAGCATATTCATAAGTGCAGCTACTGCGGAAACAAAGTACGGTGTAAACCTTAAGTTTAGAAAGTTCATAGACAGGCTGCCACTGGCGTTTGTCATGCCTATGACGAATACAATATTCGCGAGATACAAGTTTAATGACAAGACGCAGGGTATAAACGAGACTTTTGATCACTTTGTAACGAGGTTAAAATTGCTGTAACAGAGTTAAAATTGCTGGTGAAGGCTGAGCTAACATTAAATAGAGCTGTGGACATCGCAACATCACACGACATGGCACAAGCACAGCTAAGAACCTTTGATGCATGTACTCCAAGCGGCTCACGTGAACTGACTGTGAACGCAGTACGCAAACAAAAAGCAACAGCTCCAAAGAGCGCTGAACAAAAAACGGATTACACAATTGAGAAGGCAGCAAAAGAATATGAAGCGAGTGACGCATACAAGCATATTCATAAGTGCAGCTACTGTGGAAA
>JANRMT010062806.1:44757545-44817182 GCA_026402145.1 Polypterus bichir lapradei
AGTAGGCAGAAGCAGGGGGGCTGCCAGGTAAAAAGGCACCGGGTTTCTTCTTGGCTTTTTTTTTTTTTTTTTAAAAATGCTTCCTGCTCTATTTTAACTTTGTTGTTTTTAAGAAGGCTTTTTTCTATTGTTTTTAACCTCCACGTTTCACTTCTGATTTTATGGATTATTTATTGGAACTTTAATTTGAACACCTTGTTTTGTTAATTGTTTTAATAAAAGCACTTTGCACTTTTTCACCATCCCCTTGCTTTGTTGTTACCGATGAGGTTAGCAGTGAGGCACATTACCGACGGTGTAGGGTTCAAGGGCTCCCCGGCAGCAGATAGGAGCATACAGCAAACCCGCATCGTCAAAACGTGATTTTTTTTGTTTTTTTCATGTAAATTTGAATTGATTGTTGAAAAGTATGAAGGTGGCATGCGTATCCGGGACATGTCTGTTGCATACCGTTTGCCGAGAACGACGGTATCTACGATTGTGAAAAACAAAGATGTTATTAAAAAGTAAAGTGAGGTAAAATTTTCATTTATTTCATCTAATTGCTTTTGTATTTATGTATTTTAGTATTAAGCAGTGTTTAAATTATTTTATACAACCCCATCAATGTATAATATGCCAATAGCAATAGGATTTTTTTTTTCATGGGAACGGATTAATAATTTTCCCATTATTTCTTATGGGAAAAATTTGTTTGGTATACGTCCTGTTTGGTATAAGTCAAATGGTTTGGAACGAATTAAGGACGTATACCAAGGTTCCACTGTATATATGTAGATATGTATATATATGTAGATATGTACAGTGGAACCTCGGTTTGCGAGTAACTTGGTTTACGAGTGTTTTGCAAGACAAGCTAAATTTTTTAATAAATTTTGACTTAAAAAACGAGCAATGTCTTGCAATACGAGTAGTATGGATACACTTTGTCTGCTGAGCGTCATGTGATCACAACAGAGCTGATGGTTCTTCTCTCTCCTGCGCGTGTCTCTCTCTCTCCTTATCTCGCTCCCACGCGTCTCTCTCTCTCCTTATCTCGCTCACACGCGTCTCTCTCTCTCTCCTTATCTCGCTCGCTGGCGCGTCTCTCTCTCTCTCCTTATCTCTCTCGCTCGCTGGCGCGTCTCTCTCTCTCTCTCTCTCCTTATCTCACTCGCTCGCTCGCACGTCTCTCTCTCTTCTCTTAAGGGCAATCGTCTCCTATTCTCCGTCTGAGTCTGCGTGCCTCACTCATATAGTCAACATCCGTACGAGCGTATACTGTTTACTACAGCATTGTGACTGTGTGTGCTGTGAAGTGCAAGTCCCCGTTTTGCGCCCCAAAACACGAAGCTGAGTCTCAGTACTTTAACAACACCAGCTTTATTCAGCTTGAAACAGCAACAGCTCGGTTATTTATTGTAGCGGGATCTTTATAATGTTCCTTGTATCACCCATCGACGGCAGGCGCTTATAGCATGTCTGCAATCTTTTTGGATACGCTTTTACGGCGAACTGCTACAGCGCTGGGAGACTGCGATTGCTTCTGGATGCTCTTCTGTGTGTCATCCCGTTGGGTGGAATCCCACAAGAGTTTAGAAACTCACTCACACCAGTCATGATTCTTTTTAAAGGTAAAGTGCAGGTTAATTTGTTTTATGTAATTTTACTTTATATTTTGTATTAATCATTTTTATATAAATAGTTTTGGGTTGTGGAATGAATCATCTGAGTTTCCATTATTTCTTATGGGGAAATTCACTTTGATATACGAGTGCTTTGGACTGCGAGCACGTTTCCGGAACGAATTATGCTCGCAAACCGAGGTTCCACTGTATATGTATATATGTGTGTGTGTGTGTGTGTGTGTGTATATGTATGTGTGTATATATGTAGATATGTATATATGTATATATATGTGGATGTATGTGTATATATATGTATTTATGTATGTGTATATATATATATATGTGTATATGTATATATGTAGATATGTATGTATATGTATATGTGTACATGTATATATGTTTATATGTGTGTGTGTGTATGTATATATATATATATATATGTATGTGTGTGTGTATATATATATATGTATATGTATGTGTGTATATATGTAGATATGTATATATATGTATATATGTATATATATGTGGATGTATGTGTATATATATATGTATACAGTATATGTATGTGTATATATATATGTGTATATGTATATGTGTAGATATGTATGTATATGTATATATGTATATGTACATGTGTATATGTATATATGTTTATATGTGTGTGTGTGTGTGTGTGTGTATTGTGGAATGGGACCCGGACACAGACAGGCGGACATCGTTTTTTCAACACACACGTTTATTATCTACACTATATACAATATTTACAAGTGCACAACCCGGTGCCTCCAGCACCGTTTCCCCAAAAGTCCAGGCCTCTCACACAGTCCTCTATGCCTTCCTTCAGGCCGCCTCCAGTCCTCTCTCCAGCTCCGTCCTCTTCCACCCGACTTCCGCTCTCGAATGCAGGGAGGCGGCCCCTTTTATACCACCCCGGATGGGCTCCAGCTGCTTCCCGGCACTCCTCCTTGGACACGCCCCCGTGTGGCGGAAGTGCCGGCTGTGCACCCGGAAGCCCTCCGGGTGTCCCCATTCTTCTTCCCCACACCAGGAAGTGCTGGGTTCCAGGGTTCTTCAGGCACTGGGGCGCCGCCTGGCGGTGACCACGGGCCCCTACAGGGTTGGGGTTCCAAGCCCCCTACCCGAGGCCACCAACAAAACCAGGGCGGTCGCCCCCTCGTGGTCAGGTGGAGGCACCAGCCCTCCTCCGGTCCCCTCGGGCATCCCGGGTGGGCTCCACCCCCAGCCGCATGTGACAGTATATATATATATATATATATGACAGCAACACTCATAACAGTGACAAAATGATTACATTGACAATCATGTTACGTAATTTTTAAAATGTTTACTTTTCTTTTTCATTACTTCTTTAACACACTACTTTTCCGCTGCGAAGTGCTGGTATTTTGCTTGTTATTACTAAAACATGAAAAACGTTTCTGTTTTAAAGATGTGTTTGCATAGATCATTGTAGACACGGAACACACATGAAATGCAAGTGTTCCAAATAACGATATAGTATTTATAAAAGGTGTCATTTTGCTTGACTTCTCACTCTATACAACTCTAAGCAACTGACACGCAGGTAAACAGACTTGAGCTGAGAAAACTGTGTGTGGGGGTGGGGGATGTGATAGCAGGCTGCTTGCTGTTTGCTGCTTATCCATACATTTACAGAACAAAAGACGCTGACGGAGAAGTGCGAAGCGGTTTAAGGTGGGACAGATCTACGAGTTTTTTCGTAGGCTCTGGTAATTCTAGTGTTAATAGCCATTATGGGGAAAATCACTACTTCAAACTCCAGTAAGTCTCCTTACCTCTGATTGTGCATATTCCTTTGTTGCATCTACACCATGTTTTCAGCATTGGACTAGATAGCGAACATGCAGATGGTGCAAAATGAGTAATTTTTTTTTTTGTTTTTTTTCACAGATGCTATTCACATCATTTACCATTGTGATTTTTTTGTGATTTTTAATTCTTTATTTGGCATATCAAATTTCTTGTATTTAGAATATGTCATTTTTCACATACTCCAACTTACTCTCCAGAGAGTTTTGGGTTCAGAGCACAGATTCAGCTATTTGTACAGTGCCCCTTGAGCAACTGCAGGTTAAGGGCCTTGTCAGGGGCCCAACTCACTAGCATTCCTTCTGTCACTGCCAGGATTCAAACCAGCAACCTTCAAGTGTACCAGCCCAGATCCTTTACCCAGAAAGCTACCCCTCTGCCCTAATGCTGGTCACTTTTGGGGTCTTTTATATTACAAAATCACAAACATAAACAAAATTTATGAACTATACTCTGAAAGCTTGAAACAGGTCAAAGTTCTGAGAGACAACAATGCGACTAACCACTGTGATGGTTGTGCACTTGTAAATATTGTATATAGTGTAGATAATAAACGTGTGTGTGGTGAAAAAACGATGTCCGCCTGTCTGTGTAAGGTATTGCGTATTATAGGAAATAAGCGTTAAATACAAATAAAATTTTCTGAAGGGTAAATTTTCATACAAAAATACGAAAATGATGAAAAATGTTCATTTTCTCATATCATTTATTTCTATCTTGTTTCAATTTAAATACAATTTGTACATTTATGTTTTCTGAAGATGTGTGGCTCCTGATCAAAAAGCTGCTGCCATTTAGCAAGCATAGATTTGTGCATTGTGCTATGTACCCAACATTTAAGTGTTTATGAAACCAATAAATATAGTATATTAAAGCCAACAATAATTTATGCATTATATTGAATACCACTGAGATGAAAAAATAATCATGGTACATTTTAATAAAAAATATATGATAATTATCAATCATGCATGATGTGGCCTTCAGGAGGCATTCAGACCACTAAGAAGAGAACACATGCCACAATCTTCCATATTTTAGAAGACAAATAAAAGGATTTCATTATTAAAAAAAAGCACAGTTCAATAATTTAGTGATAATACTGAGCCTCTAAAGGCCAAGAAAAAGTCACAGAAGCTCAGTTCAATCTGAAGTGTTTTTACTTTGGGTATAGTCTGCTTAATACAGAGATAATTGGTGGTTCTCCTGTTTCCTCCTGGGAGAAGCAGGATTTTGGTGTCTGTTCTTGCCTTTCTGGCTGGTCTCTGCATAGAGGCATTCCTGACTGCCTTATCTGACATGTCCTTCTGTGACAATTTCCTGTCCTTCCCTGGAGGTGTTCATTCTGCATGGTATAGCAGCTTGTGATCCAGTGTACCCCCTATGCATACCCATCAAAAACTGGTTTCACAGCTTTTTCTGCTTTGAGGCATCAAGGGGTATTTAATATTTCCCTTATATTGTCTATGTGCTCCCAGTTCTGATGTCACAAAGAAGTGAACCCAACTGTGGCAAATAATTGATGGAAAGGGACAGATTTGAAAAATATGTGCACAAAGTACAACAGAATTACAATCCTGGAAAACATATACAGGGCTATTTAAAATGAAAGAGCAGATTTCAAAAATTTGTTACAAACAAATTAAACAATTTAAACTAAATTAAAGACAAACACAATCTGCACATCACTGGATAGAGGAAAGTTCAAAATTTGATTCTATGGTCCTTGAGATTGCATGCATTCAACATGAGCACCATGTGTAGCGTGACAAACGTCAGAACTGTAGACCATTTCTTGCCACACACAAGTCAACTGGTCCCTAGTTAGTGAATTCATCCATCCATCCATCCATTTTTGAACCCACTGAATCTGAACGTAGGGTCACGGGGGTCTGCTGGAGCCAATCCCAGCCAACACAGGGCACAAGGCAGGAACCAATCCTGGGCAGGGTGCCAACCCACCGCAGTAGTGAATTCACAGCTTCCTCAGTCCGATGCCACAAATCTTGAAGATTAGTGGGCGTAGGGGAACAAACACTCTTTTTTTAATGTACCCCATAGATAGAAATTGCAGGGGGTAAGGTCAGGAGACCTGGGAGGCCATAGATGATGGGCAAGATCTTGTTGTCCACCTCTTTCAATCCATCATCCATCATGTGGAGTGCATGCTATCTCAAGGACCATAGAATCAAATTTTGAACTTGCCTCTATCCAGTGATGTATGGAATATGTTTCTGTCTTATACAGTTTGTTTGAAATACATTTTTGAAATCTTCTCTTTCATTTTGAATAGCCCAGTATTTACAATATACAATTTAATACTTTCTATTCCCACATTCTGAAATAAGCAAAAGATACAGTACAGAGGTAAAAGAAAAGATCTACAAAAATAACAAAAGAAAATAACAATTTTAACAACATATGAATAAATTCTCTAAATTAACTGCTGTATGCAATTAGAAAGGAAAGCTGCTATATAAATAAAATGTATTATTATTATTATTTGATAAGCAGAATAAGGCAAATTACACTGTGACATACAGGCAAGCTGAGGGATGATTTAGTTATTGGGGTCTTCACTTATAAGACAGTTGCATGTCAGGGAGAGGCCCTGGGTTCCAGGAGAGATGCAACTGCAGTAAAAAGGAACTGCAGTAACAAATGGAATAACATGTTTCAGAAAGAAAAAGAAAGCAAGCCAAAAAGGAAAAGTTATTAGAGAAGCAGAATCCCTCTTTGTTATTTTGGAGGTGCTTCCTAGCCCAGGTAACTAAGCTGATGACAGGGTAATGGTTGTCACAAAAGGAAGAACAAAAGTAAGGGATTGAATCCGTCAAGCAACCGAGACTCCTGTGTGATTTCATTCTACTGGTAACTATAGTACTTTATCAGATTTTACAGTCAACTAAAGAGAATCAGATGAAAATGACCTGTATTGTCCTACTCCTTAATCCTCTGTTAAATTTAGTGAACCCATGAATTTAGTGAATACATTATGCATAATACTGATGAAAAGAAAAAAAAATCAGGCCTTTTAGGTATAAGTTGAAAGAAATCACACATGATTTCAGTTTCTAGAGGCAGGACTTTTATATGTTACATAAATTGAAAATTGGTTCTAAAACTTTACATGTTTTGCTTGCTTTAATAGGAAATCTTCAGAAAACATTTATTAGATAAATTATTCAGGTTCTCTAAAGTTATTTAGCCCCCAGTCAAAGTAACATGTGCATTTATATTGTTAATTTGCTGTTTGTAAAGCCCTGTATGCAGGATTTCCAAATTGAATAGCACAGATTTTAATAGCTACTTTTAATTTTCAGTGCCTCTGTATCTGCCTGTCCTATAGTTATTTACTAGACATAAGAAATAATAACACTCTACCATTGTGAAAGCCACTTATATACAGCAGATCTGTGTGTGTTCTTTTAGGTTTGTTCTTGACTACAGTATGTAAGCCATTGCTTGCAATTCTGGCTTCTAGATACACATTACTTAAAATTCAGAAACAACCTTCTTTTACCACATCCTGTCCCACTGTTTTAAATGAAGGTGATGATTTCGGCCTACCAAATATCACAGAGGCCAGACTGGCTTCACTAGAAACTCGAACTGAAACCACAGTATTGGCGGAGAAAACAAATTGCAGGGTCTAAACTACAAAAAAGTTCGTCTGGAGGGCATTCACAGGTTATGCCTTAATTAGAACAGCAGCGCAAATCGCAGACATTCTTGCTGTAGGTATTTTAATTGTAATTATGAATCAAAGGCATACCTTCTCTTTAAAACTGATCCCTTATTGTGAGTTCAATCATATTGTAAGTCAGTTTTAAAAATTCATTTTGTGGTTTAAGCCTTATTGTATGAGAAAAGCAAAGTGAAAAGATGCCGGACTGCAAAATGATCCATTTTGAATCACTTAAGACTTGGAATTTAGTACTGTAAATTAATATGTTTTTACTTTATTTTAAGTATTTGAATATAGTATTGTGGCTATAGTTAATACTAATCAGTAGAATTTATAATTGAGTTTAATTTCAGCTTTTTTTATCCTGAAATCTTATTTGTGTGCATGGTATTTCTTGTTTAATTTTATTGCCTAATCCTGGGCATCCTGGAAGTCTCATCCAAGTGAAAATGATCTTCCTATACCACCCACTCTAGGGCTGCAAAATACATTTAGGTGGGGTTTTTCAGGATTAAATCTTGCAGCATGAGCACTTCAGGCTTTTCTTTGGGAAGCCACAGTTATAAAAGTGCTAGTCGTGACAGCAGAAGTAGAGTCAAAGCTTTAGTCGAAAGCAGCAGTGCCTATGGTTGTATGTGATAGGAGTGTTAACAAATGAGGTGGGGTGCATATCTCTGTTTCAGGACTAGTGATTGAAAATTCCCTGACTGATGCAAACAGCTGGTAGTCAAAGTACAATGAGTATTACAACCAGTAAAGGTTTGTCCTAAATAATCCCTAAAGATAACAGTTGTGTTTTGTGAGTAAATAATGAGGCATCTTATAGATAACAGTGCCTTTTTCTTAATTCTGGGCACTCTGATTCAGATTTTTGTCAGCAAATGATTAGTTAAAAGATTCCTTTCAGCTTGATTAAATATTGAGTGGTGGCACAATCACAATCTGCTATAGAGGAGTGGCTGAAACTTACAAGATGGCATGAAATTTACTTTTATGCTTGATTGTTTTAAATGATTGTCAGAGTTATTAATTCCTTTTGATTTTACAATGTCATAAAAAGTAATGTAAATGAAAAAAGTATTGAGAGTATCATGAGCACATCAAAGTTGATTACTTCCTTAACATTTGAACTCTTCACATGTTGACACCCCAAGGCTATTTCCAGTTTTGTTTTAGCTGAGGCAGCTCAGTATGCTAAAGTAATCTACACAGCAGCATCCACCTTCTGATGAAATCTGACTTTACTTTTATTTAGTAGCACATTTCTTGATTTTACTGTGCATTTAACAGTACAACAACAATATAATTTTGAAAATTAATCTGTGAGGACACATCTGCATATCTCAGATGTTTCACATTGTTTTCTCATTGTTAAGAATATTTTGAGTAAATAAATGTAACTAATTCCAGGTTATTTTTTGTTATTAGTAAATTAATGTTCCCTATTAATAATAATATATGAAATCTAAAAATGAGTAAACTATAATGTATATCATTTCACTAAAAATAAAGTAAGTTATAATGTTATATGAATCATATTATATAAGTTAGAATGTATCATATCTTATATATAAACGTCTATGCGTAGAAGTGTGTGTGTCTCTGTCCGGCCTGGAAATGTGAGACTATAGCTTGAAGCTCAAAGAGCTGACAAGGCGGCCCCAAGTTAACGAGTCGGAAGAAGAAAGAAGTGCGAGGCTACAGCATGAAGCTGAAAAAAACCAACTCCATCGCCAAAGTGAAACTGCCGACGAAAGACAAACTTGCTTAGCGGCTAATACACAAGTGAGGCAAGCAAATCGGCAAAACGAAACCTCTGAGGAGAGAGAAACTCACTTAACCGCTGATATACAAGGGGACAAACACGTCGGCAAAACGAAACTGCCGACTCTGCATTTCAATTTTTTGTCTGATGATTTCAAAAGTTTCTAGGAGTCTGGGCTTTTTACTCCATGGGCTTACACAGTTAGTAAGTTGTAATGTTGTATGTTTTCTCAAATAGTAAACAGTTGCCACAGGCAAAGATAGTAGCAATCGTTGCAGTAGTAGTAGTATTAGTAGTAATAATAGTATTAACTCAACTCAACTTTTATTGCCATTCATCCACATACATAGTATATTGTTGAACGAAATTTTGTTCTTGACCATCCCTGGCGCAAAACAGTATAACATAAAACATAACAGTACCAAAACAAATGCAACAATACAATGTAACAAAATAAAAGACACAGGTCTTTATAGCTCAAACAATGCTCAATATCCATAGTAAAGTATAGAATTTCTTTGCAAGTAATAGAAAACACAAATCTGACGTATTCTGTGTGATTAGCATTATGCCTTAGCAGGACTTCATTTTTAACAAAGTTGTTTTCTGAGCTTATTATTTGAAAACTGCATACAAGTGCTAGAAGAAAGCAAATAAAAATCAGAAGACAGTCCTAAGGTAAAAAATGAAAATGAAATGTGAGAGACTAACAAGAAAAAATGCTTGGCATACCAGTGAGGGAACCCTTAAAGGCAAAGTGCCCTGAAAGGGCAAGAACATCACTAAGGAAAAGTGTGAGCTGCAGCTTGGGCAGAAAAAGGTAATGTTCTCTCAGCGTACTAGGCAGGCAACTTAGATGATGCCATGTATGCCTGACTTACAAACCCAGTGAAAGATAGAGTGTGGACAGGAAGGTCTGGAAAGAAGTTAAAAGACTTTGTAGCCACTATATAACAGTAAAGAAATCCAACATATAAAGAGAGAGATCAAGGTGCCTTGCTGAAAAAGTTACTGACATCATAAATAATAAATAACTCTTATACATTCCAAGATAGAATGTATGGTTCTGTAATGCCCCTTTTAACAGAGTATGCAGCTTTAAATTTGCTTGTAAGATCCTGCTCTTCAAACCCACACAAAAACAATCCCACATGATTTTGTTGTTTTTCCATTATTTAAGTCTTTTCATTTTGGACATTAAATGGGGTTACAGAGGCCCACAACCTTTCTTCTTTTCTTAGGTTTCTTAATATATATAGAAATGTGGCGTGCAGCAGGGGTTCTTGGCCGGCCAAGATGCCTTCACGCTGGAAGGACCGGGGGAGGCAGTGTTTCTAGAGCATTACCTCCCCCAGAGTGCTAGGTGGCAGCCCCCCTGGGTTGCTACGGTGCTTTGAACTTCTGCAGGGCTCCATGGGAGTTGGAGTTGGATACAGCCCTGTTGGGTTCCGTGGTTGCCACAAGGGGGTGCTGTAGTTGCTGCTGAGTCCTTATGGGCAGCTCTTCCACCACACCCGGAAGTGCTGCCAGAAGAGGAAAAACAACAACACTTCCAGGTGCCTTATAAAAGGGCCAGCTGACACTACTCAGAGAGCCAGAGTCAGGAGAAGGGAGACGAAGCTTGACCAGAGGAGAGGAGGAGGAAAAAGGAAAAGATGAAGAAAAGAACTGTGTAATGTGCTTGTGCTGGGAACTTTGTTATACTTGTGGGGAACGGGGAAGACGTTTCCCACAAGGTAGAAAAGAAAAATAAAAGAGTATGCTTACACATGTGCCTCCTGTGTTTTTCTTTGTTGGGTTGGGGGCGGCAGTGCCCGCCTTTGTGGTTCACAATAAAATATAAGAAATATGAGGGGGAAACCTTGTTGCAACTCTCCACACTTAGTAATTCTGTCAATTATATAAAACAAATGAATCATTTACTAGGATTAAACCATAAATGAATATAAAGCACAAAGTAAACAGAACAAAATAAAACCTTAATGTTACTTTGTGCTGGAACTTTTGTCTAGCCAGTTGGATCTCCATGCACCCACATCTAAAATTTTACCAAACCGTTGCTTTCATGCCACTTATCGGTGTCTTTCTATCTCTTTCTCTCTTACAACCATTACTTTTCTCTCTTCAGAGTGCCTTCAGAAGCCATACAGGAATTCTAGTAGCTTTTGGACTCAACGTTCCTTTGTCTTCATATATCCATAGGCTCTCCTAGACAAATTGAAAGAATGCTTCTGAAGCTGGAACTCTGCCATCTTCAGTTGCAGTTTCAAGAATGAACATTGATATCCAGTTTTTGGGCTGGGCTTCTTATATATCAATCATGGCAGAAGGGGCAAGACTTTGAGCTACTGTTTGTATGAAAATGTGCTATATAAATAAATTTTGTTGTTGTTGTTGTTGTTATGAGTCCAAAGTGGAATTGATATCAGAGGTCTTTTGGGAGTTTTTCTTCTGCTCTGTGGATGGAAAGTGAGAAGGAGTCAGCATCCTTATCACTCTACTCTCTAGCCCTGCTGTTGTAACCTTCATATATGCACTTTTTACTTTTTTTCTTTTTAATAAAACAAAGACATTATTTTCTGTTTAAAATGAAGCTAAAGATGGAATTATAGATTTAAAAATGAAATATATTAATGAATGGCATCTTGAACAAATTAGAACAACTAAAATTATGTCTTTTAAATGCATTGTTGTGTTTTGGAACCATCTTAATCCAGTCTAAATTATTGCAGTTTTGGATTATTTTGTTTATGCATTGTCAAACAGAATTTTTGAACTCTTACGGAAACACCCATACATATAAAATCAAAAATTTAAAGGAACACTTTTTAATCAGAGTATAGCATCAGGTCAGTGAAACTTCTGGGATATCGATCTGGTCAGTTAAGTAGCAGAGGGGGTTGTTAATCAGTTTCAGCTTCTTTGGTGTTAATGAAATTAACAACAGGTGCACTAGAGGGGTAACAATGAGACAATCCCCAAAACAAGAATGGTTTAACAGGTGGAGGCCACTGAAATTTTTCCCTCTTCATCTTTTCTGAATGTTTTTTCACTAGTTTTGCATTTGGCTACTGTCAGTGTCACAACTGGTAGCATGAGGCGATACCTAAACCCTACAGAGGTTGCACAGGTAGTCCAACTTCTCTAGGATGCTACATCAATATGTGCCATTGCCAAAAGGTTTGCTGTGTCTCCCAGCACAGTCTCAGGGGCATGGAGGAGATTCCAGGAGACAGGCAATTACTCTAGGAGAGTTGGACATGGCCGTAGAAGGTCCCTAACCCATCAGCAGAGCCGGTATCTGCTCCTTTGGGCAAGGAGGAACAGGATGAGCACTGCCAGAGTCCTATAAAATGACCTCCAGCAGGCCACTGGTGTGAATGTCTCTGACCAAACAGTCAGAAACAGATGTTTTGAGGGTGGCCTGAGGGCCCAACATCCTCTAGTGGGCCCTGTGCTCACTACCTGGCACCGTGGACAATGCCCGGCCTCATGTGGCAAGAGTATGCAGGCAGTTCCTGGAGGATGATGGAATTGATATCATTGATTGGCTCCCATGCTCGCCTGACCTAAATCCAATAGAACACCTCTGGAACATTATGTTTCAGTCCATCCAACACCTCCAAGTTGCACCTCAGACTGTCCAGGAGCTCAGTGATGCCCTGGTCCAGATCTGGGAGGAGATCCCCCAGGACACCACCCTCGTCTCATTAGGAACATAACCCAACGTTGTCAGGCATGCATACAAGCACGTGGGGGCCATACAAACTATTGAGTATGATTATGAGTTGCTGAAATGAAATTTCAGCAAAATGGACTAGCCCTCCGCATCATTTTTTCACTTTGATTTTCAGGGTGTCTTTGAATTTAGCCCTCTGTAGGTTGATAATTTTCATTTCCATCAAATGCTGTGGCATCCTTTAATTGCTAACACATTACTCAGACCATATCAATATAGATATCCAGCATGATTTTTTTCCCATTGAGATCTGATGTGTTTGAGCAGTTTATTTATGTGCCATAAGTAGTATTTTAAAGTCAGTTCTAAAGAACAGAAGTATCCAATGAGGCTAAAACTGGTGCAATGTGCTTAGGTTTTCTTTTTCTGACTAAAATTCTTGTTGCTGCATTCTGGACTAACTGCAACCAACTAATGTCTTTTTTAGGTATACCATTTAAGAGTGAACACATGTAATAATGCAGTGGTAATTAATGTACTACACATTATCAAAATATTTTCACATACAGGTACTGGAATCAGGTACCGTTCAAGATCCCAATAATACAACTCTCTGTAAATGAAAGAAAAATTCCCAAATATATATTTCAATTAAAACAATGCTTCAGGGATAAGATACAATTTCTTTTGAATGAAGTGGTTTTTTAAATCACATTATTAAATCGATTATTTTTTACATATTTGATTTCTTTCAAGGGTGGCGCAGTGGGTAGCACTGCTGCCTCGCAGATAGGAGACCTGGGTTCGCTTCCCAGGTCCTCCCTGCGTGGAGTTTGCATGTTGTCCGCGTGGGTTTCCTCCGGGTGCTCTGGTTTCCTCCCACAGTCCAAAGACACGCAGATTAGGTGCATTGGCGATCCTAAATTGTCCCTTATGTGTGCTTGGTGTGTGTGTGTGTGCCCTGCGGTTGGCTGGAGCCCTGCCTGGGGTTTGTTTCCTGCCTTGCACCCTGTGTTGGCTGGGATTGGCTCCAGCAGACCCCGTGACCCTGTAGTTAGGATATAGCGGGTTGGATGATTTCTTTCACTTCTCTGTATTAAGTTTTACTAGCAGGCATTCCTAAGTCATTTTGAACATTACTTTTGCTATAAACCAGCCATTTTCTATTACTAAATTCTTTGCCAAATAGCTCCATGAAGAGAACTTGTATTTATCTATCTGGATTCTGTACATTCTAGTAAAAGTTGTACTCCTGGAACAAAGTGAAATGAATCAACTTTAAAAAATAATACTGGTAATGTTGACAACATTTATTTCAACTTGATTTACTAAAAAGCACTATATTCTTGGAAAAACATTTACATTCTGCAGTAGTCCTTCAACTTTCCAAATCCTTGAGGAAAAATGTATAGGACAAAAATAAAAAATAAATTAGAATCCTTGAATCTTTCATTTGAAAACTGTGATACTAGAAAGGAAGTGTTTAAGAAGATAAGTGCCATCTGCTGAGGCAAGAAGTTCTTGTAAAACAAGCTGTGCATTATTAGTCATTTTAATTTAAACTAGCAAAGTCAATTTCCTTTGAAATAATATTGTTAGAGGAAGACATTTACTATCTGTTGAGGTCAAAGCTAGAGCTCAGTTATATTCTTTTGTGAACTTTTCTGCAAGTGTTCTTTGTACCAATGGCAGTAATCAAGACTTATAGGAGCTGGTATCTTAGAGAAATGAAGGACAAGATAACTTCCATATTACAAATATTATCTGCATTTAATAAAGAAAGTATATATTTATAGTGTAATACATATTGTCTGCAGTTTAAAACTTTGCTGAAGTGTGGTTTAATTCAAAACATGTTGTGCATCTATTTGTAGCTTTTTTATTAGACATACTGTACATCAGTGAATGAAGCTAAATGTGATGCAGCTAATGATTAAACTGATAAAGTACAAAAGCAGAGGAAAAAACATTTATAACTGATGGGTGCAAATTGGAATTGTTCATTCATTCTTGAATAAGGTACCAGCTCTTGCCAGTTGAAATACTTCTACATTTCTGGTGAGTTTTCTTTATTTTACAGTCTAACCTGTTTGGTGGAGAATACAAAAAAGATTGTTACCATTGACTGAAAAACAGAGCAAGAAAGGAGGAAAAATATATGCTGTTTCAAACATTACTCCAAGATACAGTGTTTATTACAAGAACTTACAATACACCAAGTGACATGGATTCTGCAATTACTTGTTTCTTAATTAGTCAACATTATTATTAAAATGAAGCAAAAACAACTAAATAATTCAGAACTGAAAACTGTGTCTTTCTAAGTTGTATTATACTCCATTATCTATTCATCTTTACTGAAAAATATACTTAGAAGGCTGGACTTGAACAATTTGAACCTACATTTTAAACTGTTGAAAGAACTATCAGTTCTCATAGATATAGCAGAGATCAAACAGCTCTGAGTGAAGAAAGGTGTTTTCACTCTCCAATTACATTTGCTTTGTTCTGAATCAGAGAATGATTTGTTACTTTGTTTCATTTTCCAGTCAGTTTAGTTGTGTTTTACACTGCAGACTTTCAAATCAATTAAGCGTATCAATGAGCACCCCATGGGCATGTTGAGGCCTTCCTTTATTGGGCAGAAACAATTTTTACCAGGAAAAAATATGGAGACTTGACAACAGTTGTCAATAGTGTGAAGGCGCCAGCATTACCCAGAAGTGGTCCCAGGACAAGCCTTGGGAACACCAGAAGGACTTCTGGGGATAACATAAAAGGAGCTGACTGCCATATCTCTATCGTGTGCAAGCCTGTTTTTTGTTGGGTGTTTTGGGGGCTGGAGTGCCCCCTTGCTGCCACAATAGATAGACTGCTGTGATGCCTCCCATTAGACAAGGTTAGGTGTGCCCTGTTTAACTTTAGAAATCATTTTGAAGAAGGTTTTGTGGTCCTGTGAGGGGAAAACTCCTAAGATGTTTAATTAAATTATTACTGCTTGTTGGCATCTTCCCTCAAAATCTTTTTATCACACAAATTGCAGTTTGCGGTTTTACTGTCTTCATTTTATATTTGGAAAAGAAAATTGTAAATGAAAGATATGGTTTTGTTTGCATTTGAGGCATAATTGAATTAAATTATCTTTTGACTCATGTTATTACTATAAAGTATATCTATAGTCAGTGAAAGGGACAAAACAATGCTGATAAGTATTTAAAAAGCTGTATCAGCCAGATAAAAGAACAAATGCACAGTATTGGCACAATACATCTTTAGTACAAATGGTTCCAAAATAAAATATACACTTCGGGCACTGTTATAAACCATAACTAACCATACCTATCACACTATATAATACAACATTATCTCTGAAAGTGTACATAAATTATTCATTTTTAGCAAGTAATATCAGTACAGTGTGATACAGTATGCATTATTGTGCCATGTGGTTGACTGGCCCATCCACACTGATTCTCAGTGTTATAAAGGGCTGGCATTGGCTTCCCGTGAACCAGGACCAGATATTTCTTGTCAAATGTGGTGCATTTTGGAAATATTGTTAAAGCTTATGCTTTATACAGAATATGCATCTTATGCCACTATTGCAATATTAATTTGATTTGACCTAATATGGGTTTAAAGTGCCATACAATAAAATTATTCAAAGTTAATGCGGCTCTTAAGTATGAGCAGTGCTTTACAGTGGCTTCTTTTTAATAAAGGGTGTGAAAGAAATCTTTACAGCAACACCTGGCTTGTAAAGATTAAGGACTCTTTTTTTCTTTGTTTGCATCTCAAATCAGACCTCTTTAAAATTTTATAGAAACCAGTCTAATATTGATAACTAATATCAGCTGGGATTTCACTGTTTTTGGCACTTCTTCAACGCAAAGTAATAAGGGCCTCACAATTACACTGGCTCTCTTCCAAAAAGAGCTGAATGACCACACACCAGTAAAACACTGAAGTGGCTGCTTCTGTCGGAATGTGTTTTTCAACATTGCATTAACCAAACAGGCACCTATAAATGTTCAGGAAATATATTTACTTGTATAGCATCAGCCGTAGGAAATCAGTGTTATAAATCAAAAATGAAAAATTCCAAACTGGATTAAAAATTGAAGCAAGAGTTGTTAACACATTTTAAAAAATGCTAAAGTGCACCAACAAGTAGGGATATCTAAGTAAAAGCATTGTGAAAGGTCTGTACCAACATACTGAAACAAATGATTTAAAGTAAAGTAATGATGTGTTTATTACCAGCATCAGTTTCCCATTATCAGATTTGTGAATTACTGTACACAATCTCGTTATGCTAGTTGAAGAAAATGTATTAATGCTTAGGTGTATTTGTTAAACCATGTTACACATGTACATTCGAGGTACTGATTTTACTTTAAAATATTTTGTTCATATTCTGATTTGTGACACACCAGAGTACCTCTCTTTGCCAGCACAGGACAAGCCAGCATTTCATGTTAAGTTGTAGAAGACATTGGTTCACTCAAGCAGCTGGCATTTGCCAGGGGGCAAATGCTTACCTCAACAAATAGAAAAGTGACAACCAAGCAGTGTAAAATTAAAACAAAATGCCCTAGGCACGTAGATGCAGGTCACTTCTCACATATCATTAACTTCATTTGCAAAAAATAAATTAAAATTTAAAAATGCCATTTATTGCAATATTTTGATGTTCAGATGGATGTCACCAGTATTGTGAAAAGTCCCATTTAGCTGTTGAGTGAAAATGAGTTCTGAGATATCAAAATCATATTCCGAGACTTGTTATTATTGAATGACTTTTTGAGCAGTAAGCTATATATTATTCAAGCTAAGAATTAAATAACACTTTGGTAATTTTTTGCCATAAATTAAATTTTAGAACATTCACACAATACATAAGCAGAAGTTTATCCTAGCACTATTAGGACCATAACAGACGCAATACTAACTCATCACAGGACAAGCTCATATACTGTACAATAGATTGATTTGGAACTGACCATCACCCTAAAATTCACAATGAGATGGAAGAATACATCTGAAAAAGACTTGTACAATTCAAACCCTCATATAACGTCTGGTTTGCTTAACTTATTATATTAATTTCTAGAGCTACATTTTATCTTTACAATCAATTCCTTAAATAATCAGGTAGTGATCAGTTGTCTTTAAAATCTAGACTTCAGCTATTTTCTCAGTTTTTTTAATGTCTGGGGATGAAATCTGCTATGAAGTCAAACATTTAGATAAGTTAATCCTTTATATGCTTGCTGAACAAATTTGTTTACTCCCAGGGTGCCAACATCTAGGCTTAATTGCATGCTCATATCTCATTTGATAATGTTTTATTTATATATTTATGTAAAGCTATATCACTAGAAAGGTTGTAGGTCAAGGAGTTTATTAGGCATCACATTTCCAAAGCCGTGAAATAACAAGTTTGCCTTTAGTAGTTCTGTAAAATTAATAATTTACTACTCAAACTAGTGCATATAAACTTCCACACATCATTTTAGGTTATAACAGGCAGGTGGCAGCTAACTTGTATTGCACTCTCCTTAAATAAAATGCAGGTTAAAAATATTTTATAAGGGTTTGTGTGCCATCTGGGTAATAGTTATGAGAATTTACACAGGGGTGTACTTCCTGAAATTGTTAAAATGGCAGTAATAAAACCAAAAACATATCTGCAGCATATACTATATACAGTATATGTTAGAATTTGGTAGGCTAGATCTCTGGGATTCACTTGTGACTGCAACAGTCTAACTGAAAGGATCTGTTGCTTTAAAAAATACAATAAAAATTACCTGTTGACAATGCATCTGTCTTCAGCAGTAGAAAAAAAAATACATAAAGGAATGACTGAAGCCATACAATGCTTTGTATCCTATTATTTTACAAACAAAGATGCTATATGTGCTGTTTTGTTATTGTAAGTTGCTTCCATGATATCTCTTTATATAAAATTTTAATCTTTGCCTTAATTGTAAGCTTATGACCTGATACATACTGGTATTGCAAAAAATGTGAGGTAGCTGCAACCTCACCAAGCTGACCTGTGCTATTGGGTTTCTATGGCAAAGTGAAGGGTGAACAAAGTGACATGTGTAAAGAAAAAGAAAACCAGCGACATCTGCTAAGCGAGGTAAATCGCAGAGGTCAATAACACAATCAGGAAGACCATAATAGAAAGAAGAAAAGCAGCACCATCTGCTGAGTGTCAAATGTGGGGTACAAAATGTGAGAATGACAAAAATGGAAAAATGTATGTTACAGGGGGTCCACTTGTTAAAAAACATGGTCCCCATATGCCCATCTATTGATTATATACCAGAATATGGTACTTATATGTTCAGCATCAGTATTGTGTTTTTTGATCATCAACCTCAGAAAACTGCTCTGGGTTTGTGTTTTTTTTGGCAAACCAATCTATATAGTAACATGGCAGAAAGAAAAATTGCCACTACAACATCTGCCGCGTGTGAAGCAAACTCCATAAGCCAATTACCTGATAGGAAAAAGACAATTGACAGCTGTGGCATCTCCTCACCATCAAGCACATATGATTTGAAAAACTGTTGGTACTTGTAAACTACTGGGGCTTCAACCTTGATCTTGGCTTTAATCAAAAGCTTATGACATAATATGTTCTGTAAACTGAAAAAAAATGAACTTGCAGCTACCCCATAAAAGTAAAGTGATTGACAAAGAGGAATGAAAGAAAAGTGCTGCCATCTTCTGACAATCTTACTTTTGGGCAGAAATGATTACTGTAATAAAAGCTCGATCATTGGAAGCCAATATGATGAAAATCCACAAGGACACAGTACGTGCGTCTTCCAAATTCATTATCATGTGTACTGTAAGTATTGTGTTTATTGATCATCGACCACCAACATCTGTGAAGTTGTATTTTTTCATGGAAAAAACAAAACACTGTCTTGCCAAAATGGGAAATTCAGGTTGCTCTATATGAGCCACCTTTTTTGAGGACTGGAGGGCTGTGAGTTTCCTAGTACTGTATATTCTCAGTAATTTTAGGGCAGAAGAAACTAGGTATACTATTAGATGATTCCCTGCCTATATCTGTACCTTAACATTTATCTTTCCTATCTGTACTTATAAGTTATACATCTTAATTTTAACCCTGTCTGAACATGTGTTGTACATACTACAGGTCAAAAGTTTTAGAACAGCTCAGTTTTTCCACTTTATCTTCAGATTTTATCAGTTGAAATTCAATGAATGACTTAAAAAAGGTGAAAGGGTAAGCAGTAAACTGCCAGATGTTTAAATGTAAAGTTTAGGTTAGCGAAACCTTAAAAAAGAAAATATCAAAATACTAGCCATCCCCCGCAGCTTTGCCCCCATATTAGTGAAACAGGATAGTGAGGAGGGCCCCGCCCAGCTCTCTACTCCTGATGTCACTCTTCCCCCTCCCCTCGGCCCACAACCTCTGTCTCGGATTAGCGTGAATATATTGCTTCTTCAAGCGAACTATGATTCTTAACGCAATGAGAGAAGTCGCAAAATCAACCGGAATGTTCAAGCAAATTATAGCAAAAAAAAACTAAATTGGTTAAGTAGTTCTCTCGTTTGCTAACTAAGCAGAGTTAAGGTTACGCCCCAAGGTAGACGCGTGAGTGAGGAGGGGCCCCGCCCCCCCACCCTGCAGCCTGATTAGTCTCTCTTGGATTCGCGCTAATAAATCGGTACCGCAAGCAAACTATGATACTTAGCGTGATGAGAAAGTCACAAAATCAATGGAATGTTCAAGTAAATTATAGAAAAAAACCCAATCTAAATCCATTAAGTAGTTCTCTCGTGAAAAGCACACAGACATATAAATGGGTCTAAAAAAACTATAAGAAATTTTGCGCTTGGACCACAAAATTTTTAAAACCGTTTCTTAGCAAGCACCTATAGGCCAAGGGTAACCTACATTCCAAATTTCAAGTCCCAAGTCCTCATGGTTCGGTTGATTTCGTGATGAGTGAGTCAGTGGTATTTGGCTTATATATATGTAGATTACAAAAGGGCCTTCTTCAGGGAACAACTAATAGGTTACAACCTACAGATGTAGGACCTTCTCAAGCAATTAAAGTAAATTAAGCCTAACAAGTTGAAGCAAACAATTTGCACAGGTGTCCCAACTTCTGTTGATTAGTTAAAAACACTCTGTCTGTCTTAAAGCAGACTTGGGACAGACTATGTAACTACACCCTCTGAAGTACTACTTGGAAAATATTACACTGTAGAAGGTTATACATTCCAGTGATAATGGCAAGAAAACTGCAATTAGCAAATGAAATGACACAGAGCATTATTACTCTTAGAAGTGTAAAGGAAATCAAAGTATCAGTGAGTAAGGTGTCCTACACAATCCAAAGGCAATTGTAAACTGGACGAAACTCTGATAAGGAACAGATCTGGCAGAGCTAAAGTCCCAACCTAATCAAAAGACAAGTTTCTGAGGGTCACCAGCTTGCGTGATAGGAGCTTCACACCACAACAGCTTCAAGAACAGCTTAACAGTCTCAGTTTGTACTGTGTAGAGAAGAGTTTGTGCTACAGGTTTGACGGGATGAGTGGCAGTAAGAATTACTTAAAGGACAAAACAGGGCCTTGAAATATCGTATGTGGGCTACTGCAGACTAGAAAAAGTTTTCTTATCACAGTAGAAACTGAGGCTTGCTTTTTTCTACCACTGTTCCACAATGAGGAATGCAAGTTAATATGAAATGTAAGTAGCACTGACCTTTGGCAAAACATACCAAAACATATTTCTTGTACATAACGTATATGTTCTTGGAAAAATAAACCCAATTATGAAAAATTTTCATTACCAAAAATCAGCATCTCACCTGAGCTATTGCGTTTACTTATATAGATGGCATGGAGTGTAGTGAATATGGATACAGAGCCAGAGGTTTGCCTTCATTTTCAGCTTGTGTAAAGATCTCCCTTTTTCATCTGGATTTTCTCTAGGCATAATGACATTTTCTTTTTAGTTTACATTGGTATCATAATCAAATTGATGAATAAATTTAAATTTCTGTTTTCTTTCTTTTTTAATTATTAGAAACCTTTTACTAAAATGAGTGTAGATTTTTAAATGTTTTAATCTAACATTGTATGTTCAGTATGCATACAGTATGTGTGTAAATATATTGTTTTTAATTAAATTTTGTATTTTACTGTTGTTCTCATATTTTTAATTCTGTGCAGTGCTCAGAAACATGTCCACTGAGATGAGACTATAGAAGAATGAATTAACTTGAACAAGTACAGATTGCTAACACTGAAAATAATTAATTTAATCCTGAAACAGAAACGGTTTGCTTCTACAAAAGCAATTGGAATTTCATCTCAATTTGTTTAATTTGTTATGTAGGATTTAGGCATTGGCTCTGTCCCAGCAAGTTGTTTTGTTTTAATGTGATGTATGTGTACCCTTCTTTTCTTTGCTTAATTTCTCTAGCCTTGACTCTTCTTCTTCAAGTCCATTGACACCTCATTGTTTTCATTTTATTGAAAGCTACTTCACACATGAATTTCAATATTAAAAGCACTCACTTTCAACCTTTGCCATCCAGGAAAGTTGGAATGTGTGCAAGCCTCATTTTAACTGCAGTCATAATAATTTGCTGCTATATTATGGCTGGCATGTATGGTTAAATAGCAAAAGGTTTACCAAGACCATTCAGTATGTGTGGCTTTGTAATATCCAGCTCCACCACTCCCCTTATTACAAAAAATAAAAAATAACACAAGGCTTTACTACAACTAACCCATAATCTCCTGTAAATATTCATTTAAATCAGGAAAAGGGTTTGAAGTTTACAACAGATGAATGATAAAGTAAGATTTCATAGGAAAAACAAGAAATAAATTTTACAAGATTGCAAAACTATTTAATTAGGTAAATCTAAGCTTTCTGAAGTTGTAATATCTATAAATTAAATTATGCATTACATTGTTTCATATACTACATACAGAATGGTGGATACTGCATGTATTTTACATACATAAATATAAAGTAAGCTAATTCCAATCATTTGCAGTACATAGCAGTGCCTAACATTCCCAACCCATCCAGCAACAGACATAAGACAGTCACCCACTCTTTGATAGGGTGCCAGTCTATCACATGATCCCTGTTACACACTCATCAACATTCAGACTTACATAAGGTCAATTTAGACTCACCACTCACCTTGTTCCAAGAGAAATACACATGCAAAGATATTACACATGGACAATAACCAGTGTTGGATTCATAACCAGAATGCTGGATCTCAGAGGTAGCAGCTTTAACAACTGTGTCTCAATATTGCTCTAAATAATGTAAAATGAATGTAAATTATGTAATGGTTTTCTCCATGACAGGGTAAAGAACTTATAACAACTTATATCTTATAACAATATAAGAGGATCTTGAAACTGGGTCAGCACCAGAACAAATTTAGCAGTTGATCTTTTAATTTTCACAAGTGTGTATACATGATTGCAGTAAAGTACTTTTGATTTACAACATTTACAGTATGCTAGAGCATGTATATACAACAGACTATGGCAAAGCAATGTCATCCTATACAATGCAACACAGCTGGCTAGGAAAACAGAGGTTGTGTTTATCAAACACACTTCAGGTAGTACCCTGAAACACTTGGGCTGGCACAGCAGAAAACCCAACAGACAGTACTGAAATAGAAGGTCATAAAAAATAAATAAACAAACAAAAATTGGAGTTAAAATTCAAGAATGACTCCTCTGTAGCCTAGTCTATCACTGCATGCAGCTTACAAACCTACTAAAACAATGCCATTGAGGCACTGTTGGTTTAATATTTACTTCTCAAAATATTTCACTGTAGATAAAGTAAAATTTCACCAAGGCTGATGCTTGATATGGCTAGACTAAAACACACATACACAAGACAAGTTAAATTACTGAACTCAGTCTGAAAGGGAATCTCTTCAAAGGGCCAAGAAAAGTACAGGATAACAAATACTCAATAAGGTTTACATGTTTAAGGTAAGATAAACTTGTTCTGGTAATACTTTCTCCATTACACACATATACTACACATACATACATTTCAATTATAATATGCAGGTCTTTCTTGAATTGTAATTTTACCAATACTTATTTACTGTAATATTATTTTTCATAAAAAAAGAAAGAAAATGTGGCAAAAATGTGTAATCCCTTGCAAAAGCTCTAGATGAACCATATGTCCATATACCAGTATTAACTATTGCAGATGACTGTTAAACTGATATATCTTAATTTGGACATCTCTAGTTCTAGTGGGAAAATATTCACAAGCTCTTCAAAATCGGCAGTGCTATCATCATAAGGTACAAAACTTAAAAACAGTAACATTTTCATATACAAACTTTTCATCATTTTTGTTAGTGTCCACTGTGATAGTCTGGGTTATCTGCAACCGCCATACTCCCTTGAACTCAGTACAGTACTGTATGAACATAGTTACTTTTATTATTACTTATTATTATTGTTATTATTACTACAGTGTTATGTACGGTTCTGTATGTTACATTTTAAGGCTTTTATTTAGAAGTGTTTCTTAAGTGTTTTATATGCACAGCAAGGTAAAATAAACACTAGACTGAAACAAACATCTGACTAAGTGACATTTAATAAGAACCGTATGTACATGTTCTGACTTAAATTCGAATTAAGGACAGACACAAAAAAAAATGATATTGTTTTTAACCCAGGGATTGCCAGCAATCCATATAGGTAAAATCCTAAGGTTAAAACACAGCTAGGATGTTCTTAAAATACCAGAACAAGCCTTGGTGCCTCACTCTACAACTGATGTCTCCTCAGCACAGTCATCCCTCTCTTTAGCTGGGGACTCAGTCACCTCAGGTGGTACCTGGTAGGTATCCTTGACATCTGTGTGGACCCTACGAGCCCTGCCCTTGTCTCATTCTGAGTCCTTTCCCTCAAGCACTGACTGCTCGCTCGTTTCGGAGTAGCTTTCCGACTGCCTGTATTCTCTATATAATGGCACCAGCTCTGCCATGACCCTGACTCTTTCATTCATTTCATTCTTCCCTTTAACCTTGCTTTTAATTCATTCTTTGTTTTCCTTTCTCTCTTCTCAGGCTTGTGACCTCTTTCAGTACATCACTAAGTAATTTTTTTTTTTTTCTACGCTGTCCATGATGAAAAGCAACCTACTTGAATGTGTCATGGAATGGTCTAGGATCCAATCCAGGGCTGTTTCCTACTTTGTGCTTGATTGCTGCTGGAATAACCTTATTTTGGGTTTTGAATGAAGACAATGAATGAATAAAGTGTGTGTAAGTGTGACCTAAAATAGACCGGTGTCACATTCAGTGTTAATTCCTTCTGCTTCCTGGGACAAGGTGCACTGAATATTGTTACATTTTTCTCTCCCCTTACCTGAAGTTGTCACTGGCAGTGAACTTTCCATCAGTATGTACATCTAACAATCTGCCTGTCCTGGATAACCTGAAACAGACAGCATCCCTGGTCCCAACCAGGCCAGATTTTATAATACCTTTGTAAGTACACAATGAAACAGTACCAAACTTCACTAGATAAGCATATTAACTTGCATTCAATTTATGAGACAATCCAAAACTCACTCACTCACTGCATATGAGTTCATCGATTAAATAAAGTTTGAAGATGTGCTCTTTCAAAATTAGAAAGCTTTTCACCTGTGCAGGTGTAAGGCCCAATGTGATCACTGAAAATGAAACACAAACAGTGCAGTAGGTTGTTATTTCCAAGATTTGAAATTGGGGAAAAAAAAACCAAAACTTGTTGTTGGATAAAATCCTATTGGTTGAAACAAACCAGCATAACACTACAGGTATGTGCATTGTTTGCAGAATATTTCTTAACCGTTTTCCTAACAAGTATTTTCCATCTAACACAGGTGGCTTTCATTGAAGCAGAGCTACTTCTTTTATTTTTTGTTTTCATCTTTATAATAGTATAATTTTAAAAAAATTGACCGGCAGTGATCATTTTGCTCTATCATGTTTTTTTCTTGAAAAACAATCACAAATATTTATTTTTAGTCTGAAAACTGCATTAACCATTATAAAACATAAATATAGGGTTTATGAACTTGACAAAAATAAAAATCATTCATAATTTTGAGCAAGTTTTACTTTTATACTCCACAGTATGCTTTCACATGTGAGGACATCATTTAACATTCTCTAGAAATGGAGAGTGTTCCTAACTTAATCTGTCTATCCAGGCTTTTAAAGCATTGAAGTCTTAGTGCAACATACTGTGTGAACCTAATAAGTTCATTACAAGTGTTAAAGATGTATCACAGCCAGTCTTGTTGATTACCTGAATTAATGTAACTGGAATAACTATAAAACAGAACAGCAAAACAATCTTAAATTGCATGTTTCCTCCTTGGCACTCAGCCTGTTGTTATAGAAGCACTTAAATAATATAATATATAACTAAGACAGATACAGTAGCTCTCCATGCCTTCATGTTCATTTTCTTATATTCTTACTCGCCAAGCTATTTAAGTAGGTGGATTTTTTTAGCTGTTTAGTTTAATAGTTGATATTTTATGCAATTCCTTCACAATAACAGGCAGCCACTTCATAAAATGTTAATCATAATGATGCATATTATTAATAGATGTTATATGTTTGCATGTGCAATAATCATTAATTTAACAAAGGACAAAAAAGATGATTCTGGAACACAAAATACTATAAGTAGCTCTACAAGTTTTTATTAGTCGTATTTCTCCTTCTTTTCTTAGAAATAGTATAAAAATGCTAAAGTCAGCAGAGGATTTCCCTGAAACATGTAATTTTGGGTTGTGTATTAAACAAGGCCACTTTAGTATATTGGACAAGGAGGCAACCAACATTGTGGTCAGAGATGCTTTGGCATATTTCAGTAGAGTATTAGAGGTTTTGAAATCTTTGCCTAAACATATAACTGAAAAAGAGCCGATGAGCAAGAAAAAAAAATAAAATTAAATATTCATTCAACAGACAATAATTGTGCCTCTAATGGCTCACATCACATTGTGATTTATACACTTGCAATGCTTTTGGAAAATGTCAGATCCAAAAAATGAAACTGCAGAGAAATATTAGTGAAATAATAACTAGGTTGTAGTTTCAAGTAGAATAATTGCTACCAAAAATATTGTTAACAAAAAAAGTAAATGGAAAACCAGATCTGGAAAAACTACATCTTTCTGATTTATGATCTGTATCCTTTGTAAACGAAAGTGTGACAGAATCTGACCTGAAGAAAGAAATTAATATATACCACCAACATAAACTCTCAACTTACTACCAGTGAAGCTACTGGAAATGAATTTTTTCCAATGAAAACATATTGGGCAGTTAAAATAATTGAGAACTACTACCTAAGTGATACAGTTTACCAATGACAGTGGTCAAATACTCATGGAAATGCTGATTATTAAATAGGAAGCAGACTTTTATAAGTTAGCTGTTTGCTAAATTATTATAATGCTAGCTATGCTACCCATCTAAGATGGGTTGAAATCCAAGTAATCAAAGTAGACCTCAGCATTAGCGTTTGCATTACACCATCTATTGGAATGTATTTTGTATTGCATGTAGTAATAAAATGCACTGCGTTTGTCATTCCAACCAATGGCACATCACAAACTGTTGTAGTAATGCAGTTTTTTCAACAAATGTTTGTGAAGTTCTATCTGTTAGAATGACAGAGAAATAGCAATTGGACAGACACACAGAAACACCAGACTTTATCCTTTTAACAAGATGGATTCAGTCACATTTTGCAAAATTAAGCATAATGAACATGGTGTGTTGCATTCTCTACTTCTGTTTCGTTCTCAAATTGCTTCATGTCTGTCTGTCATTGGCATAAAATATCACTAACATACTTTTTTTATTATTTTTTAATGTATTTGTTATATGTACCTCATTTTCACAAGCAAACAGTACTGCAAATATGTATGTATGCCAACAAAAATATCAATTTTTTTACATTTGAAAACAAAACGCTCAAATCTAACCTGATCCCAGAATGATACCAAGGAAATCAAGACATAGAAAAAATAAAAGATTTATTATAAAAAAAATAAGCTCAAGAGAGGGATCACTCAAGGTGAAAAGTAAACAAAAGATAACGTCTTTCCAGGCCGTCCTATATGTGCTTTGAACAATTGCATGCAGGGTAGGTTGGTCCACTTGTCCAACTCAATGTACCTCTTGTAATCAACCAGTTTCACACATTGTGTCTTTCTCTTTATGGACATTTGTCTGTTGTTCGTTGTGGGTAGTGAAAGAACATGAAATCACCACTCACTGAGCAAATTGGGTTAGTCAGGCTTTAACCCTCATTAGCAGGGATACCTCCAGCTTAGCCCCACTACTGTTATGAGAGTTCAGGGCAAACTTACAGTTGCTCTAAGGACACCAGGCTAGAGGTTCTTGTGTTGGACTCTGGTGTTTCTGCTCCCCTGAACCTTCAGTCGTACAACCCAGACAAATGTTAAGTTGTCTACCCTCTAGCACCTGTGGGAAAATAACTAATTTCTATCCAGGCTGCACTTTTTTTCTTTTCCTTGAAGGTTCCCCTGTTTTGTTCATCTGGGGAACTCCACAGATGTGCAGTGGGTAGCATCCCTGTGTAATGTCCAACTAATTAACCAGCACAGCAACTCAAACTACTTACCTGTATTTTCAGTCTGTATACCCTGAGCTTCTTGTAGAGTCCTAGTCCTGTGCTCTGCCATGTTATCCTGACTGCTATCCTAGCCATATACATTAATAGACACTTTTATCGGGTGCTTGCATTTCCTAAATGTTTTATAACCAATAAAACATATTAAAACCGAATGGAAAAGGAGAGAGATAAAAAGCAAAACCTAGTCTGTACATATTCCAGAGACAATAAAAACTTGAGGGCAACAGTCATTATAGAAAAGGTAGATTAAAACCTATCGGACTATGTCCAGCCCTGTGTTCAACACTACTGGGTTTTCCCCAGCATTAGTACAGACTGATGCTGATTATTTGAGTGGAATGACAAAGATATGATTTTGAATGTGCCACTGATATTGACACCTTCAATTTGAGGTCCTTTTCAAAGGTCAAGTGGTATTCACAACATCACCATAAGACAAAAAAGAGGTGTAAGACGCTAAGGGTCGCTATCAACCCTTTAACCCCAACAAACATATATATTGGACACATGTTAAAAGCACCAAGAAGGTATTTAATCATTTTCTTCTTTTTATAGTGTCCAGAAGCACCTCCACCACAATTAACAGGCAATACACTATAATAATCACAACATACGTAAACACTATTCTTTCCTCCACATCTCCCAGTAAGCTCTGTCCTACTCCTCCCAACTCCGGTTTTCTTGCTGGATCTTTAGCAGTCCTTTATATAGTGCCCAGCCCAAAAGAGCTTCTGTTCTTCCTCCCACATGACATGACTTCCAGGTCAGATGGCTTTTTTCTTCAGCTCGGAAGTAGTTCAGGGCTTCTGTCCATATGACTTGGGAGTACTTCCGGGCTCCTCTGGTCCTCTCACAGCTCCTCCTGGCGGCATCCACGGTACCCAACATGGCTAAGAAACCGAACTCCTAGTTCCAGGATGCCCTGCGGGAATCCGGGGCACCGTTACATTCCAGGGGAGCTACCATCTAGCGTTTTGAGGGAGGCAGTGTCCAAAAGCAGCTGTCCCCCCCCGCATCCTTCCATCCTCAGAACCGGGTTTAGCTGCCGGCTGTCATGAATAGCCTGAAAAAAAAAGGTCACTCATAATTATTTCCATAATTATTTAAAAAGAAATCTGAATAGTCTCATCAGCAGCTAAAACTAAAACAGTAACAAATACTTTACTAAAATAATGGGGATAAAGGTAAATTTAAAACTTCAGACTGATGGGCCATTCTTACGTTATGAAGTAGATTATTAAAGAATGAGAGGGCGTGTTTAGTATAACATCCCATTATATTCAGAAGAATAAAAAATCAAAGTTTTTTTTGGGCAGCACGGTGGCGCAGTGGTAGCGCTGCTGCCTCACAGTTAGGAGACCCAGGTTTGTTTCCCGGGTCGTCCCTGTGTGGAGTTTGCATGTTCTCCCCGTGTCTTTGTGGGTTTCCTCCGGGTACTCTGGTTTCCTCCAACAGTCCAAAGACATGCAGGTTAGGTGCATTGGTGATCCTAATTGTCTCCTGGTGTGTGTGTATATGTGCCCTGCGGTGGGCTGGCGCCCTGCCTGGGGTTTGTTCCCTGTGTTGGCTGGGATTGGCTCCAGCAGACCCTCGTGACCCTGTAGTTAGGATATAGCGGGTTGGATAATGGATGAATGGAAGGTTGTATTTTAATGTAAAAAATTTTCCAAAATTTAGTTTTTATCAGGGCCACTTGGGAAACGATACCCTTAGTCACTGCATTCCAATGATATAATAGCAGAGAAAGAATGGAGAATCAAGTGACAGCTCCCTCCTTATCATGCCATAAACAAAAATGTAATTAATAGTGCAAAAATTCACAAACAGCTTTGATTATTTATTTATTGCTGCATGCACATACTGACTGAAGACTATGGGACAGAACCAGAATCTAAAGAAAACATTTTTTTTATGAAGGAGATGGAATGCCACAATACTGCGTGAGAAAGGTAAGATTTAAATAGCAGTGCATTGTTGCCAGGAATGGGTGAAGCATTTGGGAAAAGAGCAACAAAAAGTAAAGTGAAGACAGCAAAAAGGACAAAAAGAGAAAGGTGTGACACATAAGAAGGGGGCAGGACAAACAGACATCTAACTTATTTGGACTTCTCCTTATGACCCAGAAAAGGGGTCATGGAAGAACATAATTTTATATTTTGCCTTCATTGAATAAATGTCAGACATAATTTCTAGACACATGCAAAAAAAGCAGCTCCCATTTGACTTTATCTGTTCTTTTAGTCAGTAATGCAACAACAACTCAGATGCAGGTTCAATTTCACTATAAATGCTACATTTTCAGTATTATCATTAAGACTCTTTCACAAATATGACCAGATAAATTCAAAGGTTAATCATACCATCAATCCATTGACATTTATATGTTCAGACATATGGGGGTGACACTGTAATTTCTATTGCAATAGACATATGCGCATTTGGAAGTTCTACGCAAGATAGGATAATAGCAATCCTGAGAGCTGTGTTAAATAATCTGTAACAGTTTAATCCATAACTTATTTTTTGTAAAAGACAATATATTGCTAAATAGTAAGCCTAAAAACAGAATAACAGTAGGATACAGTAAAGATCCAAACAGTGGTGCAACTGTATTTGTACCGTCTGAAGCTCAGTTCCACCTCCTTTCCTCACTTCCCTTGATGACAGAAGCAACGACTGTAAAGGAGACAGAACATAGCCTTGTCTGGTCGTAACCTGGCTCAAAACTGTACTTCTTTATTATGGAATCTGTATAATTTTTTTTTCAAATAACTAACTTTGGAAAAAACAAATGTTCATTAAACCATAGTGTCAGACTTCAATATTCACATGTTATTGTTAGAGTAACCTACATCTGGTTCACTCAAATGATTGAATGTGCATCTTAGTTTTCTGACATTGTTAACTTCAAGGTATCAAAATTAGAATTTAAATCTCCACCAGGGACTTCTTTGCAAATTGTGCTACAATTACCAACAAGCACTCCACAACCAATAACTAAGAATATAACTTTGATCAATTCAGTTTTTTCATCACTTGATTGGGATCTGCTGTCTATGAAAGATCTGCTGTCTAGGACAGCTTTCAGCCCCTAAAAGCCTATTTGAGCTCCTTTTAAACTACATAATATTGTCAAGTACTATTTAAAAAACATTTTACTTATCCTACTAGAATATATAAATGCATTCTACTATTGCTTCTATTTTTGAATATAACTCACTGTTACAAAAATATTTAATGAACAGAATGTCATAATTAACTCTTTGATGAATCCCTAGAAAATTTAAAAATGCTCCAGTTTTAAACACATGTTAAATAAATTTGCAAACACTCTGAATGTTACACCATACATACATTTGCTTCCTTGTTGTATTCTTCTCTTATTTTGCACTTTGGAAAACTTTTGCCTTATTCCTTTGTCTTGGACACCCTAGCCATAATTTGGACTCTGATTTTTTTAAATAAATTATTTTATTTTTACTAAAATGTCTGCATTATTGTGGGCTTTTAACAGACTTTATAGAGCAGTGTTAATGCACAGCGTTCCTCAGGACAACCTCTGAACTTCAAAAGTCATGCTGCACAAGCTCCCTTCCTAGTTGGTGCACAAGTCAGCATGTATCAGACAGTTGTGCATAAAACAAGTCAGATTTAAAATATGAACAATCTGGAATGTATACTTATACTTAAAGTTTCGTTTTTACCAGTTAGTTTTCTTTGAAGTGAAATATATATAGTACATTGCCATAAAAACATAATAGAGGCATTTGCAATAGCAGTAGCCTTAAGGAGCAATCTGTATTTGTAAAGATCTATCCTGCTACATAAGTGTGTAGTTAGTAAAAAATGATATAAATATTTAATTCAAGTTAAGGGTCAGTTAAGGTCTTTGGTGACCACAGATGCGTCATCGTGTCTCCAGCTTTGTCCTAACTCTGTTTGCACATGATAGGTTAAATACTATCAAATTTCATATTTAATTCTTGTTTCCTGAGTCAGAAAGTTTTCCATCTCTATGTCACAGCAGTAGTTGTTGCCTGTAGTGCTGTTTAGCCATAAAAAATAAAACTGCATGAGAGGAAATTTACAAGGTCTGTATTTCAGTTCTTTCCAGAATAACAAAAATAAAAATTCAGTTCCTTTCGTGGAATACTATGACAATGCCACGGTGCTATTTCTGCACTCTTTTATTTTGTGGTGCTTTATCTAGCTACTGTTAATCATTGCTAGGCAGCATACATAAATAAAGAAAAATCAGTACAAGTTTTACTCATCCTTCACCTTTTACTGTTTCAAATTTTTTATCATATACAGTATGTTGAGCATATACAGTATTAGCTAATTTAACCTTGTATATTTAGTTACCATCTCTTGTTACATTCTATTTATTCAACACAGTTGCAACAAATCTAGTGAGTACTACAACAAAGAGTTTGCTTGTGGCAGGTGTTTGAATTCAGTTTTTCAGTCTACAATATTAAACATATTAAGCACAATAACACGCCTTCAAACAAATACATATGATATTTTACCTAGATGGCCTTAGCCATCCAGGTGGGCTGGGCCCTGCCCGGGATTTGTTCCTGCCTTGCACCCTGTGTTGGCTGGGATGCTCCAGCACACCCCCGTGACCCTGTGTTAGGATATAGCGGGTTGGATAATGACTGACTGACATTAGCCATCCATGACAGAATGGGCAGTTAAAGGTTCCAATGGGAGGAAATACAGTATTTTGATTAATTACTGTAAATATCCAAAGAAGCTACTGGTATAAAACCTTTATAACAGGGGTCACCAACTCCGGTCCTGGAGGACCACCGTGGTGGCAGGCTTTCATTCTAACCCTTTTCTTAATGAGTGACCTGTTTTTTCTGTTAATTAATTTCTTTTGAACTAATTTTAATTAACTTGTCCTTAAAGACTCAATCCCCTTAATTGTTTCTTTTTCCTTAATTAGCAGCCAAACAAAAATGAGATACAAAACAAGCCAAAACAATTGTGTCCATCATACAATATTTGAAAATAAAGAAAGATGAAGATCTCAGGAATGTCGATCTGCTCAGGTCCCCAAAACATTTTAACAGTGCTCTTGGAAAAGAGGGCAGCAACAAACCACAAAATTAAAGAATGGTTTTAATCAACAACAAGAATTGGCATCTCATTAAGCAGGAGGCTGGAGTGAAATTGGTTGGTATTTGAGACCCTGACTTAGTTGGTTTTCTGTTGGCTCACTCACTTCTTACTTCATTTTTGTTTGGGTGCCATTTAAGGAAAGAAATGAAGCAATTCAGAGGATCAAATCTTTAAAAAGCAAGTCAATTAAAATGAATTCACAAGAAGTTAATTAACAGCACAAACAGGGCAGTCATTTAAAAAAAGGGTTAGAATGAAAACCTGCAGCCACGGTGGTCCTCCAAGACCAGACTTGGTGACCCCTGCTTTAGAACATCTGCTAAGGACAGGGTTGCAATTGTACTTCATGCATTGTATTATTAAAATGCTGAGCATAGTGTACAGTGCCAATTTTATTCCAAGAAAATGTTCTTCTGCCAAGGACCATGACAAACTAAGTACCAGTTCAGTATTACTTAATGCATGGGTGTTCGGACTTTAAGAAAGCTAGCTACAGAAAGACAACACTTATGTTTTTTTTTTGTTTTTTTTTGGAGTAAAATCCTTTCCAGGAAATTGACACCTGGAAATTAAGTTATAACTGAAAGGGAGTACATTAAACTAGCAAACACTAATGCAAAATAAAGAGGATTAAGTTGACATAAGCTCAAAAATACACAATGGTACAAGAAAGCCTGAGAGGCTGGAAACTGAGACCAGGAAAACACACAAAGGTGAACACAGATACAGTTTAGACTAGCGGCTTTCGACCTTTTTGACTTGTGGACCAAAAGAAGAGTGAAAAAATCTTTTTGGGCCAGGGAGATGGAAAATATAAAACTATACAACTTATTTATGCTCTATAATTATTTGTCCAGCAAGTAATTGAAGTGCCAGGACTCTCTTTTGAGGTCTGATTTCTTAATAGAAAACAGATTATAGCATCCAGATTTAGTAACACCAGATTTGAGATCTGGTTTGGTCTCCTTGGAGTATTGATGATCCAGATTTAAGGCTAAGGAAGTTTCCTTGTTAGGTTACAAGTAAACCTAACAGTAGGAAAGATCATTATGTAATTTTTGAAATGTTATTTGAAAAGTGTTCACATTTTCTTAAAACATGCCCCAAGAATTCATAATTGTGGAGCAGTAAAAATATTCTACAGATCAGCAGTTGGGAAACACTGGTTTAGACAACTATTTTAAATACTATGCCTAAATATCAAAAGGATACAAAAAAGTGATAAGATAGCAAGGGGTAACAGTTTTCTTATCAATGAGAGATTTGAGAGTACAGTATAACTACCAGCCTTTGGCACCAAGGTTACCATTTAACCTTTGAGTTTAGTTAATAGACAGATAACTAAACATTAATGTTTGCAATTAAATTAATACACGGACATCTTTGTCCAGTGGGCGGCACAGTGTCAAAGTGGTAGCACTACTGCCTTGCAGTAAGGAGACTTGGGTTCACTTCCCGTGTTCTCCCGTGTCTGCGTGGGTTTCCTCTGGGTGCTCTGGTTTCCTCCCACGGTCCAAAGGCATGCAGGTTAGGTGCATTGGCGATCCTAAATTGTCCCTAGTGTGTGGCTGGTGCCCTGCCAGGGATTTATTTCTGCCTTGCTCCCTGTGTTGGCTGGGATTGGTTCCAGCAGACCCTGTGTTAGGATATAGCGGGTTGGAAAATGACTGACTGACTGACATCTTTGTCCATGTGTATTGAACACATCATCCATGCTTTTGTTTAATTTATATATTCTTAATCTTTGATTGAATGGCTATCTTCTATTTTTTCGGAAGGATCCAAGATGGCTGGAATGGATGTCCCTATGCAATAAATCATATTAAAAATGTTATTCTATCTAATGAGGATTACAGTATTGGCATTACTAACAAAAACATTTCTTCTTCTTTTTTTTTCATCTTTACCTGTGCATTTCTATGCTATTTTACTCCTTGGCTTTAAGAGAGTACTACAGTATTCTATAAAAGATGTCTGCACGGAAAATGACCAGTGTTAAGGTATCTTTTAAACATTTCCATATCTACACTTTAAGTATTAATTTGTCACTGGGCATTTTGCTATGTTTTAGTGAAAACTAAAAGTAATATTATTTTAATAAATCATTTCCCTAGCATTTAATTTGGATTTTTTAAAATTATTTGTTCTCATCATTAACATATCTTTTTTAATGTACCCAGCTAAGTATTCTTTCATTTCTCTTTTGTGGTCTTTTTACCTTTTTTTTAAACTTTGGGTTTTTGACTTTTGTTTTTTTTGCATTTGTTAGTAGGACTTTCTTTTGATTTTATTTAATAGTTCTTTTTTTTTAGCTTTTGAAAACTTTGTGCTCTTTTTCTGGCCTTTGAACATATTAATTCTTGATTACTTTTTAACTTAGATTTGAATTTTTATTCTTTAGTTTCTTGTTTTCTGTTATTTTTAACACTAGAATCCCTGAAGCCTACGAAAAAACTCATAATCCTGGGACACCTTAAATTCCTTTGCACCTCTCCATCAGCATGTTTTGTTTTGCAAATGTGTCAATCAGCACACGCAACAAGCAGCCTGCTATCCCTTCCCCCCAACAGACAGAGCTGAGTCCGTCGCAAAATTCTCAGATCTCATGTCTCTTTATCTGGGAGCGAGGTGCCTGGAGTTGTATAGAGTAAATAATATATTGTTATTTGGAACACATGAATTTCATGTGTGTTCCGTGTCTACAGCGATCTATGTAAGTGCAGGATGACTGCTGAACACATAGCTAAAACAGAATTTTTTTCCATGTTATACTAATAATGATATGAATTGTATAATGTGTGAAAACTTTAGACCAAATATCAAATAAGCATGTGTGCTTTTATTCAAGAATATAATCAAAGAAAAAAAAATAATTCGATTTTCATATTGCTGTTAATGAGTTAACACTAGAATTACCAAAGCCTTACCAAAGAACTATATTGTCTCTTTCTTCAGTTGTGTAATAGAAACCACAGCATAGAGAGAACTGTGTGCATTGCAACAGGCACACATGTCATAAATGTAGAAAGGACAGTCCTTGTGTGTGTGTGAACTGTTAACATTTGAATTTGATGACTGCTTATAGCGCTGAACTGACCTCTCTGTATTATTCTTTCCTCTACATGTCCTGGAGTACAAAAGAAACACCACCATACAGGAGCATGTGGGGACTGGCAAGATCAGGAAAAAAAAAAAAACATGCGGTCACTGATTACAACCGCAAGATGTTATGCGAATGCATATGAATAATATGAATAATGTTGCATCTGTGCCACAATGTTTTCCGAAATGTACTATATTTCTGTGATCCTTTTTGCTCTCGTGATGAATATGTTGGTCAAGGCTGCTGGAATGGAGTGCAGAGGCCCCTTGTCCAAGTCTGGGATCCGGCAGCCCTCGATCAGAGCCTTTATGGATGACTTGACAGTCACCACTACCTCAGTGCCTGGGTGCAGGTTGATTCTCCAGGGCCTGGTTAAGCTCATTTCTTGGGCTAGGATGAGCTTCAAGCCAACAAAATCCAGGTTGATGGTACTGAAGAGAGGGAAAGTGGTGGACAAGTTTCGCTTCTCAGTGGATGGCGTAACAATACCATCAATTAATGAGAAACCAGTCACTAGCCTAGGTAAAGTTTTTGACTGTAGCCTCAGAGATACTGCGTCAATACAGACAACGATCAAGAAGCTGGAAGCTTGGTTGACTGCAGTAGATAAGTCTGGTTTACCTGGCAGATTTAAGGCATGGATATACCAGCATGGCATTTTGCCACGGATTCTTTGGCCGCTGTTGGTGTATGAAGTGTCGATGTCTACAGTAGAGGCTCTGGAGAGGAAGATCAGCTGTCATCTCCGGAGATGGCTTGGCCTGCCTCGCAGTCTAACGAGTGTAGCACTATATGGCAGGAGTAATAAGCTTCAGTTTCCTATCAGCAGTCTGGAGGAGGAGTTCAGGGTTTCTTTTGTAAGAGAGGCCCTAGTCTACCAAGGCTCTGGAGATTCTAGAGTAACAGAAGCAGGTATTGAAGTGCGAACAGGAAGGAAGTGGAGAGCACAAGAGGGACTGGAGTTGTCAGAGTCTCGGCTGAGATACAGGGCACTTGTGGGTACAGTGGCAACGGGGCGAGCAGCATTGGGAGCAATCCCAAAGCCACAGTACAACAAGGCTCAGGGCAAGGCGAGACGAGAATTGGTCTTAGAGGAAGTCCGAGCAGGTGTTGAGGAGGTGAGGACCAGCAGGGCGGTGAGCATGCGGCAGCAAGGGGCATGGACGAGGTGGGAAGGAGCGCTGGAGAGGAAGATCACCTGGAACGACATCTGGAAGGCAGAGCCACAGCGTATTAAGTTCCTGGTCCAAGCTGTGTACGACGTGCTCCCCAGCCCAACCAACTTGCATGTTTGGGGCAAGAGTGAAGTTCCAACATGTCCACTCTGTCCTGGACGAGGGTCCCTGGAGCATATTCTGAGTAGCTACCCATCTGCCCTTGGAGAGGGCCGATACCGTTGGCGACACGATCAGGTCCTAAAGTGTATAGCAGAGACCATTTCACAGGCAGTGGCCAACAACAAATATGGTGGCAGCCAGAGAAGAATTGCCTTCATAAGGGCTGGTGAGCAGGCGCAAGCAAAGCAAAAATCAACTAGCCTCCTTTCATCTTCAGCAGACTGGGAGCTGCGGGTTGACCTGGGCAGGCAGCTCAAGTTCCCGGAATTTGTAACATCAACCTCATTGAGACCCGATATAGTTTTAACATCTGCATCGTCCAAGCAAATCTTTTTGTTGGAACTGTCAGTCCCATGGGAGGACCGCATGGAAGAGGCAAACGAGCGTAAGCGGCTCAAGTACCAGGAGCTCATTGAGGACTGCCGAAGAAAGGGTTGGAAGGTTTGCTGTGAACCTATAGAAGTAGGGTGCAGAGGCTTTGCCGCTCGATCCCTGTGTAAGATCTTTGCCAGGCTTGGAATCACAGGAGCTGCAAAGAGGAGAGCCATTAAGTCTATCAAAGAAGCCGCAGAAAGAGCCTCAAGGTGGATTTGGATCAAGAGGTCCGCAAAGTGGGCCAGTGCTGTGGGACACAAGTTGGGGCGTGATCAACCCCAGCTGGGTCACCTGAGAGAGGGTGTCTGATGTTGTGAGACCCGAAACACCTGATGATCTTAGGAAACATCACTGATGATGTGTCCCAGCGCATCCAGAGATGTATCTAAGTACTGTACTACAGGTCATAAAATGAATAATTCCAAATATCATACTTACCTATGTCTATGGGGTTTTTTTTGTCAGTGTGGCTTTGACATCATGGATAATAAGGTGCATACTAATTCAGCTTGAGCAGGAACACTCAATAAAATTGAATAAAAACAAATCAAGTGACGGTGAGATACAAAAAAGGCAGATTCACCAGCGTTTGTGTGTCAGCTTTTATCCATCCAGATCAGAGAATGTCCAGTTCCATTGTCTCAAAACACCACTCACATCTAAAGTTATTCCCAGTTTCAAATAAAGACTAACAGCATCAGGTCCCTAGGTGGGTAGTGGGACGGTCGTATGTATTGTGATCATGACTGAGAGAGTAAAAGTGAAAAAAAAAGCTAACTTTTACAAGTACTACAAATGTACAGCAGCTGTTACAGATGCAAAGCAAATGTATGTGTTTATTGTATAATACTAACAATAAGAGCAGCTCACTACTCAAAACGGTAAATATACGAGGCAGTCAAGATTGAACCGGGGACTCTTGATTACAAGTCAGCAATTCTTACCGCTAAGCCATGGAAGCTGATGTATCATCCTTGAACCTTTTGTGAAAGTGCTTATTTGATATTTGGAATTCAGGCTTCACACATTATATACAGTAGTTTATGCCTACATTTTGTCATTTATTACTAAAATATGAAAAATGTTTCTGTTTTAACAATGTGTTTACACACATTATTGCAGAAACGGAACACACATGAAATGCATGTGGTCCAAATAATGATCTATTATTTCCACTCTAAAACTCCAGTACTTCACTCCCAGATAATCAAGGTGTGAGCTGGGAGAACTTTGTGCACGTTCTGCAGTGGCAGGGGGATGGAATAGCAGGCTGCTTACTGCTTGTCTTTATTGGCACATTTACAGGACAAAAGATGCTGACGGAGAGGTGCAAAGGGATTTAAGGTGGGCTGGATTTATGAGTTTTTTCGTAGGTGTATGTAATTCTAGTGTTAAAAACTCAAGCTCAAATGTCAATTTATAGGATGTTAATATGTATTCTTAAATGGTGTAGAGGTAAGCACTGTTGCCTTTTAACCCAAAGGTTCTGGGTTCGAGGCTGGGCACTCCATGTTTTGAGTAGTGAGCTGCTATTATTATTTTCTATAATATAATAAAAACATACATTTGATTTGAGTCTGTAACACCTGGAGTAAATTTTGGCTACTTGTAAAAGTTAGTGCTTGCTTTTTTATTATTCACGTTTACTCTCTCAGTGACGTTCACATGGTACAACGAACTTGCCTCTCCCTCTCTGAGTTGATGGCATTTATCTCCATTCTTTTCAGAAGAGCAGTGACGACCACAGTTACTGCTGTGGTTGATGCCTGTTCAGAACTATTTATTGTATTGGCAATCAAAGATACGATGTCCCATGACTGATATCAGACTACCATCCAGCATTTGCACTTTGACAACAAAGACACCCGTGTAGAACGTGTGAAAAATGACAGATTTGCTGCGATCTTGGACATCTGGCAACATTTTGTTGAGAACTGTGTTTTGAGTTGCAACTCAGGGCAATGACTTTCCGAGTCTGTGGTCATAAAGTTTATGGAGCCATTTCTGGACAAAGGCAGAACCGTAACAACAGACAGCTTCTTCACAGCAGCACAACTCTGCTTGGCACCATAAGTAAAGTGGGAATTCCACCTGTAGCTACTGTCACTTTAGTACATGAGCAATTCGCCATGCTAGTATTTAGATCTGGCAGTGCCATGCTGGAGGTGTATGTGCCCAAAAAGAAGAAGCCTTTGATTTCAGTCTGTAACAACCAGTGTAAAGTTTTGTTACCTGTAAAAGATATAAGCAGACACAAAAACTCTGGTGAACCATGTCTTCTTGGTATCTTGTTGTCACTTTAATTTTTTGTTATTCAGTTTTATTCTTGAATAAAAGCACCCTTGTTTCATTATACTGTGAGACATGCCTGGACACCACCAGACTGACGCCGCATCTTTATACACAAACACATGTTTATTTACAGTTCCGCACAGCACACTTTGCTCCCAGCACCAATCACCCCTACTCTGGGATTTTCTTTAAATGTCCGTGGACCGCCTTTTCTCTCTCCACGGGAGCCTCGTCCTGCTCCCATTCCCGACTCTATCTCCCAAACTGTAGGGAGGCGGCCCCTTTTATTCCCACCTGGATGTGCTCCAGGTGCTCTGTCTGATGACACTTCCTTGTGTGGCGGAAGTGTCATGAGAACACTCGGAAGCACTCCGGGCATCCCTGGAAGGATCATCCTCCATGTTCCCGGGTGTGGCGGAAGTAGATGTTTCCCGGGCCCTCTGAGACTTGGGGCACCCTCTGGCGGTGGCCACGGGCCCCAGTGGGCTTCAACCTCCTTGCTCCTCTTCCTGTGGTCCTCTCCCGATCCAGGGCGGTTGCCTCTTCGTGGCCCGGAGTTCCTTCCAGGCGTCCTGGCTGGGTCTGGTCCCCAGCCGCTTGTGACAATACCTTTGCAAAAGTGTTTATTTTATATTCCAGTAACTAACTGAATGAGATCAAATCTGTCTCTGCCTCTCTCTCGCACACACACACACACACACACACACACACACATTCATACATGAAAACATCACTATTTGAAAATGCTATGCCATTTGAACATGAGTTGTCACTTTAACATGTTTTTTTTTTCGATCTTGCCTGCACTGCATTTTTAGTACCATGCACCATAATGTGGAGTACAACCAAGATCGAAAAAAGACATTGCAGTGGCACAAAAGTCATTAAGATGCTTGAGTAGTGCAGAGTAGAGTTTGGGACAAAGATTCACTGGAGGAAAGGCAAAGGAATAGGCAAAACTAAACAGAAAGAGAAGTAAAGATGAGAGGTAAGATGGGACAATGGCTTCCAGTAGGTTTGGAAAAATGGAAGAGCCACTCCACTATAGATAAAGAGAAAGCTGTAGAAGAACACCAGGTTTTGATTTTGCAATATTTTTGTACATTATATTTTCCCTTTGTATAAGCTACCCTGTATGCTTTATTCATTAAATTAAACATTATTTTTAATTTATGTGGATCTATTGATATTACATTACATGTAGGAAGTTCACAACAAATTTACAACATGCTTCACGCAACAGAGCCCTACTGTTAGACATAGCTTTATTCTTGATCCTCAAAAATTAATTGTCTTCTTGGCAGAAAGTGACTTTGGAGCAACTCACTAAGCAGGCACAACACAAGACAGAAGTACAGCTGGCTACTGAAAGCATGACACAAAGTCATTCCAGTTTTTGGTTTGTTTCATAAGTATCAAGTTTCTAATACAGTCATCCATTTACCACATATTTTTCATCAACTTTAAATCAACAAAGTGCTTTTCACAGATGAAACTATTTGTAATGTCAGTGGAAACATTGCAGGACATATAAAACATACAAGTATATTTAAAAGACATGATGCGCACTGTAGATCCCAGCTGTTATGGCCTAGGCTTAAATGAATTCCTTGACTTGTGGCTGATGAAGCTTCTAATTGTCTTCATTGTCACTACTCCCCTCTTTTCCGTTTTCTGTTTTTCACAAGGGTGTTTTGTGTCAGAAGGTAACGTGCATACAGTACTTGTAAATGAATAAAGGTTACAGCTTATTCGAATGCTGAAAAGGAAAGAAGTTATTGAAACAACATTTTGGCTTTATAACCATAATGAAGTTTTTTCCTGTTGTGTCTATAACTTCTTTCTTTTTCATCATGAACAATTCAGAAATACACACAGGACACTTCACCCCAATTAATGTCCAGTTTGGGAAGGAAAAAAAGGAGGAAGAAGTTGAAAAATGTCACTTGTGACGTGGAGTTGCCTTTTGCTTCCAGTGGGAGCTGGAATCCATCTTTGTTGGAAGCTAGGCTCCAAATGAATGCTGACTGCTTGCATAGATGATAGGAAGTGGAAGTATTAGTCTTAGCGACGTCTGGAATGGAAGTGATGTCAAAAGCCTTCAGTAAATGGAAACTGTATTAGTGGCAGTGTCACACCAAAACATTCCCCATATTTTTACTTTGTTCAACACCTGTAAGTAATTTGTGACACTCACATCCGTATATGTACGCATATATGTGTGTGTATATATATATATATATATATATAAATATATACAGTATATATAGTGAAAAAGGTGCTATATGCCGCCCGACCCAACACAGATTCACACTGAGGCACGTGTAAAATACAAAGACTTTTTATTTTTCTTCGTCTGTGGGCTATGCCTTCCCTGTACCCACAGACACAACACAGTCCCAAGCACACACACAAATAAATCACACACTTTCCTTCTCTCTTCCACCACCACTCCTCCTCAAGATTTATCCTCCTCCTCCTGATTCTGGCTGCTGAGTGGTGGTTGCTGGCTCCTTTTATAGTTCACCAGGTGCTCCAGGTGCTTGATCACCGAGTTCTGGCTGAACTTCTGGGTGTGAATATGTTGCCCAGTGGGGCTCAGGAGTCCCAAATACAGCACCCCCTGACGGTGCCTGTAGGACCCAACAGGGCCGCACCCAACTCCAATTCCCATGGAGCCCTGTGGGAAACCGATGCACTGCTCCAACACAGGGGGGGCGGCCATCTACCGTCCAGGGGGAGGTATTGCACTGTCCAGGGCTGCTCCCCCTGAATATAGTGTGCAGGGGTGTCCAGGCTGGGCATGGACCCCAGCCGCCTGACACAATATATATATATATATACTGTATATATACAAGGTGAGACACAATAATATCTGGATTGGTAAAAAAAAATATTTGTTGATGAATTACAGCATTCTAAACATTGTCACCTTCTATATACTGCCCCTTCCAATCTCTACAATGCTCCATACATATCTTCCATTGATTGAAACAATGCTGGAAGTCTTCTTGCTTGAGGCTCTTCAACAGGCTTGCCGTTTTTGTCTTCACTTCATCCATTGAAGAAAAATGTGCTCACTTCAGGTCACTTTTGATTTTTGGGAACAAGTAAAAATCACAGGGAGCTAAATCGGGTGAATAGGGAGGATGATTGAGGACACAAATGTTTTTGTCAGTCAAAAACTGCTTTATGGAAAAAGAGAAAATTTGTGACAAATTTGATGTTGATTCGCTGTTCAGTTTTTTCACCTGACATTATTGCGGCAACTCGTGTAGTGATTGTTGTGCAAATACTGACTAGGCTATTCACAGGATTTGAGAGGGCGTGTAGTAGGGGATATAGTTCAATGATTCACATCTGGCCCAACTCCAGACGGTTTTCCAGAAGAGCCCTGTGTCTCACCTCGTATATATATATATATATATATATATATATATATATATATATATACATGAGGTGAGAAGGGCGTTCAAAACATTTTCTGCACTTTTTTTTCACTCTAATTATTAAGAATTTCAAAAACAAAATTACATCACTTTTCTACTTAGTCACCTTCCTTTGCGATACAAATATCCCAGTGTCGTAGCAACTTTTTAATGCCATCAGCAAAAAATGTTTTGGTTGAGTGGATAGCCACTGATGAAACCCACTGCTTTCACATCAGGGTTCTTTCTTCATTCCTCATGGATGTTACTGTAGCTGGACGTCTGGAGTGCTCTGCATCCTTCACACTAGTACAGCCATTTTCGAACATTTCAATCCACTGATAGAAAACGCTATGACAGAAAACTTTATCCCCATACTGAGCACACATGCAGAGATGAATTTGTGCTCCCAGCACACTTTCTGCCCACAAAAAGCGTATGACAGAACACTGTTGCTCTTTGGTGCAATTTATAAGTTTCACAGCCATCTTCACCACAGGGTGGCAACTCTTACACTAAACTGCAAGTCAGCTGGCTTGCCAGACAGAACTAGTCACATGAAACTCTCAGACATGACCTATTACTACTCCTCCCGCCTTCACTATTTCCAGTGAAAATATAGAAGTGCAGAAACTTTTAGAACATCCCTCATATATATATACACACACACATCTATATATATAAAATTCTTTTCGCGTTTGAAACGGAAATTATGTATGACCATGCGAAGCAGAAATTACGTATGACCACAGAACATATTATAATACAGGAACTAATCACTTTGTTTGTGGACGCCATTTTTATATTGTCGTTACGAATTGTTATTATTTGTGTGAGAGTTATTTTACTGATATTGAAAAGAAGTAAACACGTCGCCCTCTCCCAGCCCAACTCTCTGGACTCCAGCACTGAGACGTCCGCCGCCAAGTGACTGTTTGCGGAAACTGCCAAATTCTAACATTTTTTAATTGCCAGTACTTGATAGTAGAAGAGATGAAGAAAACAGCTTTGCGTCTTTCTACTTTTTAACTGTGCCGAGCTGTAAAAGACCGCCTTCAGCGGCGAGGGGTCGTGACAACAAAGTGGACACCTGGAGGTGCGGAATGTCGGGCTGCTCCGTCGAGAGTTTCCGTTTCGGGCGGCGTCCTCTCTTCTCACACAGTTTGTGACAAGTCCTCCTCGGCTCATGGTAGAGTGGAAATCTTTGTGAATGAGTGGTATCAGCGCCATCGAAGCAAAACTCTCTTTGTAAATTGCGCTGCACGACTACGTACTGTCCCTTAAGGTGAGTTCAGGTCACTAAAACCCCACAACATTCAAGGTTGCTTTTGTGATGAATTCTTTTAAGATAATGGAGGGTTTACATCTAAGAAGATGTATCGACCTCTTCATGTTAAGTTTTGGACTTGGGAATAGTTTGGACCTTCTGCCCGTTAAGGGCAGCGTCCACATTTCTCAGAATAATTTTTCTCTTAAAATCACAGGCACGTAGTTCAAGGTTGTCAGGCAGAAATTTGCAGGATCGCATAGAAAATGTAATTTCTATACCACAGTGGTCATGTAGTGCCTTTCACAAGGGATCTGCTACCGAGAGATGATCCAAGTACATTTAAGCTGCTGTTAGTGCTACTTACCTGTTGTGTTATAGCGCCTTTAAAATGTACTTTACCCGAAACCACTCCAGTACTGCTCAATGTATCTTTACTTCTTACATGTTAATGATATACTGTTTAATAATTTATATACTACATTTAATTTTTTTCCCTTGCACTCAGTGAGCGAAGCCACTGGGTAATCAGCTAGTATATATATATTGTGGTCTCCGGCCGGGGCTGGAGCCCGGCCGGGACGCCCAGGAGGACCAGAGGAGGGCTTGTGCCTCCTCCAGACAGCGAGGGGGCGTCCGTCCTGGTTATGTTGGGGGCCTCGGGTACAGGGCTTGGAAGCCCAGCCCTGTAGGGACCCGTGGCCACCGCCAGGCGGCGCCCCGATGCCAGAGTATCCAGTGTGGGACCCGGTCGGGGCTGGAGCCCGGCCGGGACGCCCAGGAAGACCAGAGGAGGGCTTGTGCCTCCTCCAGACCATGAGGGGGCATCCGTCCTGGTTATGTTGGGGGCCACGGGTAGAGGGCTTGGAAGCCCAACCCTGTTGGGGCCCGTGGCCACCGCCAGGCAGCGCCCTGGTGCCTGAGGAACCCTGGAGTCCAGCACTTCCACCACAGCAGGAAGTGCTGGGGGGAAGAAGACAAGGGACACCCGGACGGCTTCCGGGTGCGCAGCTGGCACTTCCGCCACACAGGGGTGTGTCCAAAGGGGAGTGCCGGGAAGCAGCTGGAGCCCATCCGGGTCTTTATTTAAGGGGCCGCCTCCCTCCAATCAGTAGCGGAAGTCGGGTGGAAGAGGACGGAGCTGAGAGAGAGAGGACGGGAGGCGGCCAGGATATATACAGCATATAAATATGCTGTAACAAGCTTCTAGGCAGGAGAGACAGAGAAATACTAAACCAAATAAGCAATTTGAGCCCTTAGATAAACAGAAGTTATTATTGTTTTATATTACAGCAGGCAAACTACTCAACCCTTTCTCTGAAATACAAACTTCCCTTCTATTAGTGGGCCTTCAGGAACGTCTCCAAAATGGCAAATGGACACCCAAACAGCAGAAAAGACATTTCTTCCTATTTTCTTCTATGAGTTCATGCATGGTCATAGCAGCTTGCACACCAGCTGAATTTTGTTTTTTTGTAATAACTTTATTTCAAGAAAGTAACATAATATACAATCATGCAGATAAAATCTGCAGAAATAATACAACAAATAATAATAAAATAGAAGATCAGGGAAAACAACAGGGAACCCCTACCAGAGAGAAAGAAAGCAAAGCCAAGAGCAAAGGAGAAAAAAACGGGGAAAATATCCTTTTTCACCAGCTAACCTCTGGTCAACATATCATAATTTTCTCTTTTTGGTATATAGATTCTTAGGGCTCATGCTGCTCCACTCTTTCTATAATAGTGCAGCTTCTCCTTGATTATTACATTAGTACTTTGGTATCCCTAAGTAATCATGGTGCCTCCATTTTCCTTTAGGTCCTTCTCACATAGACTGCTCCTTGCTCGTACCTCCTGCTGCTCACCAAACCACAGCACCGGGAGCAGTGCTCTTATGTAACGCACAATTGGCATGAGGTGCCAAGATCATGTACAATGCTCTCTAGAGCTACTTTAAAATATACAGTTGCTTAATACAATTGGTGTGCACTTCTAAACCAACTAAGTTGCTGCAGACATACTGGATACAGCATATCATACAGGCATACTGTGGAAAAGTAAAGAAGTTTTCATTTTATTTGACCAAAAATGACAACTGAAAAATGATAGAATACAAATGACTTTGACTGTGGTATAATTGTGGGTTCCAGAGGTGATGCACCCAGTATCTCAGAATCAGCATTCCTCCGGGGATTTTCACTTACTATACTCCATATAGAGTGTACAGAGAATTTAGTGATGAACAAAAATAATCCTGTGAGTGCCAGTTCTGTAGATAAAAACCCTGAAAACACTGTAATTCAAAGTTTAAAAGTACAAATGCACTGAACAGGAAAACAAATTGCAAATGGCCTACACATGACTTACCCTTACAGCCAACTGAAATTAATCAAACCAACTTTCCAGTTGACATCCTGATTATGGAAAAATAACAGTTCATAGAGAATGTTGTTCAGGGAAGTTTGATGGTAAAATACAATAGTGAAACATGTTCATAGGTTTACATGGCCATTATTGTCACATGTGTAGAGGACAGGGCATTCAACATGCATTACGTCGCCACTCTCTGGCATCAAGGTTAATGATTATAACTACTTTACCTGGAAACTTCTGTCTGCCTTTTCTGAAAAATTTCAAAACATGTGAAATGTTTTCTAAGTAAGCTAAAGTGTACAACCTTTTATGAATTTGTTTCATCACAATTTAATATATAGTCCTCAAGGCCTCCCATTTTTTTCATGGTCATAATTATTCTGAATTATAATCTTTTATGGTGATGATCAATAACATAATAAAACCATATAAAATGTGCCTTATCTCTCAGAAATTTCAAAGGAAAGGCAGTTATAGTAATCAGCCATGACACTAGAGAGTGATACAATGTTGCATGTTGATTAACACATCCAAATAAGAATTTAATTGTACTTTACATTTAACAATAATGACTCTGTATTGTCCCTATAATGTTTGACACCAGTAGTTAAATGATACATAACTGCAAATGGCTGTTAAACTGGTAATGAAAATGAATGAAGAAATTCATATTAATGCTACCAACACTTCAAATAATTTGATTCCGGAACTAGTTCATTCAAATAGATTTTGGCCTTACTGTTGCTTTCTGAATGTACAACTAAAACTGGTTGTATTTGACTAGACCTGCTTTCATTTGTTGTGTGTGCTATTGAAGGTGTGCCTTCATTAGATTTAACATTTCTTCAAAAAGATAAGCTTCTGTAATATAAGGTGGTTCGCCCCTTTCCTCAGCAAAGGATTTCCACTTCCAATCTAACCTTTGTGTTTTGTAATTCTAACAAAGATGAAAGTTGTCATCACATATACAGTATAAAAGCCCAGCTATGTCTGTAAGTAACACTGTAAATATGTTTTTTTCCACCAGAATCCACATATAGGAATTCATCATGTTGCGAGTCAGCTTCCAGTGTAGAAGGGCTCCACAGTGCAACAACTTTGCTGTGCAGAATTACAGTACGGAAGATAACTGATGCCAGCCATAATTGTTACATTGGTGTAGTTGATAAATACATCACTGATTTCATGTCAAATCACTTAGTTAATGGTTAAATGTACATTCATTTTTTAACATGAAACAATATATATTATCAAAAATGTTACACAATCCAGATTCATTCAACAAAACAAGAAAATAAAGAGATGGGTTTCCAGTATGGAAATCCCATTTACTTGCCAGTTGTGGGATAGCATGATGAAATTCATTGAAGTGTTGAAACTACCTCAAATTAAGCGACACAACTTTTTGTGATTAGTGTGTTATGTGTCATCTTTGCCATACATGGAGGTAGGGTTTGTAGTTGTTATGCTTCTTTTTCCTTTGGGTGGTCCTCAGCTATGTCACTATTATCCCCATAACAGACTTAGCCAGCTAATATGTCTGGCATACTACAAAAATGCAATACTGCACTGTATATGGAAGAGCAAGTTGGCACAATGGTTAGCTTTACTGTGTCTGAGCTTCAGATCCCCAGATATACAGTAACTCCTAAGCCTAATTGTTCTAGGTTTTCTTCTTTCTCCATGGGTTTTCTATCACATCCAAAAGACTGCATGATAAGCTGAACGTTGACCTGGGGTAAATGATCGTGATCTGCAAATGGACTGACTTTCCATTCCTGTCTTGCAATCATTGCTGCTGGAACAGAATCTGGCTTCCTACGATCCTGTAACAGAACAAGAGGGTTCAAAAGATAAGTGTATGGAGGGATGATTTATGTAAAACTTGATATTCTGGTGAATGAGGTTGAATCATATTACAGTTAGAAATATCTATTAATACCAAGTTTCAAACCACTGGAAAATAAAAAATAGAATAAAAAAAAAGTTTTATTATGTGTAACTCTTAATGTAGCTATGCAATATTGTAATTAACAAGATGTCTAATGTTATAAGCTGCAGTGAAGAGTCAAAATGTAGATGAATCTTGCCCCTATAACATTTTTCAAATAGGATTTTCATTTGAGCAAGACAAGCAATGTAATTCCGACTGATTCAACAATAAAATCACTTTAAAATATGTAATACCTTTGCTGAAGCAAAATCGAGAAACATGCTCAGTCAGGTAGGTTGCAGCAAAGTAAGTCCACTAGGGCCTTCAAATCTAGTAATCCTATTATGCTAGAATGCACTTAATTATAAAACTGTCATTAAAGGCCCTGCTGTCTGGTTGGTTGGGTATGATTCAAAGCCAATGCCATTATCTTGCAATAACACATGCTGTTCTTTAAATACGCTCATTGGTTTTTGATAAGGGTGGATTTGGAGAACGATACAGAAACACTGCATTCTCCTGGTCTGAGCTTAGACTAAAGATGCAGTCTTGCTTTTTTACTTAAGACCACCACACATGTTTAATTAGATTATGTGCCTTTTTTATTTGAAGGAGCTGTGCCATTTGAGTTAACTTGGATTTAAAAATATTTTAATATTTTGTGCTACATATTATTGTTAAGTACAAATTCAACCTTATTGTTCTAATTTCAGAGGGTGGGTAGCAAAACACTTAAAAAAAGGTGTGGCCATGCTATAAATATCCAGCAATCTTTGTACTAAAATCGACAAGGCGTAATGTCCTGTCTATACACAAAGCAAATGTGCAGTTTTAAATGTAGAGAGAATCTTGTAAAACACTATCAGCACAAAGTGGAAAAAGGTTAAAGGTATAGCACCTCCAATCATACCTGACTCATCTGTAAGTATATAAAGTAAATAATAGTTGAAAAAATCTAATAAAATTTACCTCTTAAATATCAAGAAACTAAACATACAGGTGCCTTCGGTAAGCTATGTTACGTCTCTAAACTTTGACAAGTTTAAAAAGTTTTAGTGAAATATGATCAATAAAGGATGTGTTTGTTGTGCTCTCCAAAGTGCCCAGCAAAAGGTGCTGCACAGGGGATCACAAGATAGATTGTGATTAATAACAACTCAACTGTATTAATGATAAAATTCAAAAGTGAAATGTTTAGAAACTACCTACATTTTCTATTTAGGTTTCCAATATGTGTCAATGATACACAAGAAACTGTATATGCATAATTAAAATCAACAATTATAATGAGTACTCATTAGACAAGCATTATATTGTGAGTGCCTGCTCTTTAGCCACTACTGCTAAAAGAGATTCATTATTCTTCTAAACAAGCTAAACAATTTTGCATTTTAAGAGCTCCTCAGTTAAAAGAAAATAATGAAAAAATAATAACTTTATAGACATATGTGATGAAAAGCAAGCACAAATGTCCAATTCCTTCTTTGAAGCTTTAAAGCTTTTACATGTGTCACCGACACATCTGTGTACTAGTAAACCCCATACAGATTTTGCTGTACCATTCTGTTTAATATTCTAAGATGCACGTGTTAGATGAAATTTTCTTTATACACTCTAAAACATCTGCAGAAATTCCATTTGTAATCAGAACGCACATTTCTCAGCATAGGTATAGTTGTGTGATATTGTTATGCCATCATCTTTGCTTTTGCTCTTATATCTTTTGAAAAAGTAATTAAGATTTAATAGCACCCATTGCACAGATAATTAAAACCGCTTGCCCCCAGAGGAAAAGCTATCCAGTAATTTCTTTATACACGCTGTAATTAAAGATTCCCCTATAGATATTTTAATTTAGGGAAAGGAAAAAAAGCACATATCAAGCTTGCATTTCTGTTCTTGTAAAATGCTAGTGATATATTTTGCTATGAATAAGATCCGACTCTTTTCTTGTCTTAGTGACAAATTTTCATTATTCATATTAAGTGAGGAGAAGCAAATCGCCCAACCTTTTCAACTTACTGTATTTATGGAAAGAAGAATGTGATGACTCACGCTATTGGTCTGAGGGCTTGATTTAAATAAACACTTCTACTTTGTCCAAGGAAGGTCACATTTAATAACAGCTGTAACTTGAAACTCCACCATGTAAACCTTAAAATATGTTTTTCGCTTAAAATGCCATTTTCTGATATTCAGTATTTTAATTTTGTAGGCTGGTACAGTGGTTGATATGGCTGCCTCACAACTCCAAGGACCTGTGTTCAAATCATGTCCTATGGCTGTGTGGGTAGTTTACATGTTCACTCTGTGTCCATTAGTGGCATTTTGGGTATGATAATTCTGAGTCCATACCAAAATTTTCTGTTAAATGTGCAGACATTTCAGTTGTTAACGTTTGTCGTGATTCATTAGTATTTTTATTGTTTTCCACTATGAAAATGTTTTCAGAACATATCATTCATTGTTATGAAATGAAAAGTCCTTTCATTTTGTTTTTCGTGCTCACAGCAATTTGTGGCATACCACTGTCAAGTGTTACAAGCGTACATATAGGAGACAGTTTAAGGGATTTGGTGATGGTAATTCTCCACTGCTAGAGGGAATGCCACTGTGTGATAACAACCTTTCTTTTCCTTCCTCAGCAGATCAGTAGACTGACAACTCTCCTCCACCAACATCACTTCTGATGTCCACCCATCTGACCCGCCTCATTCTGCCTGGTTACCATATGATTGGATGAACTGGCATCTTGCACAGTCGATATAGGACTCGCATCCAAAAAAGACTTGTTGTGCGCATTTCCACATATTTATTTTGATTATATACCATCTAATTATTTGGGGTTTGCCTAAGGGTGCCCAACACTCTGACTGTCTGTGTTATTCTTACACAAGGCATTATGTCCCATGTGTAAAGCAGTTTGATGTCATAGACACCACAGTATTATTCCAGTGTCACACAGGATTCACCATCTGAGTTTTTGGATACTAAACAATATCTTCTGTGAGTGGCTAGGTTCTTCAGAATTTGTTTCTTGCTTCACATATCTGTTTTAGTTTCATTTGTCTTTTTTGTACTGGATTTTGCTTTGACTGTCTTACAAGCACTTCATAGGTTGGGCAAGGCTAGATTCTTGAGTGGCAATGGGCTATGGGAAGTGTGTCAGTAGAATTTGAGAAAGCTGGTAGAAAATTTCAGAGAAAAAGTGTAAATACAAGCCCCACACAGCAACTGGTGCCTGACTTGGCCTCAGTGATGCTAAAGACTGTGACAATGGATAGCTGAGTGTGACTAAGATTGCTGATACCAAGAGTATATTTCAGGGAACACAGCTTTAGCTATGAATTGACATGATTCTGCCTTCTTTGCACTCAACTTACTAAAGCCGCAATGCAGGGCAGTGGCTGAGTGGTGTTGTGGAATATTGGTTCAAACAAAATAATTACCTTAATCCACATGATAAAATTATCATTTTAGCATTGTGCACAGATGGTCTGATTGTACTTCATATGAAAGGTGGCTGTTCTGTGTTGTGCAGAATTACCTGTACTTCTAATCATCATTTATTTAAATTTAATGGTTTTAAGTAGTTGTCCTGCAGATTCAAACTATTATACTCATTTCATACTGGTAGAATAAGCACACAATAAGCCAAACTGGTCCTATTAAAAGTATTCACTTGTAAGGCCAAATCTGAGTTTGGTGTCCTCTATCAGTGTCAAAACTATTCAAGGTTATGGTAACATTAAAGAGTAGATCTGCTGTGTTAAGTATTAAGTAATTAGATTACACCACTTTCTTATAAAATGCAAGGCAAAAAGTCAATAGATTCATAGATCAAGTCCTGGGTGAGTATATTGTTTTCATACGTGTGTTATATTTCATAGCAATGTAGTCTTAAGTATTAAATGATTTTTTTTATGAAGTGACGGGCTTTTATATACAGTATAAAAATGATAATTTCATCACAATTGAATGGTCAAAGTGAGTTCATTAATAAACTTCATATGAAGTGATTTTCTTTTCATGGATAATTGAGAGCAAAAAATTGATTGTCCTTCATCTAGCCTCTTTAGATTTTGTTCCATGTTCTAAATGGATATTGGGAATCCTCTCTGTGACCTTTTCTAGTGTGAATCTCTTAACTGATCTTTGCTAAAGAGACATAATCACCGAAGAAAGTCCCAGAAAATATAAAAAGCCATAAAGAAGTCCCTAGTGGGGTTTCAATATATTGTAAATGGACTGAATAACTAAAAAAACAGCCACTTGAAAATTGTTCATTGCTGCTATTGGTGTCTATACAGGTGTGTTAGAGAAAAGCAACCACTGTAAATTTGCCATAAGCAATCTGTATTTCTAATAATTGCTTATATACAGTATATGGCATCTCAAGTGCTTGTTTTCTTTAAGACCCTATTTGCCCTTGGTCTAAGAGTCTGTAAGCTTTTCTTCATGTAGTGCAGCTTCCTCACACATTAGGTTAATTGGCGATTCTAATGCTATAAATGAGTGTACCCTGCAGTAAACTGCATTCCACCCAGGGTTGCTTTTTGCTTTGAACTTGATGTTCCTTGATCGGCACTGGCTTCCTGAATCTCAGGAATGATGCAGTGGATTTGAAAAAGAAATTAATGAATTTGGCTGTTTTTATTTTTTATAGATAATGTTCAGATTAGCCTTCGGCAAAGGTAGTTGCAAACTAACCAAAATACATTATTTAAAAAGTGTTTATTGAGAAATTAAATAGAAAATACTTCACCATCTCTTCTTTAATAATGTGGATTAAATGTGCATGCACAAATTACATTAATTTCTTTTTTTTTCCATATAGCATTTAACACAATAAGAACAATGTCGTCCTCCTAGACTTTTAAATGAACACATTGCCCTTTATAATTTCCCCAGAAGCTGATTGGGCTGTTGCTGTTAATTACTTCAGTGATAAACCATCATTTAAATCACCGACTCAGAGCTTGTGCATGAAAAGAACATGAAGTACAGTAAATTATTATTACTTCTTTGGCAGACTATTTTTTTCTCAATACACTCCATTTCTTTCTTATTAGGAGAGATGTAAAAAATTGCAAATAACAGTTTTACATAAAATATGAGAAGTTTAAAACTGCTCAAAGTAGCAATCTATACACAAGTCCAGGTTAGATATCCAAAGTTGAACTGAGATATAAAAACTGGTCCAGGACTGAGTTATTTTATTCCAAACTAAAAAGAACAGGTTGGGAGAAATAGCTAATGAAGAAGAAAGATATAGGTCATTGAATGTTGTGAATGAAACAGAAAAAAATAAGTATTAGAGATGGAGTCATCCATGGTAACAAAATTATTCTCAGCTCTAGATAAATGTGAGTACATGTACACATACATGCGTGTGAATAAGAGGAAGGTCAGTGAAATGGTGAGGATGCAGGGAGTAAAGTTGGCAAAGGTGGATGAGTTCAAATACTTGGGATCAACAGTAGAGAGTAATGGGGAGTGTGGAAGAGAGGTGAAAAAGAGAGTGCAGGCAGGGTGGAATGGGAGGAGAAGAGTATCAGGTGTAGTTTGTGACAGACGGTATCAGCAAGAGTGAAAGGGAAGGTCTACAGGACAGTAGTGAGACCAGCTATGTTATATGAGTTGGAGACGGTGGCACTGACCAGAAAGTAGGAGACAGAACTGGAGGTGACAGAGTTAAAGATGCTAAGATTTGCATTGGGTGTGACGAGGATGGACAGAATTACATACGAGAACATTAGAGGGTCAGCTCAGATTGGATGATTTGGAGACAAAGTCAGAGATGCAAGTTTGCATTGAATTGGACATGTGCTGAGGAGAGATGCTGGGTATATTGGGAGAAAGATATTAACAATAGAGCTGCCCAGCAAGAGAAAAAGAGGAAGGCCTAAGAGAAGGTTTATGGATGTGGTGGGAGAGGACATGCAGGTGATGGGTGTGACAGAGCAAGATGCAGAAGACAGGAAGATAAGGAAAAAGATGATTCACTGTGTCATCCCCAAACAGGAGCAGTGGAAAGAAGAAGAAGATAAAAGTGAGTGACTGAAGGGGGTGAAGCTTAAATTCAAGATGATTGTGCATCTGGGCAATGACCAGTTGAAGATTTGTGAAGAGATGTAAGAATCAGTCATTCTGGGTTTTTAGTAAACAGCAGATCAAATGTATAAATATCAGCAATGGGCATCTGTGAATACTCCATGTCAATTCTATAAAAGTCTGTCAATGTAATTTTTTATTTCCTTTTCTACGTGTATTTTTTGGCCTCTTAGACATGCTTTGAAAGATTAACACAGAGATGCACATAAGATGTCAAGAATAAAATTAGCCTTAAAAAACTGTCTGTTAGTGAGGACACCAATTTAACAAAATCATCATCTGAAACTAGCAGAGAATTAAAATGCCAACAGCCACATTGGTAAAATTAGTCTGCAACTGCTAATTCCATAATAAGTGCAGCATTCCAATAATGATTACAATAGCCTTGCACATGCATGATTGCATGGATGAGGACATATTATTATTTATTAAGAAAGAGTTAATTTGTGAGTAACTATAGCAATAGAGAGAAAAATTAATATTGTCTTGAAAATGGTTGAAAGGATTTTCATGTTTGAGATATTTTATGAGTTTTTAAGAAATTTTGAATTTTTAGATCAGAATGGGAAGGAATGAATTATATTGAGTATTGAGTCAAGTATTAATCCATGACTGGATAAAAAAAATGCAATTAAGGTCTGCAGTTAATAGAAGTTTGTGAACAGACATGTTAAGCAGAGAAAATAATATAGGACAATATTATTGTTGTCCAAGTTGGGGGCATTGTTAAGAAAGTCTGACCAATTGAGTGTCCCATAATCTTCTAACTACAAGTACATAAAACCCATTTGGTTCAGCAGTCACCCGAGACATTACAGGGGAATCTGATTTACATGTTAATACTCCTGTTCTCAAGTTGTAGAGTGGATGTTAGTGTAACAGATTTATCTCAATCATCTTGTCTCCATTCTGAAGTGGCCCCCTAATTGAAGATCACCTATGAACAAAACCTAACTGTAACTTATCCAAGGCTTGAGGCCATGGTCAATTTTAAATCATTCAAAGCTATAATCAATAAGGCTACTTACACCAGAACAAATTACACGTATTTTTCTATTCTTTCTTATAGCCAAAAGTAAAACAAAGGGCTATCTTTCCATTTTATATTTTTTCCATTTAAAATTGTTTTAAGAAGTGCAATCTCACGTTATGTTTTCACCAAAACATCATCAGTAAGACTTCAATGTTTGCCACGTGGCATTTTTCAAAATGCTGGATATGACATCACACAAGACCATACAGCATACTTACTCTGCAACATCTCAGGATACCTGGAAGCAAGCAGAAAGAAGGCAAAAATTTAAAAAAACTGAAACAAAGCAAAACACCTTGAAAAAAATCAAAAATGGTGCATATAAAGGAAACAAAGACTCTCCAAAATTCTGAGGGCCATGACATGACTTTTTGTCCTTTGTATTATTTTTGTCTACAAAATCCTATTCTTTTGGAATGTAGTATTTCAAAGTACCTTGTGCTGCCTCAAATACTCATTCAGAACTAACATTGTAAACATTGCAAAAGTCAATTACATTCACACAATATGATTCCTTTCTGTCTGAGACAGTCAAGAACTTTTTCTTAGTCTTGGGAACCCGCACGCGGATCATAAGTGTTCATGGTAATCCTCTAGATATAAAATATCAGTCAGGGCTCGGGATCCTGGATAGCAATCCCCCAGGCAGACACACGGTCCAGTCCCACCCTCTGGAAATGACCCCTCTATCTGTCGCATTCAGGTGTTACGTATATGTCTTGGAAAAAACAGTCTATGGCCTCAAACAAGATAACATGAAGAGTTTCTTCAAGTACTTTGATAAAAAAAGCACAGAAAAATGGTAGGGTTGTTTTTTTCTTTCTCTTGTCTGGAATGTCATTAATGTAAGAGCTTGATCTTCTGATAGAAGAAGACAAAAGTATTAACTAAGAGAATGTTTTCTTCATGTCTGATGAATACCTAGTGTTATTATTTTTTGCAGTGGCAGAGACATGGAATCATAGTTAAAAATAAAGACAGGATGTTTTGATAAAAGACACAGAAACATGAATGTTATGTTTACAGTAAGGGCCACACACAATTCACTATTATGGTGTCAAACTAGGAAATTACAACATTCTGGAAGTCAAAGCTAGAAGGGGAAAACCAGAATCTTATTTAGGGGTCTACTGGGACCAAAAAACTGGTAGTCAGAAAAGACCAGACAGCTTCATTAAGGGGAAAACCAGAATATAAGTCAGGGACTTGCCAGGATAAGAATTGCAAAAACATTTATTGAAACATGGCAACCAAAGCAAATTTAGACTGGCAAGCTGTGTAAATAAATTTACTGCTTCAGTGAAGGGAGAGGCAGGCAGATGGGTCAGACATCTAAGGCACCTTACACCTAGTTGGGTTGGCCAACTGCACAGACTAACAAGAATTAGCAGCTACTAATTAATGAAAAGTCAGCATGCTGCATGGACATAAGTCTTAGCAGCTGTTAAAAGGCTGACAATGCTAACAAGATGAAGAGAATGCTGGTGGGAATGTGTTCACTAGCATCTCCGACAGACGCAGACAAAGAACCACTGGTAAGCCAATCGACTGGCTGATGAAACTGGACAGCTGCAATCCAGACACCTACACGATACCTTAGAAACTGGATGAGCGCCACATAACGTGATGTGCATGTTCTCCAGGAGCCAAAACACAAATCGGGTCACAGCTGCTAAAAATTAGCCACAAGGCAGGCGGCCTGACTGGACAGAAACCAAAACCAAAATAAAATCCATACGCTAGTTATTTCCCATAGTCTTCACTTGGTCTGGAACTGCAAGTCCCCAGCACTGAAAACAAAAGGTACAATTTTTTTTTTTTTGAGCAAAGTACTAGCGTTATTCCCCTACAGTCCCCTTAACTTGTAACATGCTGTTTATTCATTCACTCTTGGGTGCAAGTAAAAGGCTGTTAGTGCATGCAAATGCATAGAAATGGAGTTTCGGCAGAATAGCATGTATACAAAGTAAATCCTGACAACATTATGGACACTAGATGCTACGAACACCAACACACAACAAAGTAAGGTAGAGTGAGCCAGGACTCAGGGAGAGAATACCTCAAAAGAGAAGACAGAGGGCAAATGTTCTTAAGGAAAAGGGGAAAATAAAAAGAGAGAACATTTGTAGAAGATTCTGCAGAAACAGAGGACAAGCAAAGAGAACGTGACAGGTAACTGCAGAAGTAAACGGAGAATAAAGTGGAATACAGAGCACAACACCTCCTCCACCCAAATGTCTACAGCTGATAGAAGTATGAGAAATCTTGTATCTAACAATTTGTGTTTTAGAGCTCAATGAATGGGAGGAACTATTCAGAAGAGAAAAAAATCAAGACATATAAGCAGTAAGGAAGCCACTTTAGATGGATTAAAAATTAGGAGAGATGAAGACCATTCTGGGAGGAACAGTGAAGCCTTTATTGTCATTGTATCAGTACAATGAAACTGTAAAAGTGACATCTGTAAACAGTGCAACTACAGCAAACAACAACAAATAAATAATATTGTAGCGGGGCTACATAGTAGAAATAGTGTTGTCAATGTTTGTACTGAGTGCGTTTTGATTCCATCGTCCTATTTGCTGTTTATCATGTGTGCGTCAGTGAATGTTGTCCCAGCAAATGCAGAGAGGACGGATGATGGAGGAAGACCACAGCCCCAAGGTGGAAAACACCTGTTTACAATCAATCAATTAAATCCAGCTCATTACTATATAAACAATCAGGAGGGAACAGAGGAAGGAGGAAGGAGAAAGATGGAGATTACATTTCGCTTACAACGTACCACCAGCACCTGCTATTTTTCCACATCATGCTTTGGGATCCTGTTTGTTTTTCATTCTGCTGGACTTACATCAATTCAATCATCGCCAGAGACCCCGGGGTTGGACTACATTATCTACCACACGC
>JANRMT010062806.1:44822182-44843260 GCA_026402145.1 Polypterus bichir lapradei
TTTATAAAAATTACTAGTCAAAAGAACCAAGCTGAAAACATTTACCACTCTCAATACAGACAACCAAAACCCAGAAGTCACTCACAGGAGTCAACTCTTCCAGAACCAACAGCATACAATCAGAAAGCAATATTATGTCAAGAGGTCAACCTGATATCAAGCATTAGTCGACGACAAGCAATGACTTCTGAATATGTGAGCTTCCAAAATTTGAACATTGACTGATTTGTACTGATACTGCTTTCACTGATGCTTTAGGCATTAGAACAACAATACTGTAACTAACACCTTCACACCAACTCAAATGTGTGAATTCATGTCTAGGACTATATCTGGTATGTTGTTGATTTGCATGATTATGTTCATATTGATAAATGCTGAACATCTGTGAAAATGAGAGTATAAGCATCATGTTCAAATTTGTTCATCTGGTTTTGTAAATGTGGTCTCAAAACTGACATTAAATTAACATTTTTTGCTATAAAGCCTGGGAAATATTACCATCATTTTACTGAAGCATGTATTTTTTGCTGCCATTTAAGGAATATTTTAATAAAAGCTTTGGATCAGCTAACTAGCAATAATAATGCAGATCCCCTCCTTGCTGTCAGACTTTCTCCACAGAGGTTAGTTTTCTTATTTCAAATATTAATTTTTGGCAACAGTAGTTTTTCTTGCTTAACATACAGTGTTCAGAGTTTTAGAATGTCATTTTACAAATTTTAATCCAGTATTCTCAGTATGAAGTGCACCAGGATTTTATCATGTTACAAGAAACCGGTTCAAATGTTAATAAGCGCTAACTTGAAGAAGCAGACCCATCCATCCTCACATTTTCTGCAGCCACTTGTTTTCTATTTTAAGGTTTAGAGGAGATGGAAAATATCTTTGCAATATTTGACAGTATTTAGGAGTAAGCTGTAGATTGAACAACAATTTCTTTCAGAGCAAACTCAAGAACATATCTACTCAGGCTCTGAGGATATGTACTACTGTATACAAAAATAAACTGAATTGAAGTTATCCATACCATGCTAAATTAAATTTACCAATTGAGCAAAAACTTACTGTATATCTTTGGGATATGGAGATAAGTCAAGTAACTTGCAAAAATCAGTAAGAAAACCTGAAAACTTTACACAGACCATGACATAACCCTAACCCTAATTCCAGAAGCAGCAAACTCAGCCATAATGTCTACCATTTGGTTGTTAGTAAAACTTAATTGTTTTCTATATAAAGTCCCAAATAAGTTATCCACCTCAAAATACTTGAAATAATAATATAACAAGCCAGGTTTATAATCAGTACACATCTTTGAAACAGTCCTTCTCATAACACATTGTCTCTTTTAATGTAAACTAAGCAAAAACATCTAATTGTTCAAAGGAATAATTTACAGACATACATTACACATGGGCTAATAAAACCTATAGGCTTTCACTCTATGGGACTCTCTGACATTAAAGATACCCTCCCTGTTATTGAGATCAAATTATTTTATTCTTTAATTATATCCAACTGTCAATTGTCTGTCTTGCCAGCCTGTTCATATTGACTTATTTGTCCTCTCTGAAGAGGTTGGTGATGATTTGTTCATGAATCTGACTATTAATGATTGTAATATTGTTTTCACATTTTTATTAAGATACCATCTTACTCTAAGGCTAAGTCCTAAAGTACCTTTTAACTAGGCTGGTAAATTTGGTACAAATTACATTTCCGTTTATATGACTAATCTATCTGGTTGTACAATTCTATACTCAACTATGCCCATGTGTCCTAATGGTTTTCAAAAGTAGCCCATGGTTAAAGACTTGTCATCAATTTGTGGTTTAGAAGTTAACTTTTTATTAAAATTAAGATGTTTGATAAATCACAGAAGACCATTCAGTCCATCAAGCTTGTTTGTTTAGCTAATAGCTAAGCTGCCCCAACATTTCATCCAGAGACTTCTTTAAGGTTGTCAGGGTTTTTGCTTTAACTACATGGCTGAGAACTTTGTTCCAGATTCCCACAACTTTTTGCATAAATAAGTAAATCCTGGTTTCAGTCCTAAATGCACTTCCCCTTATTTTTCGCTTGTGTCTTTGAGTGCATGGTGTGTCTTTAAGCTGAAAGAATTCTACTTGATCTACTTTATCAATGCTTCTGAGGAATTTAAAAGTCTGCATTAGGTCTCCACGCAGTCTCCTCTGCTTGAGGCTGAACAGGTTTAATTTTCTGAATCTATCAGATTAGTACATGTCCTTAAGTTCTGGAATGCACCTGGTTGATCTCTGCACAGCTTCAAGTGCTGTTATGTCATTTTCTGTAGCATGATGATCAGAACTCCACATAATATACTATCTCTGCATACAATATATATCTTTGTACTCAACAATACGTTTACAAAAATGTGAATTTGGTCTGGTCAGTCTGTCCCTAAGGCTTCAGAAATTGCCGCTGCTGTGGAAAATGTCCTGCTTTGTTTCTGTTCCAAAGAAAGTGGGTGCCTCTTCATCTACTGAGTATAAAGCAGTGGCATGTATGTCTCACATCATGGAGACCTTTGAGAGGCTGGTCCTGGACTATATGAATCCCCGTGTGATAGACCACCTGAACCTACTTCAGTTTTCTTATCGGACAAAGATTGGACTGGAGGATGCAATTATCTTATTTTCACCTGGAGAAAGCTGGCAGAACTGTGAGGATTATGGTTGTTTTTTTTTCATTTGTCCAGCATCTTCAGTGCCATTCAGCCATCCCTGGTAAGGGGTAAACTGAGAGATATGCAGGTGGATGGGTCTATGGTGTCCTGGATAATGAACTATCTGTTGGCCAGACCACAGTTTGCGACACTCAAAGACGGTGTTTCTGGTAGACTTTAAATATAACACAAAGTCATGGCACTTGCAGAAATCCTTAGGTGATTCTGCACTTATGGGGTGTATTGATAAGAGGGATGAGACAGAGTATAGGAGTCAAGTGAAGTTTGTTTCTTGGTGCAAAAAGAATTATTTCCATCTTAACATCAGCAGAACCAAGGAAATAGTTATTGATTTTTGCCGCGAAAAAGAGCCTCTGTGTCCAGTCACTATTGAAGTGGTCCACTCCTACAAGTATTTGGGGGTTGCATTAATGACAGGCTGGATTGGTTTTGAAACACGGGGGAACTATATAAAAAATGGCAGAGGATACTATATTTCCTTAGGTTACTGTGCCCCTTTAATGTGGAAAGTGACATCCTTCACATCTTATATAGCTCTGTGATGGCCAGTGCAATGTTCTATGCTATGGTGTTCTGGGCTGGTAACCTACTTCAAGAGAGGCCCAACAAATCAACAAGCCAATTAAAAAGGCAAGCTCAGTTATAGGACACACTCTGGACCCCCTGGAGGTCATATCAAAGGGGAAAATTAAAACCAAAACTAGTGCCATTATGAATAATGTTGCACATCCTCTCTCAGACACACAAACATTGAGTACTTTCAGCAAACAAATTATTCAGCAGAGGTGTGTCAAGAAACTCTTCTGGGGCTCCTTTATACCAACAGCAACACATCTGCATAATACCTCACTGTGACTGTGACAGCCAAGTCAGAAGTTTTATTTCTTTTTAATTTTCTTGTTTGTTCAGACCAAAGTGTATCTGTATATTTATTGATTTATACACCTATTTATGTATTTAATTATTTAAAGAGCTTCTGTAAAAACCCAACTTTTCCTTGGCGACAAATAAAGTTCTATCTATCTATCTATCTATCTATCTACCTATCTATCTATGATTCCTGTCTTTCAGTTTCTCTACTGTACTGTATATATAAACTTCTTTGTTCAATTTTGTTAATCCTGTCATGACAGGTAATTCCATCCATCCATCCATTTTCCAACCCGCTGAATCCGAACACAGGGTCACGGGGGTCTGCTGGAGCCAATCCCAGCCAACACAGGGCACAAGGCAGGAACCAATCCCAGGCAGGGTACCAACCCACCGCAGAAAGATAGATCTAATGTAGAAATATGTTTTGATGCATGGAAGAAAGAACAGTAGGACAAAGGAGCAGTACAAGACTGTTGAAGACTTAGAGGCGTAACTTTGAATATAAGAGACATGGAAACTTTTATTAAAGTCAGTAATTGTGTAAAAGTATGATCTGCATGTATTAACCAAATTTAAACAAAATATGGCATGAAACAAACATGACACATTGCCTACCTTTTTTACATTTTTCAATTGCTGACAAGTCATGTGAACAGATCTTTTGCAATACAATAAAATACAATATTGCAGTTTTAATGGATTATTCGATTATTTCATTACTGGCATAGTGAAATGCTCGTTTATTAATATGGGCTTTATGGTACAATGGTAAGTCTGCCTGTTTTGATCATGTTGTGCATTTATGTATCACTATTCATTGGGTATGGTTTGTATTCCTCTTTCTTTGTGCTTCTTGCTTCATTTCTTCATTTGATATTACAGCCTTGTTGTGGACAACAGATGATGTGAAGCACGGACATACACCACAATGTTTACTATCTTACGCCAGCCACTTGCCTTTATTCATCCGACATTCTCACCCTATTGCGGATGCCAGATAACATTACAACCAGGCACAGGCATGGATGCTGGATGGACGGATATCTTTTCACTTTATGCTATATAAAGAAAGATTATTGATTATATCTATTATATATTTTTTTGATGGATGCCAGACATATATTTGGCTTCTCCTTTCAAACTTAATACTCTGCATTCCACATCTAATAATGTGCATCATTACTAGAAAATGTCTCTAAATTCAGGCAAATTCATGCCAATTTCCTCCTCTTCCTGGCATACCTAAATAAATTTTTTTCTCTCTGCCTTTTCACGCCACTTTGATAAAAGTTGGTAAATGTACTAATTCATAGTGCTGGGCGGTATGACCAAAATTCTATATCACAGTATTTTTCAAAATTATACCGGTTTCAAGGTATTGGACGGTATTTTTTTCCCCATGCATGAGTGGATGTTAACCACATTTCCACTGCAATTACTGGCTAAGAATAACTTATTCCACTGTCATGAGAATTGTACATTGTACACAAAAACATTTTAATGTGCACACAAGTATTAATGCAGGTTTGCATGACCCCATAAAGTGATAGTTTTCAAGGGGGTGGGACTAATGAAGAGAAGGAATCACATTGCATGACAGTTGCAGTCAAAATATAGAGCCTTTTTATTGAACAATGTTTGCAAACAACTTAAACTAAAATTTTGACAACATATTTTCAACCATCCAAAGAGGCATTTAGACTTAGTAAAATATCCAGAGGTGCTTGTCAAAAGTTGTATTGCACTGAACATGTCTTAGAAAAGGGATAAATAGTAAATATTTTTGTAAACCAACTACACTTAATGTTAATGTTAACAATCTCTGTCCACTGACATGTTAAAGTGACTTTTTAAACAACTTTACCATCATTAAACTGCACAATATTTAAACTAATAAATAACAATAAAATAAATAATAGTGCAACTTGCAGTAATAATACTATTACTTCAAAGACTTCAAGCCCAGGTGCATTACACAGTATTCTCCAAATAAAAATAAAATAAAATAAAACAAGTGCCACTTGGTGATGACATCTTTACCAACTGAACCATCATTAAAGGCAAACTGCATTAATATGGACCTTGCTCCAAGCTAAGCTATATACATAAATAATATAACTGCAACTATCTGTGGTATAGCCCTACGGAATCGTATTAGGGCCGCAGTGAAGAAAAAGAAATATGGACACAGTGAAGAAAAAAAAAACTATATGTCGAGAATAAAGTCGATATTTCCACTTTATTCTCGTAGTTTATTTTGTCATTAAAGTAGAATGTCGTAAATTAAACTTCATCCTAAAATTAATGTTTAATTCACTAGATTTTCTCAAACCCCGTCATAAGTTATGTAGCACATTAAATGCTTTGTTAAGTGTTCCCCGACCCAGTTGTTAATCACTACGCTCTTCTTAAACTGATTTCCTCTTGCACTAAGAGGCAGCGATCGCCGCACAGAATACATTCACTTCATAATAATCCTGCTCTCTGAAAATGTAGAATGCTAAGACAATTTTTCATGATGAAATGCATTAAAACGGGTGTTAAACATGCACGGTAGTAAGGCGGTAGTGCTGCTCCCTCGCAGTAAGAGGTCCCCCAAGTGTATGTTCAGTGTAGAGAACTTTATGTTAGGTGTGACGAGGTTCCAAAAAACTGGATGTATGAATGGGTATCGCACAGGTTTAACTTAAATATTGTGTAAATGTTGGGTTTGTGATCTGGTGGTCGAAGACACGAACACAGAATTCAATGGATGTTCTTCTGAGCAGGCTTTCTTTATTGCATGCGTGCTGTCTCTTTCTGACGTATTAAACCCCCAGTTCCTATCCTTCCTTTTTCTTTCTCCACATAACCAATTGCCACACGATAAATGTCCTTGTAAAATTAAAACTAGTTATAAACTTAGACCACGGAGTGTTCAGAACTTTAAAAAAAAATCTTTGTTATACACGTTTAATTATGCCATCCATTCAGGGTTGCGTCCATCCTAGCAAGCATTGTGTGCAAGGCAGGAGAAATCCTGAACCTAGCGCCAGCACATTGCAGGGTGAATACGAGCCATACATACACTAGCAGGGTTAATATAGCATAACAAAACCTGCCATCCTACATGACATTGAAAGGAAACTGAAGCACGCCAAGTAAACCCACCAGAAAAACATGCAAATTCATAGCAGGGAACACCTGGGACCCCATTGCTTCGAGGCAGCAGTGCAACCTCCATGCCACCGTGCCCCCAGCATAATTAATACCTGCTTTAATGCATTTCATCATGAAAATTATATCAAGTATTTATCTTAGCATTCTAAATGTTCAGGGAGCAGGAATATCATGAGATTAATGCATTCTGTGTGCTGTCTGCGCCTCCTCTTAGTGCAAGAGGAAGTCAGTTTAAGAAGCAGTAGCGATTAACACGGTTCCGGGAACACAACACAAAGCATTTAATGTGCTACATAACTTATGATGGGGTTTGAGAAAATCTAGTAAATTTTAATATATATTTATATATATATTCTTACAATATTCATTGTAAGATGAAGTTTAGTTTATGATGTTCTACTTTAATAACAAATTACGAGAATAAAGTCAACATGAGATATTTGGACTTCAGTCTTCATATATTATTCACTTCATGTCAAAAGTTTGTCGTTAGTAGTGTAACATGAAAAAAGTTTGTTTTAGGTATGTGTTCAACATTTCTTGCATTTCTCACATTTCCTGTCATCCTACATTTACATAGATCGTTGTAGACATGGAACACACATGAAATGCATGTGTCCCAAATATCAATATATTATTTACCCTACACAACTCCAGGCACCTCACACAGAGATAAACAAGACTTGAGCTGGGAGAACTTTTTGCCCGAGTCACTGCAGCGCTGGGGGGATAGGATAACAGGCTGCTTGCTGCTTGTGCTGACTGACACATTAACAAAATGCAAATGGGGAGGTGTGAAGGAATTTAAGGTGGCCTGGGATTACATGTTTTTTGTAGGCTTTTGGGATTCTTGTGCTAACCAGCCATCAGTTAATAATGAGGTGCCAATGGCAAAGAAATCACCAGCTCTCCAACTAATGTGCTCCCATTTAAACCTGTGTATGTGCATCATGTAGTATATGTGTTAATACAATGTTTTGAAATAAATGAGAGAGAAAAATTTTAGAATTGTTTACATTTTAAAAAAAACCAAAAAGCTGAAATTTCACATTTCAGTTATTCAGAAACTTTATACTCAGTATGTCATTGAAACACCTTTGGCAGCAGTTATGACCTGCAGTCTTCTTTGGTATGAAACAACACAGGATTTGGGGATTTTGTGCAGTTCTTCTCTGAAGATCATCCCAAGCTCTGTCAAGCTGGATGGAGACAATCGTTGAGCAGCTGTTTTCAGGTCTCTCCAGAGATGTTTGATTGGGCCAGGCACCTCAAGGAAATTTCCAGAGTTTTACCAAAGCCACTCCTGTGTTGTCTTTGCTTTGTGGTTTAAGTCAACAATAAGTTAAAACGTGAACCTTCAGCACAGTCTGAGGTCCAGAACATTCTGCAGCAGGTTTTCCTTAAGAAAATCTCTGTACTATTCCCCATTCAGCTTTGTCTCAACCCTGACTAGTCTCCCAGTCCCTTCTCCTGAAAAAACAAACCCATAGTATGATGCTGCCACCATCATGCTCCACTGTTGGAATGGTATTGCATAGGTGATGGATGGTGGCCAATTTCCTCCACATTTGATGCTTTGAATTGAAGCCAGAGAGTTCAGTTTTGGTTTGTTGGATTGTTTTAATAAAAACACTTTAGCACTTTATGCACCTACCCCTTGCTTTGTGTGAATGTCCTCATTTGCTAGGCTCACCCCCCGGGTATGTTACAGATGGTAGTGGATTTAAAGGGTTTCCCAGGATGCAACGGGAGCATTAGGCCATCTCGTACTGTCACACCACACTACTTGGTAACTTATTCCATGTTTCTGTGGTTCTATGTGAAAAGAATAACTTCCTAATGTTTGTGTGAAATTTACCCTTAACAAGTTTCCAACTTTGTCCCCGTGTTCTTGTTGAACTCATTTTAAAATAACAGTCTTGAACCACTGTACTAATTCCCTTCATACTTTTAAACACTTTAATCATGTCTCCTTTTAATCTTCTTTTGCTTAAACTGAAAGGGCTAAGCGCTTTTAGCCTTTCCTCGTAATTCATGCCCTGTAGCCCTGGAATCAACCTAATCACTCATCTCTGGACTTTTTCTACAGCTGTTAGATCCTTTTTGTAGCCTGGGGACAAAAACTGCACATTGTACTCCAGATGAGGCCACACCAGTGTGTTATAAAGCTTTATCATAACCTCTTTGGACTTGTACTATATACAGTACATTGTGCTATATAATCTAAAATTCTCTTAGCCTTCTTAATGGCTTCTGAACAATATCTGGCAGTTGATAGTGTTGAGTCCACAATGACCCCTAATTCCTTCTCATAAGATGATAAGTAGTGTAGCGTTGAAGTGATGGTTGTCCTTCTAAAAGTTTCTCAGATATCTACATAGGTTCTCTGTAACTAAGCCAGAGTGACCATTGGGAATTGTTCAGTTTGGCCAGGCAACCAACTCTAGGAAGAATCATAGTTATTCCGCACTTATTCAATTTAGGAATTATGGAGGCCACTTTGCTGTTGGAAATATTCAGTACTCCAGAAAAAAAAAAAGAAAAAAAATAATGTGTCTGGGTATCTAAGGCTCTGGTTGCAGGGTGTTCAATGTTAGTAGGCAAAATGATTGTTTACATAGGTCAGCTGCCCCACATTGGCACTCTGCAGACACTAATTAGGATGCTGCATCCATGGGCGTATAAAGGGGAGCCTGAGTAGACTGAGAAGAAAAGAAAGGTAAAAAGTAAAGAGAAAGTCCTGAAGTTAAATGGAATAAAGAAAGAAAAGGAGAAGGCAGGATTATAGCAGAGCTAGTGCTGTTATGGAGAGAAGGCAAGCTGTGAGGAAGTGACCCCAAGATGACCAAGAGGTCAGTGCTACCTGTCGGTTGGTGTCTCCTTGTGCTGAGGAGACTGTAAAGGTAGAGCAGAGGAAACCTTAGTTTTAGAGAGAGGCACTAAGGCTTGTGATAGTTTTAACTCTGGGATTTTAACTGCTTCATTGGCTCATTTATTTATTGGACTTTTTAACCTCTACTTTAATACTGTTTTTTATGGATCACTTATTGACTTTTTCACTTTGGGTTTGGAACCTGAGATTGTTAGAATAAAATCACTATTGTTCTTTGCACCATACTCTTGTTGTGATATGTGGCTTCTTTGCCCTGGCTCATCTTAATACATAACTATGGACAGATCTGGGTTCAAGGTATGTATGTCAGCTGCAGCCAACCTAGACCAAACTTATTTGCATTTGAGATTCTTCAGTCCTGTGGAATTTTTTTGTAGCTATCCACAGATCTGTGTTTTGGCACAATCTTGTCTCTACGTTCTGCAGGCAATTCCTTTGAACACATGGTATTGTGAACCATGGAACGTTCTGAAGGGAGTGTGTGTGCCTTTCTCAATATGTGCAATCAGTTAAATAGACTACAGGTGGACTCCAAACAACAATGTTTAATTTTCATTGCACTTTCGACTTTCAATAAAGTTTTTGTTTTTGTAAAAAGTAAATAAAAATTCACATTCTAAATAACATACAATTAGTGTTTTTTTTTTCTTTTCAGATTCACAGTTTTACCTTAGAGCTTTTTTTCTCAACAGTACAGGCAATACATTTTCTGTTCAGGTTCTCTAAACCGACTCGCTGAAACATCATCTAATGCAGTATTACTTCATTAATTACAGTGAATTTCTGTACTTTGATACATTCTTATTTACCATGGTGCCAGAGAGTAAGATTTTCACTATAATCCATACAAGTGACAATATTTCTACTACTGCTACTACTGCTGTTGCCAGGTTAACCAGATATATAAATAAACTTATCTTATAAATCTTTTTTTAATATGTAATTTGTTTTTTTAGGTGAAGATTGTTACGCTGGCCTGTTGCACAGAAATCAGCACACTATCAAGGAAAGAAAAATGTGTCCATAACAAGCAAAAATGGGGTTGGTCTCACCCTATGGCAGGCAGGAATGCTTGAAATAGCTGCTCCTCATTAGCAGTGCTTCTTTTAAGAAATTTTATTTTATTTTAATGTTAAATTCTATCTGTGCTTAATAAAAAGCACCCTTGTGACTTAAGATATAAAATGCCCCAAAAAATTTGGCCAAGAAAAAGAAAGAACAACCTAAGCCAAAGCAGATGATACACTAAAATAAAAAGTGAGATGAATAATTTGAAGATTAACCTCAATTCTTTTGGGGCTGAACTTGATTACTTCAAGAATATATGTGGAACATTTTGTGTGGAACAACTGGTGGATTCAATAGATGTAAGTGTATCAGGCCTAGAAAAAAAATGGCATTGCGATACTTTTCAAAATAAGATGTTAAATAAAATCAGCTTTTTCAAATCATAACTTTTAAGAATGTAACCACCAAAAATGTTCCTTGGCAATCCAAACAAAGCATAAACCGTAAATAGAGCACAGAAAAAGTTTATCCAAGATGAAAGTGTTTTTTAATGGATTATGTTCATTACAGATATCATGCTCAAGTATTCATACCTATCTGACATTAATCAGCTGTTGTCCATCCATCTTCGATCACTCATAATCCAGTGTTGGTTGTATTGGAGCACATTATGGATATAATGTGTGCAAGGCAGGAAACAAACTAAAATAGGAAAAATCCACTGCAGATTATATTCATTCAAACCGAGGCCCTTGAAGACTATCAGTAAAGTAAATACACACATCTTTGGCAAGGTGTCCAAAAGCCAGAGGAATAACATGGGAATAAAATGCAAACTTCACACACAGTGACCAGACTAGGATTTGAGTCAGATTTCTGAAAACTGTGAGGCAGCAGCAATAATTCTGCTGGTTTACCTTTACCAGCGTACATTTTTTTTGTCATGGCTTTACAATTCCACTTAATTCAAAGCCTGACAGACATATTGTCCTCTTAAAGAAAACAACTGAAGAAAGGCACAGAAAAGGATGTTGCCCAATGTTAAAAGAAGAGAATACAGATCACAAAATGTATGGAAAAGATACATTAAGATAAAAGATACAATAAGATTTGTCCTGTATACAGAAGTAGCTGTCCGAGTGTACTGTACATTTCCATCAGCTCCAGGTTTAATATGTCTGAAAAAGCGTCAGTGTAATTTTCGGCCAGTCTTTTCAATGGCGAGTAATTATTTCATTTATCTTTATGTACAGTATATGCCTAAAATTCACTTAGAAGCAAATATTCCTCCATGCTCATAGCATTTGTAGATGCCACATGACTGGACAAGCATCCCGGCCAGAAGAAAGCCCGGAAGGAAGGACTGGAAAGGATGGACAGACAGCCCATTAAAAAGAGAAGTTATCGTTGGGTTTTTTTTTATTCCCCCAGCATGCTAGATGGCAGCAGCCCTGGTTATCGGTGCCCCATGGGACGTCAGCATGGCATGCCAGGAAATGTAGCAGAGCAGCCCTGCTGTTGTCACGGGGTACTGCAAGAGGGTGCTGCAGGAAAACAAGCTCCCTACTGTGATGATGGACTTCCGTGTGACCCGGAAGTACTTTGATCGGGGAGTCCCAGGTCTGTAATAAAAGGGACTGCGCTCCCTTATCCAGGCAAGTCAGAGCTGGGAGGTAGAGAGGCAACACTTAACTGGAGGAGGGCAGAGTGGTGGTGAGTGAATTAGTGTAGAGAGAGAGAGAGACAAACCAGTGTTTTTGTGCTTGTTGTGAAATATTTGAAGGGAATTTGGTTAATACACTAACCTTTATTTGCACCAGGGACTGTGCTTGTGTGTTCGTGTCAGGGTTTGGACTGGCTGATGCCCAGGTTTCCATCACACATTATATAGACAATATCCCTATACTCCCACAGATTTAGCTTTTAACAAAAAAAGAAGTAACGTAATTCTGAGGCATTCAGCATTGATGGATTAACCTAAATTAGTGCTGCTCTATAATATCTGCAGTTAGTATTGTAATTTTGCATAGGGTCAGATCTTGGAAAACTAAAATATACTGACTATAAATCCCAGTTTTACAACTACGGTAAAGATCATATTACTGGAAAATAGGCAGGTGGTAACAGTTGATATAACAGTAGAACGAAAAAGTCAGGGGAAAGAAAGCAATGCTTGCATAGATGGTGTTTAGGAAGAAAGATATGAATGAGAATGAGAATCTTGATAAAAAGATAACATAAAACAGAGAGAGGCAGGACTGGGAAGATTTTGGAAAGCCAGGAAAAACTACAGAGGACGGTAAAAACTAAGCTTAGTTATGTCAAGTTCCAGCTTAGCTTTCCCAAACCTTGTTATAGTGAGTAATGCATGATTATGGTGTGTTAAAATGGAGCACCATAAAACCCCAAAGGGACCTTTAGATATACCTACATTCCTCACTAATCATTCAGCTATATGGAAGAACTATATAATAAAGAGATTCTATGACTGATGGTTTATTAAAGGTTTTGCTAGCAGTGCAGCCTGAAAGTGAATGGTTTGATCTTCTACAGTAAGTGTGTTGTCTGGAATAATTAGATTTCTTAACATGTGAAGATGATCTGTGGTAATGAATTTAGAATATTTTGAAATTAAAGTATAAGTATTGTTTGTCTTCTTGGTAGTGTCTGCATCAATAAAACACAAAAGGACAAGCCTTATGAGGTCACGCAGCTCACAAGTAATACAAACAACACTCTAATGCCTTGTCAAAGGGACCTAGAAAAGGGTAATTAGTACACCGAGCTCTCTATCATGTTTAATTGTTAATGATTAGTCCAAAGACCACTTTGGTTACAGTTTGATAGGGTCATGAGGAGATAAGCAGACCTCCAAGAATAACTACACAGTTATCAGGTACTGTTAAAATAGACTTCCAATAGTTTGGTTCAGTTCACATTGCCTTATTACCATAAAAACATTATTGAATGTTTTTGTGTGTCCTACTTATCAGCCGACCACCATTAAAAGGGAAAACGGTTGCTCAGAAATCTTTTCAGAATAGGTCTTTGGACTTTGGCACACTAGTAAATAGAGTAGGAAATAAGTGGTATTTTTTAATTTGTTATTAACAAAAACTAATGTGAACTACTTAAGAATGAATAGTGCTGTATCTCAAAGAGATTATTTACTATTTTTAATAATGAAAGAAAACTTGATTTAGCTATCAACCAGCTATCAACAGGCAAAGGCAACAACAAACAAACAACAGTGTAGTGAGACGTCAAGCAAAATGACACTTTTTATTGGCTAACTAAAAATATTACAATATGCAACCTTTTGAGGCAACTCAGGCCCCTTCTTCTTACCTGAATAAGTCAATATTTTTTTTTTTTTGTAATCTTTCGAAGGTGTCATTTTGCTTGACTTCTCACTACATTTGTAATGGCTAACACGGTACAACACCCTAGTACTACAAAAAACAGTGTGAAATAATGCTTTTTTGAGAAAGTAAAGTATCTAGAATGTTCAAAGCTTCTTTCACACCACAGCTCTGCTCAGGGTTTGACCAGCCTTTATTTAACTGGGGTACAACTTAGAAGAGCACCTTAAGGAGCTGGAAGAGGGTTAGCCTGGAGTGTAACTACTCAGACTGCTCAAGCTCTGTGAGGCTGCATGGGGATTGTGAGTAGACAGGTGTTTCCATTCCAGCTACAAATTCTCAGTTGGGCTGAGATCTGAAGTTTGACTTGGTCACTCCAGGACATTAACATTGTTGTTTTTAAGTCATTACAGTGTCGCTTTGGCTTTACACTTAGGGTAGTTCTTTTGATGTACAAGCAAATCTTCTCTAAAGGCACAGGTTTCTTGCAGACTGCATCAGGTTTTCCTCCAGGATTTCCCTGCTACATTCATTCTAGACTCTACCCTCAAAAGCTTTCCAGGGTCTGCTGCAAAGAAGCGTCCCCACCACATGATGGAGCCTATCCCAGCAAGCATCGGACACAAGAAAACAGCAATATCTGGAAGGGGTGCCAGTCCATTGCAAGGCAAACACACAGATACATATGGGCCAATTTAGCAATACCATGTGTTTGGAGAACAGTCAAGAAGGAGGTGAAATGCATCAGGAATAGTAAAGGAGAATTAAAAAAATACAGTGAAATAGCTGACGCTTCTAACTTGCATTTTTCTGAAGTCTTCATATGTGAGGTGGTAGATAACATTGGTAAAAGGAACTACTAAGTAGGTGCTGAGTGATTTGGAAATTGTAGAAGGAGAAGTGCTGCTGAAATCCAGCAAATCATCAGAACCAGATAATATTAACCCTTGAGTTCTTAATGAAGTTAGCAAGTGCATATACTGTAGAAACCTTTGATGCATATTTTTAGGGAGTTACTGCACACTCGAGAAATTAAGAAGGACTGGAAAATGGCAAATATTATCCAGCTATATATAAAGGTTGATGGGGCAAATCCATGCAGTTATAGGCCAGTGAGTTTAACGTGCATCACAGGTAAATTAATGGAAGGAGTTATTAAGGATAAGATTGAGCAACAAAAGGCAGGAACAGTCAGTATGGGTTCAGAAGAGGAAGGTCATGTTTCACCAACATGCTGAAATTTTATGAGGAAGCAATTAAAGTATATATTATTTATCTTGACTTTCAGAAAGTATTTGATTGATAAGGTAACACTTGAGTGGTTTGGCATCAAACCTAAAGAATTGGGAGCTCAGGGAGTTAATTGTGGATAGGTACAAAATGGGCTCAGACACAGGAAGCAGAGGGTTATGGTTGTAGGAACCCTGTCAGAACTGGCTGATTTTAAGAGTGGTCTTACACTAGGGCCACTGATATTTTTAACATATATAAATGATGTGCATAGGAATATAAGTAACATGCTTTTTAAGTTTGCAGATGATACCAAGATAGGTGGATTGGCAGATAGTCTGGAATACCTTGATTCATTACAGATGGCAGCTTGAAGGCTTTGGCAGATTTGTGGCAGATAAAATTTAATGTAAGTAAATGTAAAGTGTTACATGTAGGAAGTAAATATATTAGGTTTGAATATACAGTGAGAGGTCTGAGAAATGACACTATCAACTTCCAGACAGTGTTCAGAAGACATTATGAATACTAACAGAAGGTTAGGTTATATAGCATGATGTGAGGAGTACAAGTCCATATAGGTTATGCTCAAACTTTATAACACACTGGTAAGACTTCATATGGAGTACTGTGTGCAGTTTTTGTCTCAAAAACGACATAGCAGCTCTAGAAAAAGTCCAGGGAAGAGCGACTAGGCTGATTCCCGGTGGTTCAGGAAATGAATTATGAAGAAAGATTAAAAGATCTCAGTTTTTTTCAGCTTAAGCAAAAGAAGATTAAGAAGAGACATGATTGAAATTATGAAAGAAACTAGTACAGTACATTAGTACTGTTATTTAAAAGTTAATTCGTCAAGAATACAGGGACATAGGTGGAAACTTGTTAAGGGTGTATATTTCACACAAACATTAAGACATTTTTCTTTACATAGAGAACCACAGACACGTGGAATAAACTACCAAATAGTGTGATAACCAGTAGGACTTTAGGGACTTTTAAAAGTACATCTGATGTTTTTTAGAAGAATTAAGGGGATAGGACAAGCGAGCTTTGTTGGGTTGAATGGCATGTTCTCGCCTAATTTTTCAAATGTTCTAATGTTCAAAAACTGCATTGCTCCTCAGCCCACAGGGTAAGCGGTCAGATTTGTGCCCAAAGAGACACTGGCTCAATTGGTTGAAGAACAATATGAAGTTAATGCTGTCCCTGAAGATGCCCTGGATCAGAATAAGTGAAAAGCAATGTGCATAAAAGAGGACAATGCATCAAAACAGGACAGATACTAGGAAGGGTGTTAATCTATTCATATATATTTATCTACCATAGGAACAATAATAATGCACCTGGAGCCTACCCCAGCAATCATTGGGTGCAAGGCAGGAGCAATAACGGCGTGTGTAGAATTCACACTAAAGTTTGACGCACGGGCTAAAGCAGAAATGTGTGTACGCACAAAAAATATCCAGATACATAAATCTGTGCGTACGCCAACTTCCAAATTCTTCAGCTCCATACATCCTGGTCAGCATGAAAAGTAATGCTCGTGCATGCGCCTGTCGCTCCACCCCAACTCCTCCCAGAATTATGCCTCTTTGAACATGCAAATCAATATAAATAGCCCCTTATGTTTTGCATTTTGTGAAAAGAAAATGGTAAAAGCGTGGGGAAAAAAGAAGAATTTCAGAAAATACCAATTAGAGGCAAGGAAAAAATACTATTTGTTGGTTTAAGCAGTGATATAAACAACAAAAGGAAGTTCATCGAGTGACAGAGTGGTGGAGATACTCAAAAGTTCAAGTTCAGAAAGTCACACAGTGCCCGAAATAAATGAGAAGTGGTCAGATATCAAAGTCGCCCTGAAAACGCGAATCGTAGCCTACCGTCTAAGTGTCATATTTAAGTGTATTAGGGTACAGAGAAAAGAAAAAAAATGGGACACTGTGTGAAAAAAAGGTTGAAATGTCCACTTTAATGATGTAGTTTATTTTGTCATTAAAGTAGAATGTCATAAACTTCATTTTAAAATTGTTTATTAGTTTCTCAAATCCCATCATAACTAAAGTAGCATGTTAAATGCTTCGTATTTTATGTACTCTTACGTGTGTGAATCAGTAGGTGCTTCTTAAATAGGCTTTCTCTTATGTCGACAGGACACAGAATACATTACATTCATGATGTTACATCTCTCTGAAAAATGTAAATACTAAGATGTATATTTGATATCATTTTCATGATGATAGAAATTAAAGCATGTATAAAACATTGAGGCACCTTGGCACAGTGGTAGCGACGAGCTGGCTCCCCTTCCAGAGATTGTTCCTGCCTCTCTCAAGATGCTTGCTGCACTGGGCATGACCCTAAATAAAATAATTTCTTGCAGCAGTATTGTCTCTTTCAAATGTACTAACCCCCGATTCCTGTCCTTCCTTTTCTTTCCCCAAATAACCAATCGCCACGCAATCAGCTCTTTAATAAATGTCAAGCCATCTGTAAGCTTAAAACGCCGATTCTTCAAAACTTTTAAGGAACATTGAAATATCTTCATAGTACATGTTTAATTATTCCATCCATCTATCCATCCAGGGTCGCACTAGCCCCAGTGAGCATACAGCGCGAGGCAGGAACAATCCCTGAACGGGGTGCCTGCTCATCACTACTGCTGCGCCACTGAGTCCTTGCATATCTAAATCATTAACAATATACATTATTAAATAAAGTTAAAAATGTATCTGTATAATGTAATATATATACTTTAATGCATGTCATCTTTAAAATGATATCAAGAGCTCCATTAAGATAGCGCCTTGAAATCTAAATCGACTTAGAAGCCAGTCATCATCATCTGTAAATATGCACTCTCAATTGAATTGAATTCCTTTACTGTTACTGTATGATACAATGAGATTCAATATGCAAATCCTCCATAAACTTATTTTCCTATAAAATGGTAAAATAACAATAATAATACAGTAATCCCTCGCTATATCGCGCTTCGACTTTCGCGGCTTCACTCTATCACGGATTTTATATGAAAACATAACTAAATATATAACGCGGATTTTTCGCTGCTTCGCGGGTTCTGCGGACAATGTGTCTTTTTACTTCCTGTACATGCTTCCTCAGTTGGTTTGCCCAGTTGATTTCATACAAGGGACGCTATTGGCGGATGGCTGAGAAGCTAACCAATCAGAGCACGCAGTTAAGTTCTCCTGACTGAGAAGCTAACCAATCAGAGCACGCAGTTGAGTTCCTGCGTGCTTAGTGCAGTGTTAACCAGGAAGTCTCGTCTCGCTCATTCAGCATCAACGTGTTTCGCTGTGTAAAGAGTTGTGCTCTTTTGTGTTTATCTTTGTGCATAGTCAAGCCCTTCATTATGGCTCCAAAACGATCTGCTACTGCTTCAGGGGCCGTTCCCAAGCGCAAGAAGAAGATGTTAACGATTGCCGAAAAGGTAAACGTTTTGGATTTGTTGAAGGCTACGATTCTTTTTTATTTAAAAAGTAGGAAAGGAATATAAGATCTACGGCCGCAGTGTCCTTTTAACCAGGGTGCAAAACGAGTTGTAAGTGGATGTAATAAGGCAGTAGTCTGGATGGAATCTGCTTTAGGGATTTGGATTGAAGACTGCCAGAAGAAGAACAACGGCAGTGCTACACAATCGCCTGAAGTGGCTCCTTTACAAGGGCTGTAACGCTCTCCTTTGTTGTGCAGTAAAATTAAACTCATTGTTATCGGACAAGTCATCGTGTCATTGTTGGTGAGTAACCATAATTAATTTTCTTCTTACAGTGCTTAGTACATGTACGTACGTTTAGTGTCACTGTACACACATTTACTGTATACTATTTTTCTTGCATTGTACGTATTTATTGCTGGTGGCCTGTCTATCATAATGGCTGTAACATATGTGATATCGGAGACACTCAATATCTTTAAAATAATATTTAGGTTTTACTGTATATAAACAGTGTGTTTATATACATAATTTCAATGAATCTTATCTAATATCTAAGAGAATACAAAGGGATTATGCTGTATAACTCTGCGGGGAATATTTATAAACAGTGTGGGAGAGTTTATAAGGGCTTAAAATATATAAAAATAACCATACAAACATATGGTTTCTACTTCGCGGATTTTCAACTATCGCGGGGGGGTCTGGAATGCAACCCCCGCGATCGAGGAGGGATTACTGTAATAATAATAATAATAGGATAAAACAGTGAAAAATATACAATATGAAAGCATAAGAGGCAGTGAGGCAGTTGTACTTATAAGTACAAACAGTTCTACTGGGAGCACTTGATGGACTGATTGAGTACATTTATAGCTCTTGGGAGGAAACTGTTTCTGAACCGTGAGGTCCGTACAGGAAAGGCTCTGAAGCATTTGCCAAATGGGAGTAGTTCAAATAGACTGTGCACATGGCTGAGGCAGCGTGTGCTAGAAACTCAGCTGTATGCATCAACAGATAAACTGGGAGACTATGGGAAAAACATTTTTTTATGTTACTTAAACACCAGAAAAGTCAAGTCAGATCAGGTCAAGTTGGGGAGCATGCAACGGTACAGCATGCTGCTGCACCCACCATATGAAGAAACAGCTTGGGATCCTGGTTGGCAACGCCTCAGGCAGACACACGATTCAATCCCACCTTCCAGAAATGACCCCTTGGCCTGGTCTAGCCACTTGGGTCCTCAACAATGAGGATCCTGTGAACCGAATCACCCTACTACTTTGGCCGTAGTGCCGTAACTAATGCTCTTTCACAATGCAGGTAATGTGCTTCATTCGGGACTCCATGACCAACCACTTATTCGACACAAAGTTAAACCAGCGGTACCCAAGAATTCTCCGAAGAAACACATTACCAAAGGAGTCCAGACTTTGTCTTGTGTCACTGGATAGCATCCATGTCTCACAACCAGAAAAAAAATATTATATCAATTATATCAATTATACTGATAATGCTTATTTTTCAGAAATGTGCATGGCAGACCTTCATGATCATCTATGGCTGCAAACTAATCTTCTATTTAAAATTTTCTGTACCCATTCTTGTCCTGTAGAAACTGTGGCCAGTCATTTAGGATTATCATGTGTCTTTGTACTTCAGAGATGGGAACGATGAAGAACACTCTTTGAAGGACAGGACAGTTCTGGTACAAGGTGTTGGAAATAAAAGTGTGAGTAAAAGTGTGTAGATGCAGTAGGACTAAAATTATTTCTTATTTGTTGACTGTCTGCTGAGTCCAATGAAATTTTTTTTTTCAGTTTTTTTTAATAGCTGTAGGGTCTAATCTTACATGCACATCTGTGGTTGCAGATTGGGCCTGTTAATGTGAAGCAGATACAGCAGATGAACATCGTATATTAAAGCATATTCAGTTTTATTTATAAATGCCTGATCTTTAAGATTTTTGTAGTTAGCCTTAGATGAGTACAGTGATGAAATGGTTAATGCATTCACGCTCTTAATATGACCATTAACACAATACTATGCAGCAAAAATTGAAAAATAAACAAGGAAAACAGAATCATGAAACAAAAAAAATACAAAATAAAATATCTAACTCCACCATATTCACTAAACCGGACCTTTGAAGGGCATACAACCTGACATATATAAGAGAAGATGACAAGAGTAAAACAGGACATAGCATGGTATAGGGACACTTACGGGTACCTGGTCTAACCTTTTGAATAGGTCAATGCTCAAAGTTGTTTCCTAGTTGTTAATAAATTACATCTTTCACAATACATTGAAGGTATCTGTATGAATGTACAGGGATACAATCCTTATTTTTTTCTCCAGATGACAAGACAAACACAAAGCATTAAGA
>JANRMT010062806.1:44843360-44864130 GCA_026402145.1 Polypterus bichir lapradei
TATATATATATATATATATATATATATATATATATATATATAGCTTTTGAGAGTTTAAACATTCACAAACATCAAAGTGTCCACTACTGAAATCGTCACCTGTGAATCTAAGATGTTTAAGAGGCATTGGCGGTTGTCGAAAGGTGTAAAATATTTGGCCATTTGGGTACACTTGAAAGCGACAACCGAACAATTCAGCGGCAGCCATCAACTCACATGCAGAACCATAGGTGAAGGGCTTAAGCATTTCAATCTTATAGTGCTCCTGTGTAGTATAATTATCTCTTGTACCATTATCAGTCCACACCTTGAACCTGTCCCAGTCATTCAATACATAAGACACAATGTTCCTCCGGATATCAAGAGTGAGCCTGATATGGCCGTGCAATATGTAACAAAGAGAATGGAAAAGGTAGGTGCCATCTCCGGGCATGGAAACCACTCGGTAAGTGACAGTTCTTTTATCAATGGTGATCACCTCGATAGACATGGTAATGGGAATGATAAAGGAAATGGGTACCTGAGCAATGTAAAGTAAGTCTAAAATACCTACACAATAACTATAATCGTAATAAACGAACAATAAAACAGCGGAGAAGCCATGGATTAAATAAAAAGGGTGTAATTATCAGTAGGGAGACGTGAATCCCGTGGCGAAGCAAGGAAGGGAATGTAGAGACCGGAGCGACGGATGGTCTTATATAGGCAGGCAGCCAACAACGTGGGAGGCGTTGGGATGGGGGACCCAACGCCGCCTCACACGGTGACCGAGCTGCAGGCTATGGACATATATACGTAAGTAGGATTCAGTTAGCGTTGGGAATCCGTGTACCAAATTTCTTGAAGATGGGCCCATAAGTAACAAAGACTGTTGAAAAGTTCAATATGGCGGCCGACAGTGGCATCATACCACCGAAATAAGTATGTACATTGGTTTCGGTTAGCGCAGTGAAGCCGCCTAACAAATTTCATGAAGATGGGGCCATAAATAAGAAAGTTCAATATGGCGGACGTTCTCGACCGTTATGACCATTATGTGTAGAATTTCGAAATGAAACCTGCTCATCTTTTGTAAGTAAGCTGTAAGGAATGAGCCTGCCAAATTTCAGCCTTCTACCTACACGGGAAGTTAGAGAATTAGTGACGTTGGAAAGTTCAATATGGCGGCTGACAGTGGCGTCATACCACCGAAATAAGTACGTACATTTGGTTTCGGTTAGCTCAGGGAAGTCGCCTACCAAATTTCGTGAAGATGGGGCCATAAATAAGAAAGTTCAACATGGCAGACGTTGTTGACCGTTATGACCGTTACGCGTAGAATTTCGAAATGAAACCTGCTAAACTTTTGTAAGTAAGCTGTAAGGAATGAGCCTGCCAAATTTTAGCCTTCTACCTACATGAGAAGTTGGAGAATTAGTGACGTTGGAAAGTTCAATATGGCGGCCGACAGTGGTGTCATACCAACGAAATAAGTACGTACATCGGTTTCCGTTAGCACAGGGAAGCCGTCTACCAAATTTCATGAAGATGGGTTCAGCCTTCTACCTACACGGGAAGTTGGAGAATTAGTGACATTGGAAAGTTCAATATGACGGCCGACAGTGGCGTCATACCATCGAAATAAGTACGTACGTCGGTTTCGGTTAGCACAGGGAAGCCACCTACCAAATTTTGTGAAGATGGGGCCATAAGTAAGAAAGTTCAACATGGCGGATGTTGTTGACCGTTATGACCGTTACGTGTAGAATTTCGAAATGAAACCTGCTTAACTTTTGTAAGTAAGCTGTAAGGAATAAGCCTGCCAAATTTCAGCCTTCTACCTACACGGGAAGTTGGAGAATTAGTGATGAGTGAGTGAGTGAGTGAGTGAGTGAGTGTGTGAGTGAGTCAGTGAGGGCTTTGCCTTTTATTAGTATAGATATATATAGTAAAAGCAACAGACTCGACACACGTAAAAAAGGCTTGGGGGAGCCGCCCGTATAATATTCCTAGCTGCAAAGGTTTCTTTGAATTTTTGTTGATAGTACAGAGTCCAAGACAGAACTGATGAAGGTTGGAAAAGATGGCGGTTTTAAGTGGTCAGACAGGAAGTGATGTAGGGTCACCAGAAGTGATGTTGGGTGGCTGGAAGTGATGTTTTTCTGGCATCAGCCTGGGCGCCGGAACCGGAAGTGACGTTCTTCTGGGCACCGGAACTGGAAGTGACGTTCTTGGTTCAGATAGGTTTTCCCGTGGTTGGTCTGTAGAGATAACAGGAGAAGGTTTAGTGCACCCCGCCCTCCCCTGGCTGGCGTGGAATTACCTTTACTTGGTCTACACAACGTCCCCCTACTCACACGTGTGACAATATATATATATATATATATAGTCAGGGATGGTAAGGTCAACGACCCGGCCGGGACGCCTTGTGGGACCGGAAGAGGGTCTATGCCCGCCCTGGATCACGTGGGGGCCGCCATCCTGGTTGCTTTGGGGGCCACGGGTAGAGGGCATGGAAGCCCAACCCTGTAGGGACCCGTGGTCACCGCCAGGGGGCGCCCCAATGCCTTGGGGACCCTGGACCTCAGCACTTCCGCCACACCAGGAAGTGCGGGAGGGAAGTGGAGCAGGGACACCTGGAGAGCTTCCGGGAGAACAGCCGGCACTTCCGCCACACTGGGGCGTGTCCAGGAAAGAATGCCGGGAAACACCTGGAGCTCATCCGGGATGAAATAAAAGGGGCCGTCTCCCTTCATTCGAGGCTGGAGTCGGGTGGAAGCAGGACAAAGCAGGAGAGAGAGTGGAGACGGCCCGAAGGCATTGTGTGGCCAGGACTGTGTTTGGGGTTTGTGTGCACTGACTTTATTCTATGTGAATAGCATTGTAAATAAACGTGTGGTGGTGATGAACAACATGTCCGCCTATCTGTGTCCGGGCTGCGTCCACTATATATATATATATATGTTTTCAAGAAACCATAGTGAGGGTCAATACTGCAAACCAGAGAAAACATTGCCAAAACCAAAATTCTAAACCATAAACGATGTGAAAGGAACAAGTGCCAAAAGGTGATAACCTACTGTAGAGACACACTATTGTCCAAACCTACACACTCAATGGTTAATGAATTCAGGAGCAGAATAGCTAAGAGTTGATGACTTAAAGATGTTAACTACTGACAGTATACACACCAAGTTGTTTGAGCTAAGAATCCTTAATCTCAGAGGCTGCACTGAGAGAAGTACAGGCTGTAAAGTGAAGCATAATTACTGTACATGGTGACATTATGCTTCTGGGACTAATGTCCTTAGAACTGACTTGAGGGTACAGAACAGTCACTTGTTAACCACAAAGTCTAGTATGGGTAAAACTTCCAAGCAGCTAAATGCATGTGAGTTAGATGGGTGTGATTTTTAAGATAGTTAAACTCATATAAACCTGGGGATACGAATACCAAGGCAGGTGTGACAGTCTCACCAGTTTTACATCACTGATACTGAGTAAGAATCAGAAAACATCATTCATCAACATTTTATTGGAGCTCTTCACATCAAGGAACTAATAGACAGAATAATAGTAATGAAAAAAGCTCAATGGAAACTCTAGTGGATTGTTTTTTTGTTTATTTGACTAAAGACATATTGAATTGGGGTCTTGACTCTTCAATTTCAAGAACTTAAAGGTTTATTCTGAGTTATTTCTTGTGACATTTATTTACATACTAGCAAAATACCTGCGCTTCGCAACGGAGAAGTAGTGTGTTAAATAAGTTATGAAAAAGAAAAGGAAACATTTAAAAAATAACGTAACATGATTGTCAATGTAATTGTTTTGTCACTGTTATGAGTGTTGCTGTCATCAAGGATTTGATTTTTATTATTTCTTTCAATCAGGTTCGTATTTGGAGGACGTGTTGTGTTCAAGTTACATTCCGTGTTTGTCAACCGTTGTAAAGATAACAGGTTTCATTCATCGAAGTGTTCACTACCCAAATCGGTACTCGTGAATCTAAGATGTTTAACAGGCATTCCCGGTATTAAGTTGTGGAATTGCCTGCGAGTATTTAGCGACAGCGTCTCTATGAACTTGTGGATTTGCCTGCGAGTATTTAGCGGCAGCATCTCTATTAAGTTGTGGATTTGCCTGCGAGTATTTAACGACAGCATGGCTATTAACATGTGGATTTTTCTGCAAGTATTTAGCGACAGCGTCTCTATGAACTTGTGGATTTTTCTGCGAGTATTTGGCGGCAGCGTCACGAAGTTGTTTTCGTCTAGCTGCATCAGAAAATGTACCACGACGTCTGACATGCCTCCTTTTTACTGTTTTCTCACAGCTTGGATTGCTGCTGTCATAATCGGTTTGAGTTTCATGGTTTGTTTCAATTACGTTAGTATTTGCAGGACTTGTGTTGAAGTGACATTCAGCATCTGTCAAGCGTTGTAAGCATACAACCAGCTTCATCGATAACTTCGCATCCAGCTTTTGAGAGTTGAAACATTCATAAACATGAAAGTGTCCACTACTCAAATCGTCACCTGTGAATTTAAGATGTTTAAGAGCCATTGGCGGTTTTCCAAAGGTGTAAAATATTTGGCCATTTCGGTAGACTTGAAAGCGACAACTGAACAATTCAGCAGCAGCCATCAACTCACATGCAGAAGCATAGGTGAAGGGCTTAAGCATTTCACTCTTATAGTGCCCCTGTATAGTATAATTATCTCCTGTACTGTCATCAGTCCACACCTTGAACCTGTCCCAGTCTGTGGTGTTATGGGTCCACAGCTCGCTCAGCAAAGGCCGTTTAAGTAAATCACCGTGCTCGCGGCGGTTTAGTGAGGGGGCGTGGTGGCTGTAGGATGATCTTGGGGCGATCTGTGGTGTGGGCGTTTCTCACCTAGTGCACAGGTGAGGGACTGCCCACATCAGTGATTGTTCCTGGGATTAATGTGCTGCAGCTTCTATGGCCCCACACTTAATATAAGAATTGCGAGTCGGTTAAGAGGGAGAATTTAGAGATCAAAAAAAACGAAGAGAAGGAAATGCAGGAAGCAATAAGGAGAGAGAGTAAGGCGGTGCAAGAGAGAGAGACACGCAGCATGTGGGCGAGCGAGCGAGCGCTCGTGGGCAGCTGTGAGGAAGCCTGGGTGTTAGGCTGACACCCAGAAGTTGAAGTAGAAGTCACTCCCGTTGAGCGATCATGTAGCGGGAGTGACTAGTGAAGGGCGACTGGCCGTAGAAGACTGGAAAGGCAGCGGTAGTCGCGAGGCTTGGAGTTGCAGCCCTTGGTATGGGCGTCCTGGAAACCAAGGAGTCCAAGTCTCAGGCCTGGGATGAGTGTCAGACTGAAGCCAGGATCGGGAGGTCTCCAGACCTGTGTTTGTGTGTAGAAAAGGGCAGTTGCAGAGAGAGTCTCATCTGCTGAAAAGCCCAAGCGGGAGAAGCAGGTGAGACGCTAACAGAAAAGAAGCACCGAGCTTGTCAGTTGTTTTTAAAGACTGCTTCCTAAAGAATATTTTAACCTCGTTTTTAAAGGATTGTTTTTGTTCTATTTATTGTTTTTTTTATCTCCACATTTGTTGTTGGATTATTTATTTGGACAACTTTGAATCACTGCACTTTATGGACACTTGCTTGTTTTTAATAAAAGTACTTTTGCACATTTGTACCATCTCCTTGCTATGTTGTTGCCTCCACTGTCTAGCTCATCTCGGTGGCATTATCGACGGTGTTGGGTTCAAGGGCTCCCGAACAGCGATGGGAGCATCGAGCCGAACCCACATCGTCACACAGTCATTCAATACATAAGATACAATGTTCCTCCGAATATCAAGATTGAGCCTGATATGGTCGTGCAATATGTAACATAGAGAATGTAAAAGGCAAGCAGCATCTCCGGGCGTGGAAACCACTCAGTAAGTGACAGTTCTTTGATCGATGGTGATCACCTTGATAGACATCTCACTACCCAAATCGCTACTCATGAATCTAAGATCTTTAACAGGCATTCCCGGCATTAACTTGTGGATTAGCCTGCGAATATTTAGCGACAACGTTTCTATGAACTTGTGGAATTGCCTGCAAGTATTTAGCGACAGTGTTTCTATGAACTTGTGGATTTGCCTGCGAGTATTTAGCGGCAGTGTTTCTATGAACTTGTGGATTTGCCTGCGAGTATTTAGCGACAGAATGTCTATTAACTTGTGGATTTTTCTGCGAGTATTTGGCGGCAGCGTCACAAAGTTGTTTCCGTCTAGCTGCATCAGAAAATGTACCACGACGTCTGACACACCTCCTTTTTACTGTTTTCTCACAGCTTGGATTGCTGCTGTCATAATCGGTTTGAGTTTCATGGTTTGTTTCAATTACGTTAGTATTTGCAGGACTTGTATTGAAGTGACATTCGGCATTTGTCAAACGTTGTAAGCATACAACCGGCTTCATTGATAACTTCGCATCGTAATAAACAAACAATAAAACAGCAGAGAAGCCGTGGATTAAATAAAAAGGCTGCAGTTATCAGCAGGTAGACGTGAATACCCTGGCGAAGCAAAGAAGGGAATGAAGAGACCGGAGCGACGGACGGCCTTATATGGGCAGGGAGTCAATTACGTGGGAGGCGTGGGGATGGGGACGCAATATAGGCAGGCAGCCAACTACGTGGGAGGCGTGGTGATGGGGGACGCTACGCCACCTCACATGGCGACCGAGCTGCAGGCTATGGACGTATACGAGTTACGTGTAGAATTTCGAAATGAAACCTGGTTAACTTTTGTAAGTAACCTGTAAGGAATGAGCCTTCCAAATTTCAGCCTTTTTGCTACACGGGAAGTTGGAGAATTAGTGATGAGTGAGTGAGTGAGCCAGTCAGTGAGGGCTTTGCCTTTTATTAGTATAGATAAAAATTAGGTAGACATTTATGAGATTTGCAACAGGTCCAAATCTAGTATTAGTGATCGGGACTATTACAAGCCATCTGAGCTACTCATGGGAGGACTTTTCCAAGGTTTTTTATCACTGACTTGTCACTTTCCTTGAGATATATCATCATCTTGGTGGTAGTGGACAGATTCTTAAAAGTAGCCCATTTTGTTTCATTTAAAAAGGTCCCATCAGTAAATGACCTGATGAATATGTATTTTAAGGGAATATTTATAAAAAATAGATTGTATAAAAGTTTTATTTTAGACGAAAGCCCTCAAATCATTTAGAGTCTAGTGAAATTTTGATTCCAAAATAGACATAAATGTGAAGTTGAAATCTAGATATCACCATGGGGAAACAGACAGTTTGAAAGAACCATTTTGTTTTCTATAGATGCTGCCTTGTTTTTGTAGTCTGTCTTTTTTAGAGGTTGCTACTGCATTGCTATGGTAGAATGAATGTAAATTGCAATGTGTGATGTCTTTATTGTATAAAAGTCAGCGTTACATACTTCCAGGTTGTCCAAGATTATGGATATTCCAATAAACATTTGCATGTGTTTTTGTGAGTTGACTTTTTGGCTCTCAATCTTTTGCTTCCGAGTTTTGGGCAGCGATTTAGTTTAACATTTTGGCTTTATTGTCTCAATTTACTGATCTTCCACTATAGGCATTTGGCTCATGTGTCAACTATGTTTCATTTCCTGATCCATTATTCTTAACGCTTACCACATTTCCTCTTTGGTAGAATAACTGGTAACGATATGGTTCAGAAGATTACTCCTGGATACCTGAAAGAGATACAATACAATATATGATCCATGACAGATCCTTTGATGATATCCATGGAAGTTTCATGACCATGTTTGGAGCAGCCAGATGGGAGTCTGTCAGGAACACATTAGGTATTTAATTTCAGCCATTTTCATTTTGTTTTGATGTCCTTTTAATTGCTGTTTAGATTTTTTATCATTCTTTCACTGACTTGTGTAATGCATGATTTTACATAGTAAAAAAAACAAATTTAACAATGAATTCAAACTGAGACAAATTCTTAACAAAATTGAAAAATAAATTATTTTTAGTATTAGTGTATCTGTGAGTTAGAGGAAAAATGATGTGATTAAATGTTTAAGTAAATGAAAACATCTTGCGAGAGTTCCTGTCAGCTGAAGATACCAGCCCATTTTGTTTTTATTACATCTAGACTAATTGCTGTAATTTTATTCTTAAAGCACAGTCTTATGTCTTATAAAACTAACAAACAGATTTTGGCACATGTTCCCAAAATATTAGAATAAAACAGGAAACACTTAAAGAAACTATTGAAACCTGCATTAATCTTGAAATATATTTCTAATTATTCAGGAGATTTAAATGGGTTTTATTTACTACGTAATGCTTTTGTTTCTTATGCAAAAAGAGCAAAAACAAAACAAACTTTCAGGACAGTTCCTGTGAAATGAAGAACATTCCTGATGAACATTTACATTTTGTGGAAAGAAAAAAATTAAAACTCTGCATTTAATGGAACCATAATAGGTAGTACAGACACTTAAAGTTAAATATGGAAATCCAAGCTTGTTCGTTCTTAATCTTTCTTTCCAAATATTTTACTACACAGCTCACATTTAAGAACATTTAAATGCATACAGTTTAAAGCTGACTTGAAATTCATTTGCAGACAAAAAGGCAATGAATTTTCTGTCATTATAAAAGTGATTTATTACTATGCACAACTTCATATGCCTAAAAATATAAAGTCTTTAATATATTTTCTCATTTGTGATCCTGAGTCCTCAGTAAACCCCTGTGTATGCATTATGGTTTTAAATCTGAAACATATTTTTAACATCATTAAAATGAACATCTGACTCCAGGGATAGTAAGGACAGAGAAATGCATTACACTATGAATGTTTTGTAATAAAGTAATACTGTCGCTTGCTTTAAGATTTTAATTACCTATGCACTGCAATATGGTTATTTTAGTGCTATTTGCCAAATATATGCATTATACAGACTTCAAAATGATACTTTTAGAGTCAATTAAGACTAGGACAATTTAGGTTGAAATATTGTGGAGTGCATAAACATGAAGCACATTTATGAAACTGCTCATAAGAAATTAATTTATGGGAGAGATTCCGAATTAGTCAGGTTGTCAAACACATCTTCGCATATAAGAATTTAGCATTCTAACATTGCATTAAAGCAGATTGTAAACTCAGGTTCTGTGGCCTTATTCTTATGGATGTGAGTTACATAAGCTGCCTGTGTGCCAGTTGTGAAAATATTTATAGTATGTAAACAACTATAATAGACCCAGATTTGTAAAGTTGCCATTGGTAAAGTCATCTGCCAAATAAACAATAATATTGCATACAGACATTTGCTATGAAATAGAAGAACTAAATAAATGATCAAACTACTGTAAATATGTTGAAATTTATTCATGTTTGAAATTGCTCACATATTTCTTGCTTTATCCCTTTATATAGCTGTTCCTCCCTCTCTTTCCACACACAGTAGATATTAAACTGTATAATTCATTTTACTTACAATTTATTTTTCTTCCAGTGTAATTCAATTAAAACCAAAAATGTAATGTATACACACCACTATTCTATCATGAATAAACGAAAGCAATGCTTAACAAATAAATCAGCACAAAAGCCCAGAATATGGCCTTGTAAATCCAGGTTCTTTCCTTTTTTTCATAGTTCATTTGCCAGTTAAAGGGTAAAATATATAAAATGGTTATTGGTCAACTAAAATATCCTTCTTAAGGAAGATTTCAATTAAATTACATAAGGTGTTTACATGCTTTACTGTACACAAGCTATTTCATTATGAACAGGGAGAGGAAGAATGACATTCTAACATCCTGCCTTTATTGCTTACCACAGAACTATTTCTACCATGAAAGTTGGTAGAAATATCAAATAAATTAAAAGGCTAATTAGATTTAGGGAAGTTTATAGTATAAAAAATAAAAATGGTAATATAATGAATTGCATTATATTGTAAATCACAGAACGTGTAGCCTGACAATAACTTGAACGCAGATGAGGGGAAGTGTCATAATTTTCTTAGCACCGTTTTAGAACAGTTGGCACCATTAATTGACTGTATTGCCAGTAAATTGGCGACAATGAAAAGACAAATTATGAGCTGGGGAGCGGTATAGAAAGGATTTACTGTATTTGAATAATTTAGACCCCTGTGGTTAATTTGACAGGATTGTTATTCTCTCACAAGGCCCCGCTGCTCAAGGAATTAAAACTGCCGGATGGGCTAGTGTCTGTGAGTGGGTTTACTAATAAGGTTTCTCGGTCGATAAATGACTCCATGCAGCAAATTAAACTGTAAATTTGGTTAGGGGTGGTAAATATTTAGAGTATGAAGAAATGTGCCTAATGAATCAGCATTGTTGGGAGGTAAAATGAATTGAAATGTCAGCCTTTTAAATCTTAGCTGACTGGTTTTGTGTTACATGAAGTGTGCCCACATTTTCAAAAATGCTAGCTTCTTTTCAGATTCTTATCAACAGTTCTTCGTTATAAGAATGGATTTGCTCCAAATTTATTCTTATCTACCTCTCCATCAACATAGTCCTACTTAAACTCCTCACCTTTTAACTGTTTTAAAAATCAAATTTGTAAATAATAAAGATTTTCAATGATAAGGAAACTGATATTAGGATCAATGCCATTCAGAATACCAGTGTGAGATTCAGATTGTTTAAATCTAAAATGGCCTAATAATTACTATAATGAGAATGTATTTCTAATTTAATATAGCCTTTTATATTAACACACCTACTGAATTGAAATATTAATTCCTCAATGATCCGCAGAGTGGCATTGTATGCTAATACCTCTTCTCTTCCTCCATCTGCAGACCAGTTTACTGACAGCTTTAACACCTCACGTCTGGTGTCTGTCCAACTGGAGCTGCCTCTTTCAGGCCTATAATTAACTGGAAGTGTCGCCATCTTGGAGCAGTCAGTCTTAAGTCTCACATCTGTGAAGAACTTTCTTTCTTTTTGTGCCTATAGTTTATGTTTTGTTTTTAGTTATACAGGATTTGCCTGCGGGTGCCCCAACTCTTTATGATTGCTAGTTATTTTCTTAAAATTGGCATAAGCAGGTTGTCAAAATGGTTGAATGGTATATTCATATATTGAATGAGTTACTTACAAAAAACCTGCAGTATAAAAGAATCATCCTATATATTTTTAGCATACTAGGAAAATATCCTCCATTGACAAAAAAGTATTATGACAGAACACTGGGTAAATAAACTAATAAATAAATGAACTATGGTTGTTTGCCCACCGCTTCAGTTTTCTTTCCTCTTGCCAGGCATGCAGAGTAGGCTGGTTGCTGATGCTGAGCTAACCTGATGCAAATAAGTGTGGCTGATCATCCAGAATTAGATCCTGCTTTGCGTCTGGTACTGCTAGCAAAGACTCCATCTTCCAAGAAGCCTGAATTGGAGTGATCAGGTTGAAAAATTACTGTGTGGAAGGATAACTAAAATACAGAAAGCCAGTGTATTTTTTAAAGCCATGCGGTTTTCTGACAAAATCAGCAGTGTACAGCTGTCTAATTGTCATTTTTACAACTAACTTATTTTATATAATTTTCTTCGAAGCACTTTACAAAGTACAAAGCAACAGTACAATGCAACATTAATAACTGCATTGCTTATACAAAGAAGAGTATCTATTGCCAACTAAATGAAACAATAAATCACATGTACATAACTGTACATTTCCCCAGTGTGCATGTTGTGGTTGTATGTGTGAGCATGAACACCTTGTGACTTGCAGTGGCTGTGACTGAGACTTGCAGTGACCTTGCTTAGGATAATGGCACTTTGGATAATGGATGGAACATTGTTAAGCAAGACTTTGTTTGGTTTTGAATTCTAGGGCTCCCCTATGGTTCATTCGGTCAAGATGCTGCTTGCACAATGTGATAAAGAACCACACTACAGGGTTTCAATAGCAGGTTGATTCAGTATAATGTCTGCTCCATGAACTGATGGTGCTAATGAAGGTCGTCACTCATCCGTAGGTCTCTTTTAGCACTGAAGCCACTGAACTATGAATTAAAATTGTGAGAAATCAAAGAGCAGGGTATAATCAACATTTTTATATGCAGCTTTTTTAAAGATTTGTAAGAATACCTTAGTGTTTGTATTTTTTGCTAAAATTAACACAAAAAAAATGTAATTAGGAAGCAGAATTAGTTTTAACAGGCTTTCACAGAACTAAATAGTAGCAACATGTTAGCATTATAGAACATTAGAACACTCTAGACGAGAACAGGCCATTCAGCCCAACAAAGCTCGCCAGTCCTATTCACTTATTTCTTTAAAAAAAAATCAAGTTGAGTTTAAGTCCCTAACATTTTACTGTCTACAACACTACTTGGTAGCTTATTCCAAGTGTCTGTCGTTCTTTGTGTAAAAAAAAACTTCCTAAGGTTTGTGAGAAACTTACCCTTAACAAGTTTCCAACTGTGTCCCTGTGTTCTTGATGAATTAATTTTAAAATAACAGTCTCGATCCACTATACTAATTCCCTTCATAATTTTAAACACTTCAATCATGTCACCTCTTAATCTTCTTTTGCTTAAACTGTATAGGCTCAGCTCTTTTAATATTTCCTCATAATTTAACCCCTGTAGCCCTGGAATCAGCCTATTAGCTCTTCTCTGGATCTTTTCTAGTGCTGCTATGTCCTTTTTGTAGCCTGGAGACCAAACCTGAGCACAGTACTCAAGATGAGGCCTCACCAGTGCATTATAAAGCTTGAGCATAACCTCCTTGGACTTGTACTCCACACACCGTGCTATATAACCTAACATTCTGTTAGCCTTCTTAATGGCATCTGAACTTGTCACTGAAAAAGTCTTCAAGATTCTAGACATGCTTCTATGACATAGCATGACAGGCGTCTCAGATTTACAGATAAAAAGAAGCTGTTCTGAATAGCATGCCATCCTTATCCTCTATCGAAAAAGTTATGGAACTGCCCATTGCCTACGATAAATTCATCCTTTAATTATGCAGCTAAATATTGTGGTAGAAAAAATTGTGGTTACAATGGATGCCCTATCACTCATTTATTTTTCTTTCATACATACAGATAAATATCATTCTAATATAATTGAGATGGAGCTTAACGATTGCAGCATAAATAAAAGACTGAATACTGTAAAAACATAGCGTAGAGATGAGCACCACTGAAGTTCATAATCCTTAACTGTATTAAACTTAAAAATGAGTCATGAAGAATTATGTAATACACAAAAAATCTGACAGGAAATAAATGTGCAAATTGGTTTCACCCAACTGCCAAGCCGCAGGTAGGAGTCTTTTTTTTTTTTTTTTAATTTAACCTCATTCCTAGTCATCTTACTTTTTGATGGTTCTTTGTAATTGCACTGGCAAGGAAGACGTTCTTTTGAATCTTTTCCTTTTAATTAAAAATGACTAAATGTGCTATATACCAAATCGCTGAACCTGTACAGTGCATTATGCCTTGTATACAACAGGCAAATCTATATATGTCCAATAAATATTACAACGTATCAGATGTATCTAGATTATGTTCATTTTCTTCAATATCATTAAAAATGAAAATGACTTGAAATTACAGTATAACAAAACCAATTACCTACATAGAAATACAATATATGATTCATCATGCTTGTAAATCATACTCATTTTACTAACAAGCAATATTTTTACCCAAGCTACAGAAAGAAAATTTAGCCAGTTCTTTTGGCGGTGTTAGGTGTGTTCTTAACCGTGTATTTTGGTCATTTGGACAAATTATGTTTAATGTCTTGCATCCTGTTCTCTCCATAATGACATTCAATTTCTAGCACTTTATAAATTTTGTCATTGAACATTAGAAACATTAGACAAGAACAGGCCATTCAGCGTAACAAAGCTCACCAGTTATATCCACTTAATTCCTCCAAAATAATATCAAATCATGTTTTGAAGGTTCCTAACATCCTATTCTCTACACTTGGTTAACTTATTCCATGTGTCCATGGTTTTTTGTGTATAGAAAAAATTCCTAATGTTTGTGCGAAATTTACCTGAAATTAGTGTTCCAGTTTTCTTGTTGAATTAATTTTAAAGTAACTGTCTCAATCCCCTGTACTAATTAATTTCATAAAATTGAATATTCAATCATGTCACCTCTTAATCTCATTTTGCTTAAACTGAAAAGGGTCAATGGAATCAGTCTAGTCACTCTTCTTTTTGGAGTGCTTCTATGTCTTTTTTGTAGACTTAAGACCAAAACTGCACATAGTACTTCAGATAATGCCTCATTAGTGTGTGATGTAGCTTCAGAATAACCTCCTTGGGGGCTTGTACTCTACAACTGTTAGCCTTCTTAATGGCTTCAGAATATTGCCTCAAAGTTGATAGTGATAAATCCACTATGACTCCTAAATTCTTCTCATAAGGTGTACTTTTAATTTTCAGACCTACCATTTCCCTTTCCTACCTGTAACACTTTTACATTTACACACATCAAATTTCAACTGCCATAAACCTGCCCAAATCCCTCTGTAACGATTTAACTAGGCTTACCATAATCATGAAGCTTTAAACCGGGACAGGAGCAGAAGCTAGAGAAAAAAGAAACAAAAACTACCAAAAATTGTTTATTAAAAGTACCTATAAATCTTTTTACATATTACATAACTTATATAGAAAGTCTGCTTAGAGCATAAGTTTAAATTATTTTATTTATTTATTGTACCAGTCATACTTCTCGCCGGAGTGAACTTTTTTCAATACCTTATCAATTTTTTTAATTTTTTCATAAAAGTCATTGCACGTTATGCCAAAGTTTAATTTACAGTACAGTAACACTCATATGGTAGACTCCAGCATGCGGCTTCGGTCATCCTACCAAATGTGTTTCATTATCAAGAAAACACGCTCCAAAGGTGTGGACATTCCTGGCAGACATAAAATATATTGGATCATTTTTGACGCAAAAAAAGATTTTGCAAGTGAAAACTCGTCAAAAAGATTTATTAGTATTAATTTTTTGTCGATCATCTGAACCGTGTATTGCATTTATAGCTTCAGCAGATCGTTCAATCTCGTTTCATTTCAGTACATTTTGCAATCCAACCCATGCAAAGATCTCGGCGCCACCGAAACTGTTTTCCCACAATTCAATGTAAGAAATGCATCGTCTGTAAGAATACCTTAGAAGAAGATTTGTAAGAATACCTTAGTACTTGTATTTTTTGCTAAAATTAACACAAAAAAAAATGTAATTAGGAAGCAGAATTAGTTTTAACAGGCTTTCACAGAACTAAATAGTAGCAACATGTTGGCATTATAGAACATTAGAACATTAGAACACTCTAGACGAGAACAGGCCATTCAGCCCAACAAAGCTCGCCAGTCCTATTCACTTATTTCTTCCAAAAAAATCAAGTTGAGTTTAAGTCCCTAACATCTTACTGTCTACCACACTACTTGGTAGCTTATTCCAAGTGTCTGTCGTTCTTTGTGTAAAAAAAAAATTCCTAATGTTTGTGCGAAATTTAATTCAATGTAAGAAATGCATCGTCTGTAAAATACAGTTACCTCCGTCATAAATCTATTAATATCCTGGCTACCGAATTTTCTCAACTTTTTCACTCCTAGCGGGACAAAGTTACTATTTATCCTTTCCTGAAGATTAGATTTCAATCGTTTTAGCTCCAAAATAATGTCTGTTGCACTTGCTTTACTTTTTTCCATGAGTAGCACAGTCTTGTTAAAATTATTCAGTTGTCCATGCACAAACCAAAAATATAATTCACCTTTGTCACTTTCAAAAAAATCTTGCATGGACAGTTCTCTTACGCAAGGAAATATGATTTCAGTCCTTCGAATATACAGTAAACCCTTGTTTATCGCAGTTAATCCATTCCAGACTCTACCGCAATAAATTAATTCTGCAAAGTAGGATTCTTTATTTATAAATCGAATATTTTCGCAGTTAGAGCATAGAAAACCTGTTTACACCCTTCTAAATACGTTTTTTAACATTATTAGAGCCCTCTAGACATGAAATAACACCCTTTAGTAAAAAGTTTAAACTGTGCTCCATGACAAGAATTCAGTTCCATCTCACAATTAAAAGAATGCAAACATATCTTCCTCTTCAAAGGAGTGCGCGTCAGAGAGAGAGAGAAACAGAGAGAGAGAAAAGCAAACAATCAAAAATCAATAGGGCTGTTCGGGCTTTTAAGTATGCGAAGCACCGACCGGACAAAGCAGCTGCAAGGAAGGGAGCAATGTGAAGGTAGTCTTTCAGTATTTTTTAGAGGAGCGTCCGTATCCTCTAGGCCAGTGTGCGAACAGCCCCACTGCTCACACCCCCTCCGTCAGGAGCAGAGAATGTCAGAGAGAGTAAGAGAGACAGAGAAAAGCAAACAATCAAAAATCAATACGTGCTGTTCAGGCTTTCAAATATGCGAAGCACCACATGGGAAGCATATCGTATATCATTGAGGAGTTTTATTTAATATGTAATACATGCTCTGATTGGGTAGCTTCTCAGCCATCCGACAATAGCGTACCTTGTATGAAATCAACTGGGCAAACCAACTGAGGAAGCATGTGCCATAAATTAAAAGACCCATTGCCCACAGAAATCCGCGAACCAGCAAAAAATCTGTGATACATATTTAGATATGCTTACATTTAAAATCCGCGATGGAGTGAAGCCGCGAAAGTCGAAGCGCGATACAGTGAGGGGTCACTGTATTTAAAATTCTTTCGACTGCCGGCAACAGAGAAAGAAATCTTGTACTTCCATGCTGGACTAGTTTTTTGTATTCCACATCTGCAAATTCACACAATTCCTTTAACTGAGTCACTCTAACGTTGTAAATATGAAAATATTTGTATATTTTCACAAGACCTTCAATTTCGATTGGCAGACCATCCACAGCAGTTTGAAGTGTATTGTGCACAATATGTGTGCGACATCCAATGCCGACAATATTAATTCCAAGTTCTTGTTTGAGCTGACTGTAAACATTATTTTGTCCTCTTCTATGTATGCCTCCAAAATTTGTGTTACAATTGTCACCACAAAATACAGCTACTTTTCTGTAAATCTCATGACGACATAATGTTGAAGTTATATTTTCAGTCAATATGTCTCACCGTGAACAGATTCAAAATCCAGCAGTTTTACTTTTATGCCTTCCAATGGTAAAAAATATCTAACAACAACGGGCACTAATTTTATGTCTTTTCTATTTGAAGTGTCGTTGGTAACACTTACAAAAAGCATCTTCTGTAAAGCAGCATGTAATTCTTTCACAGACAATGGTGGCAGAACATTTAAAATTATCGTTTTGCATTTGGTTCTCGTGGCATCAAATTTGGGTTAAAAGAATTTTGAGATCAATTTGGAAATACAGTCAGAAGTTTTGAAGCTCATATCATGCATTGCTGTGTGAAAAGCAAATGTGGCCTTTTTGGCCACAATAACTAAATCATCTTGAATGGGATCATCATTTTTAAAAAATGTTTTTGTAGATGAAGTGTTTGCAGTCGCCGTAACACTAGCCTTGTGTTTCGCACACTTCAAGTGATCCTTAATGTCCTCTCGCCCACCGTGTGCAATAGAATATTCTGAGAAACATTGGTGGAACTTCACTCAGCTATCCTAACCACAAAGCTTTTTTATAAATGGATAGTCCTCTTGCAGTTCATTCGTAAATTTGCAATTTCTTTTCGGCATTTTAAACACAACTTTAACACATTTTGGTTAAAATCTAAATTAAATTACGTAGATAAATTATGTGTGGCTAGTCCCTCAAATAATACGTAATCGTACTGCAAGTGATCAGCGTAAACTGACTGTCACGTGCCCCACGAAAGAAAGAGACGCACAGGATTGGGGAGGCGGTTGCACATGCCGCACGCCACGTGTCTCATCATGACGCAAAACAACAACCTGGACAAAACACCAAACCCGCCGGGACCAATGTCTAAAACCGGGACGTATGGTAAGCCTAGATTTAACTGACTGTAGGTTATCTGCCAATCCTCCAAGTGTGGTATCATATGTAAACTTAACCTGCTTGTTATTTATATTCCTATTCAAATCATTTATATATTTTAAAAATAGTCACAGCCCTAGCACTTAACATCACCAATCTTTTAACATTCCCCGAGTCCGAAAAGGTTCCTCATACCATCACCATATTCCTATGTGTTAGCCAATTCCGCACCAATCTACAAATTACATCCTGAACTCCCACCTCTTTCAATCTGGTGCCCAACCTCTCATATGGGACATATTAAATTCTTTCAGTGAATCAAGATAACCAATATCTTATATCATATACTAGCAGAATACCCGCGCTTCGCAGCGGAGTACTGTGTTAAAGAAGTTATGAAAAAGAAAACGAAAAATTTAAAAATATATACATATACACATATACAAATATAGACATATATATACAGTATATACATAAATACACAGTTATATATATATATATATATACACACATACATATATATATATATATATATATATATATATAGCAAAATACCTGCGCTTCGCAGCGGAGAAGTAGTGTGTTAAAGAAACAATGAAAAAGAAAAGGAAACATTTTGAAAATAACGTAACATGATTGTCAATGTAATTGTTTTGTCACTGTTATGAGTGATGCTGTCATATATATATATATATATATATATATACATATACACATATACACATATATATATACACACACATATATACATACATATATACACATACATCCACATATATATACATATATATATATATATCTACATATACACACATACATATACATACACACACATATATATAAACATATATATACATACTGTACATATCTACATATATACATACACACACACACACAACTATCGTATATGTTGAAGTTATATTTAAATTTTAAATAGAAGGAATTTTTATTTAGTCGACAGAATATTATTCCGGAATAAATCAACTCAAGCCTTAAATAACTTATAATATTTTGCTCTCCATAAAAATATATCCTGTCTAAATCATACAAGTTAGAAATAAAGTAAATGGTAAAAGAACAAACATTCAAATTTCTTTACTCTTATGTAATTTTATATAAAAAATAAACTTAAATTTTAAATATCCCAAAAGATTTTGCTCTCCATAAAAATATATCCTGTCAAAATTATACAAATTCAAATATGAACATGGTGCATAACAAAACCTGGAAACATAAATAAAATGTGTTCTTTTCAGCAATAACAAATCAAATCATTCAGTTGTCTTTGCTCTTATGTAATTTTATCAGATTTGGAAGCCTGGCATCTTTTTTTGGCAACAAGTTCGTTTATGTTTGGTGTGAGGTTCTGTGTTGTGGAGATTCTTAGGATGGACTGCAGGTGCTCATCAGTGAGGCGATTCCTGTGTGCTGTTTTGTGACTGAGTATGACTGAGAAGAGCTTCTCACACAGATATGTGCTACCAAACATGCACAAGGTTCGAGCCGTATGTAGACGGAGCTGGAGCATTTGTGCGGGAATGGAGTGAATAAACTGTGCGGGCCGTGCAGTATCGTACTTTGCCTTCAGTGTGCCATTACACTGCAGCTCAATCACCTCCATCTGAATCTGCACAAGTGCAGTTTCCACATCGACGGGGGTTGCGAAACAACTCAAAATTCTTTTTTTGTTCTTCAAAGTCACCAAAGCGCCGTGCGAACTCAGTGCGCTCAGTTTATGAACAAAGTGCGTATTTGGGAACACCGTAGTGTCGACTTGGTTCAACATTACTTGGCAACAGGGAAAGTGGGGCAAGTTGCACTGGTGCATTTGTGTCTCCCATAAAAGTAGCTTCACTTGAAATCACTTTGTGATTTTGCACGGTTAAAAACGTCTGCTGAAGTGTCAGATTCTTCTTTAACTCTTCTGCTTTATGTATCTTGTGCATTGCATTCAGGTCTTTCAGGTTATCTTGATGTTTTGTCTCATAGTGCCGTCTTAGATTAAATTCTGTAATTACACCCACATTTGCTCCAGAAATGAGACACACAGGTTTACCGGCAATGTCAGTAAACATATACTCAGCCTCCCATCGGTTTTTAAAGTCTCTATGTTCAGAATCACCTTTTCTCTTCGGCATTGTGTGGGCTAGCTTTGCAATAACTTGCAGCATCATAAGCTAGACTTGATTAACGCGGTAAGTGTTCGGCAAGGCAGCTGAAGCGCTGCATTATGGGATCTGTAGTTTATTGTGTTACCAGCACTTCATATCCCCGGGCCATTAATAACAATAATCTATACTAATAAAAGGCAAAGCCCTCACTCACTCACTGACTGACTGACTGACTGACTGACTGACTGACTGACTGACTGACTGACTCATCACTAATTCTCCAACTTCCCGTGTAGATAGAAGGCTGAAATTTGGCAGGCTTATTCCTTACAGCTCACTTACAAAAGTTAAGCAGGTTTCATTTCGAAATTCTACACGTAACGGTCATAACGGTCGATAACGTTCGACAAAGTCCGCCATGTTGAACTTTCTTATTTATGGCACCATCTTCACGAAATTTGGTAGGCGGCTTCCCTGCGCTAACCGAAACCGATGTATGTACTTATTTCGATGGTATGACGCCACTGTCGGCCGCCATATTGAACTTTCCAACGTCACTAATTTTCCAACTTCCCGTGTAGGTAGAAGGCTGACCCCATCTTCACGAAATTTGGTAGGTGGCTTCCCTGCGCTAACCAAAAGCGATGTACGTACTTATTTCGGTGGTATGACGCCACTGTCGGCCGCCATATTGAATT
>JANRMT010062806.1:44864140-44883022 GCA_026402145.1 Polypterus bichir lapradei
GAATTTTCCAAACATCACTAATTCTCCAACTTCCCGTGTAGGTAGAACGCTGAAATTTGGCAGGCTCATTCCTTACAGCTTACTTACAAAAGTTAAGCAGGTTTCATTTCGAAATTCTACACATAACGGTCATAACGGTCGATAACGGTCAACAACGTCCGCCATGTTGAACTTATATATTTATAGCCCCATCTTCACGAAATTTGGTAGGCGGCTTCCCTGCGCTAACCAAAACCGATGTATATACTTATTTCGGTGGTATGACGCCACTGTCGGCCGCCATATTGAATTTTCCAAACATCACTAATTCTCCAACTTCCCGTGTAGGTAGAAGGCTGAAATTTGGCAGGGTCATTCCTTCCAGCTTACTTACAAAAGTTAAGCAGGTTTCATTTCGAAATTCTACGCGTAACGGTCATAACAATCAACAGCGTCCGCCATCTTGAACTTTCTTATTCATGGCCCAATCTTAACGAAATTTGGTAGGTGGCTTCCCTGCGTTAACCGAAACCAATGTACGTACTTATTTCGGTGGTGTGATGCCATTGTCAGCTGCCATATTGAACTTTCCAACGTCACTAATTCTCCAACTTCCCGTTTAGGTAGAAGGCTGAAATTTGGTACTTATTTCAGTGATATGATGCCACTGTCGGCTGTCATATTGAACTTTTCAACGGTCTTTGTTACTTATGGGCCCATCTTCAAGAAATTTGGTACGCGGGTTCCCAACGCTAACTGAATCCTACTTACGTACATATATACGTCCATAGCCTGCAGCTCGGTCACCGTGTGAGGCGGCGTTGGGTCCCCCATCCCAACACCTCCCACGTTGTTGGCTGCCTGCCTATATAAGGCCGTCTGTCGCTCTAGTCTCTACATTCCCTTCCTTGCTTGACCACGGTATTCACGTCTCCCTTCTGATAACTACAGCCTTTTTATTTAATCCACGGCTTCTCCGCTGTTTTATTGTTCATTTATTACGATTATAGTTATTGTATAGGTATTTTAGACTTACTTTACATTGTTCAGGTACCCATTTCCTTTATCATTCCAACCGTACCCCCATTAACATGTCTATCGAGGTAATCACCATCGATCAAAGAACTGTCACTTACCAAGTGGTTTCCATGCCCAGAGATGGCACCTGCCTTTCCATTCTCTTTGTTACATATTGCACAGCCATATCAGGCTCACTTTTGATATCCGGAGGAACATTGTGTCTTATGTATTGAATGACTGGGACAGGTTCAAGGTGTGGACTGATGACGGTACAGGAGATAATTATACTACACAGGAGCACTAGAAGAGTGAAATGCTTAAGTGTACCGAAATGGCCAAATATTTTACACCTTTGGACAACCGCCAATGCCTCTTAAACATCCTAGCTTCACAGGTGACGATTTCAGTAGTGGACACTTTGATGTTTAGAAATGTTTAAACTCTCAAAAGCTGGATGTGAAGTTATCAATGAAACTGGTTGTATACTTACAACGCTTGACAGATGCCGAATGTCTCTTCAACACAAGTCCTACAAATACTGTCGTAACTGAAACAAACCATGAAACTCAAACCGATTATGACAGCAGCAATCCAAGCTGTGAGATTTGAAACAAGATTACTGTTCACATGGCCAACTGTACGTTGCATGCTCAAGAGTAAGCTCAGCGCACAGCTACAGCTTGGTCATATTACAACTGGAGGGCCGAACTGACAACGTGGCATACAAACAGATCTTTAACAAATAATTATTGGTATATTTTCCCTCAGTTTAAAAAGGTTTAATTTTCTTCTTAATAAAAATTTAAAGGCAGTACTTCACCGCTGCGAAGCGCGGGTATTTTGCTAGTACAGTATATAAAATGATCTCGCTGGCCGGATATAATTACACGCCGGGCCGGATGTGGCCTGCGGGCCTTGAGTTTGACACATATGGACTAAATAGAACTTGAAAAGATATATTTTTTCAAATGTGATTGCGCAATTCAGATAAGAGTTGACGCGCACTACAGTACATCGAGCCCGCGTGCTATTGTGGTTTTGCCTGCGTGCCTCAATAAGTCATCCTCCCCTCGCTCTTACTTTTTTACCATTCATCTAATGAATACACTGAGTATGGCTTTACCAAAACAATCATTGATGGCGAATAAAGTATCCATTATTCGAGTATGTAGATCGGGGTATATATATACATATATATATACCCGCGTATCGCAGCGGAGAAGTAGTGTGTTAAAGAAGCTATGAAAAAATAAAGGGAACATTTTAAAAATAACGTAACATGACTGTCAATATACAGTAATTGTTTTGTGAGTGTTACTGAGTGTTGCTGTCATCAAGGATTTGATTATCATTATTTCTTTCAATCAGGTTCGTATTTGTAGGATGTGTTGTGTTCAAGTTACATTCCGTGTTTGTCAATCATTGTAAAGATAAGAGGTTTCATTTATCGATTCGTTTCTCACTGCATCAATAAACAGCTCGTCTTCTTCTTTATCTGAGACCTGACACACTGCATGCACGGGTTTTTTTTTTACACTGTCTTCCTGTAGCGGGACATTGACTTTTTCCACCGTGTGCTTTGTTTCTGCAGTAGCTGCATTTATGAATATGCTTGTATGTATCAGACGCTTCATATTTTTTTGCTGCCTTTTCAATTGTGTAATTCGGTTTTTGTTCAGCGCTCTTTGGAACTGTTGCTTTTTGTCTGTGCACTGCGTCAGTTCACGTGAGCCGCTCGGTGTACATGCATCGAAGTTTCCCAGCTGTGCTGCTGCCATGTCGTGCTATGTCCATGGCTGTATCTAATGTTACCGAAGTCCCGGCACTTAAAACTTTCTCTCGCAGTTTCGCTGAGTTTGTGCCAAACACCACCCTGACCATCTCATCTTCCTCTGCATAAGCACAGTCCTTCACCCGTGAATATTTAGTAGCAGTGTTTCTATTGGATTGCCGCTGACGGACAGCCTTATATGGGCAGGCACTAAATTACAAACGCCAGCGGCAGCCTGTCTATGAACTTAATTTAAAGTTTAGGTTTACATCGTGCTTTGTTTCCGAAGTAGCAGAACTCATGAATATGGTTGTATATGTCACTCGCTCGCTTCTTATTGTTTCGCTGCCTTCTCAATTATATAATGCAAGTTTTCTTCAGCGCCTCTTCCTGGTTTTCTACGCACTGCATGATGATGTCACACGAAACTCCGCCCCCACGGGTTTCAAGCTCATCTCCATTACAGTAAATGGAGAAAAACAGCTTCCAGTTATGACCATGACGCGTAGAATTTCGAAATGAAACCTGCCCAACTTTTGTAAGGAAGCTGCAAGGAATAAGCCTGCCAAATTTCAGCCTTCTACCTACACGGGAAGTTGGAGAATTAGTGATGAGTCAGTCAATGAGTGAGTGAGTGAGTGAGTGAGGGCTTTGCCTTTTATTAGTATAGATCATATGCACATCCAGAAACTTGTATAATCAACTTTGAACAGTATATGTATATATAAATAAATACAGTATATACATGTATATGTAAAAAGAATCTAAGGTTGGTAGATCAAAACTTTCAAACATGTATTTTGACAATCCCTCTTCAAAAGCTATGTACAGTGGAACCTTGGTTTGCGAGGATAATTCATTTCGGAAACGTGCTCGCAGTCCAAAGCACTCATATATCAAAGTGAACTTTCCCATAAGAAATAATGGAAACTCAGATGATTTGTTCCACAACCCAAAACTATTCATATAAAAATGATTAGTACAAAACATAAAGTAAAAATACATAAAACAAATTAACCTGCACTTTACCTTTGAAAAGAATCATGGCTGGTATGATTGAGTTTCTAAATTCTTGTGGGATTCCACCCAACGGGACAACATGCGGAAGAACGTCCCAAAACAATCGCAGTCTCCCAGCGCTAGCCGTCAGTGGGTGATACAAGGAACAAGGAACATTATAAATGCGCAGGGCACATTACTACTTGGCCACGACCCTGCCTGACTGTTGTGTCTGTGTATAGGAGAGTGGCAGGTCCTGCTACAATAAATAACCGCGTTTCAAGCTGAATAAAGCTGGTGGTGCAAGACGGGGACTTGAACGTCACAGCACACACACACACAGTCACAATGCTGTAGTAAACAGTATACGCTCGTACGGATGTTGACTATATGAGTGAGGCATGCTGACTCAGACGGAGAATAGGAGACGATTGCCTACAATCCTGCAGCGTGAGAGAGAGAGAGAAGAACCATCAGCTCAGTTGTGATTACATGATGCTCAGCAGACAAAGCGTATACATACTACTCGTATTGCAAGACGTCGCTTGTTTATCGAGTCAAAATTTATTAAAAATTTTAGCTCATCTTGCAAAACACTCGTAAACCAAGTTACTCGCAAACCGAGGTTCCACTGTATTTTGTTATATCTACTAACAACAAATTTACTTTGGATCAAATTTTGTACTTTCTAGTCAAACATTTCATCCTATACAACATTTCATAATATATTGTTTTCACAGCGGTTAAAAGCGGTTCTTGTCACAGTTCAGAGTGGAATGGACAGCATGATAGGTCAGTGGTTAATGCTGCCGCCTCACAGCACCAATATTCTGGATTTGAGTTTGCATGCTATCCTCATGTCTGGGCTTTTCTCAAAGTACTACAACCCAAAGACATGCATGTTAAATTAATATGGACCTGCATAGGAACGTTTGTTTATGTGAGTGAACCCAGTAATGGGCTGGTGCCCTATCAAGGTTGGAGTCCTGATTGCTTCTAATTCTGCCAGGATAGCTTCCAACATCCATGACCCTGATCTACAATAAATGACTTCAATAATGGATAAAGATATGAATAATCACTAAATGTTAGGTATAAAGCAATGTGCTTTCTTTCACACCAGCATAGTGGTACTGGTATGTAGCAAAGATTATTTTTGAATAAATGAGACCAGTTCTGTTTATATTCAGTATAACTGCACTGTTTGTATACTTATTCCGTTTGCCGTCTTGCAACACTACTGTGATTTATTCCTTTATTATAATTAAAAGATTATACAGAATAATGTAAAGATGCCAAGAATATGCTATTTAAGAAATTTCTTTGTTCCAAAAATGGCTTATTTTTTATACTTTTCAACACATTCATGACAACTGTATTTTGCTATTTGTTTCAACTGGTTTTGTTTTATGCCTGTTTTATACTGTGGTCTACACCCAGAGTGGGCTCATTGTTCTGTACTATTGTATAATAACAGCTAGAAGTATAATCATCCAATCCCAAAAGTTCTTACACTTTATTAGAAACATCTTTACAATTTGAGACAGTGCATATTTTTTCATGGTCATCAAAACAGTGCAAAAGTCATTATGTCTGGTGTTTTAATGCATAATGTCATTTTTAAACCTCTGGTAAGAAAAGATTAAATCAGTTTAAAATCCCACACAATTATAATTTAAATAACTTTAAAATTTTCATTCCCTTCTACCAGAGTTTCTTCAGTGGTATATTTGGATACATCTTGGTTTTCTTAAAAATGTAAAATTATACTATATTTACATAACTGCCATAAAAGCAATAAAATATGCTTACTACTCAATGCTATGAAGTTAATATGTTAGGGGTCTCTTAGGTAATGCTTGCACATATATAAAATTTTTTATTCAGTGTTATTATGTAAGAAAAATTTTAACATGTTACATAATCTTATATATAAATGTCTACGCGTGAAATTGGAAATGAGAGGTGGAGTTGGGGTAAGGGCTCCACCTCCGAGGATACGCAAGCGACGCCAGCACGTTGGCAAAACAAAAATCCGAAGAGAGAGTAACTTGCTTATCTGCTATTACAGAAGCGAGGCAAGCACATTGGCAAAACGAAACATCCAAAGAAAGACAGTCGCTTAGCCACTAATGCACAAGCAATGCGAGCACGTCGGCAAAACAAAACTTCCAAGGAGAGAGATCCCCAGAGTAGTTACTTTCAATTACCTGACATCTCTACAATTCAAAAATAATCATTCATGAGCAACTTACTGATATCAGACAATATTTAAGGTGTAACGAGACAGAAAACAAGGACAAGATAAAGGTTTGGGTATCCACCCTGTATACTTGAAGAAACAGCGCTAAAAAATACAAAATAAGTAATCTCTTGTGACTGAATCTGAATGTGACTGAGGGCAAAACAGAGGAGTGGCGTTTTTTTTAGAGGGGAGGCAGGAAGAGGTGTGTCTTCAGTGGTGCACCTGGAAGTGAGGGCGGTGATGGGGTTGGACTGTAGGCTGGCCCAGTTCTGCCGGTCATGCAAGGGGTGCACGACAAAATGCAGGCTTGGCGCGGGGCTCGTCTTTTCCCGTCGAATGTCAATAACTTGCTTCAAAGAAAAACGGGCAAGTCACAACATGTGAATTGTGGCAGCTCAAGTATGCAGCACATCAATCAAAAGTTATTGTAGTGTTAATTGTAATTTTACTGATGAATTAATTAAACTTGTCGTAGATTCGTTAAATGCGTAAATCAAGTTTTCTTCTACCTACGAAGAAATTTCATTTTTTTTGACATTAAGGAAATTGTGAATGTTTTTAATTTTAAATACACTGGTTTAGAAAACGAGTGAAGGTATTATAGGGTGGGGGGGCAGCTGAAATTAAATGGGACAATGGTGGCTTCGCCTCTAGAACCGGGCCTGACTGTAGGTCTGTAGGGATACTGGAAGTGATGTCATTGGTGGAGCTGGAGGAGGAGCTGGAAGTGGGGTCAGGTGGATTTTCCATCAGAGAATCTGTTGAGAAAAGAGAAAAGGCATAAGTGTTCACTGACAACCCTCGATCCGGTGTATAAACACATTTAGTCAAATCCTATGACTGCCTCCCATGCGCGTGTGGGCGACAGTGGGCAGCGTGGTGGCACAGTGATACTGCTGCTGTCTTGCAGTAAGGAGATCAGGGTTCACATTCCAAGTCTTCCCTGCATGGAGTGATTGCATATTCTCTGTGTGTCTGTGTGGGGGGAAACTAGGTGTTCCATTTTTCTCCCACAGTACAGAGACATGCAGGTTAGGTGACACTAATTTTAATAAAGTTCTGCTTTTGTTCAGTGTACATTAGGTTAAATGTCTTTATTCTCTAAAACATATTTAATCCTGTAGTCAGTCAGAACTTAACTGCAACTCCACATTGATAAGCAACCTTCAAACTGATCATGTCAGTAGCTTTTCAAGCTGACAAAAAAAAGGTTACAATATTTGTAAATTAAATATCAAAAGAAGGCTTAGCTATTTCCCTTTTAAATTTTTACATATGCACGATTCTTTACCTAGTTCTTATCTATAATCTATCACTAGCATTTCACACACATACACACCTGTTCTCAAGCATATGGTAAGTTAGTTTTCTCCTTCACTGACCAGTTATTTGCTTCTGAATTAATTATACCAATCCTTTGATAAAAGTCAACAGTCATGAAAAGTGAGCTGTTCCTCTAAGAACAAGCAGAATGGAGCTTTTTATCTTTCTGGGTGAATAATCTTTTAAGTCTGTTTATACAAGCAAAATGTACTCCTTTTAGTCTGTTCACACATGCAAGATTTAAATGTTAATTGATATTTACACCACTGTGATAAGTTTCTGAAGTAGTGCCACTAGCTGTTTAAAAATCAAAGCATGCAGCCTCTGCAGCTGTTAAATGCAGTTAAGTCCTCTAAGTGATTGTTTCTTGTTATTAAAAATATACAATTCTCAAAGAATCATTGTTTAATACAGTAATTCAACAAACTAGTTTATCCCAACAGCAGCAGGAACAGACCATGAACCAGCCCAAAATAGAATGTCAATACATTGCAGAGTATATTCACTCTTAATGGCCATTTTAGATATGGCATATAACCTAGCATGCCAACATCTAACATACATTATATGTATAGTGTAAGTGTAAAAAGTGCAAACTCCATACAGTAACTGAGTGAAGCCGTGAACACAGTATCCTGGAGCTGTTAGGCAACAGTGATGTCTACGGTGCCATTGTATCACCTTGGACCACGTGGGGGCCGCCACCCTGGTGGTTTTGGTGGCCACGGGTAGAGGGCTTGGAAGCCCAACCCTGTAGGGGCCTGTGGTCACCGCCAGGGGGCGCCCCGAGGCCTTGGAGACCCTGGACCTCAGCACTTCCGCCACACCAGGAAGTGCTGGGGGGAAGAGAAACAGGGACACCCGGATTGCTTCCGGGAGTACAGCCGGCACTTCCGCCACACGGGGGCGTGTCGGTGAAAGATTGCCGGGAAGCACCTGGAGCACATCCGGGTGTGGATAAAAGGGGCCGCCTCCCTTCATTCGAAGCTGGAGTTGGGTGGAAGTAGGACGGAGCTCGGAGGGAGGAGTGAAGGCGGCCAGGAAAGGCACTAGAGGCTGTGAGGCCTGGACTTTGGGGGTTTGTGTGTGCACTTAATAACTTGTAAATAGATGTGTAAATAAACCTGTGGTGGTGGAAAACAACATGTCTTCCTGTCTGTGCCCGGGTTCCGTTCACAATGGATTAAACATGAGCTCAATAGACCAGTAAAGATTGTTACAATATATTTCAAGTTAAGGATTCCTTATATATAATACGCTATTGTGGCTGTTTGTTTGTCTGTCTAGGATTTTAAATCACCTGTAGTTCACAAACTATTTGAACTATTGACCTGAAATTTGGTACACATATACAGCTCTTGGCAGCGACCAGCAGGCCGGCCGTGTGACACATGCGTATGGGTGCCGTTCTCATCCCTACCACCTTCGCCGTCACTTCCCCCTACCTCTTTATATCTTAAATCATTCTTGAGGCAGATTGAAGACTTAAGTGCCAGCTTAAATGGAATATTAAAGAGAACGTACTAAGTAATTGCAACACAAACACTGAGTTAATCAGTTTTAACGCAAAAAGATGCCAACAAAAGAAGAGAAGAAGTGGGCCGCTATTGTGGACAAAAGAAGAGCTGGTCAGGGAGCAGCAAGTGCATCAACCTCTAAGCAAACGAATGCTAAATGTACAGAGAAAGAGTATGGAAACTATGAATGCTCAAGTCAAGTGTAATGTGCAGTGCGCCGTTACTGGTTAATTATAATTTATATAATGAGCCTACCGTGTTATTCACATTTAAAAGTCATTTTTTCAGATCATTGGAGGCAAGAAAAAGAAAGAGAAAAAGAAATGCAAGCAAAAACAAGGAAAAGGAAGAAATATGCATTAAACATAGTAGTGGGTAGAGAGTTAAAGACTGGTAAAATGGCTGAAAGGTTTACAACTATTACGTTTTGTCACTTTAAAGAATGCTAGTTGAGGATAGCATTCATAGAGGACTCTGAAAGTTTTTCCCTCTATGAGTGAATATATTTTTTTGTAGTTTTAAGAAGTAAAACACTTTACTTTCCATTGTATTGTAGTATGTACTAAAAAAACATATTTGAAGCAGCATAGGAGCAACAGGGAAGTAGACAACCATGAGGATTGGAAAGTGAAAAAGTAGTAAAAATTAGCTGTACACAAGACCAATTTAAGAGCACCTCTGCCCACTGTCACTAGCAAACCTGTTATTTTCACATGAAGATATCTGAATAAAAAAAAAAATCAACTATACTCAACCGGAATGGGATCCACATCATGATTACAAAAAACCCTGGGTCTGTGAGTCAGAAGTGGTAGCTTATTTAGTTGAGCTAAAGGGAATTGCTCCTACTCCGCTGAGCAAGTGTCCTTCCTTTCCTATTCTGCAATGGAGAGGGTATTGTATTACACAGTAGCTGGTTGTTTTCTCTGCCTCTTTGCTCCTTCTGTTCAATCACCCCTACCCTGAACAATTCCTGAAAAAGCCCCTAAATGTTACCAGCAAAGATTAGCTTCTTCTTTGCATTTTCACCCTGGGAGGATATTGTATTACATGGCAGCTGGCTATCTCAGTTAGCCTTTTTGGTCCCTCTGTGCAATCACCCTTACCCTGAGCAATTCCTGAAAGAGCCCCTAAATATCACCAGTGAAGAACTGATTGATTCTCTGTGTTTCATATCCTCACGCTGAGAGGCTGGCTGTGAACCCAGTGCCTTTAAGTCACAAGCGAAAACTCCTCCAGTTGAACAATTGAACAAATAGCTTTGGACTTCTAAAATTGCACGGGGTACTGGCGCTGTCTCTCCATCTCTCTCTGTCACCCTCACTGCCCCTCTCTACAGAACACCATGTAACTAGCTGGTGATACCAATTGAATTTACATTTTATCTGCCTAGTGTTTTTGTTTATACTGCATTTTACATGTAGTAATTTTAATAGCTAAAGTAACATTTTCCCAAGCTAATTGTTTAAATTGATGTTTTATTTATCTTTTACTTTATACTTTTCTGTTAATCAATTAATCATTTAGTGTTATTTATTAATGTGGAAACTGACCATAATAATTCTTTGAAATATAAAACTACATCTGTTGTTTTACAGGCATAAATTAATTGATGGACGTGATGATGTTACATGACTCTGTGATATGCTGTAGACAAGTTCTACTAAATAGGAAACAGTAAACGTTATTTACATTATCTCTGTTGGGAAGTGTGTGGAGAAAGAAAGCTAACATTTGATAAAATGAAGGACCATCTGTCCATCTCACTTGTTAGGAAGCCAATTTAACGTAGATGAACCAGGAGACATGGGTCCTCTGTAAATATCAATTTCAAATAAAGGAAACAATGACGGGTTTTATCCCATACTCAAATATTTGTAAGGATGTGCTATTCATCTTAAATAACTACTCTCAATTATTTTCATTTGGATGTGACTTGGGGGGGGTGTTCCGGGCATGCCCCACTGGGAGAAGGCCACGGGGCATACCCAGGACACGCTGGAGGGATTATATCTCCCGAATGGCCTGGGAACGCCTCTGGGTCCACCTAGAGGAGCTGGAGGAGGTGGCCGGGGAGAGGGAGGTCTGGGCTTCCCTGTTTTGGCTGCTTCCCCTGTGACCCGACCTCGGATAAGTGGTGGATAATGGATGGATGGATGATGCTCTACACCATAAACAAAAATCATGTATAATAATTCCAGGAAACATAGCTTTGTCAAGTGTGAAATATTTTTTTACTCAGTTTTCTGTATTTTATTCAAATTACTCCTTTTTTGGTTCATCAATTAATAAGAAAATACTAAATTTTTTCTTTAATTGTTGCATGATGATTAGCACATGCAAATAAGAATTTCACTGTACACTATATACGTGGCAATATTTACCCTCTAAACTTATAATCCCCTCAGATTCACTTAGTAATTTTTTGTTTTCTACCTTTGTAGATAGGATAACTTTAAAAAAAATATTATTTGCTTTTGCTCTTGGGTTACAAAGCAAAGTTGGAATACTAGTAAAATGATATATTTTAAAAGTAGAATATTACTTAAATATTATACGGAAAGAAAAGCAGCTTTTTCACATAGTGGATATGTCTTACAAAATAAATAGAAGAAAAGGCACTTTTTACTTTTTAGTGTGGTGAGTTTATTATCATATCCTTTACACTTGCTTCATTTTAACTAACTACTTTTCAAGGTTGATAATTAGGACAAAGAATGCAATAAATAATGTGCTTTGTATATAAAAAATAAAGAAAATTATATCAATAGGCTTGTGCATGTATGATCATTATATCGTGTATCCTCTTAATACATTCACTAGTAGCCTTGTTCTTTAAACAAAAGACATAATCTTCTCAAGGTCCTAATCCTTTGCAAATCCATTGTAAAACACACTGCATATGAAATTATGTGCAGTGCACAATATTACAGTTTTGCAGTGCTGTTTGTTATACTAATTATTTTATGTTATTTCACTTTTTCTGTTGTCTCTCTGGTCCTAAAAACTTATTAGTGACTTAATTCTGGAGTGCACCGTACATGGCCATCTTAAAATTACAAGATTAAACTACAGTAGGAGGTTGTACTTTCATGTTCTCGAAACTGTAGAATTATCTACCTGTCAATATACCATATACAGTACAGGGTGACCTTTTGGTCTTAACATTTATATGAGGACCCATTACTTCCACACTAGAGCTACTAGTAGAATTATTTAGATTGTGAACAATTTGTATTTGTCTAAATTAAAAATCCAGGAATCATTAAAAGCCCTTAAACTAACACCTTTTACCTTTCAGGATTTCTCCTTGGTATGCTGGTGTGACACTTATCCCAGTGTTACCCTTTTGAGTATGGAAGGAGATTTCAGAGTAGATTAGCTACAACTCTCTGCAGCCCTGTAGTGGAATAAAAGGATTCAGATAATGTCTGGCTGGGTGAATAGAGTTTTATATTTAACTAAACGCAGCCCCTCTTTTACTGGTGTTAAATTAAATAGTTTATCTGTGCTAAATTATATTGATAAATAACGTCTACTGCTATTTGTGTAAGTAAGGGCAAAGACTTTTTACTATTCACAGGGTTGGCAGACAAGCTCGATAATGGTGACATATCATATTGATACTCTGTTGGCAGATAATTTAGAGGATAAAGCAATTAAATTCAACACCGAGATACAGTCTAGGAACTGAATTCAATTTAATAGAAATTTGTTCCAGGCTTTGTGATCTTTCAAAGCATAAATATTTTATCAATCAGGTTGACAGTTTGGATCATTGATTGGTCCCCCCTTTAGTACTGTCACAGGGTCCCATAACCACTCTGCAGTAACTAAAATGTAAATGTAAAACTTTCCTGAAATATTAACCTAATAATGGTCAAATGTACTTGTCACATGGTTAAAGCTGGTAGTCAGTTCCACGGTTAGGCACCTTTAATTATTTTATGCCTAGGAGACAAGTTTTAAATAGAAGTGGCAGCTCATATTATTTTTGACAGGTAGTGATGATTAAAAAGGCAGATTCCGTAACAGGTCCTTCAGAGAATTCCCTTGGGCCCTTATGGCACACCATTTTGTGAGACTACAATCTAAAGTCTTAATTTAAAGACTTGGAAAATGATCAAGGTTTCATTGTTTCCCTGTTCCTCTAAAAAAGAAAAAGAAAACACAATGAAAAAGATATAAACACAAGGGAGAAGTGTCATGGGTGCAGTGAACTGAAGCCCGGGTGCATTAGAATTCTCTGCTTGCTTTCTTTGAACAACTTTGCAACTCAAGCTATAGTTTGAAACAGGCAGCGAAGTTGCTTACTGAGTCCAAAATATCATATAGTTATAAGTTTACTTTTTAAGAGTGTGAACAGATGAAAAATATTTTATTCTTATACCTTTCTATTAATATGGAGTGTATTCTTTCATTTTGTAAGGTTAAAATCTTTTAGATTTTTCTAAAAGCTGTCTATTATATTTAATTTACCATTTACTGAAAATGAGTTACAGAGAATTGGATCTATCCAATATGTTACAGTCTACATATCATAAAATTACACTCTCAGATGCACATAATCCAAGTGGATGATACTGGAGCTGGCAGTATTTGCCACTAATGCTTAAATTTATTGTGAAGTATACATAGTACCACAAAATTCTTACTTGAACATCTCAAATCTAATAAAATGAAATTGTATTTGTCTCCTACAAAGTAGTGAGAGTAAGTATCAATAACAGACAAGAGTTATATTGAGAAAAGAAAGATCAGAAAACACAGAATATACAAGAAACATTTATGAAGTTGTCAGTGCAAGCAGCAGTTGAGTAGCCATTTGACCTGTGGATAAACCGTCTCCTAATTAATTGTTGCAAGTGCTAATGGCCAGGAAAACAGAGGTTTTAATTAATACTGTCTGGCTATCTAAGTTAGCATGTGGACTGGAAATAAAAAGGGGAATAAAGAGATTTGTTTTTGGTCTCCAAGTTGTTAAATAATAACTGTGTGAAATAGATGCACTAGTGTACCTGATATACAAAATTTTAATCTTATTCAAAAAATTGTTTACACAAAAAGGAAGAGATCAGTACATTTTAAATGAAATAGAATGAAGTTAGAAACATACCAAAATTAAGAATAAAAATAAAATTATACCCCAAAGTAAAGTTACACTGACTTCAGAAGATAACAAAACCTTCTTTTAAGCCTCTATAATATTTTATCCCCAAGCTGCAACTTCTTTTCATACTTTTTCCCTAAGTTGTTTTCCAATAATTTTGCCTCAAAAATAGTACAGTCCAATGGCGTTTAAAATACACTGTTAGAACAATTATGATATCCACATGTTTAGATAAAAAATGGGTCCAATGATATCACACAATGATGTCACACTCTTTATAACAATAATACCTGTGGGCCAACAATGTGCAGTCCACAGTGAAACTAGTTACTTCATAGTGTTGAGAAACGGAAAATATTGGAGAGGATTGATTAAAACAACAAGAAATTTAAAATCTGGTAAAAAGAGAGCAGAATGCTCTTTCATATCTTGAAAATGGCAGAATACCTACAAGGCCGGAATAAAACTGACACGGGAGATCAAAAAGCACAGTCACCTACATATACAAGATGGGCCAATTTGAAGTACGCAATTCTCTAACCATCCTAACTTTGGATATGTGGGCAAAACTCAGAGTATCTAGACAAAAAAGTGTGGATGTGAAAACTCCACACCTACAATGACTAGTGTTGTTTTAAAAATTCTCCAATGCTTTTTTCACAGTTAATTTGCATATTTTTAGCTGGGGACCTTGTTCAATGAATTTTTCCCTGAAAATTCACTGTGTAACAGGCTTTTTTTTCCAGCGCTCTATGATACTTTGCATTGCATCATAGATCTGGTAGCAGCCATGCTGGATGGGGCGGTCACTACCCAATCTGCACTACCTGACCAATTTGTGTTACCCATGTGCAGAACTTTCACACATGTGTACTGTAATTGTACTCCACTTCACACTTTACGGCACATTTGTGAATAATTTTATAGCGTATACACACGTGTGATGTCATGACCTGATCAGTACTCAGATTTGCACCCTGCATGTGTTTTAAAAAAAAGAGGAACTCGCCGTATTTTAATTTGAGGACTACATTAGCTGACCATAATAAGAAAACTATAAAAATACTTTGTTGTTCTGCTTATATTTATTGTGTGCTGTGTCTTCACTGCTAAATTAAGCAAGTTATGCTCCTTGCTGTCAGGCACAGATCAGGTAATGACAGGGACAGTGCACCAAGTATGTAATGCTAATCGCTTCCATCATAGGATCTATGGGTATTAATTAGTTCTAATGATAGGACCTTCGATGCAGAGAGAGATAAGGGCCTCTCAGTATTCCGGACATGGGGTATTATTTTAATTTAGGGTGGCTCAGGTTAACAGTGGCGTCTCATTTTTGACCACAATAATCTGTCCAGCATAAGTTGGAAGATAACTTTTTAGGCCTCAGGGTCACTTAAATGAACATTGAATCATTATACAGTAATCCACTCAAGTTCAGTTTCTCATTTCCCATTGACTTCAATGCATTTTTTATTGAAATTCCCAAACATTTACACGTTTCCCCCGAACTGAAGGCAAAGCAAATTTAGTGGCGTTTGCTCAATACAACTCAACAATGACCTGCCTAGAAATTGAACTTACAGCCAATTGGCTGCCAGTTTAATTCAACATCATATGAAATTTTATAAAACAGAAAATAACACATTAAAAAGCTATCTAGGTGCTGGAGTCCAAAACTGAACATGAGCTTATTGAGAAAAATGTGTTAAGGATTTTCAATAACTAGAATGCAAATCTGAGGACAATTCAACCTGGTTACACTTTTGTCTGTGGTAAAACTGCAATAACAATGTTATTTTCATGTAGTACATTTCACATTATTAAATATCTAAGTGTGCTGGAAAGACCACCAGACTAATATATTATCAATTAATAAATGCACTGAAACTGCATATGTTCATAAAAGTTATCAATGTAGAGTACATGTAGCGGAATAGCAGAAGAATATAAAAACTCTGGCATAATGTGAATATTGGAGAAAAGCTAATTCTGCTGGGCCATTAATTCTTTGCATAAAAAGCTGTTTGACAGATATAGCACAGATGGCTACTTAACTCTTATTATGTAAAGAAAAAAATGCAAAGACCAGATTTTCCAAAATTGTGCCCAAATGACTGGTCAGATCTATAAATAGATCACTTTTAGTGCATTTAAAAGGCTGAGAGCATATATTGTCACAATATTTGGTTTGCCTCTGATATCAGAGTGCACTGCTGTTTGCCACTGTAATCCTTTAATTGATATGTTAGGATAGTATTGAGAATGTTGATTAGTCTTAATAAAGATTTAGAAACACCTTTAATTTGCACGAGGGAAAGAATAAGACATAATCTGTCAAAAACAGTCAAAAGAACTTTTAATAGGTAAGGAGATGCACAAATGGCAAGAATAATTTTATTATCTGTAATTGTCTAATTGATGATCGTATTAGTTGTACAGTGAACACCCTTATATTTGAAAAGTTTAAGTGTAAACATTAAGAACCCACAAAAAAAGAAAAAAGATTATTAAATTAGTAAATTAAAAATAATATAAGTATCAGTGTTAGTCCAGGTTTGAAAGGTATTATCACACATGTGCGACTAGGAAGGAGGTGAGTGGACCAAGTGGAGGTAATTACCCACCTTACCAGAGGGTGGCTGGGTGCACTACACCTACCTCTGTTATCTCTACTGGCAAAATACAGGAAAACCTGCCTGATTTAAGATCACTTCCGGCGCCCAGACTGATACCACTTCCGGTGCCCAGACTGGTCACTTCCGCTTTCGGCCAGATAACATCACTTCTGGTGCACGGCTTATAAAACCACCATCTTCCAAAGCCTCATCAGTTCAGTCTTGGAACTCAACCTATGCATATCATTCTTGTTTTCTATACCCTTTTGCAGCCAGGGACAATATACAGGTGGCTGCGCCAAACCTTTTTCGTGTGTTTAGACTACTTCTTTTATAGTATATACAATACACCTTGCACCAATATGCAACACCGTAATATTTTCCCATCAGTAAACTTTCCAGTTTAGGCTAGATTTCATTTAATGTGTCACCTATTGTAAAAAAGAATAGATACATACAGTACAAAGGATCACTAAGATTAGGAATTTAAAGAATTGAAAAGTCATTAAGTGATGTGTAAAACACCAGAAAACCTTTTACTGTGCTTCATGAAGCATGTGGTGATAAAAACATAACTGAATATATGGCAGCATTTTAAAGAGGTATATAGGTCTGCTCTCTTCCCTTTGTAAAATATGCCTACAAGGCTGCCTTCTTTGGAGTTTGACTGCGGAAGTCTAAAGAAGGTATCTTTCCTATGCAAGTCTTTTCCTGAGCTGAACCATAGCTTTGTTTTCTAAATAAATTCAAGCACCAGATTACTCAAGATTTAAGAATAACCTACTCTGGAGCTCAGGTAGGAGTCTGTCAAATCTGAATGTCTGTCTTGGAATTGAGAAGGTACTTTCCTCGTGAATCAATTAGAATGTCTGTCTGGGAATTAAGAAGGCACTTTCCTAGTAGATCAATTTCTCCAGAAGCACCTACAAGTATTCTTAGTTCAGATCCCATACTTTATCAGAAGCAGGTCAACTAATGGCATTATGTGTACATCATATTTTAACACTTTAATCGACTGTACAAAGTCAGTACAGAAGAATATACTGCCATTTTGTTTTAGTAGGATAACTAACTAGTACCACCACATCATTTGAACAAGATTGTGAGATTGACAAGAAGTAAAGGTGTACAAAGTATGCTGAGAGATTCTACTTCAAAGAAAGGAAGTATGAAACCGGACAGGAAGAAAGCAAGATGCCAAGAGTCTGAGAAGCAGGATTTACTGGAAAAATTTTAAGAGATGGAGTACCAGTAAAGACAGGTCCAGACACACAAGGATACAGAGGAAAGGTACACGTAGGGCAAAAGATAGTAAATATATTTTAGTGTATTTTATTACCTGTCTTCAAAAGGTCACAGGGCTATTGTATCAATATTTCATATCCACTTTATACTTTCACAAATTACTTACGTGTCCATACACTCTTAAAAATAATAGTTCTGTAATGGCACTTTATGGTTTCTAATCTGGGTTAAATGGTTACATGTAGAGCAACTGTTCGACAAACCACCATTTCATTCTGGGGATGGTTCTTTGCATATAAAAATGGTTCTTTGTGCTTTGAAAAACTTCCTATTATGAAGAAAAAAATCTGAAATCGATAATGTATGGTAGGTTACCTAGCAGGACACTGAAAGGTCATGAATATCTGGACTTAGCCTGTGTTATGTTAAAACAAGAGCGGCGTTTGGGGGTGGCAAGTAGGGCAATCGCCCCAGGTCCTATGCCTAAGGAGGCCCCTTTTTTGAGGTCTGTGTGTCCCATTTGAGCGGATTTGTCAAGTTATATTCTCCAGTATATACAGTACAGGCCAAAAGTTTGGACACAACTCCTCATTCAATGTGTTTTCTTTATTTTCATGACCATTTACAGCACTCCATCACTCTCCTTCTTGGTCAAATAGCCCTTACACAGCCTGGAGGTGTGTTTGGGGTCATTGTCCTGTTGAAAAATAAATGATCGTCCAACTAACCTGACTTCTGCACAACACAACTGCTGGTCCCAACCCCATTGATAAAGCAAGAAATTCCACTAAATAACCCTGATAAGGCACACCTGTGAAGTGAAAACCATTTCAGGTGACTACCTGTTGAAGCTCATCGAGAGAATGCCAAGAGTGTGAAAAGCAGTAATCAGAGCAAAGGGTGGCTATTTTGAAGAAACTAGAATATAAAACATGTTTTCAGTTATTTCACCTTTTTTTGTTAAGTACATAACTCCACATGTGTTCATTCATAGTTTTGATGCCTTCAGTCATGAAAATAAAGAAAACACATTGAATGAGGAGGTGTGTCCAAAC
>JANRMT010062806.1:44902533-45049390 GCA_026402145.1 Polypterus bichir lapradei
ATGAGCACCTGCAGTCCATCCTGAGAATCTCCACAACACAGAACCTCACACCAAACATAAACGAACTTGTTGCCAAAAAAAGATGCCAGGCGTCCAGCTCTAAAATGACATAAGAGCAAAGACAACTGAATGATTTGATTTGTTATTGCTGAAAGGAACACATTTTATTTATATTTCCAGGTTTTGTTATGCAGCATGTTCATATTTGAATTTGTATAATTTTGACAGGATATATTTTTATGGAGAGCAAAATCTTTTGGGATATTTAAAATCTAAGTTTATTTTTTATATAAAATTACATAAGAGTAAAGAAATTTGAATGTTTGTTCTTTTAACGTTTACTTTATTTCTAACTTGTATAATTTAGACAGGATATATTTTTATGGAGAGCAAAATATTATAAGTTGTTTAAGGTTTGAGTTGATTTATTCAGGAATAATATTCCTGTCTGTTTTTACCATTCCTACCAAAGATATTTCTGTCGACTAAATAAAAATTCCTTCTATTTAAAATTTAAATAGAACTTGAACAAATACGATAGTTCATAATATCCACGCAGACTTGCACGTAACAGCGGGAGTTATCCGTTTTAACAAGCAGCGTCTTGCACTGATACGAAATAGCTGTGTGTGTATATATGTAGATATGTATGTATATGTATATATATGTTTATATATGTGTGTGTGTATGTATATATATATGTATTTGTGTGTATATATGTGTGTGTATGTATGTATGTATGTGTGTATGTATATGTATGTGTATATATGTAGATATATATATATGTATGTATATATGTGTGTGTGTGTATATATATGTGTATATGTATAGATATGTATATATATATGTTTATGTGTGTGTGTGTAAATATATATATATATATATTTATATATTTATATATATATATATATATATATATATATATATAATATGACAGCAACACTCATCACTCACAACAGTGACAAAACAATTACATTGACAATCATGTTACGTTATTTTCAAAATGTTTCCTTTTCTTTTTCATTGCTTCTTTAACACACTACTTCTCCGCTGCGAAGCGCGGGTATTTTGCTAGTTTGATATAAGGCAGGATGCATCACAGATCATCTAAGAATTTATAGCATGTAGATCAAACAATTTTACTATATGTCAACATGCCTTTTGGCTATTTTCAGCTCTTACAAAAAGTTACATTACCTACACGTTAATACTGTGGAAGCCTATAATGTTTATGTAATCTGGCTCATTTGGACCTGATGGGGCCTTTATTCAGATCTGCGTACAACCCAATGCCCCAATCACATTTGGAAATCCTGGGTAATGAGAATGTTAGGCTGATTGTGAGATTTTTTATGGAACTGTGGATGTTTTTGCCTGTGTATTACCTACTTGCAATGGCATGAAACGTCTCTTTTATTGTCTGCACACGCAGGTGTCCAGGAAACACTATGAAAACCTGAAGGAAGTACTTCAGAGCCAAACAGACTTTACGAATTGCCTGGCAAACTGCCCCACTTCATCTAGTTTGACTTCGAATATAAGGTGCTAATAAATCTTTGAGGTACAATATTTCCCCTCGGCTAAAGCATTTTTTTTTTTAAAGAATTTCCTCCGGGATCAATAAAGGATCTTGCCGATTGCGCAAAACCCTCTCTATATGAAATTCTCTTCTTATAATTTGCGCACGATATCAATTGGTAGCTCATTTATGAATGGCGAAGCCATGACTGAATGAATTCCACGCACGGACACTGATTAAGTGTGTGAGCTAATTCTTGTTTACATAGAACAAACCTGCTCCGAGCAGGTTTGAGGATTTGGATGTGCTGCTATGACAACACATCCAGCAAGAGTTTCAAAAAACAGACAGATCCAGGATCATGCCAAATCGTCAACAATTACATCCGTCTAAATGAGTAATCCACGTACGAAAAATAATCCCCTGGTCTAAATGAGTGTATGTATGTGTATACCCTGTGATGAAGTGTGATCCTATCCACTCTTTCTTCCTGCCTTGTATTCATTGATACTAGAATGGAAAACATGTAATATTCAGAAGATAACATGAAAGAAACAAAGGAGAATATGTTTTAGGCAAGCACATTACCCTAACTACAGGGTCACAGGGGTCTGCTGGAGCCAATCCCAGCCAACACAGGGCAGGAAACAAATCCCGGGCAGGGTGCCAGCCAACCGCAGTGCACACACACCAAGGACAATTTAGGATCGCCAATGCACCTAACCTGCATGTCTTTGGACTGTGGGAGGAAACCGGAGTACCTGGAGGAAACCCAAGCAGACACAGGGAGAACATGTAAACTCCATGCAGGGAGGACCCGGGAAGAAAACCCAGATCTACTTACTGTGAGGCAGCAGCGCTACCACTGCGCCACCATGCCACCATTCTAAATATGGCTGTCATAATATATTTTGTATTGCATATACAGAGTTCACATGAAAATCAATATTTAAACATGCTGCTTTGCTAAGGACCTGTTTTGTTGGATCTTTTATGTGTTTGCAAAAAGTGAAATCCATGCTTTAAAATGTTCAGGTTTAAATGCTTTTTATGTAGTAGGAAGATTATTTTTACTTATATTATTCAGAGGAATTCTATTCATTCAATAATTGTTTGGTTAATGTTGAATATTTTGCAATATAAGTTGACACATGCTGATAGTAATTTAAATTTTATTCTGAATGTTAAAACACTGTGAACATATTATATTTTATTTAATCTCTTACAGTTAAATGATAAACAATGCTTAACTATTATGTTAAACCAGAGATCCTGTATATTTAATTTGCCTAACATTCATCTTTGTTCCACTCTATGGTGCATAATTTAAAACTGATTTTAACTCACAAGATTTAAAGTCTGAAGTCATTTTTTTGGTTTATCTTATCTTACGCCCTGCTCTGTATTGTATTTGCCTGCCTAATCAATAGAAGACTGCACCTCAAATCCCTGTGTTGTGGCTGGGGCTGGTATTTGATTACACAAGCCCACAGCTTATATGCATTTCATAACCCAAATACAGAGCAGACTTAACATTCAAATTGCATTTATTAATTCCAAGATCAATAGGCAGCTTGTTCTCAGTCCATCAGTAATTCTTTTAGATGAGGCAATGATACCACATTTATATTTGCAGAATTAGAAAATAATGTTAAGTAAACCTTAACTGAATAATTATTAATGCACCTTCATAACAAACTAATCATTTTTGTATTGCAAGTTGCATGTAGGTATGTGCTAAAAAAACAACAAATGGGCACAAAGAATAATTTTGTATAAAACACTTGGAAAGAGATTTATTGTATTTTATTTTTGAATTTTTTGTAAATTAATTTTATATACATTTATGTATATTCAACAATGGAAGAAAGTCTGTATTTGGTTATACGGGATTTGTAATTTAATATGACATCTGCAATGTGATCATTTAGCTGCCTTTTCACGGAAGATTTTCAGGTAGAATCCATAAGTTTCACAGACTTTATCCGTAACAATGATGTGCAATCCCTGGATAATGACAAGTATTAAACTCTACTCTCTGCTCCACCTACAAATCTTGTTACAAAAGACACCCTGGAATGTATTCTATCAGGGTGGAGATAGGGATACACTACCCACAAGAGAAAGAGAGAGAAACCTATCTATTCATGAGTTTACACTAGTGCAATTAGTCTGTGCCTCTTTCTAAATAATAATAAACTCAGTCAGCACCCCAAATATTTTCCTGCTCTTGTCCTCATTTGATACAATGAATTAACACAAAACAATATATTTATTACACATTCTGAATGCACAAATTCTTCTCTATTTAAATTTACCCAAAACTGTGGAAAATGGTAGTGGCATTTTCTTGTTTCCTGTTTTTCATTTTGTTGGAGCTGGTTGTGTGTGTGTGTGCATGTGTGTGAGTGTGTATGTGTGTGGGGGTGTTTTTGTTTTTTTCCACAGGGGGATTAAATCAGTTACATATTACCTCACAACTCCTTGACCTGAGAGGACATGTAAAAAAAAATCAAACACACCCATCAAATAAGACTCTACTATGCATTTTGATATTGACATATTTATGTATCCTAGCAGAAAGTAATGTTACATTATCATAAACATAATTTTGCAGAGTGTGATATTAAAATCTGAATTATTTTTATAGACATTATCACAGTGGCTTGACCATGTTCACAAATACACCTGCAGTCTATTTAGTCAAACACCTTTCTAAAACATATAGTGTACATAACCCATTCATAATGATAGGAAATTGTGGTAGAAAGGTCTTTACAAACAGTAGTTTACATTTATAGATGATCTTGACATCATGTAATCCCAACTACTGTTTCATTTAATCTAGTCTGTAAAGCATGTACCTTCTTCCCTTTCAAATGTTAAGATACATGATTCTGATGTGCCTTAAACATGTACTGTATGTCAGATAAAAAGAGCAAGTAGGATATATTATCAGGGGTGTATCAGCTTTACATAATGAAAAAAATATTCTGGCACGTAATTAACTAAGAATGAATAAAGAAGAAATCTGTTACCATGCGATGTTCTTACTAGCTGTGCTACACATCTAATACAGGTAAAAAATCTAAGTAATCAACATATATTACAGGGTTAATGTTTGCAGTTCACCATGCAACATATGTCTATGTTACAAGCCATTTGGGATGGGATTAAAAAAAAGTGTTAACAATTATAATGTGCCATCTATTGAAATGACAAATGCTGTGCATTTTATTACCTAAAACATCTGTGATACCCCATTTGTTGGAAAGATAGAGACATAACAACCAGATGGACACACAGACACGTATCTTTTTTTATTGACGTGGATTAGAATGGAATTCATTTGCTATTTTCTGAACTTCTTTTTTTCCCCAATGGTAAGTATCTATAAACTACACAAGGAAAATTAAGCCTGGATCTTTGCAGGGCTCTGTAATGCACGCCAGTCTAGAACAAACTGACCTAGATTGGGCAATTAATATGACAATGTATGTTAGTACTTTGAAACAAAATTCAGTGAGCCCAGGGATGAACATGTTAACTTCAAAGAAGGCATTTTAGACAGGAATCAAGGCATGGGAGTAAGAATGTCACTATATTCTGAACATGTTACAGATAATTCAATTTGAACTTAATGTGCTTAGAGTTGGCGGGGCTTCAACTGTGCCACCATGCTGCTCTAAATTAGAATGCTAGTGCTTCTCTCTTGAAATCTAATTTTAAATGTATATTTAATTATATTTTACTACTATGTTTTCACTTTTCACAACAGAGGCATATGAGATGACTATGCAAGAATGAAAAAAAAAAAACTAATGACAAGAATAATTCCTTATAGTTGTTCTGTATTTCCAAGAGTCACCCTGTTCTTCTAGCAGTAAATTGTTAATGACATTTTACAATGAATATTAAAAGTGCGGGGTGGATGTATAAGTGGACCCTGTAGTGGACTGGTATCCCATCCAAGGTTGGTTTTTACCTTGTATTCAGTGGTGCTGGAATAGACCCCCGGTATCCCATGGCACTGAACAGGTTTGACAGTGTTAGGCGCAGTGAGAGGGTCACAACGGTTATCAGTGCTATCTAACAGCTTTAGGGATCTCGTTTATACAATTTTGTGTTGATGTGAGTGTGAAAATATGTGTACGCCAAAAAAACAGGAAAATTTGTTCACCTGAACTTTTTACCTTGTATTCAGTGGTGCTGGAATAGACCCTCAGTATCCCATGGCACTGAACAGGTTTGACAGTATTAGGGGCAGTGAGAGGGTCACAATGGTTACCAGTGCTATCTAACAGCTTTAGGGATATCATTTATAAAACTTTGTGTTGATGTGAGTGTGAAAATATGTGTATGCCAAAAAAACAGAAAGATTTGTTCACCAAAAAAAAATCAGATTCATAAAACCTGCTTATATTTCTATGCAATTAACTTTTAGAAATCACAATCATCTGGTAAATATGCATAAGTCAATGTATCATGAACACTGCCCAGTTACCACCCTGTAACAACAGCACATGGACTGCGCTGATGTGCCTAATATATATGAAATTACAGTGCTTCAGAACTTTATTCGCTGACAGAGTACAATACAATACAATACAGTTTATTTTTGTATAGCCCAAAATCATGCAAGGAGTGCCGCAATTGGGGCTTTAACAGGCCCTGCCTCTTGACAGCCCCCCAGCCTTGACTCTCTAAGAAGACAAGGAACAACTCCCAAAAAAACCCCAGTAGGGAAAAAAATGGAAGAAAGCTCGGGAAAGGCAGTTCAAACAGAGACCCCTTTCCAGGTAGGTTGGGCGTGCAGTGGGTGTCAAAAAGAAGGGGGTAAATACATTATAATACAATACACAGAACAGAACAAATCCTCAATACAGTATAAAAATAAAAATTTTAGAAGTACGTAGCAGAATTTAATAATGGGTGACATCACATAATATGATTTGGATTTGTTTATAGTCCTGGAGACCTCATCCATCAAGCTGCCTCCCCCATTTGGACATTCCACAGCTGAAACAGTGCTTGGCCAGCCAATCCGATGAAAGGACCTCTCTTTCCCATGATTTCAGCAATCCTCCATCAGGGATGACTTTACCATAAGCAGGCATAAAAACTTGGCAGGTGGGCTATGGCACCAAGTGCCACATTTCAGTATCAAGAAGAGAAACAGAATAGGTGAGGGTTAGTATCAAATTATAACTATATAACTATCATGTTATTTATGTTTTAGTGCTAATGACTGACAACGGAGATGCAGTCTGTACAGTTAATCAGCAGCTCTTATTATAGCAGGCAGACCATTCCACAGTTTAGGGGCCCTGTAACTAAAATCTCAACCTCCCACTGTTATTTTATTAATCCTTGGAATCATAAGCAGACCGGCATCTTGAGATCTTAATGTGCGCTCTGGTTTGTAAGTCATGATAAGTTCAGACAAGTAAGCCGGACCTTGGCCATTTAATGCTTTATATGATAAAAGGAGGATTTTGAAATCTGCCCTAAACTTAACTGGGTGCCAGTGTAAGGATTTAAGAACTGGAGTTATATGTTCATATTTTCTTGTTCTTGTGATAATTCTTGCAGCAGCATTTTGGATTAACTGGAGGCTGTATAAAGAACAGTTTGAACATCCAGTGAACACCGCATTGCAGTAGTCAGTCCTACTAGAAATAAATGCATGAATTAATTTCTCAGAATCCTGTTTATTTAGGAAGCGCCTTAATTTTCTAACATTTTTAAGATGGAAAAAACATGATTTGGACAACTTTGTAATATGTGCTTTAAATGACATCAAAGAGAACTCCGAGATTTTTAGCTGATTCAGTAAAATTAATGATGATTCCAATTGAGTTAAACGATGACAGAATATTGTTGTGATCAACGTCAATCCCTCCAGCAATTAACATCTCTGTTTTATATGTGTTTAAAGACAAGTAGTTCTCATCCATCCAGTCCTTTATTTCACTAACACAACTAATTAAAGACAACATCGGAGAAACTTCATTTGATCTAAATGAAAGGTATAACTGGGTGTCATCTGCATACGAGTGAAAATTAACATTATGTTTCCTAACGATAGATCCCAGTGGAAGCATGTAAACTGAAAACAGTAAAGGTCCCAGTACTGAGCCCTGCGGGACACCATATTGAACTTCTGTGTATAATGATGGAGTACTGTCAGCACATTTCTTACATATTGGAATCGATTTGATAAATAAGAACTAAACCAAGCGAGCATGGTGCCTGTAAGCCCAACATCATTTTCTAGCCTGTGCAGTAAAATAGAATGGTCAATGGTGTCAAACGCTGCACTTAAGTCTAATAACATAATTACAGTGGATTTTCCTTCATCAGAGGATATAAGAATGTCGTTTACAACCCGCGTTAGTGCTGTAGTCTCCCACATGATACAACCAGACAATGCTCTCTGCATTCGAGGAGTCTTATGCTCTGCTAAGTAACTGAGCATGTATTGGTGGCATTCTAGATAGCTAGCTAGCCAGATAGATAGATAGATAGATAGATAAATAGATAGATAGATAGAGAGAACATTATTTATCCCCAAGGGGAAATTTGGCTTTTTACAGAAGCTCTTTAAATAAATAAAACAAGTTCAGTACCTCTCCTCTGCATATTGAGAGCTGATGAAAGGCATAAGGCACCATGATCTAGGTGGGTACCTGCTATCACCTGGCACATGTAGTGACACAAATGCTGTTACAATGAATAGTACAGGCCATATGCAAAACTGAGGGTTTTGCCAGTTACTGTACTATCAATCCAGCCACCACATACACTGCATCATGTCTGTTTAATCCACTTTGCCTCAAAATAAATTAATCATGGGTTGACCCAGTCCATCGAGGCATGTCATTTGTTAGTCTCATCTTGACATCACAAATATTGTGCGTTAATGGAATATAATTGTTTACGGTTGTTATGGTGTATAAAATCTACAAATTGTTCTCTATAATTTTATTATTATATTTTGCTCAATCCCAACAAGAAGAATTCAGATGTAGGACACTTGTATAGACATTATAATAAAAAAGGCATATCCTCTTCCCTTACACCTCACTTTTATAACAGTTGTTCACAGCATAGTGCTAAAATGGTTTTACAGCCTGGGAAAGGAAGACCAAGCCGATACTTGAGGATATTGATTACTTTATGGATGTACATCTGGTACAACAATTTTGTTTATAGCCTGGGAAAGAAGGACATGGCGATGTTTTAGGCAATATCAAAAAAAACTTTATTATCTGGGAAAAGATAGATTAAAGAGTTTGAACAAAATTCATCCATCATATTGACAGCCAGCCAATCAAGTGCATGCAACAATCATGTGTTGTGAAACCACGGCATGAAACTTTATAATAAATATGCCTAATTTGAAAGCAACATCAGAAGAGAAACAGCGACGATGAAAGAGCGACATCAGAAAACAAAGACACGTATGAGTTTTCATCCGATCATCAGTTAACAGCATTTTCATGAACATCGATTGCTAAATCAAGCACCGCCCTGGGACTTTCATCCTTGATATCACTGATTCCTTTCTGTAAGCTTTTTTTTAGGACTATTATATGCAGACTTTACTATCCATCTTATTTTCTTTTGCTTATTATTGGTCTTTAATAAATAGTTACTTATTTTCATCTTTCTATGATTTGTCTTAATGTCTAGAGTAATTGAAATAATAAGGTAGATTTCTTTGAGCGCCTGGTGCAGCCGCACATTTGCCATTATCTCTGTGCTGTGAGGTTTATTAAGGCTGCGAGTGAGAGCTCCACTCAATAGGGAACATTACGTAAAGTTAGGCATTCTTGGCTGATAAATGGCCTATAGTCAAGGATGCTGAGTCTTTGTATGTTTTGCTATTTTCTTAGAGACCAAAAGTAATATTTAGGTCTGAGATCTATTTAAAACGTCATATGTTGTTTGTGCCGATAATAAATAAGTCTCTTGAAGTGCTGAGAGAGTGACAAGTTGTGTTATTCTTATAGCACTTGTGTGGTTTAAAGTGCTAAAAGTTAGCCAGCTGTGTGTGTGTCATTCGTAGGGAACTGTTGTGGTTAGGGTCTGAGTATGTGTGTATCAATGTATGTGTGTATTATTATTTAGGGTGCGGGAGTAGACCAATCCAATAACGAACTTGACAAGTGTAAGGGGTAAACAGACGATAATACAACGGTTAACAAATACAGCTCCATTCTCACTAGTTGCCCTTATTGCAGTTTGAGTGCAGTAAATTACTCTAATTACATTAGGAGAACTGGACACTGCTGCAAGTGGCCTTTTTATGTTGGCAAAATGATGTTTTATGTATGTACACCCACACCACATGAAAACTGAATGTAACACCTTGTCAGTCAGATAATGGTTTCCAGCACAGTGAGCATGGATGAGTGAAGCATAGCTGAGATATTCCTGACCTGTCGGCCACTTTCATGAGAAGTGACAACAAGTAGTGGATATAAACTGAATGAAAAACTAAATAAGTTCTCCAGTGTTAATACACAGCATTAAAAGGAAACTAAAATAGAACTTGTATATCATATTCATCACTTTTGAGGTTTTAATATGTTTGTCACATCAACACACAAAATAATAACGGCTCAGTGATATGAATTATTATACATATGACTCATCATTTAGTTGGCTTGGCTGCATTTCCCTACTTGCTCAACGGTGTCATCATTTTAGTTTCTCCAAAATGTTGCATATGTATTGGTCAGAGTTGCTGTAAACATACGCAAGTTCTACTATCAAGATTTGTTTTATAAATCATGACTTTTGAATGTAAATTACCCACAAGAAATGTACAAATGCATGTTTTATAAATCTGACCTCTGAAAAAACACATCAAATCCTAGCCTATGCACTCTTTGAATGGAGTTTGCAGTATCTTGCAGTGTCTCTGTGGGTTTTTCAGAATATTCAATTTTTCCTCTTACATCCTATAAAGTGGGTGTGACAGAGCAAGATGCAGAAGACAGAAAGATATGGAAAATGATGATCCGCTGTGGCAACCCCTAATGGGAACAGCCGAAAGGAGATGAAGAAGAAGATCCTATAAACACAGTATATGAACTGTACTAAGGTTAACTGGAAACTATATTTACATTGTAAATATGAGTATGCCATGCAGTAGACGGCTTCCCATTTCCTTGTATGCGAAAAAGCAGTTCAGAAACAGGCACGCAGATTACTCAGTATGTCCATTTAACTGGACTGACTGGTAGGTCAATTTGGGATTATATAAAAAAGCTTACTAAAGCCATTTTTTTCCTGTTGACCCCACTGGCAGATATATTAACACTGGGTTAAACAAAACATAAATGAGTGTTTTTTTGTTTTTCTAATTAAAAAAGAGATCTTCCAGCTGTCACACAGAGTACATACTTTTCTTTAGGTAACACAATCAGCCGGTTGTGCTTTGTTTATGATATTATTGGTCCACCTTTAAACTTGTTTTTTCTCTAATCTCTTCTTTTTTGAATATTTAAAATGATGAGCCTTGCTTCAGGGTGGCATAGTTATTAGTCACAGCTTTAAATCCAGAAACATTTTCTCACTTTGCAGGGAATATGTGCTGTGCCTGCATGGATTTTCCTTCCATACTGCATAGACGTACATGTTGGATCAAATGGTCTTTATTAGTAAATGTGGGTGATACCTTTGGATCCCTTAAAACAAATTGGCATCTAATACAGGGTCAGCTCCTGCCATATACCTAGTGCTGTCAGGGGTAGGCTCAAGATTTCAGTAATTTTGTATTGAAAATACTGATTCAGGAAATGTATGGCTGGTAACATGGAAATGTGTTGCAGTTTATCAAAGTACTCCATCTCTTTTGTCATATCCTTTTAGTTTTAAGGTTCACTGAATCACTTTTCAATATAAGACCATATTCATGGCTAAATCTGTCATCCCTTGATAGAATGCACAACTGACCCAGTGCTTGAAAGCGTAGGTTGAGAAAATGAATGGATGGATGATATATGTATCACCAGTGTCACCTCCAGATTACGTCAAAAAGTGTGAACAGATAAACATCAGCATCTGGTTTTTAAAAAAGTATGAATATGTGTTAATAAATTAATTAATAGCTATGCGAGGAATACAAATCTGTACAGTAAAAAAGCATGTGTGATGTTCAGCATAAGAAGTAGTATAATGGACATCATGTATTTTTTGAGAACTTGAAGGGAAAATTTAATTTAGTTCATATTTATGTGACTCTACAGGATCACATCTTGAAGCAATATAACTCACATCTAATAGTCTTCACTTCTTAATAAGAGCAACTCGTTGCATTACAGTAATGTATTCAAGCTGTAATCACATAAATGTGCATGGTACTAAAAGTACCTGCCATGTTTAATAAAATAAGGTGCCTATTCCTTTTGTATACATGTGAAATGACAATAGCTGAAGTGTTCTACTCCTAGTTAAGAAGGTGTGGCAGTAACACATTAGAAGCTTTCTAGGTTTTGAATCTGTCTTGTCTGGTGGTAGAATCTTAAATATATCTGAAGTATAACATGAGACGTAAGTCCCTAAAATAACCATCCAGTGATATTTAATTCTGGAAAGAGGTTTAACTTATTGCATCCTGTGAATGCACAGAAATTATTTATAGCAGCGGAACCTGATATTAATGGAAGATGGCCTGAAGAAGGATGGTAAGTGCAGACTGTCTGAGAAATCCTATAAAGCCTCCTTTGTAGCAAATTTTTCTAACCAGAGAGCAGCATCTTTGTGTGTTAGCACTGAAGACAATTTATTGACATAAACCTTTTAGAGTGGAAGGGATTTATCCATGCATTGCTATTTAACTAAGAGTTTAACCTCTGTCTAAAGCTGCCCTCACTGTTAATGTTTCTGTGATGTGACTTGTGAAGTACATTTTTATTTTGTACAGTATCAGGCAAGAACACTATGTAACAAATATTTGAGTTATCAGGCCTTTCATTTGGAATTATGTATGTTTTTTTCAATAGAGCTAAAGAAAATTTGTTTTTGTTACCCTCACATATGTGCTTTTTACAGGGTTTAACTTTACATTATTTCATCATCAAGCATGATCATATTTCTGATAGCTGATACACATTCATTCATTATTGGCCTTTAAAAATGAACACATAACATTCTCAGGGCTGATTAATATAGTTCATGCTCGTGCAGTTTTTTTCACACACATCAACTCTCATGATGGTCAGGTGAGGTTGGGGAGCATGCACTGGTACAGTGTGTTACCACACCCACCACATGACGAAACAACTCTGGATCCCGATTGACAACCCCCCAAGCAGTCGTGAAGTCCAGTCTCACCAACCAGAAATGACCATCTATCTGCCAGGTTTTTATGTGGGTGTCCGCCTGGCCGTTAATGTGCCTCATTCAGGACTCCATGAGCAACTGCCCATTCGACACAACATGAAACCAGCGGTACCCGAAGATTCTCTGAAGAGACACCTTATCAAAAGAGTCCAGTCTTCGTCTCAGATCACAGGACAGCGTCCATGTCTCGCAACCATACAGCAAAACAGGGAGCACCAGGACTCTAAAGTCTTGGATCTTCGCCCTTTTGCAGAGATATCAGGAGCGTTGCACACCCCTTTCCAGCGACCTCATGACTCCCCATGCTCTCCCAATCCATCTACTGACTTCTTAGAAAGAGTCACCAGAAACAAGAATGTCACTACCAAGGCAAGTAAACTCTTGACAAGGTCGTCATTCTCTCCGCAGACAGACACACTGCTGATGGCTGTGCCCAAGAGATTAAAGGCATGTATCTTGGTTTTTATCCAGAACAATTGTAAACCCAGGCACTCAGTCTCCTTGCTCATTCTCTCAAGAGCCCCATTCAGAGCCTCCATTGACTCCAGAAAGATCACAGCATCGTTGGCAAAATTAAGATCAGTGAATGTTTCTTGACCAACAGATGTCTCACACCCGCCCTACCCCACAACCCTGCCCAACACCCAGTCCATGCAAGCATTGAACAGAGTAGGAGCAAGAACAAACTCCTGACAAACCCTAGAATGAAATAGGAAAACGCAGAGGTTCTGCTTCCACCCTTCACAGCATTCACAGTACCAGTGTACAGGCCGGCCATAATATTTAGCAACTTTGAGGGGACCCCATGAAGTCTCAGAATGTCCCACAGGGGAGCTTGATCAACTGAGTTGAATGCTTTATGAAAATCGACAAAGGCTACAAAGAAACTCTGCTGATATTTGCTGATATTCATACTTGATGAGAACCCTCAATGCCAGGATGTGGTTGATGGTAGACTCAGGCATAAAATCATACTGCTCCGATCAATGGTAGGTGAGCAAGTGATCACAGATCTTATTGAGGATGACCCTAATAAGGATCTTATCCTGCACCAAGAGCAGTGTTATCCCCCTGTAGTTGCCACAATCCAATCTTATTATGGGGAAATTTATAATTACCATTTAATGTGACCTGAAAATCTTTGGGGCATAAAACTGGAATACCTGGGAAAATCACACTTAAACAGGGTGAACACAGAAACTCCACACAGGCTGCAATCAGTCCCAGGATTTCAAACCCAAGCCAGGGGACCCATATTGCAGAGGGGTTAATCATTTCACCACCTTGCTCTCGCTCAATGTTGATGGTCCTTGATACAGATATAATCTAGTTATAGTGACAATGTTTCTGTATTCCTAATTTTCTCAGTACACTCAACCTGAATTAAATGTAATCTTTAATAATTAATTCAACTAAAGTGGACACATCTTTCACTCATTTGAAATTGTACTGCAAGTATTCAAGCATTCATAAGGTAATAAAATAGCTTCTATAAGTTTTATTTCTTAAGTAATATCATACATTTTTTAGAATCTAAATATCCTTGAAACAATTTCTGTTGTTTGATCCAGTCATCCTTTCATACGGAATCAATTAATAACATTTCAGAGCAGGAGCTTAACATGTATATGTTTTGGATGAGAAAGAAACCTTAAAGTTCTTGAAGCAAAACTCGTGCAGTTATGATCAGAAGATAACAGCTGTACACACACACACACACACACACTGCCTAGGCCAGTCCTAGTCAAAGAACCATTGTGCTGCAGGTTCTTTCCTAAAAATAGCAATTATGTACATGCATTTCAAATGTTTATCCTTTTTAATTTATCGCAAGCAAATTTAGATTCTCTAAATTAAGTTTGGCTATACATTTATATACACTGCACCAGTACAAATGATAAATGGTGATGTCAGTACTTACCATCTGGTGTTTCCATTCTCTCGTCTGCATTCCTCACATGCTACTGTGAATAGATGATCCCTAGCTAGCAATAGGTAGAGATGTTTGAAGCCATTAGGGATGTGTTCAACATGATCTGAACACTACTGTTCAACTGAGTAGAGTATATTCGCTCTTGTTTCTTAGTTTTTTAGGGAAGACAACATTCTCCACTAATGCTACCAAACTGCTACCAAAGGTTGTCTTTGGCTTTGTTTAGTGTTTTATTTTTGGTTTTTAACCAGAAGTTGTTTCATACAGTAAACAACTACTAAAATAGATTGAAAACAACACTCAGACTGCTACTCCGCATTAACTCAGTCTGATCAGTCACAGCGCTGCATATGCTGCAATAGGCTATTTATATTACACAACAATTGTACTACATACACTCACCTAAAGGATTATTAGGAACACCATACTAATACGGTGTTTGATCCCCTTTCGCCTTCAGAACTGCCTTAATTCTACGTGGCATTGATTCAACAAGGTGCTGAAAGCATTCTTTAGAAATGTTGGCCCATATTGATAGGATAGCATCTTGCAGTTGATGGAGATTTGTGGGATGCACATCCAGGGCATATAGCTCCCGTTCCACCACATCCCAAAGATGCTCTATTGGGTTGAGATCTGGTGACTGTGGGGGCCATTTTAGTACAGTGAACTCATTGTCATGTTCAAGAAACCAATTTGAAATGATTCGAGCTTTGTGACATGGTGCATTATCCTGCTGGAAGTAGCCATCAGAGGATGGGTACATGGTGGTCATGAAGGGATGGACATTGTCAGACACAATGCTCAGGTAACCGTGGCATTTAAACGACGCCCAATTGGCACTAAGGGGCCTAAAGTGTGCCAAGAAAACATCCCCCACACCATTACACCACCACCACCAGCCTGCACAGTGGTAACAAGGCATGATGGATCCATGTTCTCATTCTGTTTACGCCAAATTCTGACTCTACCGTTTGAATGTCTCAACAGAAATCGAGACTCATCAGACCAGGCAACATTTTTCCAGTCTTCAAGTGTCCAATTTTGGTGAGCTTGTGCAAATTGTAGCCTCTTTTTCCTATTTGTAGTGGAGATGAGTGGTACCCGGTGGGGTCTTCTGCTGTTGTAGCCCATCCGCCTCAAGGTTGTGCGTGTTGTGGCTTCACAAATGTTTTGCTGCATACCTCAGTTGTAACGAGTGGTTATTTCAGTCAAAGTTGCTGATTGTGCAGATTGTGAAACACTCAGACCGGCCCGTCTGGCACCAACAACCATGCCACGCTCAAAATTGCTTAAATCACCTTTCTTTCCCATTCTGACATTCAGTTTGGAGTTCAGGAGATTGTCTTGACCGGGACCACACCCCTAAATGCATTGAAGCAACTGCCATGTGATTGGTTGATTAGATAATTGCATTAATGAGAAATTGAACAGGTGTTCCTAATAATCTTTTAGGTGAGTGTATGTTCATTGATGGAAGAATGGAGTTATTTGTTGCACGTAAGATGCATTATTATTATGTATCTTATTATTTTATTATTTAATTTCATGATAAATATTTAATGGTTTTTCATAGGAGCTAAACAATTGGATTACCTCATATATCTTGTCTGATGCAGAGTTCCTGTTTCTATTTATATCTAACCTGTTATGAAGTATGCCATAAATTGCTTTTTTTTTCTTTGCATGTTTTTTACTTGTTATTGACTGTGACACTATGATTTATAGGCATACTCCCTTGAGATGTGTTTTGGGTGAAAATTTTGCTCTCATTATCAAAAGGAAAAATTAATATAATGTTTATTCATTATCGTTTTTTGCTTAAAATGTATTGACTGGAAATCTAGACTGTGTTTACATTAAAGTAATTATTAATTATACTATACATTTCATTTTGAAGGCATTGTATTCCAGCAATCAACTTTCAAATTCTCCCACATTTTACTTTTAGATTATGCTTCAAATACAGTGAAACTTACGTTCCAAAGTATGATAAATTACATTGTAAATCTACCATTTTGTAAAAAACACATTGTGCATTGTCTGGTTATGGTAATACTCACAACATACTGTATGTGTACATCTGATTGCAGACAGGTCTCCCTTTACAAAATAACAAAAAATAAGTAGTTTAAAAAAAGTTAAAAACTACAGGGTGGGCCATTTATATGGATACACCTTAATAAAATGGGAATGGTTGGTGATATTAACTTCCTGTTTGTGGCACATTAGTATATGTGAGGGGGGAAACTTTTCAAGATGGGTGGTGACCATGGTGGCCATTTTGAAGTCGGCCATTTTGGATCCAACTTTTGTTTTTTCAATAGGAAGAGGGTCATGTGACACATCAAACGTATTGGGAATTTCACAAGAAAAACAATGGTGTGCTTGGTTTTAATGTAACTTTATTCTTTCATGAGTTATTTACAAGTTTCTGACCACTTATAAAATGTGTTCAATGTGCTGCCCATTGTGTTGGATTGTCAATGCAACCCTCTTCTCCCACTCTTCACACACTGATAGCAACAACCCAGGAGAAATGCTAGCACAGGCTTCCAGTATCCGTAGTTTCAGGTGCTGCACATCTCGTATCTTTACAGCATAGACAATTGCCTTCAGATGACCCCAAAGATAAAAGTCTAAGAGGGTCAGATCGGGAGACCTTGGGGGCCATTCAACTGGCCCACGACGACCAATCCCCTTTCCAGGAAACTGTTCATCTAGGACTGCTCGGACCTGACACCCATAATGTGGTGGTGCACCATCTTGCTGGAAAAACTCAGGGAACGTGCCAGCTTCAGTGCATAAAGAGGGAAACACATCATCATGTAGCAATTTCGCATATCCAGTGGCCTTGAGGTTTCCATTGATGAAGAATGGTCCCACTATCTTTGTACCCCATATACCACACCATACCATCAATTTTTTTGTTCCAACAGTCTTGGAGGGATCTATCCAATGTGGGTTAGTGTCAGACCAATAGCGGTGGTTTTGTTTGTTAACACAAACACAATGGGCAGCACATTGAACACATTTTATAAGTGGTCAGAAACTTGTAAATAACTCATGAAAGAATAAAGTTATGTTAAAACCAAGCACACCATTGTTTTTCATGTGAAATTCCCAATAAGTTTGATGTGTCACATGACCCTCTTCCTATTGAAAAAACAAAAGTTGGATCCAAAATGGCCGACTTCAAAATGGCCACCATGGTCACCACCCATCTTGAAAAGTTTCCCCCTCACATATACTAATGTGCCACAAACAGGAAGTTAATATCACCAACCATTCCCATTTTATTAAGGTGTATCCATATAAATGGCCCACCCTTGTATATCAGTCACCTTATTCTCTAATTGAATCATATCCACGTAAATAAAATTATATTTGTTTAATAAATGTAGCTTAACATATGAGTTTTATGAACACTGATTCACAAGTTGTTTTGTATAATGCGTCAAAATGATTGTGAGTTCAGTTAGACAGCCTGGCATTAACTTAAATTGTTCTTCTGGAAATGATGCTGATGAGGCCATCAGGGAATGCTTACCCTGTGGTCTGTGTGTGGATCCCAATGCCGCAGCGCAGTGATGGGGACACAGTGCATCAGTGGCATAGTCATTCTGGCCCCCTAATCATCCTCTGTCTCTAATTGGCCATCTCTCTCCCCCTTAACTACCCAATAGCCAATAATTGGTGAGTATATTGCTGCAAAATGGCTGCTGTCGCATCATCCAGGTGGATGTTCCACATTAGTGGTGGGTGAAGTAGCTTCCCACTCTCTATGAGGAGTGAAAAAAGCACTATATAAATGTAATGAATTATTATTATTGTTTTTAATATTTATCAAAGGCAACATTTAGGCTACAGTATAATAATGTGTTAAATATTAATATTTATAAAAGCACTGTATTTGTACTGTATAAATATTCACTTGCTAAACCCAAAACCTCTTGTTATTGAAAATGATTTCAGATTATGCTGGTGTTAAGCATTCATTAATTAAGTTAAAATTACCGTAAGAAACAATACTACAGTGGCTCACATCCATCTAAACAAAAAATTACTTATTTTAATTTATTAATACTTATTATTTGGCTGACTTTATTACTGGACTCATCTTTAGAGACTTACATCATGATAATGTATTTAAGGATGCTATTCTTCCACTAATTATATATCGAAATTTTATAAGGTCATATAGTTTTTTTTTTGGTTACTTATTCATTAATATTAATATTCCTGCCTAATCTTATCTGTTTTTCTTTTTTTGTAACATTCTCTTTAACATCTTGTAAAGAACTTTGAGCTGCATTATTTGTGTGAAAATGTGCTATACAAATACATGCTGTTGTCATTTTCAAAGGCGATTTGCAATATTTGAGATATAATTTGTTGTATTTCTTTTTGCTTTTCCAGTTGGAGCACAGGCAGTTGATCTAACTTGCTTATGGTCACATAGTGTGAGTAGCAGGATTTGAACCCACAACCTCAGGGTATGAGGTCCAAACCCTTAATCTCTCACTATGTCACAGTGACTGTTTTAGTTATGTTTTGCTATTCTATTTAAAATTAAAAAGTAAAACTAAACACTAAAAAGGATATTATTTTTTGTTTAAAAAACTGCTAACTTATTGCTCTACAAAATATAGAGCAACTAATTAGTTAACATGATGTCATTAAACTGTAATGCAACATGAAAAGTATCACTGGGAGTCTAGTCTTTAAATGTATGAATAGTAAGCAGGGGTTCTTCAGATCCAACAGGTTTTTCTTAAAATGACCTTCAATTATATCATTGAGTCTGATCAGGAAACAGCATCTCTAAGCTCTTTACAGACACTCCAAATCCCGATTACATCCTGTTGTGTTCCTCTAAAGTACAACTTCTATTGAATTTCTGTGGGCAAAACCAGCTATCTCAGTCCTCTGCTTTGAGAGACCCATATCATTTACCTCAGAGAGATAAAATGGCTAACCATTATCAGGATATTCTGTATCATTCAACTATGTTTGTGCTAAAGATGGTATTTCTATTAAAAATAGGTGAAAGAAATATCCCACAAAGGGAGGTTCTTAGTCCCAATGTGCAGGGAGGAAACATAAAAAAAATCATACCTATTGATAGCATATTTGGTTTCATTTTTTTACTTAGTGCAAGTTAACAAACTGAAAAAAAAAAGTTTATTTGCCATAAGACTGTCAATTATTCTGGTTTACTCCCTGGGGTTTAGCGGGGGATATATTTTCTCTCTGCGGCCGCAGTAAATTAGTGTGGATTATACATCAGTCTTTGGTATGTAAAACACAAGCCCCTCTTCAGGATGTAAGTATCCTAACTTTCATTATAATCAAAGAAATTTTATGATGAAATAAAGAGACATTGCATCACAGCCCTTGGCACTGCTCAGAGCTCCAGGGACCTGGGCTCAATTCCTGACTTAGTCACTGTCTGCGAGGAGTTCACATGTTCTTCCCATGTCCGTATCATTTTCCTTTGAGCACTTGGGTACCCTTAAACAGATCAAAGATATTCATATCAGGGTAATTGCTACCTCTAAATTAGACATGTGCAAGTGTGGTGAGCATATGAATGTTGCCTTGCATTGAACTGGCTTGCCATGCAGTGCTGCTTCTAGCCTTTCTCAATAAGCAGTTGGAATAGATTTTGCCTTGCTGCAACCGTGCCATGGAAAAACTGGATGGATTTGTTAAAATATCACAAAAGTTGAAAATCTTTTTAGTATTTCTGCATGGTTTAATCAATCAGCAATCAACCTATCCTACTATATGAGAGTAGTTTTGTTTCAAGAATAGTATAAATTTCTAAATATTGCTTTATATAATTTTTCTGAAATGTTCATGCAATTATCTGAAATGCTTACGGTCCAGTGTGACTTAAAACAAGCAGAAAAAATGATAGGATAAAATAACTTTAAATGTCAATCATTTCAAGTCTCTCTTTGATTTAAGTGGCAGTTCACATGGTATAATCAGGCCAAATAAATATTTTTTTCCGAAATATTACACACATTGTAATGTTTTTGAATAGAACAGTACCCTAAAGGAAAAATAGGAACACTGGTATTAACTGACTGAAAGAAAAACAGAGAGTCATCATGGTGGCATGGTAATTAGCACCTTTGCTTCTTAGCTCTAGAGACTTAAGTTTCAATTATGCACCTAGAGTTTCCATGTTCCCCTTGGGTCTGAAGAATATTTTTCTGCATACTTCACAGCTCTGAAAGAAATGCATGTGAGTACATGATGTCACCATATACTGGACTGGATTTCCATCCAGGATTGATTCCCAATGGGTAAAGCAGTTTGGAAACACATGAATACAGGTTCAGTTGCATTGAAGGAAGGAGGAACATGTTTGTTTTGATTTGTGTTAATGTTTTGGCTAATACCACTGATAAATACTAAGATCTGCAATACACATACTATCTTTAACAAAAAAGACACAAGATATCCTGCCCTTATGAACTATGTGTCTGGAAGCAATGTCTTTAGTAAGCAGGCAACAAATAAATGTGTTTTTCTACAAGGACTACTGCTGCAGTTTAGCCCTTTGGTAAATTATTCTCTAATATTATTTACTAGGTTAAAGTAAAATCCATGGATTATTTAATTATTAATCAAGCAATATTATCAGTACAAATGTAATCAGTGTTTTGTTCCAAACAAGCTGAGTACCTAGTCGTTAAGTTGTTGAACTATAAACCAAAAGTTCCTAGTTCAACCCTCACCCCTTAAACACTTTGTGACCCCAAGCAAATCACTTAAACTACAAGTGTTCTATTTGAAGAAATAAATAAACTGTTTTACGATACATGTGATTTGTAAGTTGTTTTAGGTAAAAATCAATGGCTACAAAAATACATTACATTTAAATATAACTAATTACTAATTTAACTGTAGACAGTGCCAAACGTTAGTAAGTCAAGCTCTAAGGGATTATACACCAAGTCAGCCAGTAAATTGTCTTCAGACTGTTTTCCCCTATGGACTGTATAAAACACAGAGTTGTGTATAAATGTGCAGTCCAGTAATTTAAATGGAAACTTAAGGAAAAATTCTACACATGCCAGAACTTTCTGTGGAACCAGGAGACACAGAATTGTATCTGATTTTTATCTGTTTTGCAGGCAACACATGGTCAGTGATTATCTATAGGGCACTGTTTTAAAGAACTGTTAACAATCCAGCATAATTGAAGTATAAATGTCTCTGTGTCTTCCTGTGTGTCTGTCTTGTTGCTATGTCATTCCAGAAGATGGTGCGTCAAAAACTTTTTTAGCAAAAAAAAAAATGCTTTGCCGTTGGCATTCCTATAGATGGCACAGCAGAAACAATAACACTGCTTTTACGAATATCATACTAAATCGCATATAACAGAGACATATGTATTGCATGGTGCACTGCAAACATTAACGTTGAGGTCTATTTTGATTACTAGCACAGCTAGTAAAGAATAAACCAGTAAGGCTAAGGCACAATGAATGGGAAACAAGTTGAGTGAAGTTGAAAGTTCTATGAGATGGTTAGCAGAATATTTTTTTGGGGGGATACATTAAAGCTTCTTCCATGATTAGACCTAGAAGGGCAATTATTCATTTTGCATTCTTCACTGTAACTTAAGCTCTTACTCCTATACCACTGTGTAAGAAGAAACCTAAAAAAGGTTTACAGTCTAAAAAATATAAATAAGCTAGAAACTGAAAACTACCTTTGAGCAGTGACGCTGCTGTTTCCAGAAATATTAGTAATAGGTTATGATAAATTCAGTATGAACCAGAAAATTATAATGTACCTCATATTTTTAAATGCTTTGATGGGTCAGCTGCTGCTGCCTCATTCTGTAGAATCATGTGTCAGATTCCATTCTGATAATTGTCTGTACCATTTGGAGTTATTTTGTGCAGGTTAGGTTGACAGGTGAGTCTAAGCTTCTGTATGAGCAAGTGTGGCTGTGCTGTATCTGTGTGAGTGGCACCTTTTTCAAGGTATGCTACAGCCTCGTGTCTGTTGCTGCTTGAATAGGCTCTGCTCCCTATAACTTTAAATTGAATTAATTACATTTCAAATGGATGGATGAAAGAATGATTAACTGTTAACCTACATGGAAACCATGTTTGGAACAATTCCTTTAAGGTAAATGTTTTATACTGTTTTGTATGACTGTGAGTTTTGTCAGAAAGCTGCAAAGATATCTGAATTAGGCATGATGTATAAATAATTTTGCTTTATAATTTATATAATGAAAGAAAAGGACTAATGCGAAGTTAAAAAAAGGTGAAACATTATAGATAGATAGATAGATAGATAGATAGATAGATAGATAGATAGATAAGCATGGAACCAATTGTGGAAGGTCAATATTCTGCTAAAGGGCACAAGCATGCACAAACAAATGCCCATTTATACAAGTCCAGTTTATTTAGTTAATTACAGCTGTGATAAAATGTTCGTGAACACTATTGAACTATTCCATTTGGGCACGGAGGACTTCTAAAATGTGATCTGATGTCATCTCTGTTATAATAAAATTGAATGTTTGGGCCTGGACAGTACTTGGATGGGAGATCATCTAGGAAAAGCTTGGTTTGCTGCTAGAAGAGGAGTTGGTAAGACCAGCAGGGGGTGCCTGCACTGTGGTCTGTGGGGGGATCCCATTGCCCCATTACAGTGACAGGAACACTGTGTTGTAAGTATGGTGCCATCCTTCGAATGAAACATAAAACCGAGGTCCTGACTCTCTGTGGTCATTAAAGATCCCCAGGTATCCTTCATAAAGTTCACGGTGCAGTGTTAAATTGCCCATCATGGTCCCATCTATTGGGGCACCCTAATCATCACCTGTCTCTAAATGGCTATCTATCTTACCCCTTCACCACCTGATAACTAATGTGTGAAAAGTCACGATTGTAAACATTATTTGAAAAGTCAATTCTGCGTGTGTTTGAGTTGATGTGCTGCTACAGGCTACTAAAGCTACATTCAAACTTGTTATATTTACATTTTTGACCCATATCCAATTTTTTGGTTTGACAGTTCAACTTAATTTTCAAAGCAATCCATATCTGATAACTCTAAACAAATATCTGTCCTGAATCTGCAAATTATTAAAAATGTATTCATCAGACAGATGCAATCTAGTAGACAACCATGAACACTTGCTTTATGCTGACATCCTGACTTCAAATTGTTTACAGTGCGGGGGACATTTGTGCAATTGTCATCACACTATGCCAAGTGCTCAAAAGGGGCTTTGGATGGAATCTTCACTGCCTGATCTGCATGTAGAAACCTGTGAACACGAAAGAGAAATTCCTTGACAAGACTGTCTCAGATAAATATATGCTGGAAGTATGACATTTGACAAAATATATAGCTATAGAGTTGCATTATTAGAATTTCTTTCGCTTATGCACTTCACAAATCTCTAAAAAGATAGAATCTGTGTTATATAAGTGAAAAAATATCATCATTTAACAGGTCTGGTCAGGTTGGGGAGCATACACTGGTACGGCACGTTGCTGCACCTACCACACAATGAAACAGTTCGGGGTCCTGGTTGGCAACCTCCCAAGCAGACACATAGTCCAGTCCCAGCCTCCAGAAATGACCATCTATCTGGCATAGCCAGATGTTATGTGGGCGTCCCCTTGGCCTGGTCCAACCACTCGGGTCCCCAACAATGAGGATCCTGTGAGCCGGATCACCCTCAGGGCATTGCTGTATGCCGTAACTGACGCACCCTCACAATGCAGGTTTTGTGCCTTATTTGAGACTTCATGAGCAACCGCTCATTCAACACAAAGTCAAACCAGCAGTACCCAAACCAGCTGGTTTGACCCTTTAACAGCAGTATTGATTATGTATCGAAAAAGTAGCTTTATATTTAACCCACCAGCCTAACATGCAGCTTATGGTGATGATGCCAACATAATTATAATCTTATTTTGCAGCTCAATGCTTTTCTTTTCCAGATTTTTAAGTGCATACTACAGCTTTTCATTTCCAGTTTAATATTTTCCTTCTGCGAGGTGCGCAAAATAAACATTGTACCTTTTTTTACATTTAATGAATCCATTCTGTCTATTGATACTCTTTTACTGCTCTTTCAAACATGTTCTATGAATTTAACCCAAAAGTAGATTTTGCAGTCCAGTACATCGACATGGTATTTAAATAATAACACCAGTGTACACTTTCTCTAGTTAACTGGGATCTTTTCCTCATGCCATACTGTTTTCGTTCACTCTTTGAGGTCTGAATATTTTTTACAGAAAACACAGTTTTCTGAGAAGCACACAAAGCAGTGGTTTCATACATTTTTGATAATATGCAAAACCTCATACATGGAGTATTTTGCTTTGCATATTTGCTTCAGTCTCTTGCAAGATGTTGATGCCATTTCTTTGCCATTGTCTGCTCTATGTTTCTCACGCGAGCGCAGGGAATCTCAGTCAAACCAATGAAGCTAACTGTCCTTCTAGCAAAGAGAGTCAAACTAAAACAAAATGATGGGTCTGGTCACCGTTTACAGTTGATTACCACCCTCAACCCCACCTCTTGACAAAAGTCGGCATCCGTTCTGAAAGAGTTAATTCCAGTACTCAGCCCTCCCCTTCTTTGTCCAGTACTTTCAGTATTTCAGTCTTTACTCTGATGGTCCAGATGTTTATCCTGCCATTATTTTATCAAATGTCTTCTTCAGGGCGAAGTGGTGGCTCTGAGGCTAAGGATCTGCGCTGCTATCCCAAAAGTTGCCGGTTTGAATCCCCATCACTGCCAAACGAGATCCTACTCTGCTGAGCCCTTGAGCAAGGCTCTTAGCCTTCAATTGCTCCAGGAGTGCTGTACAATGGCTGACCCTGCGCTCTGACCCCAAGGGGTATGCAAAAACTAACAAATTCCTAATACAAGAAATTGTATAAGCAAAACAAAGAACAAAAAAATATATAACCAGATGTCTTCTTAATTTCTATTCTAGTTCCATCACTGATCCTTCTACCTTTCTAGCTCTTTCAAGCAGGCCACTAGTGTATACTATACTTATCATTTGTTCATGGCAGTTTCTCCTTATAATCTTAGTAGCCCGGTCATTTTGTGAGATTTTCCCACTTTTGTTCTTATTTACAAAGAACCCTTCCAGAATATTTTTTGCAGTGTTCTGATCTTTGTTATCTTATACAGTTACATTTCTCCTCCACCTGTTTCAGCTTCCCATAAAGGCACAGTATTCTCTTTCTAAATATCTACTACTCTGTTCCCCCTGAAACTTCCCAACTGATTTATTTTCTTTCTTAAATAATTTAAATTGCTCTCTCGTTTCTCATTTTTCACATTTCAGATCTTGAAATTTTACATGTCTTCTTAGGTTTGCTTCATTTCATCTACTGGTCCTTTATCAGAAACCTGTGCTGTTTCACATAGGTCTCCATGCATATTACTTTGCAGTTCGGCAGAAACTTGCTGTGAGTTTTTCTCAAAAGAATGTAATGTATCTGAACTCTCTCTCTCACTATAACATGTTATCAGATACTGGTTTGCTTTTTGGGGGTATTAATGTACAGAAACCCAATGTCCTGTGCCATTTCAACCATGTTTTCTCACTATTCATTTCTATTTCTAAATCAATATTCACTATGTTCATTCTTCTATTCATCACACCATTCTTCCACTCATAACCACTCCAATTTAATTCTGTCTTCATTTTTTTATTCCTGCATTTCAGCTTCCAGCTCCTCTCTAAAATGCCTCCTTCTCAATATCCTGTCAGAGTTGCATATGCTGATATTACATTTGGAATTTAATTTCAGAATAGAAATGTTCCTTTTTGGATCTGCTTTTATGTCCTGTTTTGTTAACCTTAACTCCTTTCCAGGAAAGTTAGCGGTGTCGTTCTATTGGAGAGATGGAGAAAGAGCAGGATAGCTATTGTGTATTTAATTAAGTCTCTAGATGATTGGAGGGGGGTCAACTGTGGGGTCAAGTGGTGGAGCAAGTGTTACTGATGAGGCTGAGAGCTCAGTGTCAAGAGTGGTAATGTGGCTGGCTGCTATCAGGAGCATGTAAAACATCTTTGTGCTAGTGTAGGGCCCTTTTTTCTTTTAGATAAGTTTTATTTTTTATTTTGTAGGCTGATTCAGAGCCTGAATTTTATTTATTTATTTATTTTTTGGTAAATATTGCTTAAAGCTGTTGGGACCCATATAGTTTTAGAGAAGGGGAGCCTAATCGTTTTATATTGGATTTCAGTTATCTTTTTTTGGAAGTAGAGGTGATCGACTCCTCTTTAGAATTCAATTTTATTTGTTGATTTATAGACTAGTCACTAATCACAAATTTTCTGCATTTTCCTTTAGAGCCACTTCCACCAAACCAAAGCACATTGCAACCACCTGTAATGCTGGCTTGAAGGGGCTGGGTAGTCTTTAGGTCTTGTTAACACTAGAGGTTAATTTTCTACAGTGTCTGTGCCAGCTGGTGTTTTTGTTTTAGCTCTCCTCCCTGGTCATCTGACCTAACATTTCTTTAGTAAGCTTGACATTTACTTTCTTATTTTTAAGGTCTTAAAAAAACTTTTTATAAATAACTTGCTAACTTTCCTTCTTGTTACTCTCTTGTTTTATTTATTGTTATTGTAAAGCAGTTCTGAAAATGTGCTATATAAAAACATGTTGCTGTCATTATTTGCAAATAGAAGGAATGATTCAATCTACTAATTACTGCTAAAAGTAACTAATGCCCAACACAGTATAACATAGAGTGTAGCACCAATAATAATCTGAGTGCTGTACAAGCATGTGATTTAAAAGTTCCAATTCTTCTTTGATGTTTCCTTTGTTCTCTTGTTGTCTACTTTCAGGTGCCACTTGTTGATGATAATATGTGACTATGTGACTGTATGGCATATGCACGTTTATATCTCACATCATGGCACATATTTTTGCTTAGGGCATTCCATTTTTTAAATTATTGCACTTTCTCTGTCTTATTTTTGTCTGTACTGTTGTACATTTGCCGCCTTTCTGGACACAGATATTTTTGTTTCAAGGTACTGAAGATTGTGCCCTATGTGATAAACTGCTTGAATTCCCAGTCACTAATCTCTCTGTAACACTGCACTCTAAATTGCACTGGCTTCCTAAATTGCAGGGGAATTTTAAGTTTTAAATGTCTCTTTTACCTAGTACACTCATATATGTTGGTTCTTGACAAACTTTGAACATATATTTTTTATTAATTTTAACAGTTAATTTAAAATTTTATATATATTATGATTACTCCTATGAGGAAGAGTGGTCATATTTTTATTGGTTCAAGTAAGATTGGCAAAAACAGGAAATGGAGGGAACCAAGAAGGGCAGAAAAGAGTTAGGTCAGGACCAAAAATAGCAAATAAAACTGAACATCAAAACCAAAACACAAAAGGTTTGTTGTAAAAGAATCTAAAAATAATTGTATAATTTCCCCTACTTGTTACTGAAGTTCTTCTTTGATTTAACTTTGATGGAATGATCAGATAAAAAAGCTAAACATAGAAACAAGCTGCTATGTGCCACCATCTTATATAGGAGGAATACAATGCTTAACATGATCACATACCAAGCAAAACAATTACAAAAAAGATGATTGACCCTATGAATGCACCCCAGTAACCCTAAAGAAGAAAATATTCACAAAATGGGATCACTGTCATAATGATAAAAAAGGCAGTAAAATATGCTGAAAGCAATGAATGAATATATTAACAGCATGTCTAGTTTTAATATGCTGTATAGATATGTTTTACTACTAATTATGTAACTTTAAAGATAATGTTAACCATACTTTCCTATAAAATAAGAATGACTTGTTTCAGGGCTGATTGTATTTACAACTTTAGCCAGAGGTATGAGGAAAGATGAGTTTACAGCTTGCTGAGGATTTTAATTCTTGTAAGGATTTTTGCCTTTTCAAGGTATGTCAACAGAACAGACTTGTGTACCTGCTTGGAGATCTCATATTATAAGAATTATCTCTGGTGAGCTGTGATTTCCTCATATTATAAGAATTATCTCTGGTGAGCTGTGATTTCCTATTGGGATCAGGTTGTTCTTCATTTCATTTTTATATTATCGCTAAAATGTATTAAAGCAGGCACCTTTTATTCACATTTTTCAAAGGCTGCAAAACTTTTTCTGGATTATTGTACTTTAATTTTTGTGTATTTTTGTGATTGATTGTTTTATCATGTGAATTTAATTCTGTAATCCATTTATAGCTCTGTATTTGTTGGTAAATAGAGCATGTTTTTTGGTAGTGGTAGTAGTGATAAGTAACAAGACAACAGTTTAGAGTTCCAAAATAAGTCTACATGAAGTTAGCCATGTTTTTCTAGCAACTAGTACAAAGAGTGTATACATGTGAAATTGGTCGAACTGTAAAATCAAACTAGATGCATTATGCAAATAATAACAGAAGAAATTTGTTTGTAAAATTTGGAGGCATTTCTAGGAAAATCCAACTTATACACTGCTAAAATTGTAGCTGGTGTGAATGAAGATATAATTTTCAGTGTGTACTTGGACATATGCAGTTTTGCAATACAAAATTGCAACTGGTCGTGTAAATATTCCATACTGACCACAACAAACAAGAATATATCATCTTTTCTTTGCAAATTTCATCCCCGGTAAGTGCATATTGTTATACTTTCACACTTAGTTTTTAAACTTCTTCACCATGTTGCTGTGACTGGGCTGCCACAGTTTTCAAGTTTTCATGCTTCATTCCCGGCAAACTGCCTTTCAGATGTTAAATCGCTTGTTAACAAAATGGACAAGTTGGTGTTACTGATTAGGACTAACAAAGATTCTGCATGTATTTGTGCCTTCTGTTTTACTGAAATGTGGCTTAATTCAGATCTACTAGATAGCATTGTTCACGTGGCAGGATAAAAGTTATTCAGAGCGTACCATAACAGTGGATTTTGTGATAAATCATGTGGTGGCTGCATGTGCATGTTTATAAACAACAGCTGGTACAGGCATGTGTCTGAAATTCTTTTTTTTCCTTTGCTGATTTAGAAGCTCTTATCATTCATTGCAAGCCATTCTAACCATTCTACAATCCTCTCAATTGGCACAACAGTTACTAACTGAAAAACATTCATCATATGGAAATGTCATTAGTGTCATATTCATTAAGGGGATTTCAACCACAGAAACATGAAAGATGATCTGCCCAGATACCACCAACTTATCAACTTCCCCACACGTGTGGTCAGAACATTTGACCATGTTTATACCAACATTAAAGGGGCATTTTGCCATTTCTCCAGTGCACCTGTTGGCCATTCTGACCACACCATGATTATGCTTGTTCCCAGCTATAAACAAAAACTGCAACAGTTGAAGGCCACCATGACTATTAGCCATAGATGGACTTCTGAGGCTGTTGGTAGACTTAGGGACTGTTTAGGCGCTACGGATTGGAAAGCCATGGAAGGTTGGTGTAGCAGCAAAGATGAATATGCTGATTTTGTAACATCTTACATCTCCTTCTGTGAAGATGTGTGTCTCCCTAATAATACCATTGTGAGATGCAACCATGACAAGCCGTAGTTCACCAAGGCTGAGGCTTCTCAGAACTGCTAAGGATGAGACATAAAGGTCTGGAGGAAGGGATGAATATTGATTTGCAAGGTGACAATGAGCCCCCAAAAGTCACTTAAAGATCAGCAAGAGAAAGGCTATGGCAGTTATAGCCAGGCAGTTTGGAATTCTCTGAAAAAACTTACAAATTACAGGCAAAAGGGCTCCCAAGCCTTATTTTCCCCCATTTTGGCCAATTAGCTAAATGAGTTTTAGTGCCAGTTTGACAAGGACATGAGTCTCTGCTTGGACTCTGACCATCTGCCTTGTATATTAATAGTCCCCCTCTTTCCTCTCACAACTATTTCAGTGTCACTACCCCCCGCGTTGAAATCCAGTCCTTCTTCAACTTCCCTTTCTTCGAGTCGCTCCACCCTATACTTTCTATGAAGCAAGGAGATACAAAAACTTTTCAGGAAACAGAATATTAGGAAAGCAGCTTGCCTTGATGGAGTCTCACCTGGTACTCTTAGACATTGTGCAGATCAGTTGGTGCCCCTCTACACTGACATTTTCAACACATCCCTGCAGCTGGGCAAAGTTCTGGAATGTTTTAAGGTTGCCACTATCATTCCAGTTCCCAAGAAGGATAACGTCTCTGAACTTAATGACTATAGGCCAGTTGCTTTGACCTTGATGGTTATGAAAAAATTTAAATGTCTTATGCTTTCCTACCAAACGTCTGTCACTGACCCTCTGTTTGATCCAGTTCAGTTTGCATATAGGGCAAATCGTTCTGTGGAGGATGCAGTTAATTTATGCCTCCGCTACATTCTTCAGCACCTTGACTTGCCTAACACTTATATGATGATCTTATTTTTGGATTTCTGCTTAGCCTTTGATAGCATTGTTCCAGAGTTGCTTCAGAATAAACTAATCCAGTTAGGTGTACCCTGTGGTGTCTGCTAGTGGATTGTGAGTTTATTGACAGGAAGGAAGCAGTATGGGAGACTGGGAGCATCCAGTGACATGTAGGGTGGCCACACACCCCCCCCCCCAAAGACTTTGTTCTTTTCATCCCTTCATTTTCACTTTATACAAATGACTGTAGATCCATGGACAAATCTGTAAAAATCTACAGTTTGCAGATAACACAACCATAGTGGGCTTCCAACAATAACATGTCTTCCTTAAAGAGAAGAAATACATTAAAAAAGTAAAAGGGCATCACCTCCATTATCAAGAAAGCCAGGTAGAGATTGTTCTTCCTTCACCAGCTTCACCAGCCATCATTGAGAGTATTTTGAACTCCTCCATCACCATTTGGTTTCCTTCTGTCATCTCTCTTTTATGATTCTGCTGCAGCTGTCTTTGTGTGCTGGACTTGGTTTTGTCTTTAGCAAGTGAATTGCATGTCCATTTCAGTTGGGGTCAGTTGATTGACTTGACCTTTGAAGGATATTCCACTAATTTGCATTGGAAAGCATTTGGTCTGCTTTCACAGCATGTTGTGGCTCATAGGACAATGTTTCACAATACAGATGGACAATCAGTTTTGCAACATTTGACTGAATCTGAGCAAATAGTATGGCCCCTTGCACTTCAGAATTCACCCTTCTATTTCTGCCAGCAGTCATATCATTGTATGTTTGAAAGAGACAGTACTGCTACAATAAATTATTTCATCGAAGGTCGTGCATGGCGCAGCAGCATCTTGTGTGAGACATGAACAATCACTGCGCCATCGTGTTCCCATGTTTAATAACATGCTTTCATTCCAATCATCATGAAAATGATATCACGTATACATCTCAGTATTTTAATTATTCAGAGAGCTGTAATATCACGAATGTAATGGATTCTGTGTCCCGTCAGAGAAAGAGAAAGCGGAAGCACGTAGTGATTCACACACATAGAGAAAAAGATCAAATACAAAACAAACATTTAACACGCTACTTTAATTACGATGTGATTTGAGAAACTGGTTAATTAAATGATTTTAAGATGAAGTTTGTGATGTTCTACTTTAATGACAAAATAAACTATATAATTAAAGTGGAAATTTCGAGATTGAAGTTGACATTTTGTGCTTTTATCCTACTGTGTGCCTTTTTTTTTCTCTGTACCCTAATAAGCTTTCATATGACACTCAGACGTTGGGCTAAAACTCGCCTTTTCACAGCGACTTTGATATGTGACAACTTCTTTTTTATTTTGGGCACTGTGCGACTATGTCAGGCAATCAGCTTCCTTTTGTTGTTTATACCACTGTTTAAACCAACAAATAGTACATTTTTCCTTGCCTCCACTTGGTATTCGCTGAAATTCTTCCATTTTCCCTCTTCCTTTTTCCATTGTCTTTTCACAGAAGGCTGAGCTTAAGGGCGATTTATATTGATTTGCATATTCATAAAGGCGTAATTCTGGGAGGAGTTGGGGGCGGGGCAGAAGGCGCGTGCATGATTGTTACTATTCACGCTGACCGGGATTTATGGAGCGGAAGAACGTGGAAGTTGGAGTACGCACAGATTCCTGCATCTAGATTTTTCTGTGCATAAGCACATTTCGGCTTTTGTGCTTATGTCATGTTATAGTGCAAATTCTACGTACGGCATTATGCATGAGGCCTGTGGTGTTTCTGCTCTCTCTCTAAAGGGTATGTTTTGTTTTCTCAGCCTAATGATAGACTGTTTTTACTTGCATGGACAGCTCTTTGGACCTCATATTGAGAGTTCACAGTGACAGCTTCCAAAAGCAAATTCCACAGTTCGAATCAATTCCATACCTTTTACCTGCTTAATAATTAATAAAATAATGAGGGAATTCTCCTACCTGGCTATAGAACAGCCTGCCAGTCAACTGTCCAAATACTTTTGAGCCCCACAAAATAGCAGAACCATGTATAAAAATGGCTGTCATACAGGTCATAGGATATTTTTGGTAAACCCCGTAAATTAAAGCTGAAACTCTACACTTCAATCACATAATGATTGCTTTATTTCAAATCGATTGTGGTGGTGTACAGAGCCAAATATTATGAAAATTGTGCCACTGTCCAAATACTTATGGACCTGACTGTGGAACATTTTAGAATGAGTGGATTCTAAAGTATCCACCCTGAATCCTGAGACCCACTTATAATGGTACTTCTGAAAAAATTGGCTTACCTTCTATAAAAAAGTTGCATTGTATTTGCCTTATTATAGGCTACTGACCAAATGTTTATGTTCTAGTTTAGTTCAGTACTTATCCCCATATCCTTCACAAACATTGTTTTTAAATTGTTTAACGGGGGGTTTTACAGTCTGCTCCATTTAGACATTGTACCAGACCTACTGATTTGCAAAATTTTTCCACAAGTAGTTTTTGAGCTATATAATTTATTTAAGTACTCATACACACACATTAAGTACAAGTGAAGACAGCTGACAGCTTGTTTGCCCTGCCAAAGCACATGCCTGTTGATGAATAGAAAGAAATGCACATACACAAACACACACACCTAGTTCTGTAAAGGGTGACGTGCACTGAGGCATTAAGCCACCCTGTACCAATCTATTTATTCAGCTTGTTTACATTATCTGACCTAATGTTTTAAATTTCAAATTAAATAGTATTTAAGTTCTTCATTTGCATCAATTCCATTTTACTCTACATGTATTTATGTATATAATAATAAAGAAAGGCTAATGGGGCTCCTTTATACCAATAGCAATATGCCAGCAAAATGCCACACTGTGACTGTCAAGTCAGAAGTTTTCTTTCCTTTCTTTTTAAAATTTTCTTCCTTTTTAGTTATTCTGGTGTGTGTTTAGACCATAGTGTGTGTGCATATATTTATTTATTTATGTATGTATTTATTTATTTGAAGAGCTGTAAAAGCCATATTTCTACATGGGGGCACATACTGTACATTTCTTTCAAGCTATCAATCAAACTATTTAAATATGAGGTGAGAAACAAAAATAACCAGATTGCTAAAAAAAAATATATATTTATTGATGAATTCCTGATCTCTACACCGCTCTGTATGTTTCTTTCATTGAATGAAACAGTGATGGAAGTCTTCTTGCTTGAGGCTCTTCAACAGGCTTGCCATTTCTGTCTTCACTTCATCCATTGAAGAAAAATAAGTTCCCTTCAGGTCACTTTTGATTTTTGGGAACAAGTAAAAATCACAGGGAGCTAAATCGGGTAAATAGGGAGGATGATCGAGGATCTGACTGTCAAAACCTGCTTTATGGAAAAAGCACTGTGCATAGGAGCGTTGTCTTGGTGAATCACAAACCTACCCACCCCCCACCCCCCGACCTGGGCATCGAACGTCTTCCACATTTTCTTGTCCTTTCTTGAAACGTTTGTGCCTCTCAAAAACTTGTGTGTGAGACAAACTGTTATCACCGTACACTGTTTTTTATCATAAGTTTTTGTGGCTGTTTTGTTCAATTTCGCGAGAAATTTGATGTTGATTCACTGTTCATTTTTCTCACCCGACATTATAGCAGCAACTCGTGTAGCAATTGTTGTGCAAATATTGACTGGGATATTCACAGGATATACCTAGCCGGTCGGCAGTTTGAGAGGGCTTGTAGGAGTGATATAGTTCTATGATTCACATTCTGCTGACCTCCAGACAGTTTTCCAGGAAAGCCCCAAGCCTAGTCCAGTTATTTTTGTGTCTCACCTCGTATTATACGTTAATGTTAATGTGTTGGTTCTTTATTATTGTAATGTAGAATCAATTGCATTGAACTGTAAAATCTTCCATTGAGTGATTCCTGTGGTATATAACATGTAACAGGTGAGAGACTGCCCTTCCTTGAACCATCACCTTATCGTGGTGGAGGGTTTTGCGTGTCCCAATGATCCTAGGAGCTATGTTTTCCGGGGCTTTATGCCCCTGGTAGGGCCACCCAAGGCAAACTGGTCCTAGGTGAGGGATAAGACAAAGAGCGGTTCAATAAACCTCCAATGATGAGCAAAAACTCTGGACAGCGTTTTCCCTTGCCCGGACGCGGGTCACCGGGGCCCCCCTCTGGAGCCAGGCCTGGAGGTGGGGCTCGATAGTGAGCGCCTGGTGGCCGGGCCTGCACCCATGGGGCTCGGCCGGGCACAGCCCGAAGAGGTAACGTGGGTCCTCCTTCTCATGGGCTCACCACCTATGGGAGGGGCCAAGGAGGTCAGGTGCAGTGTGAGTTGGGTGGTGGTCGAAGGCGGGGACCTTGGCGATCTGATCCTCGGCTACAGAAACTGGCTCTTGGGATGTGGAATGTCACCTCTCTGAAGGGGAAGGAGCCTGAGCTAGTGCGCGAGGTCGAGAGGTTCCGGCTAGATATAGTTGGACTCACTTCGACGCACAGCTTAGACTCTGGAACCAATCTCTTTGAGAGGGGCTGGACTCTCTACCACTCTGGAGTTGCCTCCGGTGAGAGGCGGCGAGCAGGTGTGGGCATACTTATTGCCCCCCGACTTGGAGCCTGTGCATTGGGGTTTACCCTGGTGGGCGAGAGGGTGGCCTCCCTCCGCCTTCGGTTGGGGGGAAGGGTCCTGTTATTTGTGCGTATGCGTCGAACAGCAATTTGGAGTATCCACCCTTTTTGGAGTCTCTGGAGGGGGTGCTAGAGGGCATACCTTCTGGGGACTCCCTCGTTCTGCTGGGAGACTTCAATGCTCACGTGGGCAATGACAGTGCGACCTGGAAGGGCGTGATTGGGAGGAATGCCCCCCCACCCGATCTGAACCCAAGTGGTGTTTTGTTATTGGACTTCAGTGCTCGTCACGGATTGTCCCTAACAAACACCATGTTCAAGCATAAGGGTGCTCATATGTGCACTTGGCACCAGGACACCCTAGGCCTCAGTTCAATGATCAACTTTGTGGTCGTGTCGTCGGACTTGCGGCCACATGTCTTGGACACTCGGGTGAAGAGAGGGGCAGAGCTGACAACTGATCACCACCTGGTGGTGAGTTGGCTTCGATGGTGGGGGAAGATGCTGGTCAGGCCTGGTAGGCCCAAACGTGTTGTGAAGGTCTGCTGAGAATGGCTGGCAGAGTCCCCTGTCAGAAGTAGCTTCAACTCCCACCTTCGGCAGAACTTTGACCACGTCCCGAGGGAGGTGGGGGACATTGAGTCCGAATGGGCCATGTTCCGTGCCTCTATTGTTGAGGCGGCTGACCGGAGCTGTGGCCGTAAGGTGGTCAGTGCCTGTCGTGGCGGCAATCCCCGAACCCGTTGGTGGACACCGGCGGTGAGGGATGCCGTCAAGCTAAAGAAGTCCTATAGGACTTTTTTGTCCTGTGGGTCTCTGGAGGCAGCTCATAGGTACCGGCAGGCCAAGCGGAAGCCGGCTTCAGTGGTTGCTGAGGTAAAAACTCAGGCATGGGAGGAGTTTGGAGAGGCCATGGAGAACGACTTTCGGGCGGCTTCGAGGAGATTCTGGTCCACCACCTGGCGTCTCAGGAGGGGAAGCAGTGCAGTGTCAACACTGTATATGGTGGGACTCGGGACTTTGTGGGTCGGTGGGGGGAGTACTTCAAAGACCTCCTCAATCCCACTAACACGCCTTCCAATGAGGAAGCAGAGCCTGGGGACTCTGAGGTGGGCTCTCCCATCTCTGGGACTGAGGTCATCGAGGTGGTCAAAAAACTCCTTGGTGGCAGGGCCCCGGGGGTGGATGAGATACGCCCGGAGTTCCTTAAGGCTCTGGATGTTGTAGGACTGTCTTGGTTGACACGTCTCTGCAACATCGCATGGACATCGGGGACAGTGCCTCTGGACTGGCAGACCGGGGTGGTGGTCCCCCTCTTTAAAAAGGGGGACCAGAGGGTGTGTTCCAACTACAGAGGGATCACACTCCTCAGCCTCCCTGGAAAAGTCTGTTCGGGAGTTCTGGAGAGGAGGGTCCGTCGGATAGTCGAACCTTGGATTCTGGAGGAACAGTGTGGTTTTCGTCCTGGTCGCGGAACAGTGGACCAGCTCTACACCCTTAGCAGAATCCTGGAGGGTGCATGGGAGTTTGCCCAACCAGTCTACATGTGTTTTGTGGACTTGGAAAAGGTGTTCGACCATGTCCCTCGGGGAATCCTGTTGGGGGTGCTCCGGGAGTATGGGGTACCGGACCCCTGATAAGAGCTGTTCGGTCCCTGTACAACCGGTGTCAGAGCTTGGTCCGCATTGCCGGCAGTAAGTCGAGCCCGTTTCCAGTAAGAGTTGGGTGTTGAAGGGGTCCGGTTTGGTGGACTCAGGATTGGGTCACTGCTTTTTGCAGATGATATTGTCCTGTTTGCTTCATCAGGCCGTGATCTTTAGCTCTCTCTGAGATGGTTCGCAGCTGAGTGTGAAGCGGCTGGGATGAGAATCAGCACCTCCAAATCCGAGACCATGGTCCTCAGCCGGAAAAGGGTGGAGTGCCCTCTCGGGGTTGGGGAGAGATCCTGCCCCAAGTGGAGGAGTTCAAGTATCTCGGGGTCTTGTTCACGAGTGAGGGAAGAATGGACTGTGAGATCGACAGGCGGATCGCTGCGGCATCCGCAGTGATGCGGGCTCAGCATCGGTCTGTCATGGTGAAAAAAGAGCTGAGCCTTAAGGCAAAGCTTTCAGTTTATCAGTCGATCTACGTTCCTACCCTCACCTATGAGCTATGGGTAGTGACCGAAAGAACGAGATCGCAAATACAAGCGGCTGAAATGAGTTTCCTCCGCAGGGTGTCTGGGCTTTCCCTTAAAGATAGGGTGAGAAGCTCAGTTATCCGGGAGGGGCTCAGAGTAGAGCCGCTACTCCTCCGCATCGAGAGGAGTCAGATGAGGTGGCTCGGGCATCTGATCAGGATGCCTCCTGGACGCCTCCCTTGTTGAGGTGTTCCGGGCACGTCCAACTGGGAGGAGGCCCCAGGGAAGCCCCAGGACATGCTGGAGGGACTATGTCTCCCGGCTGGCCTGGGAACGCCTTGGGATTCTCCCGGAAGAGCTGGAAGAAGTGGCTGGGGAGAGGGAAGTCTGGGCCTCTCTGCTTAAGCTGCTGTTCCCGCGACCCGACCCCGGATAAGCGGAAGAGGATGGATGGATGGATGGAGGTGAGAGACTGGCGCTTGGTTGGTGCCGACCGAACACAGACTGACACCAGACACAACCTAGGGGGCTGCCAACAAAGGTTCCGAGGGATGTAGCGTGGCTCCCACGGCTCCTCCCCATGATCTAGTGACAAAGGGGCATCCTGGCTGGGCATGGGTCCCGGCGTCTGCCACATAGGTGTATGTAACATTCTAAACTGATTTGTTTTTTCTGAATGAAATGCAAAAATAGTAAAAATAGTTTCAGGTAACTGTTTTCATACATTTTTATTAGCCAGTTAGTTGATGTCCCCGTACTTGGTGAAGTTTCTGTATTCTGGTTTATCCTCATGCACTGTCCCTTCTGAACATGTAAGCAATCTTGCTAAGCAAGCCTGAAAACAAAAAGCATACAAACCTAAAAGTAGGAAGTGCTTAAGTGATGTGCATTCATAGTATTGTATGTCATCCTAAATGAATAGCCTGTAAGTGGCTCAACAAATAATTCTGAGAAAGCACAAAATAAACAGAGAGAACAGGTGAAGGGGGGTTTGGGACCCTGTTTATTGTAGGTGATGATAATTCTGGCAAAGAGATAGTGCTTCTAGACATGTCCTAGTACATACAGCCATCCACAGTGATCTTGTTCTTAGAAAAGGTCATCATGTGACAGTCATCAGTGTTAGACAGGGGGTTAAATGTTGCTGGCAATGGAAGAGATTAAGGCAATGAGAGGGACAGGTTGCAGTCTTTTTTGAGGTCTGACATTTCTGGTGCATAAGCAGAGAGAAATGGAACTTCCAGTGCACTCATAAAACATTCTCCTTGAGTACCCTTTACATCGTTCTCCATAAGAGCAGAAGAATGGCCACAGCTTTGAATAAATCATAATATGCATTGAAGATTTATAAGATACAATGGAAAAATATATCAGATGAACAGGAACTAACCAGGTATATGGGGCTGATAGGCCTCTTCTCACTTAAAGGTTTTCTTATTGAAAGTGCATTTATGTGGCGGCACTTAATCAGACTTTCATATAGTGTTTTAGAGATGTGGAGACAAACTTTAAACACAATATTCACAAACATGTGCATTAAACAGCTTAACGTGAGCAGGACCTGTCTAAACTTGTACTTAATAGCATTATTATAATCCCGTTTATAGCATGTTCCCATTTTGTTTTTGTCTGGTTGTAAAGCTTTTGATATCAAGCATTTAGGAGAAAGTATAAATGTTTTACTGATAACAAGCTAATTAAATAATACAAAGAAAAATGTTAAAATCATTTCTTGTTTTTCTTCTACAATACATACATAAAGTAATTTTCCACAGTTTGAATCCTAAGACCATTCGATACTTCATATGGCATAAACGTGTTTTAAAGCTTAAATACACTACATCTGTTTTTTTTCAGTGATATGGCTGCCAGCAAATTTTAGCAAATAAATTATTTATACATGGGCAATATTGGAGCTAAATCATTTCTTATCCTTAGGTATTCATTTTATTTTTATATTATAAAAAGCAGAACACTAACTGTATACCAAATGTGGGAGTTTTAATATATGCAGATAATTCTGCATTTTTATCTTTGGCAATATATTGCACAATATTATTTTTTGGCTTGCCAAGAGAGTAAAGAAAATCCACCAGTAGTAGTTCCTGAAGAATAATACTGTGTTTTTTTGAAAATGTCTCTAGTAGTAATTGTAACTTCAAATGGAAACCAATGTGTGAAACATACCATGCAGTGAGATAACGACTTGGTATAAGAAGCAAATTATTGCTGTTTTCAAGATTTCTAATCATAGAGCTAAACTGAGGCTTTAAAAACCTTAAGAAGAGACAATTTACTTGATTGATATTGCAGTACTTCTATTCTGGATCTGGGCAATATTAAACAGATACTGCTAATGATGGAAATGATGCATTGGTCCTGTTAGACATGTTGTCCGATTTATTTCCATATGCCGTTTAGGCAAAGGCAGTTTTCCTATTTCTTGATTTCTTTTTATGAGTAATGCCTTACAAAGTAGTATTTGTACATTTCTCAGACACAATGTTTTTCCATGCTCTCCTGTGCCCTGTAAAACTCATTATCATGCATTATCTCCCCAATAGCCAACAGATCCCTGGCTGCACAAAGCGTAGCAGCAGGGTTCCAACATTTGCCTTTTTATGGCACAGGTTAGCTAAAAGTCTCATTTTCTTTCAGTGCTTTTTTTCTGCTTATAGTGGCAACCCTAATATTAGATCATGACACCCAGCTGGGAATTCTGTTCAATATAAATAGGTTTATACGTGTTAAAAAATTTATATCTGTTTCCAAAACCATAATATGCATTTCTAGTGTGAAGAACTGTATTTCAGTGACTAACTCGTCCTCTTGAAACCCTTTCAGCTGCAATCACCTGCAGCTAAGGAGCAATTTTAATTAGCAGCATTGAATTCCCAGTTAACAGAGTTTTAAACATACACAAAACAGTAATTTTTTAGTAATTGTCTTATTAATTCACATTTATTCAAGACTGTACAACAACTCTGTCGTTGCACTCTTTGGGGTCAATTTAGGCATTCCCACTTAATAGAATTCTGTTCCAATGAATGTGAGGCTAATCATTTTACATGAATATTCTCTGTGGAGTGAAGGAAAAATATGGAAACTGCAACTGGTTTCCCGCAGGTTTATTCACAACAGCTCAGTCTTTTCATTTTTCTAATAATTTTGTGAAGTGCCACTGAGCAGCCAAGCTGTGTTTGCAGCCCATGAGTGTTTTCACAAAGGGGGCTCTTTCTCTTGTAATCGTTTAATCCTCACAACCAGGGGTTGCATAAATTGAATAAAGTAAAGCTCTAGATTTTAATTAAGGCCAGAAAATAGTCTGGACCAAAGAATAACTTTCATTTGCTATGTAATAAGAAGGTGTGTTGTCTTCCGTGTTGTAAGAGGAGTTTGACATTATAGGTTAGACAAGTATAAGCCTTTCTTGCAGTCAGTTTTTGAAGACTCTTTTTATTAAGGCAGGCTTGGGTGGCCAAGTGGATTATATACACTTTTATTTTTTAAGGAATGACCCTTTGCCAGAGGAAGCAGCTTTTTGATTTGGATGAAAAAGCTACTGAGCTATTACCGAGCATGTCAGTAGCCATGTGACTAATCACAAGATACAAGATTAGACTTTAAAGCAACTAAAACACAAGCTGTCTTTTACACAAGCTGAAATGTATAGTTAAGAAAAGAGTAGCACAAATCAAAGCGTGGCTTCTTCGGAGTGCACCATATTCTTTCGCATATCGGGAATTTGACTGTTAAACTGACAGTTTGACTGTAACTCTCAAATCTTCTTCCAGCTCATGACTGAGACACTTAGTTTTGGATAATAGTGTTCAGAAAATAGTGATCCAATCTATTGTTTGTGTGTGATGTCTAGGTCTCATGTGTTTGAAAAGTAGATACAGAACATGTATAGCTGTAGTAAATCTCAGATAGGTTTATTGAGTAGTTAGTAAAAATAACACAAAATATACAGCTTACATTGTTTATTCTCAGTTATCCAGGGTAGTACAAGATCCAAAATTAAATTATTCTGGTCACTTGAACATTCATTTCTCTTTTAAAAAAGTTTAATATTTTAACGCTCAATCTTACATTATTATTATTTTTTAAATAAAATTAATTTTTCAACCTAATTTTTAAATATTTTATTAGAAAATTTTGGTGGTTCTTTCTGTTAAACATTTTTGTAGCCCGTTACACTGTTTGAAATTTTCCATTACCACGCTAATCCCAGTATTTTGAGTTATAACTGTTTCTTTTTAAATCTTGGTTTAGTAGGCAAATAGACAATTATTAGATATATTAATCAATCAATCACAGATATTTCAATATGGTAAAACATGTCAGATTCCTTTATCGGTCACCTACACCTCATTGTAGTTAAACTCAGGACTGATGATTCCAGCAACAGCTTCTTTTAAGAATTTCATCTCACTCATAGCGCAACACTCCTTCATTTTCTGCTGTATTTCCATAGCTTGACAAACATTAATTCATTACAGATTTTTGAACATTACCAAAAAACAAAATGTCTTACCTTCAGTTGCGGTTGATGAGTTTTCTTATTATATGTTGCAACAACTGATTTTTGCAAAGTGGGTTTTTGTAGATCCTAAAATGTCATTGACAATTCAGCAAGCATAAGGAGTATTCCTTTGAAATGTGACAACCCATTACTATGGCACAGTTACAAATGTTTACTTTCGCGTTTTTCAGATTGACATTTGGAAGTAAACGTCATACAGCTTTCAGCGTTTCTGTATGTCATACTAACTTCACCATTACTTCTTTTCTATTATGCCTGGAAATTTTACCAGCCTTTTGGCTATCTAGGCCTCTCAAGTTCTCAAGGTCTCCCAGAACAGCTGAGATATACAATGTGTTCTTGGTCTTTTTCCAGGTATCCTCGCAGTGAGTCATGTCCTGCACACTTCCATTGGGAAGTGCCAAGGTGGGCACTCCCATTAGATAAATGCAAGACTACTCATTTGGCTTCTTATTACCTGGATCAGCAGTAGTTTTAGTCTGAGAATAACAGATTGTCAAACTTCTCCTCTTGTCATGAAGAGTGAATGCTGCAACTCATAGAAGAACCTATACGTCAGGTGATGTACCTACAATCTCTCTGTTTTGAAAACTACCAAAGCCTGTGGGTATCAGCGTGGATAGGGACATATATTTCTTATTATATTGAGAGGATTACCTAAGCTCCAGCTTCATCATCACTTTTCTATTACTATTGTCAGTTCATCAGTCTGTTTTTCAGTTTCCTAATACCTAACAAATTCTGTGTTCTAACAAGTCCTGTACTAGAGTGTAATGGACAACTAAACCAACATAAAATGGTTCCCAGAGGGAAAATGACCAGGAGATGAAAGAATACAAATACAAGCAATCAGAAACTTTTCCTTAGATCAGGCCAAGGTCATGATGTCAAAACAGACAGATGAAACCATATCGTTAAAGTCAGACCAAAAATTATAATCAAAGTAACATTGTAAAATGTTGTAACACTCACTTATTTTAAATATCCTTCACTATACTAATAGTTGTCGTTTGCATTATGTGTTACATGACAAGCAACAGGAGTTGCTATGGCTATGCAAGGATGAAAACAATATGGTGGCAACCACACCACAGGAAAAAAAATAAAATGGCTTTGCCTGAATAACAAATAAAACTGTAAGCAACCACAAAAAGCAAGTCTTATAATTCCAAAAATGAATAAACCTGATTTTATGAAAGAAAAAAAAAAACAGATTTATAACAGAACACTTTGAGCCTAAGGTAAATGCTTCATTTTAATAGTCCTATCAATTCAACTGAGGATGTATATTCTATATTCTCACTAAATGAGGTGTTAAGCTGTCATCTGCTTGGTGTATGGTGAGTTGGCTCAGACAGCTATTGGCTCATCTATGAGGTTAACTGGGATACTCAAAAAGGTAGGATCTCTTTGGAATGCTTGTTTTAAATCTGAACTCTCAAATTTGAATGAGCTACCTCACTTTCTAGGCAGCAGTTGGGGGCTTGATGAATGAATGGAACATGCTAAAGACTGTATCAGTTTAAACAAAGGTAAAGAGCTGTGGCTAACAGGTGGTTTCACGAAATTTCCCTTAAATCTCAAACTGACTGCATGTGCAACATGCATTTCTAAGAAATAAACAAGACTGCTCCCATAACTTTGAAAGAACAATTTGTCCCTCTAATGTGTTAATAAAATGTGTTTGTCCCCTGTCTTGCTGTGTAGTATTCACTAATCTTCCCCTTCATTTTTTGAAGAGTCAATAGTCAATGTACCTTAACCTGCCTAATTCTTTAAATCTTCCTAAAAAGCAAGATTTATGTACTGTAATTTAGCAGCATACTGAGATAAACAGAATTAAATTAAATTAGGCATAATAAGAAATTGAATATAACACGTTTAAGACTAATTAGTAATACAATGTTTTGTACGCAATTTTGCAACAGTGAAGCCTGAAATTGACTAAAACAAGTTTTCCTGGGGTTTTTTAAGTTGTCTAGGTTGTAAAGCAAGCAATATTGTTCCCTAAGGGTTACTCTGCTGCCGATACTGCTGTCTGCTTCTTAGTTTTCCCCCAAAGTTGCTGCCGCCACCTCAATCTTCCTCAACTACTTTCATGAGGCTCCATGCCCTCTCAACTGCTTTATGCATCGCACACCTACACTTTCACACTGCCAGTTCAACATCGCAAGACTCATTTTGGGTCAGAATAGAATCTGCACTTACTTTCTCCAACTCTGAAAGCTAATCCAAGCCAGGATCCTTGCAGAGTCTTGCTGGCAGGCACATATCCAGGCAAGTGAATTATTTAAAAAAGGACCACTAAAATGCATACAGAACAGTGCTTTCTTTCTGCACCCCTCTTTCCACGTTCTGCACAAAAATGCATTTTTCCATACTTTTGTACATGGAGAAAAAGGTTACAAATGAAATGGGAATTTATCTGGGATAAAATGACAATCTTGTCTTATTTTTTCTGCTTTGTGCCCAGTGATGGCTGGGAAAGGCTCCAGTGAATCCCATAACCCTGCATAAGTGGGATATGATCGGGGTTTTCAAGTGCTACAACCCCTTGGAGGTCAGTCAGACTGGGCTTGGGGAGCTGAGACACTGCAGGCGAAGTTGATGTTCTTTAAAAAAAAAATTCCACTCCAAATTCGAATAGTGTCTTAAAATTTTTTATCTCATGTATTTTTTAATTAAACATAACTGAAATAGTTCTTCAGTTGTTTTCATGAATGTAGTCCGTTATCAATGCAATTATAGTCTAGTGCTGTAGTTCCCAGCCTCAGGACCATTTTAAATCTCTTCCAATAATCACTACCAGAACTATCATCACTTTTGAGATTGAGGTGGCTGCAGCAGGAACAGGTTAGGACTCCTTGTAGTAACCTATGGTGTCCCTGTTCCTGTGCATGAAGTAGCCTTTACAAGGGGTATATTACTACAGCAGCTATCCATTTGTGTATTCCAAATTTAATTGTTTTGTAAGTCAGAAACTATTTAAAAAAATGTACACATTAGCTGCCATATGTTAGCTGGAAACAATGAATAGCTCATAAGAATACAGTATATCTTCGTTGCAAAGTATTAAGCACATAAGGCAGGTCAGGAGCTTCTAGCACAAGGATGGGTTTTATTTAAAGTGAGAGGAGGGTGGACAGCTGGGAACCTTGATGTACTGAGAAGATCAAGTCAACTGAGGATTGCATGAATTAAGAAATGACATATTAAAGGGGCTTTAGTACGGTTGGGGACCAGACTTGAGCCAGGTCCATATAATTTAGGATTATTTTTACATCTGCTGCTATGCTTATTATACTTTGCTGTTATTAACAGGAAAATTCTGAAAACTCACATGGGAATATATATATTTGTAATGTTGTTAAAAGTAGCCTATTGATTTTATTGTCTTCGCCGCCTTGCCCTAACACTCTGACACAGTTCATGGACACTTTGGAGGTTGTTAGGAAGTAAACAACAAACCAATACAGTGATTCGAGAAGGTATGATGAACCAAGGCTTAGTTAGGAAATATTTCAACAAGAAGCATCTAAAATCTCACGGCGCACATGACCATAGGTCAAAATGATGCCTACCATAAGTTTCAAAGGCTGATATGTCAATTCACAAAAATGGCAGGAGAAAAAGATCAAGATTTTGCCCTGGTTTTGGTTCTAGCCATGGAGAATGAACAAATCTCTTAACTTAATGTGATAAACAACAATAATTACAACATTTTGTAATACATGTTATTTTTATAACCCCAGTATAACTAATTTGACTATAGCATACCAAAACAGCACATGATATTCCAGAGTACACAATGACAAGCAAGCAAAATATATGTAAGTTAACTATGAAGCTCAAAAAAACCTGTTGATCCTATTCACATAATTTCTTCAAAATAACACTGAGTTGAGTTGAATTCAGAAACCTGAATTCTACCTACCTGATGAACTTGAACATGCAACTTGATATTATTCCTTTCTATGGACTACACTAGTCTAGGAGATGAGCTTGTCTTTTTTTAGCATGTATGCTAAACACTGTAAAGGAATATGCCTTTTCCCTGTGCAACCAACCAATTCTTCTACAACATCCTTTTCAGGTATAGGTTTTACATAGTAAACAATTATTTTAGGATATCAAAACACACACAGCCCTCTCTTGTGTGGTATACCCAAATTGTTATATATATTTTTTGTTAAAAACAAAAACAAAATACTTACATACACAGTTTCAAATTGTGTATAGACTTTGCATTACTCCATTTGTATTGTGTCTCTTTCCAAACCTTCTTTTCCAATTTTCATGTCATCTTCTCAACCACTTTTTACTGGTAAGGGTTGTAGAGGCAGTAGGTCAAGCAAATCAGCCCAGACTTTCTTGTCCCCAGCTATAGATTCAAGCTCTTCCTGGGGAATTTTCACGCTTTTCCAAACCAGCTGAGAAATACAATCACTACAGCAAGTCCCACAGGACTTCCCCTCAGTGGGATCTACCCTGAACATCTCTAGAGGAAGCCATCTTGGTTGGGGGCATCCTTACAATATGCCCAAACTAACTCAGCTGGCTCCTCTCATCCCAGAGGAGCAGCAGCTTTACTGTGAGGCTCTCACAAATCGCAAAGCTTCTCACCATATCAGAGTGTTAGCCCTGCAACCCTGTGAAGAAACCTAATTTCTGTTGCTCGTGTTCACAATGTCATTCATTTAGACATTACCCAAAGCTAGGTGAGAACAGGGATGTAGATCAATCAGTAAACTGAGAGTTTTGTCCTTAGACTCAGTTTCCACTTCATCTTATCATGGACCAGTACAGTTCCTATAGAACAGCTGCTGCCACTCCAATGTGTTTGTCAATCTCTTGCTCCTTTTTTCAGTCACTCGTGAAAAAGATCCCAAGATACTTTAACTCCTCCACTAAGGGTAGTTGTTCCCTCTTAACCTGGAGAGAGCAATGCATTCTTTTCTGAGAGAGAAACATGACCTCAGACTTGTGACTGCTGATCTGCTTCCCTGCTACTTTACACTCAGCAGTGAATCGCTCAAGTGTGGGCTGAAGGTCACACTCAGTTGATGGTTAGAGTCTTTGTCAGTTTTGTTCTTTAGATGCTCATGGCATTTTTCTCCATATATTCTCTATTCAGATACAAGAACTATATTATCAAAACTCTTCCATCCTTTCTGGCCAATAACATTCCTCTTCCTTTTAGATTTCTTGTGTCTTTTTCTTACACTCATCCAGCATAGGATTTTATGTTAAGGCACCATTGTGGCTAAACACGCACCAGTCTCTTGGTAGAGAGTGTCCAATTCCCTCATTCTGATTTCCTGGAAATGCTCTTTCAGTGCCATAGATTTCCTTCTCTTACAGGTTGGGATGGGGTTAGGCAGGATGGTGTGGTGGATGAATGAGGGGGGGTAAGGGGAGGTATGGGCTTTCTGTGTTTTTTTTTTTTATATAATTCTCCCAGCTAATAGAATTGTCACAGTTACCATGTCTCTGTCTTTTTGAATATCTTCAATAAATATTTTTCACAAAAAGTGTAATTAGAAAATACTGTTAGTGGTGGTCTGGTACTAGACTATGCCCTTTAAGAAATTTTTGACGGTGATGAATCCCATGAATTGCTCACAGCCAGATACGATTTTTGACAAGATTAAAAAGACCAGTATATTGCTGGATTACATCCTGTGTGGAGCACAACTTGAGCTTAAGATATATAAAGCACTATTGATATTACAGCACTAGAGAAAATACATAGTATAGCTGCTGAACTTTATCCAGGTCACCGGACTTTATCCAATGATGAATTTCCCATTGACATTCAATGCAGAGTTTTCAGAAAGTAAACATTAATACTACACAATTTGCATGTTTTGACTACATTAATGGATAACATATATGTGAATTAAGCGACATGAGTTATGTTAGGTTTTTTTTTCTTTTCTTCCATTGACATTTTTACATCCTTTATCATTGTCCACAACTGGTCGACACAAAGTTCAATTGAATTTTAAATATGTAATTTCTCTATGAATATAAAATGGTAAAAGGTTTTCTTGGCCCCCATCTCAAACTACATCGGTTAATCAACATATATTTAAATATAATACGCTACCGTGGCTGTCATTTGTCTGTCCAGGATTTTAAATCACCTGTAACTTGCAAACCGTTTGACCCATTGACATGAATTTTGGTGCACATATACTATGTGACGTCCACTGTCCGCTTTCGGGGTGATGATTGACCTCCAAGGTTATTCCTCTTTTTATTTTATTTTATTGTAGAATCAACTCTCGGCAGCGGCCAGCAGGGCGGCTATGTGACGCTTGCATACTTGCGCCGTTCTCATCTCTACCACCTTTTCTGTCTTCATATCTTTAAATTATTCTTAAGTGTTCAATCTGCCTCAAGTGCCAGCTTAATTGAAAAGTTAAGGACAATGTACTAATTAATTGCAACACAAACACTGACTTAATCATTTTTTTTAATTAATTTTATTGCATTCCATACAAATCAATCAAGTTTTTACAAAAAGAAAAATTGAGTTAAGAACAAATCGATCCCCACCCCTGAGAGAGAGAGCAAGCCAAACGGCATGAAATTTAAGACCTGTAAACATACCTAAATTAATAAATTCTATGTGCTTTATGAGATTATTTTAAAATATTACTGATTAGATCCTGCCATGTTTTGAAAAAAGTCTGTACGGATCCTCTAACTGAGTATTTGATTTTTTCCAATTTCAAATAGTATAACACATCAGTTTCCCACTGACTTAAAAGAGGAGAGTTTGGGTTCTTCCAGTTTATCAGAATAAGTCTGCGTGCCAGAAGTGTAGTGAATGCAATCACAATTTGTTTGCAGGCCCAAAACATGTGACCCAGTGAGGCTGAAACTAGTTTGCTGCGTTCGCAGGTTGGATCATGCCCTGGAAACATTTTGGAGAGTTTTAGTCGATACAGATGTGCTCGATATATAATTTTGAGTTGTATAATTGTATGCATTGCGCATATGGAGCTCGAGTGAATTCTCTGCATTGCTACTTTCCAGTCCTTTTCTGATATATTAATTGAGAGATCTTTTTCCCAGTGACCTCTTGGATCTTTGAAAGGGAGGGATTGTAAAATGATTTTATATATTGTAGAGATAGTGTCTAAGTCCTTGAGATTGAGCAATATTTTTTCCAGCATGGATGTGGGTGCAAGATGAGGAAAATCTGGAAGGTTCTGTTTAACAAAGTTCCTGATTTGAAGATATTGAAAGAAATATGTAGTTGGAATGTTAAATTTGGAATGTAATTGTTCATAGGATGCAAAGACGTTGTCTATATAAAGATCTCTAAGCAAGTTAATTCCAAATTTTTTCCAGATATTAAAAACTGCATATGTTTGCGAAGGTTGAAAGAGGTGGTTCTCTTGCAGATGTGCCACAGATAGAAGCTTCTCCATCTTAAAATGCTTTCTACATTGGTTCCAGATTCTAAGTGAGTGGAGCACAATTGGGTTATTAGTGTATTGCCGATAACGTGTGTTTATTGGAGCACAGAGCAAGGAATACAAAGAAGTACTGCAGGATTTTACTTCTATTGCGGACCAAGCCTGTATATGTTTTTCTATTTATGTCCAGGTTCTTATTGTCTGTATATTTGCTGCCAAGTAATAAAACTGGAAGTTAGGTAGAGCCATGCCGCCTTCTGCCTTTTGTCTTTGTAGGGTCGCTCTTTGGATGCGTGGATGTATTGAATTCCAAATAAATGAGGTTATTGTTGAATCTAATTGCTTAAAGAATCATTTATTAATGTATATTGGAATGTTTTGAAATAAAAAAGGAGCTTAGGAAGAATATTCATCTTAACAGTGTTAATTCTTCCAGCTAGTGTGAGATGAAGGGTTGACCATCTATGCAAGTCTTGCTTAATTTTTTCCATGTAGACGGCAAAATTTTGCTGATAAAGAGCTTTATGTTTACTTGTGATGTTTACCCCTAGGTATTTAAACTGTTCTGCAATGATAAAAGGTAGAGTATCTAATCTAATATTATATGCTTGAGAATTCACTGGAAAGAGTACACTTTTCTTCAGATTAATTCTGAGACCAGAGATCTTTTGAAATTCTGTGAGTGCTGTTAAGACTGCAGGCACAGAATTTTCTGGGTCTGATATATACAGTACCATATCATCTGCATATAATGAAATTTTCTGTTCTAGTCCTTCTCTGATAATCCCCTTTATCTCATCAGTATTTCGACAATGTATTGCCAGTTTTAACAAAAAAAAAGATGCTGACGAAAAAAGAGAAGAAGCGGGCCACTAGGGTTGAGAAAAGAAGAGTTGCTCAGGAAGCAGCATGAGCATCAACCTCTGGGCGAACAAATGCAAAACATACAGAGAAAGAGTATGAAAACTATGAATGTTCAAGTCACTGTTACTGGTCAATAATATTACATTTGGGTGGAGAATTCCTTTAACTATAATATACTGATCTGAATGGCCAAACAAATAGAAACTGGCATGGGATGAAAGTCCTGTACTTATCAAAACATTTTATATTAATAAGTTTAAATATTTAAAGAGAGAAAAAAATGTCTCCAATGAACATTTCACATGTATAACTAGTTCCTAGGTAGCATGGCTGCCTCATAGCTAATCTACTCCAAGTTTGATTTAAAGCTTGAGACCCTTTTAGTTTTCATTTGAGTCTTCCCAAGAAATTCAGGTTTCTTCTACAATCTAAAGATGTTCTTTCAGATAAACTGGATTATATTTACACCACCAATTAAATCTTATTCAATTCTGATTTTTTGGCATACCTGAAATAGATACAACTGAACTGAGATCAACATTCCAATATTATTAAAATTCACAGAATGTGACCTGTGTGAAGACAATCAGATGAGATGTTTGAAGCAAAATTGATTTTTACTACATCATTCTCTATGTGACACACATGATTATTTGTGTCTAAAGTGAACAACAACTGACAAAACATGATTAATAATACAACTCATTAATGTGAAATGCTAATTCAACTTTGAAAAGATGGGTGCCTCTGTGTAATCAAATGTACATAGATGTTACAATACTAAACGTGTATTTAAAGAAATATCAGCTGGTGAGGCTAAGAACAGGTATCACATAAGCATTCACAGTTTCCATTCTGAAAAATAATGAAAAATTCTAAAAGTCAGCAGTATATAAGTTTAAGTTATTTGCATGTTTTATTGCTATTACCTACCACCACTGACAGAAACAATGTCACCAGTGTATGCCATCACTCACTTTAACATTCCAGACATGTCACACTGCTGTCAGCGTAAACACAGAGATCTAATATTAATAAAACATACAGTAAATGTAAGGAGAGATGAGAAAAACTTTGGAAATGAAAAGAAAAATCGGAACTTCTTTTTATTTGTTAAAAGTATTCAGTCCCTTATACATTTTAGAATTTTCTTGTCTTAGACTGTCAATTTCTCAGGGTTCTGTAAAGTCTTATGTGCCTTGTGAAATTGAATACAAAATAACTTAAAGTTTACAGTTTATACAAAATGAAATAATTGTAAGATTTATGGATCACTTTATTAAAATGATCTTTGAGACGTTTCAAAAGATCATGGTTAGCAACTCTGAAATCTGATTAAAGAGAACCATGAGTTTACAGAATGGTAGAAAAAAAATGAATGCCACTTAGAACTCAGTGCAGTTCACCTTACAGATGCGTAAAAAATAAAAAACAAGAATTATCTAATCAGTAGCTGTATTTAAACATATTTATGGGTTACTAGGTACAAGACTGGCTTTTTGGGAAGTAGTACTAAAGAATTATATACTAAAAAAAACTGTTTAAAAGTTTGAAAAATATCACAGAGAGGACACCAGAGATATGTTTTGTCGTCTTATAAAGTTACCATATATACTCGTGTATAAGTCAGGTCTTTAAATCAGAAAAATCGATCATAAAATCAGACCCCAACTTATATGTCCATTCAAAAATACAACACTTAATTTTTTTTTTACATCTTCCTGTTTCCTCCAATCTTGCACCAGTTTCTCAGACACATCGAATTTTGTTGCAGCAGCACAGTTACCAATTTCTTTTGCCACTTCAACGACTTTTAATTTAAAACCAGCTTCATATTTTCTTCTGATACATAAAAACATACAATAAGCAGTAATAACTGTTACCTGCAAGTGTACAATGTAGAATCTCCATGTTGGTATTACTCAGTCCTTCGCTTACAATGATTATTCCTCAGCTGAGTTATACATTCTGTAGTTACTAAACTGCTTTCAATCAAAAAACAGTCTTTACAAAGTGTGCCCCAGCTAATGGCATTTTAAATACACATAGCATCCGAAATGGAATGGCAATAGTGTGGCAGTCTGGTGTGAACTATCAACATTTATTTATATAGCACATTTTCATACAAACAATGTAGCTCAAACTGCTTTACAAGATGAAATAAAAAGAAAATTAATATATAAAACATCAACATACAAGATTATACAGTATGTAACAAAGAAAAAGGTAAGTTCAGATGACCAGGAGGACACAACAAACAAAGAAAGAAATAAAAAATAAACTTCAGTTATGCTGGAGAAAAAAAACACATAATGATTTCACTTCAGGAACTCTAAGAACCAAAGTTGAGAAAATTCCATTCTGGCTTTGGAAGCTGGGGAACAGAGAGTGGAAACACTTAACTGGAATCCTTCCATTTTCACACAGGTAATCAATTTATCTCCCTTATTTATTAGAGAACAGTGGAATAATGGTTTATTGAAAAACATGCAAAATCCAGGTTAACAGCTAAGCTTTGCTAGATAACATACCACAGGGGCTCCATTTCATAACAGAAACTAGACTGTTGTACTGGGTTGTAATTCAACTGTTAAAGTTGACATTTTCCCATTTAATGGGGGGAGCAGTTCCAGTCTGAAAAGGTGGATTATACAAAGGTTTTAAGTGTCACCTGCCTTGAGTGTTAGCTATCTCACATCCCAAGTCACTGGTAAGTATTATTAGTCCTACTCCATTTGACTGAAATTGTATTTGAGAGAATTGCAATCAATATTGTGGGAGATCTTGACGAATACCTATTAGTTGTTGTGGATTATGGTACCTGATACCCAGAAGCCCACTGCTGGTCACAAACACTAAATCTATTGCAAAGGAATTCACTGGGACATTTGCACATGTGGGAATCTCTAAAGAGATCTTAGCTGATCAGGGGGCTTTTCTTTTAGGTTTGGAATTTTCAAGCAGAGTTCTGCATAGCACATTTAAATACATCTGAATATTTTCAGGATTATGCAAATAATGTTCAGTTATTAGTTTGTTATTTGTCAGTCAGTCAGTCATTTTCCAACCTGCTATATCCTAACACAGGGGTCTGCTGGAGCCAATCCCAGCCAACACAGGGCACAATGCAGGAACAAACCCCTGGCAGGGCGCCAGCCCACTGCAGGGCACACACACACACACCAAGTACACACTAGGGACAATTTAGGATCACTAATGCACCTAACCTGCATGTCTTTGGACTGTGGGAGGAAACCAGAGCACCTGGAGGAAACCCATGCAGACACAGGGAGAGCATTTCCCAGAGGACCTGGGGAGCGAACTCAGGTCTCCTTACTGCGAGGCAGAAGCGCTACCACTGTGCCACCGTGCTGCCCTTGTTATTTATTAATCCCTTAAACTTGACAATCTAACTCTTGACTTTTTTGACCTTAGCTATGTTTGACTACCACTTTGTAAAACCTCTAAAACTTTTGATAGTCAAGTAAATAAACATGTTTTTCAGTATGTATAAAAAAAAGTCTGACATTCACAACAAATATTCCATATGAGACCAAAAACACATATGAGAAATACTGGCAATTAGTGACATACTTCTCATTTTACTCAACTAAGCAGTCTACACAAGCAAATACTAGGGGGATGTTATATTATACAAAACACTTTGATGAGTGCAATTTAAGAGAGTTAATGCTTAAACTGTGTAATATATGTGTGATGCCACAACTGGAACAGCACTTGAAATGTTGGTTTCCATGAAGAAGAAAAAATATAACAGTTAAGGAAGAATATCAAGAGAAAAGTTACTAAATATTTTAAGACTCTGGGGAAGGAGTTAGCACTTTCTAGCTTCAGAAATGAAATATTGGTCGGTGACAAGACAGACGTTTTTTAAATTTACGAAGACCATGAGTAAGGTTGACGCTTCTGAGAAGGGACCATTTCAGGGGTGCACAAGTGTTAGTTAAATGTAGATTTTGCACAAATGTTAAAAAATGTGTTTACAGCAAAAACTGTCATTATAATGAACAAATTACTAAGTATTGAAGTCAAATTAGCACATCGGTAACCTTCATATATTGAAAAATATTTGGAAACATTAGGTTAATAGGAAATGACTTGCTATGTTGGGCTGAATAGCCCGTTCTTGTGATAACAGTCATTATATGTAATTTAAAACTTAATTTTTGTATTCTTGGCTTGAAAAAAAAAGTATATCTGTTTTTTCTGCAGCCCTGCTTTTGATTTCATAATGTCAGATATGTGTTCCAGTGTGTGAGAAGGCTTTGTCATGCCTATTGGATTCCTTCTGTGATGAAAACGTTGGCACATTTCTTTCAGGAAGGCTATTTTTTTTTCTCTCTAATTTCCTGAGGCCAACCTCAAAAGTTTCCAAAAGTCTAATTTCAATCAGTTTTTGGGTTGCCTTAAACTCTCAGTACCACCCCCTGCTAAAATTGAGTTTACCACATAATCCTCACTTCATTATGAGCAATGAGAGGAACATTCTCACGTAACATAAAGCTGCAAGATAAATGTTGATCTGTGCAGAGAAGATTTCTCCATTACAGTGGTTTATGCAAGTATTTTTAAGATGACTTCTGTTGGTATACCACCAGAACTTATATTATATGATTCAGTTGTCTAGGCTAAAGTGAAGCAAAAACAGTTTTTATCATTTGGTGTGGTTCCTTTAATTCTGTTTTTTAAAATGCAAAGGCCTTTATTAATAAAGTAATGCTAATGCACTGTATGTTCAAGATTCTGGCAGTGAGGAGTGCTGACAATGCATATAATAACAATTGTGAGATATGGCCGGCCAGTCATCCCGGCCAATACCCCCAGGCCGCCAGGTGGAGCCATCCCTGCATCATGGAGGGGCCCCAAATTCCAGCAGGGACTCATGGGAATTGGAGTCTTCCAGTGCAACCCTGCTGGATAATGTGGGGGCCACCAGGAGACGCTGCTGGGAGGCCCAGAGACATTGGGGTTTACTACAATCCAGAAGTACATCATAGTCATGGGGACGGGAGGACTGACATACTTCCAGGATGAAGTATGGACTTTTTATATAACCTGGAAGTGATGGGGAATCATGGACTGAGGGATGAAGCACTTCCGGGTTAAACAGTATAAAGGATTGTGGGAAATCTAGACAGGTGAGCTGAGCTGGGAGGAAGGGTGGCAATGCATTAGGGAGAGTTGGAGGATTGTATTATTGAGTATAGATTGTTTATTGTATGAGTATAGTGGAGTGGAGGGTGCTTTGTGCACTGTTTATTAATAAAAAGTCAAACTATTGGACTTTTACGTGGTGTCTGATCAAAAGGTTCAAGGGGACAACAGCGTCTCCAATCTGTCACACAATATACATTAGAAAGTGGAGAAAACTGGAAATAGATTGCTGTCATTGACACATTAATATATTTTACTTGACTACAACAAGATTACAAAGACAGCATGCCCTGCCAATTAAAGACATTCATGCATAGGAGTTCTGTTGGTGTTTTCTGTCTAAAGAATTATAAACTTCATCTTGAATTGTGTAATGTGATCACAAAACAACAGCATATGTTTTTTTTTCCTTCATAATAAAACCTTATTGTGAAAAAAGTACCTTTCGTTGCTCTTGACAGAAATATCTACTCTTTACCTAAAGATTTCTGAATTGTCTACGACTTTGATTAATGAATGAGAAAAGAAAACCGCACCTTCCTTTTATATACCTGTGCATAACTGTAACCCTAGAATGACAAAAAAGGTTACTTTTCCCACCTGAAAAACAGTTATATTTTGAAAATTGTACAATTCCACGTCACATAGTTGAATCAAGCAATTTACATGGTCTTTTTCATTCTAGTTGTAAAACCTGTTTACAATTATAAATTGGTTTGCAGATGCACACAGAGCAAATTTTAATAAACATTTGCAAAATGTTTTGACTCAACACGATTTCAATCTATCTATTTAAATACTACAGTGAAAGTACAAGAAAAATAATAAACAGTGGTAAATTCACACTTTTTTTAACAGGTCTCAAGTGTTATTAGCTGAAATAGAATTTAGTGTTATGGACTTATATTCAATAGGCCTCCTTCCTTTCTTAATGAAATGTCATTATTCCTATACAAATCCTTTTATTTCCCAGCTCCACTCCCCCTCACACCACTATATTTCATTTCCTGCAGTTAGGCAATATTATTGCTTTCATTCCCTGGCTATTGATTTAGGTGTATATAGTTATTACAATGCAAAATAAAACAGCTCCCTTCCATTCATTCTACCTTGTACTGTTGAACATTAACCTAATTTGTTTCAAATCTGCATTCAATTTGGCAGTGAAACATTCATCTTTATGAAGAAAGCCCCCATAATGTAAAGACTTTTAGGAGATCATGGCTTTAAAATTTAATAGAGTAGTATCTTATGCAAAGAAAAAAAGTAAATTAAACCTTTAGAAACGCTGGAATTTGTTTGTATTATAGGCTGAATTTCAGTTATACCATACTGCATAGTTTTTAATGTAAGAAGTACTTAGAAGGAGAACTGCATATGAATCGTAGATTTTTATATGTGTAGAAACAGCACTTAATTTTGTTGTAAATATACCCACAGACTGGAACATTTATATCTGCAGATCAGTAGGTACATACTGTGCATTGTCCATTTTACAGTTTAAACATTGTGTTGATAGGTTGGATTTTTTTAAAGCGCTTCATCATACTGCTTATTAAGGATATTCTTTAGAAATTCAAAACTTTAGGCAATGGGATTTTGAAATTGCATTTGAGGAAACTGAAAATCTGTTCACTTTTTGATTTCTGTCAGACAGATTGCTTTTAGAATAGACTAATATATGAATTTTTTTTACCTTTAAATGCATTCTTTCATATTTTTTGAATAGCCAGTTTATTGCCTGGGTGTTCCTCAATGTCCACAGTTAACATTCCTTCTTTCATTCTTAATTATAATGTACAAGTATGTTCCTGTATGCATGTATGATATCACGCTTAGCACCGCTGTCATTTTTTTCATGGGGTCTCTTTTCAACCACTTCAAATCACAATTTTTATCTGCTGTTGAAAGTTTTGTTATCTAATATGAATATTGATTAAATTGTCACTTGCAAGATGAAATAAACGTTTGACTGAATTCTGTTTACTTTCACTGTAACTTAATGTTTTGCTACCCTGTCAACAAGCAAACGTTTTTCTTTATATTTTTCTTTATGTTCCACTTCTTTCCTCAAACATTACAGTCTTGTTGTCTACAAATGCCTACCCTAAACTCTTTTTGTCATCTTGGAGTGTTTCCTTTGATTATTATTGTTTTTCGTCAAATTGAAAACTGAGCTGTTGAAAACTACATATTTTCATGTACCACCACCAATGTGACTATATTTTGTTTCCCTTCTTTTAATCATAATTTATATTTGTTGTATTCATAGTGTTTTCATGTCTTCAATGGACTTCCACCTTCTCTATACAACATTCTCATTACAGCTGTTTTTGTTGCTTCACCATACCATCCTCAAAGCCCATTTAATCCTGAAAAGGGTTATGGGAGCCTGCCTATCCCATCAAACAAATGGTGTGAGGCAGGAAGAAACATTGGACCTAGTGCCAGTCAATCATAGGGTGAACACACACACATACAAAGCCACCCAGGCCAGTTGAGCATTGACAATCAACCTATCCTGCATGTCTTTGGACTGTGGAAAGAAACCCACAAAGATGTGGGATGAACATGAAGACTCCACACAAGAAGGATGTAGCACATGGATTCTGGTCTCCTTACTGTGAGACAGCAAAACTAGCACTGTGCCACCATGCCATCTATATTGGTTCACTTGCTCTTCAAATTTCATGATTAAAAAGTATGTTTACCTAATAACTACCCTTTTCTTATTATTTGAGCTGAAACTTAAGTTTAATTATAATGACATTATGTTAATTGTTCTGCGTTCTAGTTATTATGTCATAGTTGGTTTAGTTTTAAAACAGCTGCACTTTTTTCATACTTGCTATGACTAAAACAAGCAACTATATAATACAGCCACAGCATACATTTCCCAGCAAAAATGTATATTATAGAGCAGTTCTTCACTACTAACTCATATGTGATGGCTCGGTTTTCGGAACTTGCGCAGCCAAGAAGACCTAAAGCAGCTGGTTTTCTTGGCTGTGAAGACCACCATATTATTCATAAGGATCTGGAAGAAATTATGGACTAGTTTTAAGCAAGCTGCCAAATTAATATAACTTGTAGGGCAGCAAAAGCATCCCCAGACACACACTGAAGATTGAATTATACACAGAAGTACTAGTAACTAGAATCACTAGTATATTCATTTGCAACCTTCTCCACAAGCCATGACAACAACAGGTGACAGCAAGAACTGAACACTCATAACAAACCTTAATGGATGAAGCCAGACTTCCATTCAACATTTGGGAATGTAAAATTAATACCATATTACCAAAAAATGTGCCAATATGTTTAGTGCTGTTACCTCACAACTACAGAAGACTTGGTCTGAATCCCACCATGGGGGACGGTGTGGAGTTTCACATCCCATATACTTTCATGGGATTTTTGTGGTTTCAGGAATGTGTAAATATTTCTTTTGTTTTTTTTTGTTTGTTTATAATTTTACTACTCTGAAAGTGACATCATACTATTTTGTATTTTTGAGCACCACCATTTTCTGATTATAGTTTTCATGGGTAGCATCATTTTGTGTGTCTGGTTGTTATGATACTATGTGGTTGCTAAGCATGTGGTTTACATATCCTATGATCCATGACAATGTTATAGCCATATTAAATAAGTAATGAAAGTATTGTCTGGAAAATTGAATAAAAGACATTACAGTATTTATGGAGAACTCAGTTTCTGCTTAAATTCTTGTTACAAGTTTGGATTTGTTTTGTGAAATTAACATTAGTGTTCTTTCTTATACTTGATAAGCAAGCTAGATGTTTTAGTATTTTACACTCTGACAACTCTCTTTATCAGCAGGTAGAGTACTATGTAAAACCCAGGAGAACACAAAGGAAACCAAAAATTCGGCTGGAGTTAGTTAACTGGGAAGAGCAACAATCTAGTAAGTATGTTAGTGTCACAGTTCATTAAACATTAAAAACCCTGAATAGTATCATATTTTGTACCAAAATCCAACAGGTCAGGTCAGGTCAGGTTTGGAAGCACGCACTGGTATAGCATGTTGCTGCACCCACCACATGATAAAACAGCTCGGGATCCTGGTTGGCAACCCCCCAGGCAGACACGTGGTCCAGTCCCACCCCTAGAAATGACCATCTATCTGCTGCAGCCAGGTGTTACAAGGGCGTTCCCTTTGCCTGGTCCAGCTGCCCGACAAAGTCAAACAAGAGGTACCCAAGCATTCTCTGAAGAGACACAATTACGAAAGAATCCAGTATTCATCATAGGTCACTGGATTGAGTCCATGTCTCACAACCATATAACAAAACAGGAAGCACAAGGACTCTAAAGACTTGGACCTTTGTCCTTTTCCAAAGATTTCAGGAGTGCGACACACCCCTTTCCAGCAACCTCTTGACATCCTCATGTTCTCCCAATCCATCTACTGACTTCATAGGAATAGTCACCAGAGACATAAATGTCGATGCTGAAGTAAGCAAACCTCCTGACAAGATTGACATTCTCTCCGCAGACAAAGACACTGCTGATGGCTGTGCCCAAGAGGTCATTAAAAGCCCGGATCTTAGATTTTATCCAGGATATGCGCAAGCCCATAAATTCAGACTCCTCGCTCAGTCTCTTGAGAGTCCTGATTAGAGCCTTCAGTGACTCTGTGAAGATCACTGCATCAACGGCAAAGTCAAGATCAGTGAATCTTTCTTCACCAAAAGATGCCCCATGACAGCTGGACCCAACAACCCTGTCAACACCCAGTCCATGCAAGCATTAAACACAGAAGGAGCAAGAACACCCCCTTGATGAACCACAGAATCAACTTGGAAAAACACAGAGGTTCTGCCTCCACTCTGCACAGCACACAGCGTTAATGCTAGTAATGATATCCAGGAACTTTGGGGGGATCCCTTGAAGTCTCAGGGTGTCCCACAAGACAGCTCAATCAACTGAATTAAATGCTTTATGAAAATCAACAAAGGTTGATTCGTATTTGCGCACCATGAGAACCCTCAGTGCCAGGATGTGGTCGATGGTAGACTTCTTAAGCGTAAAACTAGACTGCTTTTGTTGCTTGTAGGTGAGCAATATATCATGGAACCTATTAAGAATTACCCTAGGAAGAACTTTACCCAACACCAAGAGCAGTGTTATCTCCCGTAGTTGCCACAATCCAGGTGATCACCCTTCCCTTTCCAGATAGGAACAACAAGACAAGACAATATTCAACGTGCAAACCAAAATTGCTGTTAAATAAATGTAGCAGAAGTTTAATCCCTGAAAACCAAAACTAAAGAAATCACACATGATTTTTTTTTTTAAGTTATCCACAATCTTGGACAACCCTGAAGTCCAAAGCACTGACTTTTGTTTCAGTACCCTGATGACATCACATGTTGTAAACTTTCAATTTTTATGCTATTGTAATGGAAGCTGTTGTTAACAAAGGAAGACCACCACAAATCTCAAAATTGAGATACTCACGAAAACAAAATTAATGGGAACAATAAAAATATAATGTTAAAATATGACTGACAGACTTGCCTCATAAACAAAATTGAAACAAGCAGTATGCATGCACAAATGTCAGATTTAACCACCACAGTGTAACAACTAATGGTTGAATTAGGGACCACGCAGCAAAAGATGGGAGTTGCTGCTGCCGCTGCTGCACCAAAGCCTGAAATCTCACACCCCTTATTTTGGGCAAAAGGGTAATTGTAGGGGTTTTACAAAACCAATGAAAATGAATTTTTCAGCTACAACCAAGTCAATTTTCCTTCAGAAAAAAGTAAAATAACATTTAGAATTTTTATGATGGCAATAATCCCTGCTGTCAGACGTTTTCTGAGTTAGTGTCATTCATTTCCTAAAGAAAGGTAATGTTAACAATGAGGTTGTTGAAATCATAAAAAGGGAAATAAATTTAATGATGAATATACTGTATTATACAATTTCAAGTCCTTTCTACTGATTCTGGTTGGAAATACAATTCAATAATTCCAGTATTCAAGACATGTCATCCATGATGTGCATGAATCTTGCGAAGAAGTTATTAATCATAGCATTCAAATTAGGAAATAGATCATTAGAAAGAAAGAGAAAATACGTTCAATGAGATTATTTTCCAATACCCAAAGTTCCTGATGTTAGAAACATCAGTGGAAGTTTGTAGCAATCTTGAGGTAATGGAGTTGAAGGATTCAGAAGGCGTTTTGTTTTTGGTGTCGAGAGTTTGGTCATTTAAAAACTGCAGCAAAAGTGCACAAAGTGTTTTGCAGTGCTCATGGTTTAATAGGGCTCTTTGAGTAAGCAGTTGTTTCCAACCCCAACATACGTGTTGTCCAACACTCCCCATATTTAGTGAAGAATTAATTTTCAGGTTTTACTGGGTACAGATGCTGAAGAAAATTATATTATTACAGCTTTTGTCTACCAATATAAATTTCACATTCTTCTGGTCTGAGTGTTGGCTTACTTTTTTAGTACCTTTCTAAAAAGGTATAAAGATTTTGAACATTTTTAGTAAGGGGAAATCATTAACCTTTCATGACCTCTGCACAGCCATTATGATTATGCCATTGGTCTATTACCTGGTGCCTAAAAAAGGATGTATTCTCTCCTGGTGCCACAACAAAAAGCTATGCAAAAGTATATTAAGGAAAATGGATATATTTTTCCCAATAAACAATCCAATAGAAACTATAGTTTTCTTTATTGAAATTCAGGATGGTATTGTCTGCTTGTTTACAGGTTGTAGACAATAATTGACACACTTTTTTATAGAAGTATTCTAATGACTACCTTCATGAATTTAGGGGTCCTCAGAAAAAGTAACAAATCTTTTTGATTGACCCTGTGAAGTGTTGTTTGCAACCACACTTTGCAACTGTAGGTTTGGGGTCAAATGTTTCGATGGTTAGCTTGCAAAAATGAACATGAATCAAATCAGACCAGCTCCTGTCTCATAAATGGCTTCTGTACTTATTCCTAGTAATACTGACTTGTAAAAACTCTGTTCGCACAATCGGCACTGCTTAAAGGCAACATGAAAGACAACATTAATATTTTCTGAATATTGTGGTAGAGGGGTCTGGACTGCTAGCATTAACAATATTAACAATATTAACCAGCTCACACACAGAGGAAGCAGCCATATGTTTCCTGCTTGCTTCCAGTAGAGTGTGCCTCAGCTGACAGGCAAGCCTCATACTTCTGCATTATGTCAATGAGAATTGTTTCCAAAATTATGAATGTCTTGGTTCTCCTTAAGTAAAACAGATGGATCAAATATCAGAAAATTGTGCATTTAAAAAAGCAATACCTTGCATCAAGTTTCAAAATGAACACGCTTAACCCCTTTAAGCAACAAAATGAGAAGGAGCTGTTGTCCTGTACTGGCACCTGCTTCTAAGTAAAAGTGTGAACTGTCCTGTGGCACTGCAGGCAGTGTAGCAAATATAAATGTACTCATAAATGTTCTACAGCTAATATGAGGTCCTCCTTACACCAGCCAATTGTGAGCTGCTCACACTGAAATGCAGTAGATGTCTGCTGCAAAATATTGCCAATTTATGTTAGACATGAAGCACTGAAACCATTAAGAAAAGATTACCTGTGTTTCTTAAATTTATGACTCTGGCTCCCTTATCACTGGTAGAAGCCTCCAGATTTTAAGATAGTTTTTACATTCTCCATAAACACAACTAGATATTGTGAAACAGAATTTGTTTCTTATCATAAAGTCACTGCAGCATGTCCATTTTTTACTGGGCCTTTCTGAACGAAGAAGCACTAAGGAATTTGTGATTACATATATCACAGTATGAAACAGAGTGGTCAACTAATTTGGAGCAGTTGACAAGTGTGAACATGGTGCAAATTATAACATGTGAATAAAAGAGCCACCGATGGGATTCATTCATCATGTTCAACTTGGGAACTACTCTGTTGTACATGGCAGCATTAACAGCAGCCCTGTTTAACCACAACCACAGTCTTCCATTCTGCACCAAATCTATTGCCACAGAATAAATCGTGATGAAGTCCATTAACTATTTCTTGTGCAGAATAGGTATAACAAAAATTAAACAAGCCAAGAAAATCTGATGAATATTCTACCTTTGTGTAAATGCTAACAAGATATACCATTTACTGTTCAGATCTGTTAATATTCTCTTATCTATCAAAAAGAATTCACCAGAACTCTACAGATTGAACTTTCTCAGTAACTGCAGAGCTGATGGCAGTAGAAACTGGATGCATAATTTGTCTGCCACACACATGAAAAATGCGATAAGCAGCCATAATATTATTGCCAAGCCTCTAAAACAGTACAATATATTAAGCATAATAACAAATAAGATGTGCATACAGTATTTAGTTTCATAGGATGCAAGAGATTTTTGAAAGCTTTGGACAGTTCTTTATTTAGTTTGTGTTTCTATTGATTGTGAAATTGGCTTCAACAAATATTTCAGACTCTTTGTTACCTTCATGTTTATCAAAAAACAGAGAACTACAATTTTTTGAAAGATGGGGGCAAGCATAACAACATTCACTCCACATTTCAGTGTTTTTATCATTGGCTCCTAACAAGGGAATGTCATTCAACCACTTCTCTGTAAAATCTTTTTTGCTTTTTTTCAATTCCAAACATTTTAATATGTAATGGAATGTAACAATACAGTGGTCTCTGCTTTGACAGTTTGTAACTTAAGTGTGGAAGGAAATTACTACAACATTTTAAACAAAATGAAAGTTGCTTTGGCTTTGTCTTGCAACTTTGACATTTGTGTTCTCCGTTGTATTTGGGAAAAGATCTCTGGGTGTGGAAGAATAATTTTGAGGTAACATAGCATTCATCTTAAACAAATAGCATAAAGGGTTAATAAATGTCAGAAACCTGTTCAGGCACTCCAGGAAACCAGATAAAGGTCAAGTGAACAACAAAATGTTCACTGAAATATAAGAACTAATTTAGGATAAATACTGAGATGGTCAAATAAAGGATGTACCAGAAGAAAGGTTGATGTAATATACAAAATGTACTGAAGGATGACTGAGAGATGACTAAGAAATCAGCAGATGTCCTATAAATGAGAACAGACAGTTGTTATATGCATAGAAATTTCAAGGGTGGTAGCTCATTTCAAAAGGTATAAGAAGAACCAGAATATAATAGACTTTTATTTTATATAAATCATTTGGGTGTATATCAATGAACCAACCAGAGAAAAACATACAGTATGCATTGATTGACACTCTACAGTATGTAGACACTCTATGTTTCTCTGACCATTCTGATCAATCTGACCATGCTGTAACAGACTGCTTTTGAAGAATGCTCCCTCCAAGGTATTTTGCCGAGAAGTAATTAAAAGATACAATGAACAGCTTTTCTCCTGCCTGATTGCTGAATTGTCCTGTTAGAGGATGTTTCTTTCTTTAATAAGATGTTACATTTCAAGCACGTGATCTCTTACGTTTAGTGTTTTCAACCCTAAAAACAACTCAAGGTTCTCCTGAAAAGCCCCTTAATCTCTGCTACTGAATGAAATAAACTATTTAGTCTAACGACTTTCTATCTTCTTAATGACGCAAAATCTGGGTACTAAGGATTCCACTTGAATTGCATAAGGATTGAATGGCATCTCTAGTCTGGGCCTATCTGTGTCCTGTGATGGACTAACATCCCATCCAGAGCTGGTTTCTTGTCTTTGTCCTGATGCAACTGGTTTGACCATGGCTGTGTACAATTCTGTATTTGGATTAAGTGAGTTCTGCAAATTATGAATTTATGGAAATATTTTTTTTCTTTACTTAGTTGTAGAAGGTCCCAGCTTGTTCTCAGACTCCTAACAGTATTATTTTGTGTTGCACTTGCATCCCTAAAAATATTTCTTCTTTATAAGATTGGACTGGCTTTTGTCTTATACCCACCATTACTCTGAAATGGACTAAATGGACCTGTGAATATTATGTTATTTCATGTTTGGTGAGTCCTTCAAGTCCCATAGTTTTTTATTAATTTAACATATCCTGTAAGAGTGTATCTGGAAGAGCATTTCAGGTACTTTAAAAGCAAAATATACATGCATACACACACAATTTTAAATTAAAATTTACCTTTATTTTTAAGGCATGCTATATTCTTGTTTAGGATGATACCATTTTGGATAGGTCAGTTATAGTGTGTGTTAAACAATAGCCATCATTGTGCATTAAACATCTGAGAAATCTAAAACCAAAGCCATTTACCAACATATGCAAATAACTTCTCTAACCTCATTATTTAAAGCTGCTAATAAAATAACTGTATTATTTATGGAAGGATGAAACCTCAGTGATACTTTAAAATGTACATGCAGACATTTATTATATCACAGTCAAACACAAAGTAAGGCTAATTCCCATTGACATTTATTGCTCTTGTCATCACCTCAAACATCATAATAAATTGTCCTCTGCATTAGAAGTCAACTATTTTCCTCAAGCTCACACAGGGTTAAATGTGTGCTCCCAAGGGATGTTCCTAATGGCCTTTTCTGCATCCAACTTTGATTCATAATGGTTGCTCTGTATTATGTTTTCAATTCACATTCCCTTGATGTATTAGGCCATGAAGGCAACTTGACAGAGGAGATGATATTTTCTTTCCCCTCAGAGTGGGCCCTAAGGGGTTTGGCAGAGTGACCTCTTTAGACCTTGGCTTTGCATTAGAGTTATTGTCCTAAATGAAGATTTAGTTAGCAGACCTGATTCATTTAATATAGTGCTTTAAAAGTTTACTCTTGGCTGCAGCTAACTTGTAAAATTTTATTATAAAAGCATTTTTGTTCCCTTTTATATACTGATGGAAAGCCATCAGTCCATCAACAGTTTTAAATTTACTTGGATAAAGTCTTCAACTCACCACCATGACTCTCTCTGATTTTTTTTTTTTTTTTTTGCTTAGGTGATGTGCCAGCGTCAATGTGAAAAGAGAATACTTTAGCAGGTTAAGTAATTTCTTTCAAAAGGTGAAAGAATAGATAACCCTGTATTGTTTTGTCTAGGTCACCCTTACAAAGAAAAAAAAAGACTGCAGTCTCTGGGGGATATTAGCTAGACAGAGAAAGCTGTTATTATAATGATGACATTCTGTGTTACAGTGATATGCATCTTGATGCAGAACACTAATATTATTTTTCTTTAAAAACACAGCAGCATTACTGTTTATGCAAATTCTCTATGATCTGTATAGAAATGTGACTATGAAATAAACAATTAAGAATATGAGTGAGGCATTTCATCTGAGTAAAATCTGAAATAAGTATATTGCTTGGAGCTTTGAAAAGCCTGTGCTGTACGTTTTAGAGGGTGGGGGAATAAATTAGCATTGTAAGCAAAACCAGAGTTAGAATTTTCTTTTTTTTAACACTGCTATAAAGCATTTAACTGATTTCCACACTAGAGGCTAATTATATCAATACTTTTCCACATTAATTGTTAAATTCTATCTATCTGCTATAAGAAGCAACGCTAACTTTATAAATCTGCTGTTTATTTTAAAAGAAAAAGGCAAAATAATAAATCTAGAAGTACATTTTAACTGTCATGCTCACATCTTTAGGGACCAGGCTTCACTTTTTGTTCAGTGTCTATGTGGACTTTGCACATTCAAACTGTGCTGCATGAATTTTTTCCAGGTACTCCTATTTGTTACACATCCCAAAGAATATTGTTATCCTTCAGAATTGTTAGATTTAATAGTAACTCTGAATATGAAGGACTAAGTACATATGTATGTGTGTAAAGTGAAATGGACAGGAGCCCAACCCAGGTGTGGTACTTGTTTTGACCTCATGACAAACTTCAATTGTGTATAACCAGAAGATACAGAAGAATTAAATTGAGTTTACTATGTCTTGAAAACCTTCCTGGCTATTGAAATCATCTGTATCTTCATTACTTCCTCTGCATTTATAGTTAGCTCAGATATACGTCAAGATATTTTAATATCTCTGCCCTTTTCAATAGGATGTCCCATCTATTGTAAGTTACATCAGTGCATTTAAAAAATTAATTTCATATATCTTGGCATAATGTCCTATCTGTCTTATGATATCTTAAGACATTTCTTTAGAAATAAGTCAGATACATGTTTACATAACTCGGTTGTCTTGTATTATTGCCCCTTCAGTTTCAGTTCAGTTTCATTAGTGCTATGTTCTCCCATCCCCTCACCCTACACTAAAAATTGACAAGAAGTTAAATTTCTCTTGCCTCGATTCCTGTGAGATGGCAAAAAACACCTCATCAAAGATTTGTGACAGGTCTGTTGGTTAGTTGCTCACCCTGATTTGAAATTATAGCACTGGGCATTTACCATGAGATCTGTATGAAGCTGTCTGGTATCTTCTGGATGCCCTGATCCTGGTTTTCAATGGAATCAAACCTGGTCCACCCTGGATCTCTTTCAGTTCTTCCCTTTACTTTCATGAATGTAAAATAACAATTGCTTAAATGAGGTCCAATAATCTCTTGTACACTCACAGTTTGGTGCAAAGTAGAAAAACATGTTGGCCCCTTTCCATGTTTGCATTCACATACCCCCATTTTTAATAACCCCAGAGGTAACCCTATCTCATTCCCCAACTGAGCAGAGTGTGGCATCATTATTATAGGTGATATTTTTGATGGCTCGGGTCTCAGAACATTTTAATTACTGAGGTCTACATTTACTATTTCATCTTCCTCCAACTCTAGTCTGTTATCTGGGCATGTGATATTGTTCTGTCTTCTCCGCTCTCCTCTCATTCACTTTAAAGTTTTTCTCATTCTCTGTCCACTCAGACAAAATCTGTCTCCTCTACTTATTCCTTTTTATATAAGGCTGCCCATTCAGTCAGTCTGGGGTAGTGATCTGTACAGTTTCTGCTCCTCTTGATTGGATCCTAATTTTGAAGAAAATCACTTTTGCCTCTGGAAATCCCAATTATCATCATACACAATTCAAATTTGAGCATTGCCTATATTTCACTTCCCATAAATGGTCTGGTATGTGTCTCTCTAATGATACCCTTTGTTCTCAGCCTTTTGACGAGCTGTTTCTTGCTTCTGTTTTCTCCTAAAGTATCCTATTTACTCTTTTCCTTCTTTTGGATCTTTCTGCTGTTTCTCCTTCCTCTTTTCAGCAGATTGTTCTGTTTGGGCACATTTGCTGCAAAGTTAGCCCTAGCTTTTTCTTCTGAAAATTCTCTTTCTACAACATTAGGCTTCTTGAGCTATCTTCTGTTACAAGTAATGGATCAATCAGCTTAAATATTTTCTAAGTGGAAATAATATTTACAACTTGTTCGTACTTGGCAGGGTGGGAGCTTTACTTAATGACCATAATAGTTTTATTTTTGTGCAGCTATGCTTTCTCTCCTCTGATTATTCTCTGCTATTCAGAGCTATAGAGTGGGAGTGGTTAGGGTGGGTACTATGGGATGGGTGTGTCCTTTTGTATTGATGTTTTATTGGTTATGGTTATTTACTGTAACTTGTATTTGTATAGTTATTGTACTTTATAAAAACTTCATTGCAAAAATAATCCCCTCAGGCTTGTATTCAGTTATCTTCTAATTAAACAGCACAGTAGCACAATCTAAGGAAGTACTTTCTTAAAGCCCAATGAATGTTGGTCTGAATCATGGCTTGATCATTGACTTTGTGGAGATTTCATGTAATTCCTGTATTATCTGATGGCTCAGCACCTCTTTTGTCCAAATGCCCAGAACAAAGGTGTTGTGATTGGAGTTTTCAAAGCAAAATAGGTGAGGCATGCAAAATTCAGCTAAGATGCAGGCCGGGATCTTCACTGGTTTGCCCTGTAGAGGCTCACGTATTCCAGCCAAGCTCCCGATATTATCTGTTGGCATCAGATGGAGGACACCTAAAAATGGGGAGCTGGCAAAAATACCGTACATTTCTCAAAAATAAAACAAACACCATACAAGGAGAAGGTTCACCATAAGCATTCATCATAAAAAGGGCAACAAAACTTAAATCACAACAGCCAAGCATGGCAGAAAAAGAGTTGCCTAAAAAGATGATACACAGTAACCAAGTCTCAATATGTTAAACAGAAATCAAAATCCTTAAACAAAGCCTAAACATCTCAAATAGTCAAAAAAACAAAGACACTATAATCATAAAGAGGAAAACTCACCAGCATCAAATTCATGCAATGTACCACAAGGGACTACATTTCTTATCAGCCTTTATGGGATTGGGAGCAGACCCTCAACGGTGACAGACAGGTGGCCTTACCTCTTGGTAAACCAACCACAAAACAAAAGGAACAGGCAGAACATACTCTCAAAAATGGACAAAAAAAACAGTCAGTCATTTTCCAACCCACTATATTCTAACACAGGGTCACGGGGGTCTCCTGGAGCCAATCCCAGCCAGCACAGGGTGCAAGGCAGGAACAAACCCCAGGCAGGGCGCCAGCCCACCACAGGGCACACACACACACACACACACACATACCAAGCACACACGAGGGACAATTTAGGATCGTCAATGCACCTAACCTGTATGTCTTTGGACTGTGGGAGGAAACCGGAGAACCCAGAGGAAACCCACCCAGACACAGGGAGCGAACCCAGGTCTCCTTACTGTGAGGCAGCAACGCAACCACTGCACCACTGTGCCACCCCCAAAAATACATAATTATACAAATAAACATAAATATAAAATATAGACATAAATGATCATTTTAATAGGATAAAAACATGAACAAAAAAGACATAAAGGACACACATAAGCCAGAGAAGGACTTCTGGCTGAAACATAATAACAGGGGCCTCAGATCAGATGATACAACTATAAAGCAGATTACTGACTAAAGTACTCTGGAATCAGGTAAACTTGTGGTTATCCTTGTTTTTGAACTAACTTAGCACAAAAATTTAATCACAACTTAAATCTGGCAGGCCATTCTTTTCAAATAAAACAGTCCAGGTATCTCCGTTACTCCCTACATGTTCAATATAATCTCACACTAGAACTTTATAGTTAGTACACATTACCATTTTAAGTAGCAGATCTAATGTCTCCAAAAACACAGAATTCTCTGAATAGTTGTTTGGTGTATTCATGCAAACAGCAGTCATATTTTTCCTCCTTGCAATTCAAAGTTGCACTGAAGTAGCCCTCTAATGTATTCAACTAAACCTCCGCTTACCCAAACACCTGTCCAGGGCCTCTCCAATGGATCAACTACCACACTTGATCAGCAAGTCTGGTTCTAAAGCTAATGCTGTGTATACAATTAAGTCAAACCATATCTAGTTAGCATATTTCAACTTCCCGGACAAGCTAGTCTCCTTTCCTGCCAGGTGTATTACAATCCAACTCCTAAGAAACAATTTCTAGAAGGTCTTGAATATCAAAATCCAATGCCACTTTGCCAATCATCTGACTGGCATTTCCACTAATATTTATCTTTAACTCCCTGGGTAGCAAGCTCATGTGATTCCTCCACAAGTCCTTTTCAGGCTGAACCTAGGTGTGACACCCAGCCACTGGCCTCTTGCCATCGAACACAACTCTTGGGCTTTGCTCTAGGGCTGTGTCCCGATGTCCCTATTATGGGTAATGTTGAATAGATAGATGGATATCTTACAATATGTTGCTTCTTACTTAAGAATTCTTAAAATGTAATTGGTTATCTCTCCTTATAGCATAATTGAAAAAAAAATCGGACTAAATGCATGTTTTTGAACTAGACTATTAGCCTGCAGTTTGTCCATGTATGCATATTGTTATAACATTACAATTTGTTAATTAATTTGAATAAATAAGTAAATGTAATTGCAAGTATCCAGCTGGATACATTAATAGGGTACTTGCTATTGTATTTAGTGATATTTGAATTTGAATAATATATCATTAGAGAGATGATTTGAAATATTCTTTTTTAATTAGATAAAGTGTGCTCATCCTGTTGAAGTCTGGATCTTTTTCAAATTTACAGGGCCACATTTAAGTGCTTAAATAAACTGATCTGACTATGTTAATCAAAATTAAACAGAGAACATGAAAATGTGTTTTTTAAATTTAAAATGTACGCTGTTATTTGATTAAATATAAAATGTGCTCACCTGCAGAGAATGTATGTTGGATGAGTACATCCATAAAGAAAATCTATTTTTCTCCTTGCCACCGCTATTTCAAAGGCCTTTGTTAATGGGGTAAATTAACATTATTTATCTGCCATTATCCTTAATTGTTCTATTGACTTCTCTTTCAGAAATACACTCACACTATAAAGACACAGGAGATATAGGTTCCTGTTCCGCTATATATAAGTAATGAAAATAAGTAATGGGTTTATAGGAATGCTAGTGCACTTGGGTGATATGGCGTCAGAACAGGTAAATGCTGGTTCCGCACAGAACTCTGAACACTGTCTGGTAGTTAGGCATCTCCAAAGAATTTGCAGCAGATTGGGGTAGGAAAATTTAAGGGGGCACACCAAAGTCATCAGCATAGCTAAACTTAATCTGTGCAACTGTTTAGTGGTGCAATGGCTGATGATTGTAGTGACTGTCATTAATTAACCCAATTCAGTGCTATATTAACCTTAACAATGGAGAAAACTAGGTTTCCAAATTAAGTTTAGGGGTTTGATGGGTAATAACCTAGCAGTTTTTTTACTAAGATTTCTCCTCGAAGGTTTTGGAGCTGATTTTTCTTGTGATTTTGGTAACAAATCCTGCCTGATTTACAATTACTTATTTGCACTGCCTAATTATCAAAAATCAGAAATCATTTCACTGTCCCAGACAATCTAAAAAAATTAAAACTAAAAACAATCTGTACAAAAAGGTTACTAGCAATGACAATATAATAAAAGAAAGAAAATGGCACATGCAGGTAAAACCTACATCAAATTTACTGTGTCTCATTGTTTAATTAGCTGGGCTTTTCTTCCTTCTATGATTTTTCATTTTAAAACAAGCTGCAGTGTGAGATGTATTCTCTTAACAAATTTAGAATGTACTTTTTGCACAGTTTTAATTCCTTTACTCTCTTTTGTAATTTTTCTGTTAATTCAGTATTTCCAGTATGTCTTACTAATATCAACAGTGAATGAAGTTGACATTAGGGTAAACAAAACAGAAACAGTTACTAGAGTTAAAAATGAACTACAAGGAACAGTAAAAGTGATAGAGCTCATAACTTGTAAAATATGTTGAAAAATATTTTGTATTCTGTATATATTGATTGTACGAGTAATTAACATCAAATCAATGTTACTGAGGCTATTTTCAAAATTGATCAAAGTGAGTGCAAAAAAGTAAAAAAAAGGCTTACAAGAAACAAGTACAGTACAGTGTTAACCATTTAGTGTACATTAAAACATATTAAATCATACCTTTTCAAAAGGTTACTTTTAACAAATAGGAATTCATTCCCTAATTTTTACCAAATTCATTATGTAAATTAATGACATTTACTTCTTGACAATCAATCCCCATGATTTACTTGATAAATTAATTAAAAAGTGTGTCTTTCTTGGCTTGTGCTCAATTGTGTTGGCATTGGCTCCAACCCTCCGTGACCCTGAATAAGAAGATTTGAAAATGTTGTTTTGTGTTCAGTTAATAAATTAAACCTTATATGTCTGCCTTGACTGCAAAATTATATTTTGGTACATTTTTCGGAGGATGTGCTAAGACGTTTTAAAAATCTTTGCCATACAATGTAAGCAAAACTGCATGCATAGAATGATTTATTTCTTCTTCATGTGTCATGAAGAGTCATAATCTCCCTATTATGCTTGCAGAAAGAAAAAAAAATCATTTTCTTTTGCAGTTCTTAAAAGTGATAAGTGTAATCAAGGATACAGATAAATAATATATTATACGTGGGAAGCAAACTATTATCTTATGGCTAGTCTGTATTTTTAGAAAGTAAGATGGCATCTCGTATGAGCAATTAGCAACCCACAAAGCCCATAGACCCCCCGATGACTTTCTAAAATGAGGAAATATGATATTGTTTTGACTGCACTGATGTAGATGGGGTGACCTGTTTAGCATGGAGATCTTTATCCGTTTCCCTTAAGACTAGATGGTAATTTGCACAGTGGGATTTAATAATTAAGGCAATCTATTTAGTTTGTTAAAGGCACCAAACATTTCCCAGATGAGTACTAATGTTAGCTCTTTAACAACCATTTTATGGGTTTCATTTCTGAAATGAGAACAATCTCCTACCTAACCTGATCAGATTCTGCCAACTAACAAGCTAAGACCATAATTGGTAAATTGCTTTTCCTGTAAAGGATTGTGATACTTCCTGAAGCAAAGTGAAATCTTTTTGCAAAAATAATATTTATATTAATGAAACACATTCACCTAGGAGAAAGGTAGTCATCATACAGAATGTCCTTGGCAAAAAATATATTCTTATACATTCATATACTATGGTCATTAATCCTATATTTATTAGTGAATGAGGTCATGCTGATGATGTTTCCCCCAAGGGATTCTGGGAAATGTAGTTCTAATATAAGTGAACTTTTCCATGTTATCTGATTTCACATTTTTAAAACATAACTATCAATTTTCCTTAGATTGAATAACTTTTAAAAATAGATGAGAGCATTTTAGGTGAAATTAATACTTTAGGAAAGAATGAATATCACTTTCACTTTTTTATTCATCTTCTTTCTCCTGTTAATTCTTTTTTGGGTGGAAATAGGAATTTACTAAGGGAAAATGAATTAAAGGAAAGGATACACCAGATTTTTAAGTTATGATTACCCACAGAAAAACAAGCACAGATATGAGGATGAGCTGAAAAGCCAGAACTCTAAAGATGTGAAGCAGAAGCATTGCCATAGCACCAAGAATTAGAATAGATATTATTATTATTAAAATAATATTCAGTGTAGAGCGATGTGATTCAATTTCTCAGGTGGATTTCCCTAAAAATTAGGTGGTTCTGGGTTATGCCTTTTTACTGTACATATGTTATGTAGGGAACCAAGAACTCTTAACTATGTAGGAGTGCACAGCTAAAAAACCATAGTTTTTATTTAAAAAAAGGAATGTGTTTCTATTTTTATTTGCTAGAAAGGGCATAAACTGACGTATAGGATTCCCTCATCTGGGGAGCTGGTGAGGTTGTCATTCTCCCAAGAAAGGAATTAGGTTGGCTTGTTTCCTTCTAGCAGTCTCGATTCATTCCCTGGGGTATGGTTGTTATGATCTGCCCCAGCTCACACGAAACCGAAAAGTGTTGGCCCAAAAGCTCAAAGCAGCCTAGAACCAAAGTAAGGGCCCTAAATCAAGAAGAAGACTTTTTGGTCTACACAAAAAGCAAACCTCATATTTTCTGCAAGAAGGCAGTAAGGAACCATAAAACCCCTGACCCATAATAATTAAACATATTTACTTTAAGATTTAAAGATTTTATTACAAAATATTCTAAACAAGAAAAGCCAAGGTATCAAAAAGGGTATGGCTAAAAGGCATATCACTAAAGCTATTGCAGGCTTATCGCTACAACTGCCGTGTCAGGAGGGCCAATCCCTTTAGGCTGCACATTAAGAACATGTAGTTAACATGAAACAACCAGACAATATTTATTGGATATTATCAAAATACAAATACATACAGCACAAAAGTTTACTCAGTCTCATTAAGTACAACAAAATACATAATAAATAAAAAATCATCAATAAAAAGACCTGATGCTCGATCCTTGAATGAAATCCTCACTGTACAATAATAGTGGTCAATGTGTCTGGTGCTCTGGTTTGACTTTTTGTCAGGTAATTTTTATTTTCTAAGTTAACAAAATTGTCATTTATACCAAAAAGAAAATAGGCTGTGAATATGACAATGACAAATTATTCACATTCAGTGTTTGACACATGCATTGAACCTAGTTGTCAAGGATTCCATTAAGGCTGACACAAGTCTACAGTCCATCCTAGATAAATGCAGCATCATTGTTGGGTTCTTTCACCACAGCACCAGAATAGCTGACAAGCTTAAAAGAGTATATAACCAGTTGCTGTTTCTAGAGCTAGAAAACAGATTTCTTTAGACAGTCAAAACATGATGGAGATCAATGTTTTATGTGCTAAAGTGACTGTCAGAGAAAAACACAACAGTTACAACTTTGTCTTCGTGGGGAAAAAATGCCTGTGCATAAGTGGGGAAGAACGTTGTCCGATCAGCCAAGCCATTGATGTCCTGAGGCAATTTGCAGAAGCAACAAGGGAAAAGTCAGGAGAAGACTATGTATCAGTTTCAAAAGCCATACCCCTGTCCTCCACTATTCTAAGGCTAAGACAAACTATTTGCCATTTTCAGAATTCTGCAAACACTCTTTTAGGGATGTGATTCAAAAACATTGTGCATTCTGACAGTAGAAATTTGGACACCATAAAAAGGCCACTCCATGCAGATTCTAAGAATAAGCTCTTAGCAGGGTGAACATCTGTAATAAGCAATGAACCTAACTATGCCGTTGCAACATGTCTTTCCTCATCACCTGCTGGTTCTCCCATAGCCACAACCATTTTGGTGATCTCAGCAATAGCACACAGGGCAGTCAATTCAACCCTTAGAAGTGTCTGCTCACCTCTGGGTACCATGCAGGCAGCAGCCTTTCTGTTTCTTCTTTGTAATTACTAGTTTTTGAAAAACTTTTTTTTTTTTAACAATTAGTAATGTTACAATTAGATGTGATCTGTCATCTGGCTTGTTACTAAAATTGCATAAATGATTTTGAATTCATGATACTCTGCTGTTATTGCAAACTAAAGTGTGTCAACTGCCTTTCAGACACAGAGAGATGGAAGAGTGTCTGAAGGTTACCTTAAGTCAGCAACATCTGAAAATGTAAGAGACTCTGAGGACTGTAAAAGTGAGTTATATTAAATATTCTAAAACTCTGCCAGTAACACTGCGATCACTAATGCCAAAGGAGCTCGGTTTTGCCTTATTTGAGTAGCAGGGTGAAAAACCAGATCAAGGATTTACATTTCCTCAACCCAAGGTGACTCACAATATTTAAGGTACAACTGGTTACATTTCTTTTGTTTTTGCAATTGGAGCACAGGAACATGAATTGTTCATGGTCATACAGTGGCAGCAGTGGGATTTGAACCCACAACCTCAGGGCTTGAAGGCTAAAGCCTTAATAACTACTACACACTGCTTAAAATTAGATAACAGTATGGTGGAAACATTTTTGAATTGGCCTGCTTCCTTATAATGAGGAATGTATGATCACTTTTCAATAAGATGGATTAACTATCAAATCTCATTTTACAGCATTTTCAGGTTTTGTGGTATTTTGTGTATTTAGGAAAACAGACTTAAACTTCTTATAACAGGCACCATTTCAGTGCCGGATAAATTTCTTTTGATACACTCAGACTGAGTGGAAATGCCTGTGTGTTAGACCCCTGCTTGCTGAATAGCTTGTATTAGCAGCGTGGTGCCAAACTTCAAACATCAGTGAGTCCAACAATGATGTTGGAGCCCAAATGCCACCTGACGATCAGCAGTAGGAACCTTATGGTAGTCCTGTAGACCCTCCATTATGAGAATCAGTTACAGAGCAAGTAAAGAAGATGGCTCTTTACCAGGACCCTGCAACCTACCAGTGATGCTAAACATCCAGCTTTAACATTGACATTATGCTTTAGAGGCAAAACTTGCTTGCTTACGTATGATTTATGGCATTGCTGCGTCCAAAACAAGAGAATTATGCCGACAGAATGGCTCACCGTTTAACAGTTTAGAGTACTGCTTTGCTTGCAAATTATTGTCACCTCAAATTCGCTGCATTTGTCTCTGGGTTCTATTATTGGAAGCATTCTAAAATAATGACAGTCTAGGAAAAGAGAGCTGATCATATTGTGTGTCATAGATTGGACCAAGTGGGCACTGTGGATATTTCACTTGTTCAGCAGATAGAGTCTGAGTAAACATATTGGTAACAGGTATTAAAACATGTAGTGGCCATTATTATGTTTTTGAGCCAAGGCTTTGCATTCTGCAGTGACGATGAGCTCTTGGGATCCCCAGACAAATTTGAAAAATTACTTAGGTGTCCTGGAATTTGGAAACTGCAATGGTGATGGACAATGGGGTTTTAGCGATGATCTGGAAATCAAAAGGTGTGTAGTAAATCTTACAAGTGTAGGTTCAAGAAAAAAATTGAACCAGTAAAAAGACTTGTGGAGTACTACTCAGAATGGTTCAATTTAAAGAAAGAAGTAGTGTGGTTTCTTAGGTTCAAAGAAGTGGTACTGCGCCTGAAAGAAGAGAGAAAGGCAATTCAGTATACGGTTAGTCAATCTGGACACAGCCCAGAAAGACAAAAAACACTAATCGCAGAACATTTGAAGGAATACAATTCAACAATGAGGCTGAAGCCACCATCTCTAAATGACTTATCTAAAGCAGAAAACGAACGTATTCACTTCAGTGAATTACAAGCTTACCCAGAGGAGGTTAAAGCCTTGCACAAAAAACAGCATGTAAAGAAAGGTAGTAAAATCAGCAAACTGGACCCAGTCCTGCAAGAAGGAAAACTGAGAGTAGGAGGAAGACTCAGCAAATCTGCTATACCAGAAGAGGCAAAACATCCTGTAATCATTCATAAGAATTCACATATTGCTACTCTCATTATTCGACACATTCATGAAGAGCATAGGCATTGTGGACGTAACTACATGTCCATGGACTATGATGTTTGCTGATGACATTGTGATCTGTACCGAGAGTAGGGAGCAGATTGAGGAGACCCTGAAGAGGTGGAGATATGCTCTGGAGAGGAGAGGAATGAAGGTCAGTAGGAATAAGACAGAATACATGTGTGTAAATGAGAGGAACGTCAGTGGAATGGTGAGGATGCAGAGAGCAGAGTTAGTGAAGGTGGATGAGTTTAAATACTTGAGATCAACTGTACAGAGTAACAGGGATTGTAGAAGAGAGGTGAAAAAGGGAGTGCAGGCAGGGTGGAATGGGTGGAGAAGAGTGTCTTTAGTAATTTGTGACAGACGGTTATCAGCAAGAATGAAAGGGAAGGCCTACAGGACAGTAGTGAGACCAGCTATGTTATATGGGTTGGAGACGGTGGCACTGACCAGAAAGCAGGAGTCAGAGCTGGAGGTGGTAGAGTTAAAGATGCTAAGATTTGCACTTGGTGTGATGAGTATGGACAGGATTAGAAATGAGTATATTAGAGGGTCAGCACAGGTTGGACGGTTGAGAGACAAAGTCAGAGAGGTGAGATTGCATTGGTTTGGTTATGTGCAGAGGAGATATGCTGGTTATATTGGGAGAAGGATGACTAAGGAAAAGGAAAAGAGGAAGGCCTAATAGAAGGTTTTTGGATATAGTGAGAGAGGACATGCAGGTGATGGGTGTGACAGAGCAAGATGTAGAGGACAGGAAAATATGAAACAAGATGATCCGCTGTAAAAACCCGTAACGGGAGCAACTGAAAGAAGAAGATTTAGGTGTCATGGAACTCATTGTACCATTTGACCCATTTTTAAAAAGCATATGGAAACGTTTGCTCAAAGGGGTAAAGACATAACCTCTTAACTGCCATCTGTGATGAGTTTATCTTATTAATGGATGAGACTACTAAGCAGGCTATATCACCTGAAATACAACATGGCAAATATTTTTCAGTAATTGTAGATTCTACACTAGATCACCAGATTCATTCAATTTTTTTATTTTTTGATATGTCAGTGAGAAGGACAAAGTTGTTGAAAGATTTGTTGAATTTGGGATTTTTTCATAGTCACATGGCTTTTAGTCTTACTTAAAGTTGGGGTTTAATTTGTCTTGTCACCATGGTCAAAGCTATGACAACAGAAGTAATATTCTGAGTAAATACAACTGACTCCAGGCATTCTTGCAGAAGGAAAATGCCCTGAACTGGTCATTCATTAAACTTTGGAGCTTGAACAGTGTAGATCAGTGATTTTCAACCTTTTTCATCTCATGGCACACATGCTGTAAACTACTCACTAAAGTTCTGCAGCACACCAAAAAATATATTGCCCTATCTGACAGAAAATAGGTATAATTTTGATTGATTTACAAAAAACAAAATAGTAATTACCTACCCTTTTTGCTCTGAAGTAGATATGAAAAATGTTTTTTAAACTATTTATGATACATTGTAATGAAGAAAATAATACTCAAAATTCTCAGGTACAATTAATTATGAGCAGGTGGCACAGGGCAGCACTGCTGCTTTGCAGTAAAGCTATCACGGGCTTGTGTCTCACGTCCTCCCTGTGTGCCTTTTGCAAAGCACTTTGAGTACTCTAAATAGTGAGAAAAGTGCTATTTAAATTTAAAGTATTATTACTATTATTATTACTATAAGTGTGCATGCATGAACAAATTCAGCCGCGGCAAAGTTGGGGATAAATAAGGACACTAGAAGTGCACAACAATAAGAAACGTTCATCGAAATAATTACACAGCATGACGCGTGTGCAACACAAATTATATTATTGAATGTGTATATTGTATATTATATAATGTTTATATAAACTAATTATATGAAATAATTTTTAGTATAGAGATTTTTTAACAAGTTCAGACATGTGAACTGGTTATAAATGCCTGAAATTTTACATGTATTGCCTTATAATTGTAATATAGTATATGTATATTATTAAAATGAGATATAAATCATATAAAATGGTATAAAAGTTGTGTCATAGATTTCTTTTGTGTTGTATTTCTATAAAGAAGTCTTTAATTAATTTGTTTTAAAAAATATTGCAGCACACCTGTGGACCTTTGGTAGAAAATCGCTGGTATAGATAATTGCTGTCAAGATACAACTTCCTTTTTTTAATCTATTACAGTCAGTGTGAACATTTTGTGTTGGATCTGCTCATTATATTCCACAACAATGACATCCATGTTAATTTAACTTTTTTTATGTCTAGCACAAAATGGTGTTGTAGGGCTGATTCCACTTGAGTCATTCATGAAAATTATAGCACAATAAGAGATGAATTAAGGGAATTAGTCTTAAGAGAGTGATGAGAAGGAAGGCACTCAACATGAAGTTACTGCACTTTGTAGCAAACTTGATATGTTGGAGACTGTAATGATGACTTTTGTATGGGATAGGGGGAGGTGCATAGATTTAAAACTACTGTACAAGTGATCATCTGCAAATATTGTCATAGTCTTAAAATTTGCTCTCTATTTATGTCCCTATTTCTTGGTGTGCATTTTGTTCACATTTTATTACCTTGCTTTAGTACAGATAATGTGCCTCAACCTTATTTTGTCTGTTTCTATTCTGGAGCAAAAAGAACTGGCTAAAGCTACTTAAAGAAAAAAAATATAAAAAGCCAAAGACAATAACTTGAAAAAAGAGTAAACGTATACTATAGATTGTACATTTTCTAAATTTTATTTGTTTTGAAAAAGAACATCTAAAGTGTGATTTAGAAGTCATTAAAATTTATGATTGATAACACAGATAGCAACAGCAACTTTATTAGGAATTCAAGCCATTATTATAGGGTTCAAGAAGTCTGTCATTTAGAAATTAGTTTTCTTATTGAATTGGCTTTGTGTATAGCATATTTACATTTTCTGTGCGTGTGAGTGTTTGTATAGGGGCTAGGAAAGTCTTACTCTGTCCCTGATAGCAATTCTCAAACACTATCTTTATCATTTTAAAAATTTTCCTATTTTCATACAGTACCATGCACAGTAATGTATAAAACAATGAAACCACTCATTTTCCCTTCCATTTCACCAAGCCATTATTTTCAGTGAACAAAAGCAATCACTAAAAGGTACTATTTTGGCATCTTTATTCCTCTACTTCATTCTAATTATAACCCTATTTAGATTAGAATTTACCTGTAGACTAAATTCTATTTCTATGATTTATAAATGGTTTACTAATATTCCTTTGTGCAACATTTATTGTCTGTATTTATAATACAGCAATCTCATATCATGCCTAGACTTTTTTCTTGAATTCAATTACTACTGTATTACTTTATAATTATTCATTTATCATATCTTATTTATCATTCATGACTATTTCTGATGTATAGTTTATACATTCAAATGGGGCATATTTTACTATGTTTCCCTTTAATATTTTTTTTATGAAATGCTCAGCTGAGGTAGCATCTTTAAAATAAAAATCAAAGTTGTTAAAAACATCTGGTGAATTTAAACTTTTCCACTTTTACTTCTTTTCTTTTAAAATATTGCACTTTTATCTAGCATGTTTGCTGCTTTTGCATTTTGTGTTTTAGTTCTAAGACATTCTTCTAATGGCGTTCATGTATATGCCATTTTAAAAAAATTTACACATAATCCAATTACATTTTTTTCTTCACTATAATTTCCAACTAATTACAAAAGCCTTTTTCCAATGTTTGAATTCATTTTTAATGCTGGCTTGTTTTCTTTACTTTTTCTACCTTCAAAGCAATTTTCTCTATTATAAGTTTATTTTAGTGTTATTATACTTGTCTTTCTGGTGTTTGTACTCTTCCCTTTTTGAAGAAGAAAAATAATCCCATATTGTAGATTGTAGATTTATTTCCATCCATAAACTCATTTTCTTTCATTTTATTTTCCTTTTCTTTATAATTTCAATTATGTCACCTTCTTCTTGTCAAAACGTATTACTTTTGTTATTGTTGTTAACTTCCTCTGCATTTTCTCATTTTCTGTTTCTATTTAAATATCTTCACTTTCTACCACTTTCTTCATCAAGTCTTCTATCTACCAAACTGTAGTAGTTGTGATATTTGTCTTGTTTTCTTTATCTAACTCTTTAAATGTTTTTGTGCCCATGCCCTCTTCTTTTATTTGTATGAATCACTGTTTATCATTGCTTTAGAAGGTTGTATGTCCTGACATACAGTAGTTACCTGCGTTTCATTTTATCTTTTTTATTCTTGAACAATTCCTCAAGTTTCATTTTTCATCCATGTTTCAGAATTTCCCTTTGCTCTTTTTCCAGTTTCCCCTTTTTACCAAACACTTTTTTCTTTGAATATTTTCTCAGTAAACATTAAACTTTTGATTTGATTCTGTCATTAGACTCTACAATAGTATATACAGTTCAAAACCAAATTGCAGCCTTGGAGCATTGGTAATCCACATTCAGACTTGTAAGTGATAGGAGGCAGCTTTAAAAATTATATTTTTGTTCTGGGCTACAATGACACAGTGTTTATGGTCAGTGCTTCACACTCTTGGAACCTGGAATGGTGGCCCAGTCACTGACTGTGTCGAGTTTGCACATTAACTGTTGACATTAATGTTTTCCAGGTAGTTAATTTTTGTCTTTCATGTTCCTAGATGTTCATGTTATGTTAATTAATAACTCAAAGGTGTCAGGCTTTAAATAAGTGCAATTATGTTTTTGAGCATCCAGGGATGGTTGCCTAATCCTGCTGGAATAGCCTTATCATCACCACATTGCTTCAAAGGGATTACGTGCATTCAATAAATGGAAAGAAAAAAAAGAAGAAAGAAAGGATTTGGTCTCGTCCGATGCGTGAGATGGATGTCTGAAGTGGAGCTCCGCTAGCAGCGGTGTTATTTTTTATATTATCTGCTTATTATCTTCAGATATCCTGTATTTATTCAACCCGAGGGGAACTGCTACAGTATATGTAAACATATATAAACATGGCCAACAAGAAAGGGGGTCCGAAAGAATCAAAAACTAAAGCTGCACCCAAGCTAAGATCAGCAAGCCCTAGTTCAAGATATGGCCTTTCAGAGACAGACCTGGATCAGATGGGCGAAAGTACAGACTCCTCGGGACCACGGTCCACTACATCGTCGCCGGCTGAGAGTGAAAAGGGGAGCGAATGTACGATCGTGAGTGCAGGTCTTGATAGCTCGCCGTTCGGAGAAGATCACCCGAAACTGGAAAAGGCCTTTCAGTCTGCGATTTCAATTACTTCAGCGGGGGCACCGGCTACAATAGAGCCTGCCGCTTCACCTGCGGTACAAGAAAACACAATTGAACTATCTGAACTGAAGGTGATGTTCGCGGAGCTCATGCAAGATATAAAGAAAAGCGAGAAGGCAAATGAGAAGGCAAGGGTAAAGGCAAGTGAGAAACTGAGACAGGACCTGCAACAGGCAAATGAAAGGCTGTGACTGGAGCTGCAACAAGCAAATGAAAGGCTGCAACAGGCAAATGAAAGGCTGCGACGGGAGCTGCAACTGGAGCTGCGACAGGTACTGGGTAAAATTAAAGAGCACATTCAGGAGAACTCGGATAAACTGAGCATGCTTACTGATCAACTGGAGGATCTCAAGGAGACATTCATGACTTGGATTGAAATAGCCGAAAATTTAGCTGCCAGTGCCGAAGAAAAAGCAGTAAATGTCAGCTCCAAATGCAGAAAACTTGGAGACAGACTGGCTGCTTTGGAAGACGGAAGCAGAAGGAATAATCTCAGAAATTGAAGGTCTGCCTGAGAATCGAGAAAGTCCAAACCCTGTGAAATTCGCAGCTGAACTTTTTTCTAAAATAATCGGGGAGGACTTTAAACCAGATTCTGAGATAGCAGCGGCTTACCGCGTACGCGGATCAAATACCTTTAGACCTAGATCTTTTATTATTTGCTTTGAAAGATTGTCATTTAAGCAAGAGGTGATGGAACTCCTCAGAAACAAGCAAGAGATTATATATGAAAACAACCACATTTGTATCTTCCCTGACTTCTCTCCAGCAACAGCTACTAAACGCGCAGCCTTCTACAACATTAAACAGCGGTTACGGCAAGCAAATGTCAAATTCAGCCTCTTGTATCCGGCCAAACTGAAAGTGGAATTGCAGGGTCAATTCTATGTCTTCGCTACCAAGGAAGAAACAGAAAAGGAATTAAGAAAGCTGATTCCGGGACTATTCTGATACATAATAGTGAGTCATGGCCGTTAATGATATGGCACAGATTAATAATCTGCTGTCTGATCTATTTGTTTAAAATACAGGTTTTTATCATCATATATTCTTACTATTACTCATTATTACTAGGGCGCTATCTGTATATGTTTTATTGTGCTTATTGTGCTTAATTACTTTTTCTTTTTTCTCTTCTTTCTTTTTTTTTATTTATTTAATTATTTTTCTCTATACCCTAAACGAGACTGTTCAATATCATACCCTTGGTTTATTGTTATTGCTATTATTGCAATAAGACTTAGTATGCTTATTCTAGACAAATTTCTAACTCCTTTCCCCGGGTTTAGTATCCAGGAGTATTATCTTAATACACTATGATTGCTGAAGATTATATATATATTAAGTGCACAATTTCTTAGACTATATTGGTAATAGATATCTCTATTTTTTAACCCTAAAACGCCGCTGCGTGGGGGCTTGTTTTGCTTTGGACGTGCTCTGTCTCTGGGTATGTCAGAGGACTGGGATTGCGTGAAGTGGGTTCTAGCCTCACGTGGGGAGGCAAAAAGGGAGGGTGGGGGGTTAAGGGGGGGAGAGAAAGAGAGCAGGCTTGATCTATACCTAATCTATCCTTTTAATCTTTATAATTATAACTACCAACGTAATAATAGGCTGCATGGCAATAACTCTAGGGGAAATAGGAAATTAAGGCTGAAGCTGTCTCACTTCCAGTTAAGACTATAAAATGACATTAAAAACTCAGAATCAATGTCTACATGATGGGACAGTTAACTTTGTGAGCTGGAAAGTTAAAGGCCTGAATCACGAATTAAAGAGAAAGAAAGTACTCTCTTACCTAACAGGCCTAAATCCTAAAATAGTATTTTTACAGGAGACCTATTTACTAAGCAAGGATCAGTTCCGGCTTTAAAAAGACTGGACTGGCCAAATGTTCCATTCTAGTTTTACAAAGAAAACTAGAGGCGTGGGAATTCTCATACATAGAACAGTCCCATTTGTAGCATCAGATGTAGTATTGGATCCTGAAGGGAGATATGTAATGGTTATGGGAGACTTATCTAATCGTAAAATGATCTTGATAAATGTTTATGCACCTAATGTTGATGATAAGGAATTTATACAAAATTTATTTGCATCCATTCCCAATCTGAACACTCATAAAATTATAATGGCTGGGGACTTTAATTGTGTTCTAAATCCACTCTTAGATAGGACTTCTTCCACAGGGGGAACGGCATCTAACACCGCAAAGATAATTACAAAGTTTATAGCTGATCACAACTTATCAGACCCCTGGAGGTTTTTAAACCCAAACTCAAAAACATATTCTTTTTATTCACCAGTACATCATTGCTACTCAAGGATTGATTATTTCTTTATAGACAATAACTTCTTGCCTATGATTAAATCTTGCAAATAGTACGATGCTATTGTTATTTCTGACCACGCACCTATTATCTTGGAGCTTAAGTTACTAACCCCCATACACTCACCCAGCAGATGGCGTCTCAACCCGCTTCTATTAGCAGACGAGAATTGTACAGAATTTATATCCAAACAAATCAAATTCTTTCTAGAGACAAATACATCCTCAGAGATCTCTGCAGAAACACTCTGGGAAACTCTTAAGGCCTTCTTAAGAGGACAGATTATCTCATATCTTTCCCACAGAAATAAATTAGAAACCGAGAAAGTAGCAGAGATAAAAAGTGAAATTACTAGAATAGATGAAGAACATGCCAGACTACCAAGCAAGACTCTACATAGGAAAAGGCAGGCTCTGCATTCAGAACTAAACCTCCTGACAACTAAAGAAACTGAACAACTAATTTATAAATCCAGACATCATTACTATGAACATGGAGAGAAAACTAATAAGCTTTTAGCTCAACAAATTCACAAGCAAGAAGTGCGCAACGCAATCTCAGTAATCACCAACACGAACGGAGATAGAATCGTCAACCACAAAAATATAATGCACACTTTCAGAGACTACTATAAATCCCTATATACTACTGAGTTTAAAGAAGACAACACACAATCTAATGCATTTCTGGATACATTACAAATACCACAAATAGACACTTTTAGTGCGGAGGAACTTGATAAACCTCTGGCATTATCAGAATTACTAGATGCTATAAAGTCACTCCAAGGCAGGAAAGCAGCAGGCCCTGATGGCTACCCTGCAGAATTTTACAAGAAATTCTCCACTCAGCTAGCTCCCCTCCTATTAGAAACATTTACAGAAGCCAGGGATAACCAAAGTCTCCCTCAAACTTTTCGCCAAGCACTAATCACCGTTTTTCCAAAACAAAATAAAGACTTATTACAATGTGCATCATACAGACCCATTTCACTTCTGAATAATGACGTTAAAATACTCTCTAAAATCATAGAAGGATGGAGAAAGTGCTCCTCTCAGTAATATCACAAGATCAAACTGGATTTATTAGGGGCCGACACTTATCTTCAAATCTTCGACGCCTGTTTAATGTAATATACTCACCAACTAAATCAAACACCCCAGAAATATTATTATCATTGGATGCAGAAAAAGCATTTGACATGATTGAATGGAAATACCCTTTCACTACATTGGAGAAGTTTGGGTTTGGCCCGAACATTTGTGCATGGATCAAATTACTGTATACTAACCCAGAAGCTTCAGTTTGCATCAACAACACTTGCTCAGACTACTTTAAACTAGAACGCGGTACTAGACAAGGATGCCCCTTGTCACTGCTACTGTTTGCAATTGCCACTGAACCACTGGCAGTACATTGTCGAAAATACTGATCAGATAAAGGGGATTATCAGAGAAGGAAAGGAACAGAAAATTTCATTATATGTAGATGATATGGTACTGTATATATCAGACACAGAAAATTCTGTGCCTACAGTCTTAACAGCACTCACAGAATTTCAAAAGATCTCTGGTCTCAGAATTAATCTGAATAAAAGTTTACTCTTTCCAGTGAATTCTCAAGCATATAATATTAGATTAGACACCCTACCTTTTATCATTGCAGAACAGTTTAAATACCTAGGGGTAAACATCACAAGTAAACATAAAGCTCTTTATCAACAAAATTTCGCCGTCTGCATGGAAAAAATTAAGCAAGACTTGCATAGATGGTCAACCCTTCATCTCACACTAGCTGGAAGAATTAACACTGTTAAGATGAATATTCTTCCTAAGCTCCTTTTTTTATTCCAAAACATTCCAATATACATTAATAAATCATTCTTTAAGCAATTAGATTCAACAATAGCCTCATTTATTTGGAATTCAAAACACCCACGCATCCAAAGAGCGACCCTACAAAGACAAAAGGCAGAAGGCGGCATGGCTCTACCTAACTTCCAGTTTTATTACTGGCCAGCAAATATACAGGCGATAAGAACCTGGACACAAATAGAAGAACATACACAGGCTTGGTCCGCAATAGAAGTAAAATCCTGCAGTACTTCTTTGTATTCCCTGCTCTGTGCTCCAATAAACACACGTTATCGGCAATATACTAATAACCCAATTGTGCTTCACTCACTTAGAATATGGAACCAATGGAGAAAGCATTTTAAGATGGAGAAGCTTCTATCTGTGGCACCTCTGCAAGAGAACCACCTCTTTCAACCTTCACAAACATATGCAGTTTTTAATATCTGGAAAAAATTTGGAATTCAATTTCTTAGAGATCTTTATATAGACAGCGTCTTTGCATCCTATGAACAATTACATTCCAAATTTAACATTCCAGCTACACATTTCTTTCACTATCTTCAAATCAGGAACTTTGTTAAACAGAACCTTCCAGATTTTCCTCATCTTGCACCCTCATCCATGCTGGAAAAAATATTGCTCAATCTCATGGACTTAGACACCATCTCTACAATAAATAAAATCATTTTACAATCCCTCCCTTTCAAAGATCCAAGAGGACACTGGGAGAAAGATCTCTCAATTAATATATCAGAAAAGGAGTGGAAAGTAGCAATGCAGAGAATTCATTCGCGCTCCATATGCGCAAAGCATACAATTATACAACTCAAAATTATATATCGAGCACATCTGTCTCATCTAAAACTCTCCAAAATGTTTCCAGGGCAAGATCCAACCTGCGAACGCTGCAACCAAGTCCCAGCCTCACTGGGTCACATGTTCTGGGCCTGCACCAAATTAACATTATTCTGGACCAAAATTTTTAATTACCTTTCAGACAGCCTTGGTCTCACAATCCCTCCTAACCCATTAACAGCTGTGTTTGGGGTTCTTCCAGATGGGTTTAAAGTGGAGAAAGATAAACAAATTGTGACTGCATTCACTACACTTCTGGCACGCAGACGTATTCTAATAAACTGGAAGAACCCAAACTCTCCTCTTTTAAGTCAGTTGGAAACCGATGCGTTATACTATTTGAAATTGGAAAAAATCAAATACTCAGTTAGAGGATCCGTACAGACTTTTTCAAAACATGGCAAGATCTAATCAGTAATATTTTAAAATAAGCTCATAAAGCACAGAGAATTTATTAATTTAGGTATGGTTACAAGCCTTAAATTTCACACCGTTTGCCTTGCTCTCTCTTTCAGGGGTGGGGATCGATTTGTCCTTAACTCAATTTTTCTTTTTATAAAAACTTGATTGATTTGTATGGATTGCAATAAAATTAATAAAAAAAACGGGGCTTTTCACTACACCATTGTAGCACATTCACTTTTTCATTTTTGAGCTACTCAAAGAATGAACAATGATGAATGTCTTACTGTGGCCCAGGTCACTTTGGCCAAGTGTTGTTATTCTCTTAACTCTTATTGTACATACAAGAAAATGATTTTTAAACAGTAAACTGTCTTTAAAGGAGCGTGTTGAAGCTATGAATATGGCCGAAGAGGTTGTCCATGACACAGAGTCTAAGATGGAGGAGTTCAAAGGCCAGCTTCCAGCAGACAAGATGGCGTCAGAGAGAAGTGGCATCAGATCTTTAGAGAAGAAGACTGTATTTTGAATATTGTTATTGTTCTCCTTCTTTGTTTTCATGTAGCTTTAAGTTTAATTGAGTGTTTTATTGAGTTAAAAAATGAAAAAAATGTAATTACTTTGCTCAGAAAAATAAATTTTACGGCACATTGAAAAAAGTGTAATTACCCAATAAAATGTCATTCTAATTCAAGGGAGATGGGATGAAGTGGACTGTGATGTCTTTGCTGGAATATTTATAATTAAACATTTGCTGTGTTAATAAAAAAAAAAAAAAAGAAACCAAAAAAAAAAGAAACCAAAATTGAAGAAAGGGTCTGCTCTTGCATGAAAAGCACAAACTTGCAACAAGTGTATCGTTGTTTCATTGGTCAACAGGATAAAAATGCTTGTTTTAAACTTACCAGGAGGATGAAGAAACTCCACGTGTCGATTTGAGCAATGGTTCAGTTTTAGTTCATAAAAAAATTGCCTTTATACCTTTTCATTTGGCATTGTGTTTTTAGTTGAAGGCTCTGTCCCACAAATGAACACTGATGGGTTGCCTCAGAGAGGCAAAACACATAAAATTATTCATGATTTTTTGCAGCATATAGTTGTTTCATCTTCTAGATGTCTGCAGAATAATGTCTCAAGCTTTATTTGCGCTTATAAATGTAAAGCAGATCGTTAATCATGGGTCATGCCAAGTGTGACTCTTGATTAACCATAGTCGTATAGAATTCTAAGCCTGAGACATGCTCAGGGTTAACACTGAGGAGTTTAATGTGTTTAGACCTCTGTCTGCCTAATGAAAATCCTCATGGTTTCTCATTCCCCTTCTGAAGATCTGTCATTTCCCATTTAGCGAAAAGCTTTCCTTTTTCCTTTAGGACAATGCTTTTTGCCTAAAGTTGGGAGTAATACAGTAGAAAGTAATTAATTACAGAAATCTTATTATTTTTCCCAGTAATGAAGCAGTGCATCATGGACTATGGAGTTTTAATATACAGCCCTGCTGGATAACGTTTTGGAAGAAATAAAGTGCTTCCGGGCTGATGAAGAAAAGAAGTTTTTACCTGACCCAGAAGTGATAGAAAGTCACATGGACTGAGGGACAGAAGCACTTCCGGGTCATGGACTATAAAAGGATTATGGAAAACCCCAGAAGATTGAGCTGAGTTGGGAGGCAGGGTGGCTAAGCGTCTGGGAGATTGGAGGATTGTCTATTTGATTATTATTGAGTATAGTGGAGTGGTGGTGCTTTGTGCACTTATTTATAATAATAAATTCAACCTGATGGCTACCTTGCCGACTTTTATAAGAAATTCTCCACTCAGCTAGCTCCCTTTTTATTAGTAACATTTACAGAAGCTAGAGACAATAAAATTCTACCTCAAACTTTTCGCCAAGCATTAATCACCGTCTTTCCTAAACAAAATAAGGACTTTTTACAATGTGCATCATACAGACCAATTTCACTTCTGAATAATGATGTTAAGATACTCTCCAAAGTCCTAGCTAGAAAGATGGAGAAAGTGCTGCCTTTGGTAATATCACAAGATCAAACTAGATTTATTAAAGGCCGACACTTAGCTTCCAATCTTCAATTCCTGTTTAATGTAATATATACATCCACAAGTCAAAGTCAAATACGCCAGAGATATTATTATCATTGGATGCAGAAAAAGCATTTGATATTATTGAATGGAACTACTTTTTCACTACATTGGAGAAATTTGGGTTTGGCCTGAACATTTGTGCATGGATCAAACTACTGTATTCCAATCCAGAAGTTTCAGTTTGTATTAACAACATTAATTCAGACTACTTTAAACTAGAACGTGGTACCAGACAAGAATGCCCCTTGTCACCACTGCTTTTTGGAATCGCCATTGAGCCACTAACAGTTCACTGTCGAAATGCTTATGAGATAAAGGGGATTATCAGAGAAGGACTTGAACAGAAAATTTCTCTATATGCAGATCATATGGTACTGTATGTATCAAATCCACAAAACACTGTGCCTGCAGTCCTAAGAGTACTTACAGAATTTCAAAAGATTTCTGGTCTAAGAATTAATTTGAATAAAAGTGTGCTCTTTCCAGTGAATTCTCAAGCACACAATATTAGATTGGACATTTATAATTGCAGATCAGTTTAAATACCTAGGGGTAAACATCACAAGTAAACATAAAGCTCTTTATCAACAAAATTTTGCTGTCTGTACGGAAAAAATTAAGCAAGACTTGCATAGATGGTTAACCCTTCATCTCACTTTAGCTGGAAGAATTAACATTGTTAAGATGAATATCCTTCCTAAGCTTCTCTTTTTATTTCAAAACATTCCAATACACATCAATAAATCTTTTTTTAAGAACTTATATTCAACCATAACCACATTTATTTGGAATTCAAAACATCCACGTATCCAAAGAGCGACCCTACAAAGACCTAAGGCAGAAGGTGGCATGGCTCTACCTAACTTTCAATTTTATTACTGGGCAGCAAACATACAAACTATAAAAACTTGGACATGGGCACAAATAGGTGAACATACACAGGCTTGGTCCGCAATAGAGAAAAAAACCTGCAGTACTTCTTTATATTCCTTGCTTTGTACCCCAATAAATGCAAGTTATCGCCAATATACTAAGAACCCAATTGTGCTTCACACAATCAGAATATGGAACCAATTTAGGAGGTATTTTAAGATAGTGAAGCTTTTATCTGTGGCACCTCTGCGTGATAGCCACCTTTTTCCACCCTCGCAAACATATGCAGTTTTTAATGTCTGGAAAACATTTGGGATTAAATCACTTAGAGATCTGTACATAGACAACGTCTTTGCATCCTACGAACAATTACATTCCAAATTTAACTTTCCAACAACACATTTCTTTCACTACCTTCAAATTAGAAACTTTGTTAAACAGAACCTGCCCAATTTTCCTCACCTTCCACCTCCCTCTATGCTGGAAAAAATATTGCTCAGTCAGACAGCATTTGTTCAATATATAAAACTATTTTACAGTCCCTCCCTTTCAAAGATCCAAGAGGACAGTGGGAAAGGATCTGTCACTCAATGTCTCAGAAAAGGAATGGAAGGTAGCAATGCAGAGAATTCACTCGAGCTCCATATGTGCAAAGCATACAATTATTCAACTCAAAATTATATATCGAGCACTATAAGAGTTATGAGCTCACAGTACTTTATCCACCAGACATTGGAAAGTAGCTGGGGCCTCGTGTAACCAAAATGGAAGGACACAATACTGCCAGTGTCTGCTAGGTGTACTAAACACAGTCTTAACCTTTGCGGAGTCCATTAAAGGAACCTGCCAATACTCTTTTGTCATGTCAAGTGTGGTCAAGTATTTAGACTGTCCTAGCCTTTCGAGTAGGTCATCCACTCTGGGCATCGGACAGGCATCAAATTGGGAGATTTGATTAAGTCGACAGAAGTCATTGCAAAACCTCCAACTTCTGTCAGGCTTACTGACCAAGACTATAGGGCTGGACCAAGGACTTTAATTTTCCTCTGTCACTCCTAGTTCCAACATGTGCTTGATCTCAAGCTCCACTTCAGCTCTTTTTGCCTTGGGGAGACAATAGGAACGCTCCTGAACTATAACCCCGGGTTCTGTCACAATGTCATGCGCAATTAGAGAGGTCCTTCCAGGTTTTTCACTCACTACCTCTGGGACAGACAGGATGACTGCTTCCAGCTCGCGCTGCTGTCTGGGGGGTTTCCCCATGGATACAGGTTATGCTGCTTGGTGTTTTAAGCCATTGTCACGGAAGCACATATCGGCGGGCAACAATAGAAATGTTGCTACCAGAATAATACAAGACCTCAGTTTTATACCCATTTACAATCAACACTCCTGTATGTGGAATCGCCAGAGGGTTTATCAGAGCACACCAACCCATCCCCCTGCTTCACCTGCATTCCTTCTTGCCCCAAGTAGGTTGCACGCCCACAAATCTGGGGACACTGGTACAGGCTCTTGCTTACAACAGAAGGGCTGAAACCTTGGGACGTAGTCCATCCAGGCTTGACTAAGGGACGGTTCTGCCCTCTCAGATTGTGAGGCCGTCCGTTCTTTTACCATGAGCTCCATGAGCTCTACTACATTTTTACATTGCTGTCCCCAGATGGGCTTGGTAAAACTTTTAGGGATCTGGGTTAATAGCAGGTAGCAGGTCACCTGCTGCACCACATGTAGCTAAGGGCTCTGCCTTAGTGGGGAGAAGGGCACTCTTCTCCAAGACAGCATAATAAGCCCCTTTTGCCTCCCCCATTTGGCCCAGCCCAATTCTGTGAGTCCCTTCCTTGCACTGCCCGTTTTGGTTATTTTGCCCAGTTAAGTGTTTTGGGAGCGGAGCATGCACAATGTCTTTCCAAACCACAGTAGGCACACCCCACTTGGAAACTCAGCCACAGTTGTCTCCCACAATCTGGAATTTGGGTGTTTACCTACCCGGAACTACCTGTATTATTTGCAGGTAGTAATATGCAGGTAGTAATATATACTGTATATATAAATACACACACAGTTGTTCTCATAAGTTTATATACCCTGGCAGAATTTGTAAGATATGTACCATAATTTGAAGAAAAGAGGACTGATCAGGCAAAGGACATTTCATTAATAATTCTATTAAAAGTAAAACTATAAGGCATCACAGAATAGCACAACCATTAAGCAAAAAATATAATAAGGGAAATAACTAAATGTTCCCTGTTCAAAAGTTTGCATACCCTTAGTTCTTACTACTGTTTATTGCCATCTTTAGCATCAATAATGGCATGCGGTCTTTTGTGGTAGTTGTAGATGAGGCCATTGAGTTTCTCAGATGGTACAGCTGACCATTCTTCTTGGCAAAAAAGCCTGCAGATCCCATAAAGTCTTGGGTTGTCCTGCATGGATTGCATGTTTGAAATCTCAGAAGTGGCTGAAAGAAATTGAGGTCAGGAGACTGTGATGGCCACTCCAGCACCAAAGTGTCAAGTTGGCCTTGTGTTTTGGATCATTGTCATGTTGGAAGATCCAAGTGCATCCCATGCGCAACTTCCAGACTGTTGACTGCAATTGTCCTCCAATATTTTCCAGTGACATTCTGCATTCATCTTGCTATCAGTTTTCACTTAATTACCTGTACCTTTGTAGGTAACACACCCCCAGAATAATAGAGATCCACCTCCATGCTCCAGGGATGGTGTACTTTTTGTCATGGGCCTTGTTGTATTTTCTTCAAACATAAAGTTTATGATTCTGACCATAAAGTTCAATTTTGGTCTCATCACTCCAAAGGACTTTGTTCCAGAAGTTTTGAGGCTTGTCTAGATGCTACTTGGCATATTGTAAGTTGGCTGTTTTGCGGTGTTGCCACAGTAAAGACATTTTTTCTTGCAGCTCGACCATGTAGCCTGTTTTTGTTTAAGTGTACAAGTGTCCGTATTCTACATCTTGAAACAACAACATCACCTGTTTGCAGAGGAGTCTGTATCTCAGCTGAAGTGGTGTGTGGGTTTTTCTTGGCAGCTTGACAAATGATTCTGGCAGTTGTGGCCGATATCTCGGATGGTCTACCTAATCGTGGACTGGTAACAACAGAACCCCTAACTTTTAACTTTTTTTATCAGAGTTTGAACACTACTGACAAGCATTTACAGATCTCCGGATATCTTTTTATAGCTTTTTACTGATTTATTTACTCATGTAGCTTGGTATCCAGCAACATCAGTATAGCTCTCCATGTATTTAAATTGGCTGTTTATACACAGACACTGATTACAATCAAAGAGGTTACAGATGTGTATAATCTCCCTTAATTTGTGTATGTCAACTTATTTGTATATTATCAGCCCCAACATTCAAGGATATGTAAACTTTTGATCAGGCCCATTTGGGTGATTTCAGTTATCATTATGATTAAAAAAGGGCATGCCTAATTATATGATAATAAATTGCCTTGCCTGAGCACACTCCCGAATTAAAAGGAAAGTGTTACTTATATTTTTGAAACAATGGCCAAAATTGTGCTGTGAGGTCATTAAGTGGTATTCATCTGGGTAAGAATTTTTTTTGATTTGAATGATTATTGCTAATGCATTGATGGTCCAAGATTGTTAAAATGCATCAATCACCCAAACAATTTTTATAATTTCTTTTAATTTTTTTTTGCACTTTTTTAAAGACTCCAGAAATAATGGATATTACCCAAGGATTACACAAAATCGCAGGACTGATAGATTCAAATTTTACTTCATTTAGTACAGTGGTTTTTTAAAATTATAATAAAATAATTTTTTTTTATAAATATATAACTGCACAATTTTAGGAAAAAGTCAATTTATGTTCAAGTTTTTTACTGTACTTGAACTGTACAGTAAATATGCTTATAAAAATTCTGCATCTAAAGGACATTTAAACCCCTATATTATTGACTATGGACCTAAAATAGTAAAAATATGTGGACTACACGCTAGGTGATAGCAAAAAAATGTCAGCTTCTCCAGACAGCGCAGCATAATACAAAAATATATCATGTAAAGCTCAACATTTAAAACCAAGGTGGTTGAAAAGAAAAAAATGTGGTCATCATAGATCTCAAGTATGTTTTGGATTTGCCAGGTTTTGACTGTCAAGTGTCTCTAGTTTACTTACCAATGGAAGAATGTAGTCTGCTTGAAGGTATATTTATTTATCTTTATTTATCTTTTTCATTTATACTGTAACTGCTGAGAACCCTAATGATGTGTCCTCACAACTGGAATCATGGCAATAGAGTATAAAAATTAAGTAAGGTAAGTTTATTTTTCAAACAAACAAGAATGGGGTAAACTATTCTTTCAAGTAAATTAGTGTTAAGTGACATCACAGTTCCATTACTCCCAATGGAACATGACCTTGTGATTTTCTTTATTGGCCAGGAGGCAGTTTTAGCCAATTTCTAAACCTGTATGGCTTTTCTGTCTCCCTATAGCCTACAGGTAAATTACTTGCAGGCTTCCCAATATAATTACAGAGCTAACCATCCACTGGCAGACCCTGCTTCTTTTCTGTGCCACCCTTTTCTTCAGTGCAGCTCTTTGTCAGTGGTGTAAACCCATCAGTATCTAAATGTAAAATGCATTAGTCTATTTTTGTTGTATTTTAAATATTGCATTTTAGCAAAATTGTTTACTACTTACATGGATTAAAATTATACTCTAACAAATTGCATAACAGTAGAGAATACAATTAAAACAAAAAAACAGCTACCGTAATGTGTCAGTGCGCAGATGTGCAAATAAAATGTATAAGTAATGTCAGTAATGTCCCTCAAAAGCTGATTTAATGATCTTCATATCAAAGACATTGTAAGGGCTTCACTCGTTCTTAATATTTATTATAAATTAATCAGTTTTAATAATTAAATACTACACATAACATGAAGGTGTGCATATTAAGAATTTAAATTAATTACAAAATCTGTGAACATATCAATTAAAGGTGTGCTGATGAATTCCCAAAAGCTCCTGTAGGATTACACATTTAATCTGGGCTGTCACTTCCAATCATGCCATGAATCTCATAGACCACAGAGGGGTGTTCTGTCTGTCAGTTCAAATCAGCAAGGATACCTTAGCGGAAGACATAAATGTCACCAAACTTTTTTATTATTATTTCAATCATTAAATTAGTTGCAATTAGTGCAGCTGTTTTGTGTAGCCAATAACACTATGGGGTAAAATATATTTGTTTAATATATATAGGAAAAAAGTATGGTTGTAATAGAGATTTTAAGAAACTCCTTAGCAGTAAGCAAGGTGTTATTTCACCAAATAGTTTCACCTTCATTGGTTGAGATACCATATTAAAATATATATATATGCAGTGTGTATATATATATATATATTTTTTTTTTTTTTTCACCTTATGTTAATACTTTGGGTAATTTTAGATTTAACTTTCAGTTGTAGATTTATTTTTATTTTTATTATTATAACAAAACATCCAATCATTCATTTATTTTAAAAAACTAATTTTTCATCAGGGTTGTTGGGAGATGGTGCCTATCCCAACAGCATTTGGTGCAAAGCAGGAATCTATCCTGGAGTAGTAGGGTACGGAGTGACTAGGAAACCTGTCTCAGGAGACAAAAACACACACCAACCAATGTGAGAGGAAAGCTGTAGTATGGTATGTGGAGAAAATCCATAAAGGCAGTGTTTGAAAATGCGGACTTCACAAAGGGAGAGCCCAGGTTAGGATTCAAATCCAGGACTATGTAGCTGTGAAGTACAGGGCCGGTCTAACTTTTTGCTGCCACTGAGTAAAAGTGAAAATGCCACACCAAACTATGGAGTCTTGAAGGCAAAGGCTTGCAGATCATAGTGGTGGCGAGTGGGTGGTTGGCTTTCTCATTAGGTGTTCTGCACAACTCTAATAGCTGGATGAGGGAGCCATCCACTTGGATCACATGAAAGCACCACCTCTGAATGCCAACATTTACATCTATTATAATTAACAAAATACCACCGCTTAAAAACCCAACCCCTCCAAAAAAACTTTTCTACCCTATGCAAACACCTAGTATGTCTGTAAGGGAGAGACAACCCTGGTGAAGCAGCAGTGAAACCTACTGAAATTCACTGTTGGATGCTGGCTAGAGCACATCAGTAAGCTGTTTAGATACCCATCTTGCACAAACTTTACAGTCCAGTAGCTGATAATGTGCAGCAACAGTGGACAGTGTAATTTGTCAACCTTCTCTGATAAAGGCATTTACAATGTCAATGTGCACGATGTTGATGGTTGACTAGATCAAGCTTTGTTGATTACACTTGTTCATCCCACTTCAAACCTTTCTACCCATTCATAAACTTTTTGTTTAGTCATGCTGTTTTCACTTTCATACTGCACCAACATTCTTCTGTGAATTTCAGCAGATTTTATTCCCTCTGCCCAAAGAAATCTCACTATGGGGTTTTGTTAATCAATGCAATCCCGCAGCAGAGTGTCCATGTTCATTTGACCTTGGCTTCAACTAGACTAATAGCAGAATGCTGTGCTGTATATGTTTGAACTACCCTTAAGCCATCACAAATGTGTTGTATTGTTTCAAATTGCCTTTACTTTTTGATTTACCCTCGTTCTATACATATTTTCTCTCTCTCTTTGTCTCTGTATATGTGACTGTTAAACAGCCATTTTATGGGCCCACAAAGATCATTGTGTATCCACCCCACCCCCGAAGTTTAGGGATAAAGTTTTGGGAGTTCCTGATTATTTGTGACTTTTGACTTTCATTTTTATTATTATGCTGTATTAAGGATTTGTTCTGTTCTGTATACTTGTATTGACCCCCTTCTTTTGACACCCACTGCACGCCCAACCTACCTGGAAAGGGGTCTCTCTTTGAACTGCCTTTCCCGAGGTTTCTTCCATTTTTCCCTACAAGGTTTTTTTGGGAGTTTTTCCTTGTCTCCTTAGAGAGTCAAGGCTGGGGGGCTGTCAAGAGGCGGGGCCTGTTAAAGCCCATTGTGGCACTTCCTGTGTGAATTTGGGCTATACAAAAATAAACTGTATTGTATTGTATTGTATTTTGGTTTTCACATTTTGGTATTCCTGTTTAAAAATGCTCTGATCCCTGCTTGACTTTTGGATTATTTTTCTAAACTGTCCCTTTAAATCCTTTTATTTCCTGGTTGTTTAATAATTCTGATAAGTTTTTACTTCTGTTTTTGCCTCCTTTTTTCAAAGTTGTTTGTATTAATTAGGTGATGCAATTCATAACTGTGACATAAAGTTTAATTTGTATAATGATGACAGTAGCTTATACTTGTGACTTGATTAAATACTTATTAATTACTTAAACTACTTTTTAAGATAAAATAACAGAGGAATCAAAATTATTTGACTTATTGTTTGTTCAGAATGTCAGCTTATGACTCAATAGTTCATTAAAATTATAACAGGAAGATCCATAACTAGAACTAAAAAGTATGGCAATATAAATTCAGGTCTTAAATCACTACACTATCTTCCAATTAAATTTAGATGTGCTTTTTATAATTCTCCATTCCACTTTCACAGATGTAAATAGCACAGCTTTTCCCCACCTTAACACGATTGGATCTCTTTAAGCCTTATTTTCGCACAGTGGGGGCTGGGAGGTCTTTTGGCCTTGGAATCCCTGCAGATTTTTTTTTCTCCAGCCTAATTGGAGTTTTTTTTCTGTCCTGGTTAGCTGTCTGATCTTATCATTGGACTCATCTTTAGACATTTACATCATGACATTGTATATAAGGATGCTATTCTTCTACTTGATATTTATCTGTTTTGTAAGATTTTTTAGATTTGTTTTTTTATTTGTTACTTATTTTTTAATATTATTGCATAATCTAATTTGTTTTTCTTTTCTCGTAACTTTCTCTGAGATTTTTTAAAGCAGTCAGAGCTACATTGTTTCTTTAAAAATATGCTATATAAATAAATGTTGTTGTTGTTATATTTTTATGCTATATTTGTATGTTCATCAATGGTACACTACCGTAATTCTTTTCTTCCTTTGCAATATACCTGATCTACATTGATACTATTTTCAAGGAGGGTCTGCTCAAGCTTTATAATGCAATGGTGAGGCCTCATCTGGAGTACTGTGTGCAGTTTTTGCTCTCCAGGTTACAAAAAGAACATACCACTTAGGCACTGGAAAAAGTCAAAGAAGAGCAACTAGGCTGATTATAGGGCTACAGGGGATGAATTATGAGTAAAGATTAAAATAGCTAAGCCTTTTCAGTTTAAGCAAAAGATGATTAAGATGAGACATGACTTAAATGTTTAAAATTATGAAGGGAATTAGTACAGTGGATCAAGACTGTTAGTTTAAAATGAGCTTTGCTCCTGTTCTTATGTAGACTGTTCTAATGCTGTAATGTTCATAACCAGAGGTTACCTTCTTCCTATTTCTCTTCAGCCTTTATATTGTTTTTGATGTGTTTGATCAACCTTGTTCAAACAGTTTGGTCCTGTACCTCCTCCCCAGCCATATCCAATTCCTTCACGTCTTCTTTTTTCTTTATCCAACCACCTCTGCTTTGACCTCCCTTGCTTTCGCTACCCCTTTACTTCCATTCTCATTAACCTTTTATATTTACATTTTCTGCTGACACCTTTATCCAAGGTGACTTACAACATTTATGATACAATTGTTTTGGCTTTCCAATTGGACCACAGGGAGGTTAAATGACTTGCTCATAGTCACACAGTGTCAGTAGCGGGATTTGAACCAACTATCTCAGGGTTTGTAGTCGAAAGCCTTAACCACTACAATATGTACTCATTGTCTCTTCTCGTCACATGTCCATACAACTTCAACATATTTTCCTGGTCTTTCTTAGATATCTCTCCCACTATTGTTGTACTGCTGATTGTCTCATTTCTTATTACTCTAGGCTGACCCGCCTTTTAAGGTGACCGGCTTTTAAGTTGACCACTTCTTAAGGCAATTCAATATGTAGATCAATTTGATATTTTATACAAACTCATTAATTTGGTTATATTGCATTTGAGCGTTATTACTTTAATACTCGTAGTTTCTGTTATTTTTGTGATGAAGTTTAAACTTTTTTTCTATATTGAGGTCGCCCTTTTGAACCCCCCTGATATTTACTACGCGGTGAGGCATTTGTACTCCATCAACATTAATTATTTCCAGAGATATAATTTTGTCTATTTTTCCAGCGCATCGCGCACAAAAGCAAGGGAATGATGGGAGCACCAGAACTCTGCTCACATCATGTCGCTTCATACCGCAAGCTGCAAGTAGTAAGTCTGTGATAAGCGAAATACCGCTACGCTTTCCACCCACGGGACGGAAGGACAATCCCGACCGCTTTTATATAGTAAGAAAGAAGAAGAAGATATCGCACAGTCTGGAGTAGAAAATCATCTTTCACCTGGAAAAACGAAACTACAAATCCCATCGTGCATTGCAAAATGGTGGGGTGTGTGTGAAACTCCGTGCTACTCGCACAGTCTGGAGTAGAAAATCATCTTTTACCTGGAAAAACGAAACTACAAATCCCATCGTGCATTGCAAAAATGTGTGTGAAACTCCACGCCTGTGTAGCACTCACGGGACGGAAGGACAATCCCGACCGCTTTTATATAGAAGGATGTTAAATTTGCAAATCTGTATAGTGTCCTAAATTTGGCCACTGAAAAGTTCAGGATGTGGTATTAAATTTAGCTGAACTAAAAATACCATTAATTATATAAAAGCTTATAAAAAATAATATTATTGAAATATTTTAGTTTATACATTGTTAAGTCTGTGTAATCGTCTGCTTACACTGGGCTTGCACATTGGATTGACGCCTTGAACTGAGCATACACTGTCTGGTTTTGGTTTGATTTTATGTCAAATTTGTAGTCATAAGAACTGCTGTTCTTATTTAGATAGATAGATAGATAGATAGATAGATAGATAGATAGATAGATAGATAGATAGATACTTTATTATTCCCAAGGGGAAATTCACATAATCCAGCAGCAGTATACTGATACAAAGAAACAATATTAAATTAAATAGTAATAAAAATGAAAAAAAAAAAAGTTAGCATTTATTCCCCCGGGTGGAATTGAAGAGTCGCATAGTGTGGGGGAGGAACGATCTCCTCAGTCTGTCAGTGGAGCAGGACAGTGACAAAAGTCTGTCACTGAAGCTACTCCTCTGCCTGGAGATGACACTGTTCAGTGGATGCAGTGGATTATTCATGATTGACAGGAGTTTGCTTAATGCCCGTCATTCTGCCACAGATGTTAAACTGTCCAACTTTACTCCTACAATAGAGCCTGCCTTTTTAACAAGTTTATCCAGGCGTGAGGCGTCTTTCATCTTTATGCTGCCACCCCAACACACCACCGCATAGAAGAGGGCACTCGCCACAACCGTCTGGTAGAACATCTGCAGCATCTTACAGCAGATGTTGAAGAATGCCAACCTTCTCAGAAAGTATAGTCTGCTCTGACCTTTCTTACATAGAGCATCAGTATTGGCAGTCCAGTCCAATTTGTCATCCAGCTGCACTCCCAGATATTTATAGGTCTGCACCCTCTGCACACAGTCACCTCTAATGATCACAGGGTCCATGAGGGGCCTGGGCCTCCTAAAATCCACCACCAGCTCCTTGGTTTTGCTGGTGTTAAGATGTAAGTGGTTTAAGTCGCACCATTTAAAAAATTCTTTGATTAGCTTCCTGTACTCCTCCTCCTGCCCACTCCTGATGCAGCCCACAATAGCAGTGTCATCAGCGAACTTTTGCACGTGACGGGACTCTGAGTCATATTGGAAGTCTGATGTATATAGATTGAACAGGACCGGAGAAAGTACAGTCCCCTGCGGCGCCCCTGTATTGCTGAACACAATGTCAGACCTGCAGTTCCCAAGACGCACATATTGAGGTCTGTCTGTAAGATAGTCCACAATCCATGCCACCAGGTGTGAGTCTACTCCCATCTCAGTCAGCTTGTCTCTAAGGAGCAGAGGTTGGATGGTGTTGAAGGCGCTAGAGAAGTCCAAAAACATAATTCTTACAGCACCACTGCCTCTGTCCAGGTGGGAGAGGGATCGGTGTAGCATATAGATGATGGCATCCTCCGCTTCCACCTTCTCCTGGTATGCGAACTGCAGAGGGTCGAGGGCGTGGCGGACCTGTGGCCTCAGGTGGTGAAGCAGCAGCCGTTCCATGGTCTTCATCAGATGTAACGTCAGAGCAACAGGCCGGAAGTCATTCAGCTCACTAGGACGTGATACCTTTGGGACAGGGGTGATACAAGATGTTTTCCAAAGCCTTGGGACTCTCGCCTGTTCCAAGCTCAGGTTGAAGATGCGCTGTAGAGGACTCCCCAGTTCCAACGCACAGGCCTTCAGCAGTCGTGGCGATACACCATCTGGACCCGCTGCTTTGCTGGCACGAAGTCTTTTCAGCTCTCTGCTCACATGGGCTGCTGTAATTGTGGGTGGGGATGTCTCACCTATGCTGGTATCAGCAGAAGGATGGTTGGAGGATGCAGTACTCCGAGGTGAGAGTGGGTTAGGGTGATCAAACCTATTAAAGAAGTTGTTCATTTGGTTTGCTCTCTCCACGTCTGTCTCGATGGCGGCACCCCGCTTCTAGCTGCAGCCAGTGATAATCTTCATCCCATCCCACACTTCCTTCATGCTGTTGTTCTGCAACTTCTGCTCCAGCTTTCTCCTGTACTGCTCTTTCGCCGCCCTGAGTTGGACTCGGAGTTCCTTCTGCACATGCTTGAGCTCATGCTGATCACCACCTTTAAAAGCCCTTTTCTTCTGGTTCAAAAGGCCCTTGATGTCACTTGTAACCCATGGCTTGTTGTTAGCATAGCAGCGTACTGTTCTTACTGGAACTACAATGTCCATACAGAAGTTGATGTAATTAGTTGTGCATTCAACAGCCTCTTCAATGTTCTCACTATGTGACCCCAGCAATATATCCCAGTCTGTAGTTCCAAAGCAGTCTCTCAGAACCTGCTCTGCCTCAGGGGACCACTTTTTGAATGAGCGTGTGGTTGTAGGTAGCGCCCTCACTCTTGGTTTGTATTAAGGCTGAAGCAGAACCAGGTTATGATCTGCTTTCCCAAGCGCAGGCAGCGGTAACGTTTGCATACAGTAGGTCGATAGTCCTGTTTCTCCTAGTGTTACAATCCGCATACTGGGAGAAGGCAGGTAATGTTTTGTCCAGCGTTACATGGTTAAAGTCTCCAGCTATTAGCACAAGTGCCTCAGGGTGCTGCGTTTGTAACTTAGCAACTGCGGAATGGATGATGTCACTCGCTATCTCCGCGTTCGCTTGAGGGGGGATGTAAACAATAACAACAATCACGTGTCCAAACTCTCTGGGCAAGTAATAGGGACGCAGACTTACGGCCAACAGTTCGATGTCCCTGCAGCAATTGGAGATTTTAACGTTTACATGTCCTGAGTTGCACCACTTTGTATTGACATAGAGAGTGAGTCCTCCTCCTTTCTTCTTCCCGCAGGTACTTGCGTCTCTGTCCGCTCTAACTGTGCTAAACCCGGGTAGCTCCACGTTAGCATCTGGGATGGTAGTTGTTAGCCACGTTTCACTAAAACACAGCAAGCTGCATTCTCTGTAGGTTCTGACATTTTTCACCAGCACAGCCAGTTCGTCGATCTTATTTGGTAGTGAGTTCACATTTCCCAGGATCACAGAAGGCACCGACGGTTTATAACGCCATTTTCTCTCAAGTTGTCTCGATTTAATCTTATCTTTTATCTTTGTGCCGGCTCGGCTGCCCCGATATCGTCTTCTTACCTTGTCAGGTAAATAAGGAACCACACCGGCATGAGCATTTCTTCTCAGTGCTTTAAGCTGACTACTTGAATAGGCGATTCTCGGAGTGTAAAAATCCATGTCAAGTAGTAAAAATAGTAAAAAGTGTCCAGGGAGCAATTCCACATAAAATAAAGTGGTAGAAGTGATCAGTGAAATAGAGAAAAATAGAGATAAAAAGGTAAAAAGATAAAGTCATATACGGAGCTGCTGGAAAAGGCTGCCACTCGGATGCGGCACCGGAAAAAGATGTATTAAGATGTATTTGGTACGAATTTTACCTTCATTGTCCATGTAAGAGCCATGTAATAAGCACAAATGAATTAGAGCATGATGGAGTCTCCATTTTCAGAAATCTTTATCACCACAATCACAAAACCAAAATATTCTGCAGTTTGAGCTACAATACATCGTTTATATTAAAATGTACTAAAGAAATAAACATTGACTATTTTCATGTGTATACACTGTAATGAAAAGTCTCCAAACAGCATTTTCAAAAGTTTTTGTTTCTGTGGATTGAAAACACCATAGTCATGTGGCGAATTCAGAGACAAATTTCTGTGTTTCTAAATGAAAATGTAGTAATGTGGATGTGGCAAATAATGTAGCGTGCAGCCAGGGCTCTTGTCTGGCTGGGACACCTCCACGCTGGGAGAACCGGGGGAGCAAGCATGGCCAGAGCGTTACCTCCCCGGGAACGCTAGATGGCAACCCCCCTGGGTTGCAGCAGTGCCTCAGACTCCCACAGGGCTGCATGGGAATTGGAGTGTGGTGCAGCCCTGTTGGGAGCCCTTATGGGCAGTTTTTCCGCCACACCCAGAAGTGCTGCCAGAAACGAGATATCAAGCACCTGGAGCACTTCCGGGTGTGGCGGAAGAACTGCCCATAAAGGAGTTACAAAAGGAGCCAGCAGCCACTACTTGAGGAGCCAGAGTCGGGAGGAGGAGCAACAAAGCTTGACCCGAGGAGTGAAGGAGGAGAAAGATAAAGAGAAGGAGGAGACTTGTGATATTGTGCTGTGCTTGTACATGAACTGTGTTATACTTGTGGGGAACGGGGAAGTCATTTCCCACAAGGGAAAAGAAAAAATAAACCTTGTGTGCCTTGAATTTGTGTCCCACGCGTGTCTGTTTCGGGTTCGGCTGGCGGTACCAGCCTGGTGGACCACACACTCTACATCCTTGTACAGATAATGTCCCAAAATACTTAAACAGATTAAAAGTTTTTAAAAAACTTATCATTAAATACGAATTTGTATAAATTCGTATAGAGAACATAATGGCTAGAATTGACAGTTTCTCTTTGTTTCCATGGTGAATGTACTGGAAACAAATGATACACAAAGTACAGGAAAGGCAAATTCAAAAGCAACTCTCAAACTCATAGAGAAAGTTTTTCCTAAGAATACACATAAACATTCCTTTTGGCAGATAAGATTATGTAGCATTGCTTAGAAGTTTATTTGTCCATCCAGGTTTCAGCTGTGATACTTCTGTTCAAATTATTGTTTATTAAAATGGTATTTAAAAACTACGTGAATAATGACTTTTCTAATTATTCCTCATTAACAATGAAAGTAATACAGAATTTTGCTAGTATAGTAAGGTAAGGAAGAAAAATGAAAAGTAATACTCTCTTTTTCTGTTGCTGCTGACTGTGGTCTAGACTGGAACCAGTATTTTGCTTCTACTGATGTAATGATTATTTTTATTAATCCCACTGCTAGGCAAACAGTAGGATACTTTTGTTTATTTATTTATTTATTACAGTGTGGATAGTGGAAGAAGCCTTCTTGGAATGTACTTTTGAAACATGATGTGGCGTACAAGACATGGGGCATGAAATGCCTAACTCTCTGAGAAGGTTGCGTTTGGGTGCCAGCCCAGGTTATTTTTGGTTGGCATGCAGTCCCTTCCACTGCAAGTTTGTCATTTCAGAAATAATTAGGATTTATGATGTGGAGTTGTAGTAGAAACCTGAATCCCTCAGTATTATATTGCTCTGATGATGCCTTTCTAAAATGTGGTGAACGTGGGAGCAGAAACTTTTACTCGACTGAGTTTGATGCCTTGCTAGTATGTAAATAGGGATTCCTTCTTGCTGAGTTCAGAAGTACCCAAATCCCTGGAACCCTGTGGAGTTATTTCACATTTATTAATGTGTTTCTTTTTTTGAAACACTTCTCATATGAGATTTTTTTTTGTTTGCAACTTTTTATGAGTGCTATATTTTAAAAGTTTCCTGCAGGCAAGTTATCCTTTCTGCTGTTTTGTTTCTGTTAATGGGAAAAATGACAACTTTTTTCTTTTCTTTAGCCTATGAGACCAGGTGCCAGGTGTTTTTGTCCAACTGGATATTTTTTTCCAGATTACAGCTGTTTGATCATTTCCCATTTCTGAGTGGCAACTATCCATTATCTCTGGAAACATCTTTTTTATGTTATGATTTGCTTTGGAGAGAGACCATGCAGATTACCAGCAACTGTATCATTTTTGTCCAGCTTTGTTTAACTTTGCCCAGTCTAGCATTTATTTTTATGTTTGTCTATATGATCTCCTTGTCAGCTATTTGGTGTTTGTCAAAATATCTGTTGGACACAGCCCACAAAGATTTGCTTCTTCTCTGTTTTGGCTGAGTGGTCTGCCAGTCCACAACCAGCTGGCAGCTACACTGACCTGTATGTCTGCACAGTAATCCAATCCCCAACTTGGAGGCTTTGGTTCTAGTTCCTACTTTTCTGTGCAGCACTCAGCAACTCCTCTGCTTCTGTCTGTCGAACCTGCCTTTATCCTGTGGAAAATGGTGGAAAATGACAATAATAAATGACAAACAATAAATGACAATTCAAAGACCTAATTATTAGATCAAAAACAAACACCAGGAATTTAAAATACTAGATTTTCTGGGGGAAAAAAGATTAGTTAGTAGTCAGTATGAAAATCAGAGCATGAAATAAAAATCAAAGTCAAGAAAACAAAGCCAAAATATTCTTCTTATGATTTAATGCTAAAATGTGTTGAAAGGCTTAAACACTCAAAAAAGGCCTGACTACTTCTCTTTTATGAATCCAATCATTTATCCTGTTGTGATAATGACATCACATATTGCATATTCCCAATTGTCCAGCCTAAGAACAGTATTGCCAGCGTAACCAAAACTATCAAAAATTCCAGCGGCCATAAGGATATTAAAATGGCACAGTGGAGGAATGCGATTCATTTTTAACAAAAAATTGATCCAAAATCTTTTGAACTTCAAATTCCTTATGCCCTTCTATTGCAGCTGGAGGGTGTGGGATCTCCCCAAAAGTGGCAAGAAAAAAACGACCTAACTGGTTTCAAATTCAAAAACAAAAAAATTAAGAATTGGTTTCTACACATAACAAAATCCCAAATACCACAAAATTAAAAGGAAAAATGTATGTATACATCTCTACATATTTAAAATCCAACATCTGTCTGTCTGACTGTATGTGTGTCAGCTTTTCACGAGAGAACTACTTAACTGATTTAGATTGGGTTTTCTTTCTATAATTTGCTTGAACATTACAGTTTATTTTGACACTTCTCTCATCACGCTAAGGATTATAGTTGACTGTGGGCCGAGGGGAGGGGAAGGCGGAACCTCAGGAGTAGGGTGCCAGGTGGGGCCCTCCTCATTCATGTGCCAGCCTCCGTTCAAGTTGCTCTACCTCTTGCCACGTGTTGGAGTGTACCTTGCCTCCACTTAGCTGGCGATACCAATTTGTTCATCAGACATTATCATCTAGAGATTATTAAAGAGTGACGCTTGATGTTTTTGAGAGAGAGATCACAGCTATGTGTGTTTTAGAAGGTACCTACTCATTGGCAGAGATATCATGGCCACGTGCTCTTCTTTCCACGTTGGGGATGCTCTCCCATTAGAGCTGAACACGATCAGATAAAGTGGCGACATTTGACGTTGAAGCGCACCTACCTTCCGCTTGGCCAGAGATACCTTGCCAAATTTTTAAATTTTTGTCAAAGAGATCACAGCTACATTCTTGCCCCCAAAAGCAAAACCAAAAATATTGTATATCGAGAGGCCCTTAGATATAAAAGCTATCAATATAAATTCTTCTCAATACAAATTATTATATTTTTTTTCTCATTTTTTTTATTAATTTTTAAAGTTTGTCCTATTTCACTACTATGCAAGCACAGCCACAGGGGACAACTAGTTATATATATATAGTGAGAGAGATAGCAAGAGCACAAAAGAACTCTTATCTCAAATATGTCAGCTCATGTTCCCTGTCTAGGCTGAGGCCGAGAAGGGCTGTTAGACCCCACTGAAAATATTCAACTGTAGAAATGCCTAAGAGACCTGTGGCCTCATGTATAAACGGTGCGTACGCACAAAAATGTTGCATACTCCTGTTTCCATGCTCAAATAGCAATGTATAAAACCTAAACTTGGCATAAAGCCACGCACATTTTCATGCCAGCTAAATGCTTGCCATACATAAGTTCTCCACTCGGTTTTGCAAACTGGCGGCACCCAGCGTCAAAGCAGTGCTTTTTTTCCAGAGTGGTTTCCCTTTTCTTTTTTTCTCTGACGCGGCTTTATCAAATACACTGAAATTAACTGCATAGTGTTTATTAGTTTAAGGCATCTGATTGTAATTAACCTGTAACAATATAATGGTCCACGGAATGGCCAAACTATTCCAAATACCATAGCTGCTTTAGCATTGTTACTCTCAAGTATTTATCCCACTGTATCTGAGTGTGGAATCACAGCTCTACAGCAGCTGATCGGAAAGAGAATTATCAGTATACAGCATCTAGCACGCGCTGCCTAAGTCAGCTGTCTATTTGAACTGCTTTCATACGACAAACACTTCAAAGGGTTTCCTGTACGGACTCCGCGGTTCAGAAACAGTTTCATCCCAAGAACTATAAACAAACTCAATAAGTCCATCAAGTGCTCCTTGTAGAACTGTTTGTATTTATTAGTACAATTACCTCACTGTAAACTTATGATACGATTATAATATTGCACAACCTGAGCCACTTTATAAAGCGTGAATTTACATAAGATGGCGATATCATTTTTAAGATGAAATGCAGCAAAACATGTTTATTACATTATACAGATAAAATGTTAACATCATTTAAATAATCTATATTGTTAATAATTAAACATGTGAGTACACGGTGTTGCCGCGCTAGCTAGTTCAGGGATTGTTCTTGCCTTCCAATGTATTCTTGCTGGGGCTGGAGCGACACTGGAAGGATAAATGGATAGAATAATTAAACATGTACTACAAAGATATTTCAATGTTCCTTAAAGGTTTTGAAGAATCAGCATTCTGAGCTTACAGATGGCTTAACATCTGTTACAGAGCTGATTGTGTGGCAATTGGTTAATTGGAGAAAGAAAAGGAAGGACAGGATTTGGAGTTTAGTATGTTTAAAAGAGGCAGTACTGCTGCAATAAATTATTTCATCGAAGGTTACACACGCCGCAGCAAGCATCTTGCAGGAGGCAGGAACAATCTCTGAACAGGGCGCCAGCTCGTCACTATCATTGCGCCACCTTGTTCCCATGTTTAATAACATGCTTTAACTCCTATCATCATGAAAATTATATCAAGTATATATCTCAGTATTTTAATTATTCACAGAGCTGTAATATTGTAATGGATTTTGTGTCCTGTTGGAGGAAGAGAAAGCCCGTTTAAGAAGCACGTAGTGATTCACACACATAAAGCACATAGAAGAACACATACAAATCAAAGCATTTAACATGCTACTTTACTTATGATGGTATTTGAGAAACTAGTAAATTAAACGATTTAAAGATGAAGTTAATGATGTTCTATTTTAATGACAAAATAAACTACGTGATTAAAGTGGAAATTTCAAGATTAAAGTTGACATTTCAAGCTTTTTTCTCACTGTGTCCCTATTTTTTTTCTTTTCTCTGTACCTTAATAAGCTTTCATATAACACTTAGACGGTGGGCTATGACTCACCTTTTCACGGCGACTTTGCTATCTGACAACTTCTTTTTTATTTTGGGCACTGTGCGACTTTGTGAACTTGAGCTTCAGAGTTTCTTCGACACTCTATGTCACTCGATCAACTTCCTTTTGTTGTTTATACCACTATTTAAACCAACAAATAGTACATTTTTCCTTGCCTCCATTTGGTATTCGCTGAAATTCTTCTATTTTCCCCCGTGCTTTTGCCACTGCTTTTTCACAGAGCGCTGAGCTTAAGGGCTATTTATATTGATTTGCATATTCAAAGAGGTGTAATTCTGGTAGGAGTTGGGGTGGGGCAGCAGGCGCGTGCACGTGCTTTACTTTTCACACTGTCCGGGATTTATGGAGCGTAAGAACGTGAAAGTTGGTATTCGCACAGATTTTTGCATCTAGATTTTTTTGTGCGTGTGCACTCTTCCGCTTTTGTCCGTACGCCATGTTTTAGTGTGAATTCACAACACGCCGTTATGCATGAGTACCCTGGTCCTATCGGTGCAGGATTACTGACAGCTCTTCTTTGTATATAGAGGGCAAGGACAAAACTCCCTCAAGTGACACTAAGTATTTCTAAACCCAAAGGGGGTCCAAACTGTCAATCTTAAATGAGCAATATAGGCTTCCATACCTTCCAGTCTAGAAATGTGTGCTGCTATGTAGTGTTCTGGAGGAGGATGATGATAGGTCACCTATTAATTTTTTCCCTTGAAAAGGTAATAAGTCACAGTTTTCCTGTCCCTAAGACGAAGTGCATTTTTTAATCCTCATTACAACCATCACCAGCCAGTTCTTCTTCTGTAACCCTTAGATACACTGCTCTTTGAATATCCAGTGCACCTGTGGAGCTTGCCATCCACTGCCAGCCTTCTGACAGTTTGAAGAATTTATATTTCTTTAATCAAATATATTTTATATGCTTTCTTAAATTTAACAAAAAAGAGAAAGACAAAAAATGCATCAATCATTTAGCACTTGGCATTTAAGCCACTTTCTACTGCTAAATGAATGTCTGGTGGTTTTGGCCACAAACAAACAGCTGAAAGTCAGCCAAGACTGCAGCCTTAGCCAACTTCTATTACTTCAAATATAGTGTCTGTCTGGCCACTATGACACCCACTCAAATACTCTTTAAAGTCTTTGAAATCTTAAACTAATGAGCAGTGCATAACTCAACCTAAAAGTCATTCCTAAATTGGAGTGAAATTGTTTCTGAGGCTTCATTTCATCAATTTATATGCTTTGGCTTCATCTTAATTTTGTTTTTGTCGAAAGGAAGTGGTTATGGGTGGAGTGAAATTGGGAGCAATGGGGACACAAGCTTTTGAGGAAGCCTCAGACATATGATATAAAAAAGTTACATGAATTTATTTTGTTCATGATTGTAGCTCAATAGGCAGCTCTACAGTACTATATCTGGTATAGTTTTTGAAAGATTATTTATTGATCAGTTTGTCTCTAACACTTTTCTTGAACATTTTGTTTATGTACATGAGTATTAGCATGGAATGTGCTTATCCTAAGGAACATGAATATGAGTGCTATCATTCCTGCTCTATTATTTTCTTGAAAAAAAAGATATGTGTGCAATATATGTATGTGTCCTTCCATTTAAGTTATTAACCTTCTTGCTCAATTACAAGGTCATGAGGAGGCCAGAGCAGAAACACTGAAACCAACCCCGGATGGGTACACCAATCCATTAGTGGCCACAGTTACATTCATCATTGCACTTATCTGTGCATAGCCAGCTTAGAGGTCCTAATTAATCTCAATTTTGGAATGCATATTGGCAACCTGGTAAAAAACTACTCCAACACAGGGGAAGCATGCAGCCATGCACAAACACTGCCTGGGCCCTGAAGCGTTGAAGTAGCAGCAGCAACCAATGTGAGACTGCATGTTGCTATAATCTACAGTATTATAAAATTACAGAACTGATCAGAGATACATGGTTTTTTTTTTTACTTTTTTTCCATTGTTTTGATTTTAACCAGTTGCTCAGCTTGTCGCAGTCCATAATTTGTCTTGAATGGAAAACAAGATGGCATGTTAGTGTAAAACTGTGGCCAAAAATTAATAGTTAAGAGGTTTTGCTGTTGCATTTTGTGGTTTTCTTGTCTTCTTTGGGAGCCAAGACTCAATGTTAAAAAACAGGGTCTGTTAAACCCCATTGAGGCATTCCTTGTGTGAATTTGGGGTAAACAAGGAAGAAACTGATGTTGTTGTTTAGGAAGTACAATTAAAAAAAATATAAAATATATACAGTCCTTTGTTTCCAGTCTCATATAATTACTAGATCAGCATTTAGGAGAGATAGTAAATAGACTGGTAGATAAAAATGAAAAAAATATGCAGTGTAATAAAGACAAAACAACATTTTATAAAGTTTTGGGGTATCCGTCCCCGTATACTGTAACGAAGTTCATTTTTTTATGGGTCAGTTCATACATAGAACATACAAGACAACTGTTACAATGACAGGCGGACAATTTATGGGGTAGGAACAGATGTGGACAGATGGGAAGGAACCGTGGTGGTAGATGGGTGGTAATGACATCATCAGGTGGGGACCAGAGGGAAGGAAGGAACCTGGAAGTGGCTTGCGTCTCCAGAAGGCCATTCATGTATTTGTAAGGATGTCGGCGAACCTACTGTGCGAGGTATTCAGGCATGGCATTCACTAACCCCTCACAGGCCATCTTCTCCACCACCTGGCGCACCTGGTTTATATCTGGCCTTAGCCAGCACCCCAGCTTGCCCCAGAACTTGAATGCCTGGGCCCTGGCTGGGCGATTGGGATCAAATTTCCAGTGCCGCCATTCCCTCACCTGCTGGCCCGAGGTCACGCTGTAGCGATTTAATATCTCGGCCCTCAGGAGGTCATAATTGGCGGTTTCCTCTTCGGGGAGGTCATGATAAGCCCGCTGCGCAACACCCTTCAAGTACGGAGCTAGTATGGACGCCCATTCCGCCTTTGGCCACTGATTCTGAGAGGCAGTCCTCTCTAATATCATGAGATATGACTCAATGTCATCCAACTCTGTGAATGGGACTACTGGAGGAGGTGGAGGCTGTGCGGGCTCCAGCTTTACCGCTTCCACTGCTGCCAGCTGTGTCTTGGTCTCCGCCAGCTCTGCCTTCGTGGCTGCCTGCTCCAGTTTAATGGTATGGAGCTCATTCATCATTGTCGTGAGCACGGTATTCAGATCCTGCCCTTCTGACATTCTTCAGGCTTTATCCTACTGACTACGCCACTGTAATAAAGACAAAAAAACAAGTCATGAAATTTTGGAGTATCTGTCCCTGTATACTGTAAGGAAGTTTGTTTGTTATGGGTCAGTTCATACATAGAACATACAAGACAACTGGTACAACGACAGGCAGACAATTTATAGGCTGGGAATGGATGTGGACAGACGGAATGCTGGGAAGTGACTGTGGTGGTAGATGGGTGGTAATGACGTCATCAGGTGGGGACCAAAGGGAAGGAAGGAACCCGGAAGTGGCTTGCGTCTCTATTGAGTCCGGGTGTCCGGTGTTGCTTTGTTTTTCCTGAGGGAACAAAGAAAGAAAGGTTAGTACCCCATCGTTGTCCCATGGCATGATATGTCGTGGTGTCTGTCGGGTCTTTAAGCGGCTCCCTATGCGCGCATGCGTGACAGCAGTTATAAATAGGACTGTGTAAGGGTGAAAACAGATATTAGCCAGGTTAAAAAAATTAACAAATATAAGGAAGCACATTATATACTGTATATATATATATATATATATATATATATATATATATTTTGCTTTTTTAGATTCTTCTATCACTTGCTGCAAATAAAATTCTTTAGAATTCATTAATAACAATTTTCTTTGTAATAAAAGTTTGCATAAGATTTGGAAAGGTGTTTTTTACATTGGGAAAAATAAGAATAAAAGTTAATGCTGTTTCAAAACAAAAAGCAAATGCCAAAAATGAATTAATGACATGTTCCTGACAGCTGTCTTGTTCGGTGAATCATAACCCACCTTCCATAACGGAAAGAAAATTAACAGATGCCCTTCAGCATCTTTAGCTCAAGAACAACTCTTTTTTCTTTCCTTCTTTGGTCTATGGAAGGATAAGGGAGTCATCTGTTTGGAATAAGATGTAGCTCTGTATGCCTTACTAAGGAGACATTTATTCATCTTAAAATCAATCAAATATATTTAAAAATGCAATTCTTAAATTACTTTTTAATCAAATAAAAACTATAAACAAAGCAGAAAAGAAAGAGTTTACCTATGTATAACTGTGCTTCACAGACTGATCTACCACAAAACTAATGTAAAAAGTATAATGAAACAATTTATTCATATTAAATATTTAAATATGTTAGTGATTGAGTGCAAGGATTTTAAAATAATATCTGCCCTGAAGTGTTGGTCAAACATTCACACAAATAAATGCCCATTGTTATTTTTCAGCATGTGCTTCTCCTCCTGTACTAAATTTATTTGTCCAGCTGGGTTGTTAGCAAACAGATAATCTGACATTAGTTTTGCATTGTATGCTTTGCTTCAGATGAGCTTAGTTATTCAGTCAGTGTCCCATGATGCTTTGGTTTGTGACTTTTGGTTGCCTGTTTGCCTTTCCTATTCAAGTCAGCTTGCTTCTTTGCCCCTGCCAGCTGAAGCTGTGTTGGCAAATGAGGTCCCAAGGTTTTCCTTGCCAACTAAACAGGGCTGCTGTTGTGGCAGTTGCAGTGATATTTCGCACTTCATCTCCCAGACTCTAGGCAAATTTTGCTTGATGCCTGGAACTGTTTAGCTTTGAACTGGATGGTTGTCTGTGTTTTAGACATGTACAGTACAGGGAAATGATCCAAACAGCTGCCTTCAAATTAATCACTCTCTGTCCTCTGCCTCTTCATAATTAGTAGTTTCTTTTTGGAAGATAAATACTTCCTTCTCCGTTTTGATCATTTGTTACTTCAAGTGAAACATTGCCACATATTATTCAAAATAGATTAGAAAAATTATGAATGCTAGCTATTTTGTACTGGATGTATCTACACTGTTCTGCCACTTCAGTTTTCACTATTCCTTTCTGTGTTCTCCTTAAAGTGAATGAATATTAGCATTAGAACTTTAGCAAGTAGAATTTTAGTATTATTTGCATAACACTTTCAGAGGGTGCTTATCAAGTTCTCTACACTAAGGTGAGACTCACAGGCACTCCAGATTAAATGCATATTCTTGCAAAATTGGGGAATATTGAGAGGGATAAATACACATTCTAATAAAGGAAACAACAACACAAAATCAGACACATGGGCATCTATGTGGGCACCCGTAATACTCATCTATTCATTTTCAAACCCATTGAATCTGAAGTGTACTTTCCTATACTGTTTCATAAATTGTTTTACAATATACATTATATTATGTTTAGTATATTAAATATGTGAAAATGTGAAAGATATGTGAAAAGCCACCATAAATTTTCATATCGAAAGGCACATAGAAATAAGTCAGAATGTAGATTGAATTTGCAACATCTTTGTGGTTACAAATATACTAATTCTTAACATCATTACTGGTCATCTCAGACATTACACAAGCATATTCCAGTAATGGGCAAATAGACTAAATATCTAATTCTCCTGGTCCTTCGGTAACCTGGCTACAAAGGGCAAATGATACCTGCATCTCCCCCAAGCACTCTGTAAAGCTTAAAAATTCAACAGTAATTAAGCGAATTTATAAAACTAAGTTTGGTCATTGGAAGATTTTTTGGTTGTGTTAAAAATGCAATTTACAAAAACACTTTTTCAGACCAAATTCAGCTTCTGGAAATTACAATGGTGCAAAATAGTGCATTGCATGTACTCTTATTACTGTAATTGAGTAGATTATGTAGGAGTTTGTACTTTTATGGAGTTTGTAAATGCAAATATAGCAATTTTAATTTGTTAGATTTCAAGACCGGTCGTTATAAAGTATGACTGATTGGTTATGTTCATCATGCATTGTTCACTGAGGCCAATGCAGATCAACCTACACAAAAAAATGTTCAAGGCTGTGGGTCTAAATCTTGGAGCACAAAGTGTTTTAGTAAATACTGTAATGGACATGCAATTCTCTCAAGCACTGTAAATCAGTTAATCTCAGTGTATCACAATATAATCACCCAGTGCATTAGCCAAGAACTGACTATATGCTGTAGAAACATCCACCTTAAGTCTAGTCTGCAGTGATTTTCTTTTCTTTTCTTTTTTTATTGAAATTATTAAAACCATACAAACAAGTAAAACTTAACCTTAATTCAGTTCAACCCCCACCCAAGAGAAAGAGAATAAGGCTGAGAGTAGACAAGAGGGAGAAGAATCCTTTTCCCCAATATAAAAGCTTATTCTAGGTTATTGATTAGATCCTGCCAGTTTTTAAAAAAGTTTTGTACAGATCCTCTAAGTGAGAATTTGATTTTTTCCAATTTATAAGAGTATATAACATCAGTTATCCACTGACTTAAAATAGGAGAGTTAGGATTCTTCCAGTTGAGCAAGTCTACATGCCAATAGTGAAGTAAAGACAATTACAGTTTGTTTGTCCTTCTCCACTATAAGCCCATCTGGGAGTACACCAAACACAACTGTTAATGGGTTAGGAGAGATTGTGACACCAAGGCTGTCTGACAGGCATTTAAAAATTTTGGTCCAGAGTTTGGTGCACGCCCAATTCATATGTATCAATGAGGTTGGAGCTTGATTGCAACATTCTCAGGTTTGGATCTTGCCCTGGTAACATTTTGGGCAATTTTAAATGAGATAGATGTGCTTGATAAAAAAATAACTGTATGCTTTGCATATATGGAGCTAGAGTGAATTCTAAGCATGGCTGCCAACCACTTTGAGTAGGAGATCCTTTCCCACTGGATGCTTTGATCTTTGAAAGGAAGGGACTTTAAAATAGTTTTATATATATATTACAGAAATGCTTTCTGAATCCTCAAGGCTATTCATTATTTCTTCTGGAATAGAAATAGGTGAGAGGTGAGAAAAATTGGGCAGATTATGTTTAGCAAAGTTTCTAATTTAGCAATAGTGGAAAAAATTGTGTTGATGAGAAGCTAAATTTGGAGTGTAATTATTTGTAGGAAGCAAAGACATTTTCTATGAACAAATGTAATACCGTATTTTCCAAACATTAAAAAATGTTTAAGTTTGAGAGGGTGGAAAAAAGTGGTTATCGTGTAGAGGTGCCACAGATAAAAGTTTCTCTATCTTGAAGTGCTTCCTACATTGGTTCCATATTCTGATTGAATGAAGGACAGTTGTGTTGTTAGTATGTTGATGATAACTTATATTTACTGGGGCACAAAGCAAGGAATATAAAGCACACTTTTATTCAAATTAATTTTGAGCTCAAATATCTTAGGAAATTCTGCAAGTGCTATTAGGACTGCAGGCACAGTATTTTGTGGATCTGATACTGTACGTATAGTACCATATCATCTGAATATAGCGATATTTTCTGTACTGGTTCTTCTCTGATAGTCCTCTTTACTTCAGAAGCATTTCAAACGTGAATAGCCAATGGTTCAATGGCGATTGCAAACAGCAGTGGTGATAAGGGGCATCCTTGTCTAGTACCACGGTCTAGTTTGAAGTAGTCTGAAATAATGTTTTTAATACAAACTGAAGCTTCTGGACTGGTATATAGTAGTCTCGTTCATTAGGAAGCACTTTCTCAATCCTTCTAGCTAGAAAGAAGGTACAGTGGAACCTCGGTTCACGACCATAATTCGTTCCAAAACTCTGGTCGTAAACCAAATTGGTCGTGAACCGAAGTAATTTCCCCCATAGGATTATTGTATGTAAATACAATTAATCCATTCCAAACCGAATGAACTGTATGTAAATATATATTTTTTTAAATATTTTTAAGCAAAAATAGTTAATTATACCATAGAATGCACAGCGTAATAGTAAACTAAATGTAAAAACATTGAATAATACGGAGAAAACATTGAACAACAGAGAAAACTAACATTGCAAGAGTTCACACTATAGCCTTACAAACCGCTCGCTGTAAACACTTTTTTTAATGAGTTTTAAGCACAGGGCAAAAAACGAACATTTGAGAAATCTGTAATTTAATAAACCACCAAGAAAGTAACATTGCAACAAATCACACTATGAACCACTCACTGTAAACACTTTTTTTAAATGAGTTTTAAACACAGGGAAAAAAATGAACATTTGAAAAATCCGTAACTTAATAAACAACCAAGAAAAGTAACATTGCAACAAATCACGCTATGAACCGAAAAATTAACATTTGAAAAATCCGTAATACAAAAACTAACCATAAACCACCAAGAAAACTAACCTTGCATGAGTCGAGTTCTGGCATGAAGCAAGTGAGGAGGAACTGGGTGTAGAGGAGTTTAGAGTTTTGAGGGAGAGTCCGGCTCCGTGAGGGAGGAACGTTCTCCTTCAGGTGTTTTCTCTGTTGTGATTTCTTGGGTTTCTGGTGGTTTTAGCTGTTTAGCTGGTGGATCAGACTTCGTGAAATAGCGGTCTAATGTGACTTGCCTTTTCCTATGCATTAAAATTTTTCAGAAATGCGAGACGACATTGTTGTTCATCATGTTTATCACTCTGTTCGTAACCACTTTGTCAGGGTGGCTCTTCTCAAAACAATCCTGGCACTCGTTCCATTTTTCCATGATGGCTTTTATCACATCACTTTTTATATCCGCCCCTTTCCTCTTCTTCCCCGGAGGACTGCTCCTCGGTAAGCAACCTAAGCTGCTCCTGCTGGAGTTCAGCAAGTTCCTCTGTCGTCAGCTCCTCTGCAGTTGAAGACTTGTTGCGGGATGTAGGCTTCATCCTCCACTAATTTTGTGAAATTTATCATGAATTCTTTCGCAGCTTCAGCATTTGAACTAGCAGCCTCTCCATGCCTTACCACACTATGAATGGCACTTCTCTTGCGAAACTTTTCAAACCATCCTATGCTGGCTTTAAATTCCTCACTTTCGGCACTCGTAGAAGGATAGTTTTGCAGCAAATCGCCATGAATCTTCCTAGCTTTCTCACATAACATTGCCTCGCTTACGCTGTCCCCTGCAAGTTTCTTCTCGTTCAGCCACAATAGCAACAGTTTTTCCACCTCTTCCAGCACTTGAAGCCTCTGCCTGGTTAACACTTTAACTCCTTTTGCAACATGACTTGCTTTAATGGCCTCTTTCTGCTTTAGAATAGTCAAAATCGTAGATTTTTTCTTGTACTCGGCAGCAAAATCAGTAACACGAACGCCACACTCATACTTTTCAATAATTTCTTTCTTTACTTCGATTTCAATTTTCTTTAATCCTTTCTTCTCACCACTCTTCACTTGCTCAGAACCCATGGTTAACTACAAAAGCACACAAAATACTGTAGAGCACAAAGAGTTCACACCAAAAGCATGCACATCTGACTGAGAACAATGCACAGGGAGAGGCTGAACACATGCTTAAATGCAGTAATTGCCGTGTACGAACCGGAAGGGAAACGAAATTGAGCACAAAGAGTTCACAACGAAAGCATGCATGCACATGCAAGCACGCACATCTGACTGAGAACAATGCAACACGTGCAGAAATCATTGGCGCGCACAAACCGAAAGGGAATCTGGCTTGTTTGTATGCCGAGTCTGTGGTTGTGAACAGAGGCAAAAGTTTGGCAAACTTTTTGGTCATAAACCGAATTGTACGTGTTCTGAGACGTTCGTGAACCGAGGTTCCACTGTAATTAATATTTGGCAAAAAGTTTGAGATAGAATTTTATTATCTCTGGTTTTTATAAATGTTGCTAATAAAAGATAAGCTAACTTAATTAATTTTTTTTTATAATTTTCGACAGGGTAGCCATCTGGGCCTGCTGCTTTCCTAATCTGAAGTGAGTTTATAGCGTCTAGCAATTCTGAGAGTGCCAGAGGTTTATCCAATTCCTGTGCTCTGAGAGTACCTAGTTGTGGTATCAGTAATGCATCGAAAAAAGATTAGATTGCTTCTTATCTTCTTTACACTAAGTAGAATGAATATAAGGACTTATAGTAGTCTCTAAATGTGTGCATTATATTTTTATGATCAACAATTTTGTCTCCGTCTGTGTTGGTAATTACTGGTATTGCATTGCAAACTTCCTGCTTGTGGATTTGTTGTGCTAAGATCGTATTAGCCTTCACTCCATGTTCATAGTAATGATGTTGCGATATAAAGATGAGTTGTTCCATTTCTTTTGTTGTCAAGAGGTTGAGTTCTGATTGCAAATTCTGTCTTTTCCTATAAAGTGCCTCATTTGAGAAGCTGGTGTGTTCTTGGTCTATTCTGGTAATTTCTCAGATTAACTCTGATGCCTTCTTGGTTTCTGATTTATTTTTGTGGGAGAGATATAAAATAATCTGTCCTCTTAAAATGCCTTCAGAGTTTCCCAGAATATTCCTGCATAGACCTCTGAGGATGTATTTGTCTCTAAAAAAAATCAATTTGCATGGATATAAATTCTGTATAGTTCTCGTCAGCTAATAACAGAGGGTTAAGACGCCAGCTGCAAGATGAGTATGTTGGGCATAATGAATTGAGCTCCATGATCAGAGGGGTGTATCAGAGATAACAATAGTGTCATACTTGCAAGATTTGTTCATGGGAAAGAAATTGTTATCTATAAAGAAATAATCGATTCTTGAGTAACAATGATGGACTGGTGAGAAGAAGGAATATGGTCTTGAGTTTGGATTTAGAAATCTCCAAGTGATTTTCTTTACATGGAGAGAGGAGTGGTGGTTTTTAGTGTAGTGGCAGTGATGACACTCTTTACCAGTCAGGTTTTGGAATGCATTTTTGAAAACGTGTGTAACCCAGTTTTGTTTGTAAGTTGAAATTTGCCAAAAATGGAAAAACCAGCCACAATGCTTACAGCTTTATTTACTTGCTAGCTGTGCTAAGTTATCAATATAGATCTCAGCTTTACCATTTACACTGCATCATGCAAAGCATATGTCTGTTTTATATGCCTTTTTCTATGGGATTTGTAAAAGTAGCATTAATGTTTATGGTGCGCCATCTATTGGAATGACAAGTGCAAAGCATTTTATTACTAATATGCGATGTGCCATCTTTTGGAATGACAGAGACATAGCTGCCGGACAAACACACAGATAGATAGACAGACAAACACACCTAAGGTGGATTTTACAGAAAAACATATTAAACTTATTAATTAAATGACAGTGAAACACATTTGCAGTCATGAGGGCCTGAAGGGGCAAGTTCAGTGGTTTAACATCTGGATTTGTGTATATGTATTTCAACCATGTATTATCATTCTTCAGCCTTCAGCAGTTTTACTTTATTTTGGATGAAGTGTTTTGCTAGCTAAATATTAAGCCAACAGTATATTAATGGTACATTAGAAGCTTTATTAGCTGCATGCAGTGGTTGGCTCAACAATAGTTTCTTGAGTTTTTATGCTTGTTTATTTTTAAATTTTATTTTATGATCTCCTGTTGCACTAAACAGTATACTGTATGCAGTACTGTGTGTTAGTCTCTATATAGATGAGCTGTACAAGTGCAACCGTATGTGTGTTTGACTTATACAGGTTCTGCTTGACTTTGAGCTTTTTTAGGAACCATGCAAATTTGTGACATTGGGTTATGTGAGATGAAGTTCCTTTCGCTGTAGTGTGCTGCACATGCACTCTCATATATATCTAGTGTGAATCAAAAACACTGTGTGTTTTATATGTATTGTAAACATAAATTAGTCCTCTGTGGAAGCCCAGCACTAACTTGTTAAATTCTTTGAGACACTAACACTGTAGTCAAGCAGTGCTATTTTATTTTACTTTAAATTACAAAATACATACTGATGGGACGAAAATCCACAACTACAGTAACTGGTGATTGGAAAGCATGTGCAAATGATATCACAAAATCATTGACATCAGAGATTGTAGAATTGTGTTAGGAGGAGTAGAAGGCTCATCACTGTAAGTCAAGCAGTGTGGTGTATTGGTTAAGGCTTTGGACTTCAAACTCTAAGGTTGTGGGTTCAAATCCTGAGCAAGTCACTTCACCCACCTGTGTTCCTAATGGAAAATGCAAAGAAATGCAACTCAAATGTTGTAAGTCACTTTAGATAAAAGCATCATCCAAATAAATACATGCATTAAAATGTCTGCTTTCCCTACACAAACTTAAAGTGTGTCTTTCTTATTACTGTTATTGGAAATTTGACTGAAAGAAGAGTACACACCCTGCCCTCATCAGTGCCTCTATGTTTCCATTTCTAAAATCTACTTAATCCCTAGCCATGTTACAGTCCAGTGGAAACCAAATTATGAAAAATCAAGAGCAAAGAAAGATTCTTGGCTTTTTGTTGCACATGCACTTTGATATTCCTCTTTGAGATTCTCTTTGCAAACTTTGACTCTTTTACCCCTTCTTTGTGTCAGATGGCACATTCAAATGAAGAATGTGTACTTTGTAGTTCTACTCTATGAAATGATTGATTTTCATTGTTAAAATCTCAGGTGTTTGGTTGTTATTACAAAAAGTTAATTCATTTTCTGCATCATCACTTGATTGCACTTAGTTATCTGTGTATCCCCTATCCACTGACCATTGGCTCAGTAAAAGTAGTTCTGGCCAAGGGAATCACAACAGTATGAAAAAAATAGCAAATTTTCTAAAGGTGTAACTATGCTGTTTACCATGAGATAGTTCATATGAATGCATCTTCTTCAGATTTCTAAACATTTGTAGAGCTTCAAATGCAGTATGGAGAAAGTGTTATTGTAGGCTATGCTACACCAAGGGTCTCTAAGAAAGTTGCAGTAAGTATGGCATTCACACAAGTTATGGGACGACTTGCACTTCTAGTAAGTTGCCATTAGTTCTACATTCTGCTATTCATGAGAATGTAAGAAATGTTAAAACTAATAGGAATCTTTACTATCCATTATACCCCTTTGGTTGGCTTATTGCAGTGCTGTTCTTAACATCTCATCCACACTTTTTTTAAAAGCTGTTAGGGGTAGAGCTACAACTATTTGGCAGTATTTTCCAGAATTCAATGACACTGTGTGAAGATGTGCTCTCTGGTTTCTGCCTTGAATCCACTAATCTTAATTTCTGTTTGAGTATATAATTCACTCTAAAATACCTGTGTTAAATTATTAGAAGTGTGAATATTTTGCATTTATCGGGGTATAATTAGTCTGTCCTTTATGTCCTATCTATAAAATCCATCCATCCATTATCCAACCCACTATATCCTAACTACAGGGTCACGGGGGTCTGCTGGAGCCAATCCCAGCCAACACAGGGCGCAAGGCAGGAAACAAACCCCAGGCAGGGCACACACACACCAAGGACAATTTCACATCACCAATGCACCTAACCTGCATGTCTTTGGACTGTTGGAGGAAACCGGAGCACCCGGAGGAAACCCATGCAGACATGGGGAGAACATGCAAACTCCACGCAGGGAGGACCCAAGAAGTGAACCCGGGTCTCCTAACTGCGAGGCAGCAACGCTACCCACTGCGCCATTGTGCCACCCTATCTATAAAATGTTTTTGTTAATTGATTACAGTGAATTTATTGTTTTAGATTTTTATACCAAAGCATTGATTATCTTCATGCATACTTTTTATGTTTTCAAACCTGCAAAAGTTATGCCCATTTTTCTCACATAGTCCTTCCATTGCAATAGCATGAAAAATCTGCATAAATACAAAATCAAAATCAGTCAGAATACTGAGGGTATAGTTGTGATATTGTTCTGTATTATTTATCCACATGCTTTATTCTGTTTTACATTTGTTGTTTGGTTTGTAAAGTGTCTTGTGGTGCTTCTCATGGTGTAAGATTCTACATGAATTGAACTGATTTATACTGTAACTTCTTAAATTCTTAAATGGCTCAGTGGTTAGAGTTAGAGCCTAACAACTGCAGAGACCTGTGTTTGATTTGCAGGCAGTCACTGTCAGTGTGTGTTCGGTCTAATTGGCAACTGTAAATTGGCCCAGAATAAGTGAGTTTGCCTTGCGATGGACTAGCATCTTGTCCATGCTTAGCTCCTATTTTCCTCTCATTGCTGGCAACACAGGCTGCCTGATAATGGAAAAAGTGATTTCAGAAAATAATTGGATAATATATCTTTAATATCTCAGGATACTGGTTTTCAAAAGCACTTTATTTCAACATATGTGAAAAAGAATATATACTATAAAAGATTAACTTTGAAAGAGGACCTGAAAATCAGTAATTAAGCCAGTGATATTTTTTGAAACATTCCTTCAGCTATTTTAATTACCGTATATGTTCTGTAGCAGTAGGGGGCACTATCGCTCCCTTGAACCCTCAGGTACCACGTCAAACACTAGGTAAAAGAGCAATAATTCTTTTATTATAATAATTATGTGCACTAAGCACCCTCCACTCCACACTATACTCGCAAATAAACACAATAATACCAACAATAATCAATCCTTCACTCCCAGTCGCGTTGCCCTCCTACCACCCAGCTCAGCTAGCTGTCTGGGAGCTCTCGCAGTCCTTTTATTCTTCCTGACCCAGAAGTGTTCCCAATCCCCAGTCCACGTGATTCACTATCACTTCCGGGTCAGGCACAAGTCCTTTTTCTTCACCCCAGAAGCACGTCGTTCTTCCTCTGATGCACTTCCAGATTATAGGGCACAAAGGAATCTTCGGTCCTCCCTGCAGCTCCCTCTTGCGGCCCCTGAGGTATCAAGCAGGGCTGAGGATAAAAACTACAAAGTCCATGACTCCCTGCTGGTCTTCGGGGCACCTCCATACTGCAGGGAGGGCTCCATCTGGCGGCCTGAGGGTATTGGCTGGGATGAAAAGCCGGCCAAATACCACAGTTCCTAATGCCCAACAAACAATAAAATGTATAATGTAGCCAGGTTTGACTCAATGAAAAATGCTAAAATTAGTCAGTCTGCAGCGGGTTGGCACCCTGCCCAGGATTGGATTCCTGCCTTGTGCCCTGTGTTGGCTGGGATTGGCTCCAGCAGACCCCCGTGACCCTGAGTTCGGATTCAGCGGGTTGGAAAATGAATGGATAGTTTGTCAGCTTGTATTTCCAGAGATAAAGTTATTGTGGAGCATCGGAGAAGCTGCACATGAGTACACAGCTGAAAAAAGAACAAGGTGCTCCAGAAAAAGTGGAACAATCGATACAGTTGACTAATCAATAGCAAATGCAAAAGACAGTAGTATATCATTCACAGTTTCAGATTTATGATCCAGACACACAATCTCATTGCAGGAGGGAGTGAAGTTCAAGGAGCAAGCCTCTGCGATATATAGGTCTTATTTTAAATGAGCAAGAAGGTGTGGGGAGGAGGGGTTGCACGACAGGAGGAGGGTTCAGCAACCTTTCCAATAGAAACAGATACGACGACATAGGGTTGTTGTCAGAAACAAATGTTATGTCAGCCCCTTCTCAAGCTTTTCAAGATGTTATCAGCACAAGTCTGAAGCTGGGCTGAAAATGAGTCCCAGAGTAGTAAGCTTAAATGGGCCCCTGGCAGATCATTTATTTATCTGAAGCTAAATTCAATAACAGAAACCATATATAAGAGAGGGAAAATAACACAGCTGCTAGCGATTTATCATGGGATGGAAAGTCATTGTTATCCTTATCTTTCCAATGATGTTCTATTTTCAACTGGTAATGAATTATGGTTCTTTTCACATCTTTACAATGTGGCAGGTCATCGGTACCTCATGAGTAAGGTACTGTATTAAAGAAATCAATAGAGTACTTACAGAGGGTAAACTAACAGTCTAGTGATTCTGGAGACTCTCACTGCTAGGCAACAAAATAGTAACAATTACGAGTGTAAGGAAGACATTATTGGCATGTAGAGAAAAAGGCAAATGCCGCCTGACCACTAGTTTGTGTAAATGAGCAAATTAGACTCCAATAATAAAAAATTGTTCCTTGGCATTAGGTTTCTTTTTTTAAGACAGTCAATTAATGAGAAATGACAGTATTTAGAATTTCTGTTAAACAATTTATTTGCATTAATTAGTGATCATATTAAAAATAAAATAATCACAAAACCTGAAATACACTATCTGACAATTGCATAAGACCTAGATTTCATTTCAGGTGAACATGAACATGTTTCTTTAATAGTTATGACTTATTTTATTTGCTGATAAATTTGGAAGGGGTAATGGAAAACATGACAGTTTTTTTCCATTTTCTTTTGTTTCAAATCTTTCTATTTTCCCCTCAGTCTTAATATCTTTCTCCAAAACAGAAGTTTTCTTAAGCATCCCAGGCAAAATTCCCAATAGCTACCGAAAATATTTTTGATATCTGCATGTTTACAGCAGATCTTCCTGGGCTTATAGCCTCACCTGTGGATTGTTTTTCTGGCTGTAGCAATGTGATTCAAGAATATGCCTCCTTCCATATGTTTAACATTGCTAACGTTTAGGCTTTAATGCATCTTGGAATAATATGAAAAATACAGATAAACAAAACGTCTGTGGTGTACATCCTATCAACATCAGGAACTGCTGAAGCCCACACATTCTGCCATGCAACGCATCTTTGCTTTTCATTCAGTTCCTAATTATGCTGGCTTTTAATAATATTATCAACTGTCATAATGTTTGGAGTTCATGACAGTCTTAAGTTTACAAACAACTGTCTCAAATGTATTAACATATGAATTCCCTTTACATGAAGAAACTGTGTACTGTAGTGCTGAATGTATGTTTGCAGATTAGCAGCAAGTTGTTCAAACATCCTTTTAATTTTACCCATTGCTGTTAAAATTTGATACTATTTAAAACCATATCTAAAAATAAAATAATGTATGGCTGCACAGTGGTAGAGTGTTTCACAGTGGCAATTACCTGTACACTAATTTGTGTAAAGTCTGCATGTTCTGTCTGTTTCATTGTGGATTTTTCCCAGGTATGCTTGAGACCCCTTCCACTATTAAGCCTTACATATTAGAAGTGACTAAGTGGCTAACCAAGAGCCTGAAATGTAAAAAGCATGTTCAGAGTATAAATGATTTTGTGCATTTTTCTTTAACATAGTATCCATGCAATGTTGAATATGATAAGCAGTTAAAAAAGCACCAATACATTTTATAGCTCTTAATAATAATGCAAGGTTATCCTTTGGTAAAATATTTTTGGTGCCGAGAATAAATTGGTACTTCCACTGAATAGTAGTCTGTGTGGTTTTACATAATGAAATACAAGAAGGCAAGACTTTCAGATTTGTGAGGACATGTTGGAAAGAGGGAATTAATTAATGGGTTGTGGAATCACTGATCATTGTTTCCAAAACTTCTGTTCTGACATCATTGCTAATTTGTTAGAAGGAGGCACTTGATAATTTCCATGACTCCATAAATCTTTTGTTTTCTTTTTAAACATTTTCACTGCCAAGTCTTGTATTGAAAAATTACTTATTAAATAACATATTTTAACCTATATAATACAGACACAAAGAATAAATGCATGCTGAGCATATCCTATTGTTAATATCATTCATAAACGTAACTCTCATGAGAATATGCATATTTAAAGTGAAAAAGGTTCACTGTACAAGACTTGGAATGGTGTGGGCACAACCTTTCTGATAATTTTTTTTTTCTCCATTGGTGAGTAGAGCAATGTGATGAAGCTCTCTTCTAAAAGTAAAAGTAAGGAAAACTGCTAGTGATCACAATCACTCAGATCTGTTCTTCAGATCAAACCTGAAAGTAATGAAAGATATACTACTCTCCAGCTTAAAACAGTTCCTTCATGAGTAGCCTAGTGCATGAATGTAAAACCCAATTCAAAATGCTCCTTGAAGAGGACAAATTTATTTAGTTTTGTTTAAAAGCAGAGCGATGGTCAGTGCTGCTGCCTCACAGATACAGAGTCCCAAGGTTAAATCCTTAACTCATTTGATGTATGTGTACATTGCACATTCTCCCTGTGTCTGAGTGGATTTATCCCCTGAATACATAACTTTTCTTACACATTTCCAAAGACCTGCAAATTAGATTATTTAGCAATTTCAAATTGTGAGTGTGACTGCATGTGATGCCCTGGGTACCTGCAGCATTGGCATTACCTATTGACCGTGACATCGATAGTCAATGGGGACACAAACAGCAAGTTATGGGTGCAAAAAGTACAAAGTGCATTTATTTTCAATAGTCCAAACTTTGTATGCATAAAATGCAGTACTTTTCATAGTTCTTTTTTAATAAATGATTCATAAAAACAGTATGTTTGTGAAAATAAAAATGAATCCAATAAATATGTTTAAAACCAAGTATAAAAATCAATGTCAAAATCGTTATTACCCTTATTTTGCCTTTCATCTCCAGTGACTCACTCTCCCATCTCCTCTGCTCACCCCCTCAGAGTCTTCTCAGCAAAGTTGTGTGTCACATGCGTGCACATAATGGACAGCTTAAGGGCTCTGATGATGGCAATTCCACACTGCTTCATGGGTTGGCGCTGTATACTTACTTCTTTTCTCTTCTTCATTATACAGACCAGAAGACTAAAGGCTTTAACACCAATAACATCATTTCCGCTGTGCATCCACCTGGGTCCTAATCTTCCTATCGGAAATGCTTAAAGACAGAAGATCCACCATCTTGGGCAGTAAACATTTAGACTTGTGTGTTTGATGTTTTTTGTCAATGCCATTTGTTCAATACCTTTATTTTTCCATTCAGATCTACAAGGTTTGCCTTCAGGTACCCCAAACTGTTACGTGTTTCTGCTTATTTTCTTACATGAGATGATGGTGAATGCAGTCCCCTCTACAGCTATTGTTCAAGCCGCCTTAACTGGTACCCGCTTGGACACTTACAGCTAGTCTCCAATGCCCTACCACCTGTCTTTGGACTAGCACAACCCCTAGAACACTCAATCATTTCTGCTCCTTCTTCTGCTCAACATGATTGACCCGGACCTGGCACGCCATTCCTCTCGCTTATTTGAGGTTCCACCCTTCCGCCTTTTTCTTATCTCCACACTGAGATGATGACACAATTCTGCACTTCCTTTCTTGCTTCTGGTTTTACTTCTTACCTCATTCTCAACTCAGACCTCTTTTATCCCCATGGGTGCAGGTGTTTTCACTAATGACCCATGGAGAGTCAATGGGGAAAGGATATGCTAATTGTGCTGGCATGTGAATGAGCCAATTTCCCCATTAAATGCCCTATGGCTGCATGGCTTTCAGCCATCACACACCTAAACCCACAAAGTCTGAGATACACTGATTTTATAAAAACCTTGCAATGCCATGAACCTCTGATGCACTTCACCACACCGCATGTACAAGAGGGATTGTTTCCTGCCTTACACTCAGTACTACTGTAATAGGCTTAGGGCAACTGTGACCCTGAAGTGGATTAAGCTGGTTACAGAATATTGTTATTTCTTAACCAAACAGCTATGCATAATACTGTACCTGTATAAATAATGTGGGAAAAGTGTATTGCTTGTGTAATCCTTGGCTTATAGAGAGAGACTTTAATGCTCATGTTATGCAAGACAGTAATACTTGGTTCAGGCATGATTAGGATGTATAGCCTGTCAGATACAAACCTGTCTTGTAAGTGTTATTGACTTTCAATGCAAGTCATGGTTTGGCACTAATAAAAAAAAACACATAGATAGGGTTATAAGTGAACTAAACACCAGAATATTTTGGCCTAAGATTTGCTAATAATATTTATAGTCAGTTCATCAGACCTCAATCTCAATGTTATTCTTCACTCAGATGAAAAAAACTGTTTTGTCTTGATAAAGTCATAAGTGACCCTATTTTCCTCTTTATACTCTTTATTATGCAGGCCTCAACAAAATGCCTCAAATTCCATACACTTACCACTCTGTGGTCAGGTACTGTATTTCAGCACTTCCTTCCCCTTCCCATCATTATCTATAACTCAAGAAATTACTGTATATAGAGTGAAAGAACAGGCAGAAGAAAGATCTACACATTTAATTAATTATGTATTATAGTTATTATGCCCAAAATAATGTGCAAAGTAAAATGAGTGTGACAAAAATACCATTACAGCCTAAGTAGCAGTGCATATTGTGTCCATAGGCAGCTTTCAGTATGGAGTATTGAAACAAACATGCCTGTCTCAGTATGGCCAAAACTGAGTTGTCTTCATCATGGAGAGGTGACAAGTGAGAGAGGTGCTCCTCTCTTCATGGCAAGGTGGCGAAACAGAGCTGGAGAAGCAGAGTGACCAACTTATACCAATTCCTGCCACAAGTCATGAAACAAAGGATGTGGGCAACTCCCTTGGTTCATTCAATTCTGTTTCATCATGACTGGACTAATGGGCCGTCATGGTACAGAATGGCCAATAGTAAACAGCCACATTTCAGTCCTTCAGACCCTGCTTCATACCAGATGGGCAGTTTAAGGTCTTCCTGTGGATGCTGGCTTATAGTCTCAGGTAATGTCTGAAATGAATCACCTTTGCCAGACTCGTTCAATGCATGCTTTCAGCACCCTTGCCATAAATTACACTCCCAATCCAAGCACTTAACCAAAAGTAATGGCATTTCTGAAACTTCTGGGGGAGAAAATTGCAATGGCTTATTGTAAGAAAGATATTTCTTTCTCTAGCTATTAATTTTTAAATGAATATTAATAAACAATTATCAAAACGTTAAATATGAATCTACATAACAAAACCTAATAACTGATCACCACCTACCAAAGATTTGGATTCAGTGGATAAAACAGTGACAGAACAGACATGTAAAGTTAAAACAGCCTATAAGGACTTATTGAGAAAGTTTTTTGCTTGTTAAATTTCTTATATTTTAAAGTGCCTAATATGTTCTTTCTCATGTTCAAGTAGATGTGGGTGACAGGGCAGATCCAAGTAACTATAGGCCAGTAAGCTTAACATGCATCACAGGAAAATTAATGGAAGGAATTACTAAGGATAAGATTAAGCAACACCTGGCAAGGACAGGAGTTATTCTGAATAGTCAGCATGGGTTCAGAAGAGAGAGGTCTTGTTTTACTAACATGCTGGAATTCTATGAGGAGGCAACAAAAGGATACGATCAAAGTGGAGCATATGATATTATTTATCTTGACTTTCAGAAAGCATTTGATAAGGTGCCACATGAGAGGTTGGGCATCAAATTAAAAGAAATGGGATTTCAGGGTGACGTTTTTAGATGGGTGCAGAATTGGCTCAGACACAGGAAGCAGAGGGTAATGGTGCGAGGAACCTTATCAGAATTAGCTGATGTTAATAGTGGTGTTCCACAGGGGTCAGTGCTAGGGCCACTGCTACTTTTAATATATATAAATGATTTAGATAGGAATATAAGTAACCCTGCAGTGGGCTGGCACCCTGCTCAGGGTTTGTTTCCTGCCTTGCACCCTATGTTGGCTGGGATTGGCTCCAGCAGACCCCTGTGACCCTGTAGTTAGGATATAGCGGGTTGGATAATGGATGGATGGAATATAAGTAGCAAGCTGGGTAAGTTTGCAGATGATACCAAGATAGGTGGATTAGCAGATAATTTGGAATCTGTTATATCATTACAAAAGGACTTGGATAGCATACAGGCTTGGGCAGATTTGTGGCAGATTTAATGTCAGTAAATGTAAATTATTACACATAGGAAGTAAAAATGTTAGGTTTGAATACACAATGAGCGGTTGGAAAATCAAGAGTACGCCTTATGAGAAGGATTTAAGAGTGGTAGTGGACTCTAAGCTATTGACTTCCAGACAGTGTTCAGAAGCCATTAAGAAGGATAACAGAGGTTATATAATATGTGGAGTACAAGTCCAAGGAGGTTATGCTCAACCTTTATAATGCACTGGCAAGACCTCATCTGGAGTACTGTGTGAAGTTTTGGTCTCCAGGCTATAAAAAGGACATAGCAGCACTAGAAAAGGTCCAGAGAAGAGCAATTAGGCTGATTTCAGGACTACAGGGGTTGAATTAGGTGACATGATTGAAGTGTATAAAATTATGAAGGGAATTAGTACAGTGGATCGAGACTGTTATTTTAAAATGAGTTCATCAAGAATATGAGGACACAGTTGTAAACTTGTTAAGGGAAGTTTTTCTTTACACAGAAAATGATAGACACTTGGAATAAGCTTCCAAGTAGTGTAGTAGACAGTAAGACTTTAGGGACTTTAAAAACTTGGCTTGATGTTTTTTGGAAGAAATAAGTGGATAGGACTGGCGAGCCTTGTTGGGCTGAATGGTCTGTTCTCGTCTAGATTGTTCCAATGTGAATGGGCTGTGTCTAAGTCCTCAGGCACAGAGGTGAATACATAAACCTCTATGAACTAGATGTTTGGTGCCCAGTAGGACAGTAACTGTAGGACCTAAGAAGGCAGCTGTGAAGTCTGTGAAGAGTGCCTTTCCAGTAATGCTTCCAAGGTTTAGAGTAAAGCAGATTTTAAAACCACCATTAAAATCACCACATAAAATAGCTTTTGCTATAATTTCACAATAATTGAAGAAAATACTGTATCTGTATGTGTAAATTAGCAATATCGTATTGCAGTTACAGGTTGAATATTACAGGACTATAATTTATTTTTTATGCATGGCATAGAATAAAACTGGGATTTGAAATGTACTGAAAAAAGTATATGTTTCCAGAATAATGTTAAACAGTTTGTCTTTGGATCCTATAGCATGCTTTATTCATTATTTCCTAAAACTAATGGACTCTTAGATTTTTTTTTTATCAGTTCCCTTTTGAAATGCATTCATTTAATTCAATTCACCTTAGTGGATAAAGTCATTTAATTTTTTTTAAATTTCATTCACTTAATTTTCTGAACTAACCAGCACATCAGATTCATTCAATTAAACTTGATTGTGAAAAATTGCCACTAATGAATGAATTTAAATAATCTGTGTATCACATACTACAGTATATGCTATGGACAATTCACTGAATCAGATGACTAGGGTATTTAGGAATACATTTTAATGAAATTGTGCTGGCTGTACTTTTTCTGTGAAGCTTAATGTGTAAAGTAAAGCATAAAATAAAGATTTTATTGAATTAGATTTGCATTTGAAATATATTATCTGGACACATCATTCTGACAAAGATATATTCTTGATTTAAGTAGAGCACAGAAGTACAACAGAAATTATTCTGGTGAAATGAAAGCAAATAAGATAGAGCTAGCAAAGTGGTGTTTGTGTGGAATTTGCATGTTCTCTATCAAGTACTCCAGTTTCCTATAATATTAATGTGAAGATAATTAATAATACTGAATATGCCCTGCATAGTTGATCATGTAAGAGCGTCTTGTGATGGACTGGCTTGTTGTCCAGGTTTTGTCTCTGCCTTATGCATGATTCTGCCAGAAAATCCTCTGGCTCTCTTTAGCCATGTACTTCAAAAATCTCATTTGGAAAATATATGGATTAATGAAAGCTTTGTCAAAAGCTGTTAAATAAAACCTTACTTTAAGCCTTGTCTGTGGTTTATCTTGAACAATACTGTTTCTTACTGTTCAAATTACCATTTCAATCAGTGCAACATTTTTCATTGACACTATTTAATAGTAGTCCACAGGTGGCATTCATATCAGGAAGTCAGTGGAATTGTTTTATCAAATGACATTCCTTTCAGTATATCAACATCAGTTATTCTTTAATGCATTCTAGCAATATAGAAGCACAATCAAATATACACTTTAGCATAAGGAACAAAATAAAACTACACATTTCACATTAAAAGAAATTAATTCAGAAAATAATAAATCACTCTCAAAATTCATGGCTCTAATCAAGAAACATAATGCATGTTGCCTAACAAATGACACAATGCCTCATAGATTCCGTGTTTTAGATTTGTTTCCTGGCCCATTTTTCATCCCACATCCCTGAAATATATGAGTGAGTGTGGGTGTGTCTGTGAGTGGGTCCTATAATAGACTGGCATCACTTCCAGGGTTGTTTTCTACCATGTGCCCAGTGCATCTGGCAAAGAATTCTGCCAATAATATGGATTAAAAAGGTTTGGAAAGGGATTGATGAATGGATGTTGTGTATGCTTTTGGCATATTTTTGCTATCTTGCTGTGCCTGTTAACGCAATCATTGTCTCAGGTGTAACTATGTGTTCTTTATGGTGTTTCCCAGTAGTCACACCCCTATTTGGAACTGTTTATTTGATAATGACCTTTATCACTCTGCCTAGTAGTTGTTAGGTACAAATAAGTGTTTTAGCATATGTTAAAGCCACTACTTAGAATGTGGTGGCTCTGGTTATTTTTTTCATGTGCTATTTGTCTCAAGCCGTGTTCCTCTAAGCTGTCTACAGAGTTGTCTGTTTTGTAGCAGCAATAGGATGAATCAATTAAATGTACAACACAAAGGCTATGATGGGCCAATACTGACACGAAGAAGAGGAGATAAATATAAATATTCAAGACTGCAAGGACTTGCTTCATCCATTGTTATGTGTTACAAAAGTGTAGTTCTCCCCTTCCTCATTTCTTCTATTAAATGAAATATTTGACACTAGTGTTTTCATGAATTCAGCTGAAATCTAATATTAGATAAAGGGAACCTGAGTGAACAAAAAATAATATATTTAATGTATTTCATTTAATAATGAAAACACTTATAAAAAGCAACTTGTCCAACCCAGTTAAAGGATAATTAAAGTCACTTAACTGAGTACATCCAGGGTTGATTACAGCCACCACTGCCACAATCAGTAAGACCCTGGGTAGAAATGTGCATCATTAAAGAATAGCAATGAAACAAATCACTGTTAACCAAAAACATCATAAATTTAAAAATTAAAAAGTGAAAACTGAACTTGTCAATTTCCGTAGAATTCAAGCACATCTTAACTAGACAAGCTTAATGAGCTAGTAGAACAAACCTTCACGGTTACTAAACATGTATAAATAATACAAGGAAATAGCCAAACATTTTGCTGGTCAAAATCCATAACCATGTTTACATGTTAGATCTATTTATATCTATCCATTCATCATCCAACCTGCTACATCCCAGCCACAGGGTCATGGGTTTCTGCTGGAGCCAAACCCAGCCAACACAGGGCGCAAGGCAGGAAACAAACCCCGGGCAGGGTGCCAGCCCACCGCAGGGTGCGCACACACACACCCACACACTAGGGACAATTTAGAATCGCCAATGCACCTAACCTGCATGTCTTTGGGCTGTGGGAGGAAACCGGAGTACCCGGAGGAAACCCACACAGACACGGGGAGAACATGCAAACTCCACACAGGGAGGACCCGGGAAGCGAGCCCGGGTCTTCTAACTGTGAGGCAGCACCACTACCCACTGCACCACCATGCCGCTATAGAGTAAGTTTCTTCCTAAATTTAGTAGGAAAGTTCACAGCAGCATCTCACAAGCACATATGGACACACAACAACTGTGTGTGTGGGAGTGCTGCGAGGCAGCAGCGCTACCTACTGCGCCACCGTGCCATCCCTATTAATATCTAGAAGACTTAATATTGATGTGAATCAGATTATAAATACACGTGCATCAATCATTAATTTGTTTTCTTTATTTAATTAGCCTTGACTAAAAGTAAGAAGAAACACATTTTAAGAAACCTTATTTTGTTGCATCTACTTTTTAAAACTTTATTCGCAATCATATCAAATTCTGTGCTCCTGTTGATCCTGCTAGAAATGTGCACAACATTGTTAACAATTTTCATGTTTTTGCTAAAAAGCTATTGGTTATATCACAGCTCCAGAAAATGTAAAAAGAAGTTGTCAGATATTATTGTGAAATGGAAATCTTAAACTGTTTCTAGTTTCAAATGGAGCTGCTGCAAAGCTGAGCGTAAGGGCTGAAAAACTAAGCCTGTTGTAGATTATGAGATTCTTACAACTAATATAGCTAAACAAAGCACGGTAGTCTGAGGTAAATTGACAGAATTCTTATTCAAAATTACACATGAAAATCTAACCATTTTATTTTAACCAATAATTGATTGATTTATTAGGCAAAGTGGATTAGACAGGTGTGAAGCTTTTGCAAAGAATCTGTATGGAGCTGAGAGAAATTTACAGAAGGACAACAGAGTGGCCAGACAGGAGCCTCTCCTCTATAAAAGACACATGGAAGCCCACTTGGCATTTGTGAAAAAACCTAAACAAGTCTCTGTTTGTGAAAAATGAGATTTTATGGTCTGATGAAACCAAAATTAGAGTACTGTCTGGAGGAAGCAAGGCTTTGCTTATCAATATTACAACGGTAAAGCATGATGGTAGCAGTATCATACTGTGGGGTTGTTTTGCAGCAGTAGGGACTATGAGACTATACAGGGATAAGGTAAAGTTGAAATGAGCAATGTAAAAAGATATCCTTATTAAAAACCTGCTACAGAGCACTCTGGACCTCAGGCTGGGTTGAGGGCTCACTTTCCAACAGGAAAATGACTCTAACCCCAATGCAAAGAAAACACAGGAGTGGCTTTGTGACAACTCTGGGAATCTCCGTGAGCTGACAAGTTGGTCCAGAGTTGAATCCAATTGAACATCTCTGGAAAGATTTAAAAATAGCTGTACAACAATGGACTCCATCCAACCTGGCAGAGCCTGAGAGGGCCTGCATAAAAGAATGGCAGAAAACCCCTTAATCTTGGTGTGCAAAGCTTGTCATGTCATATCCAAGAAGACTCCGGGCTATAAGCACTGTCAAAGGTGCTTCAACTAAATTCTGAGTTAAGTGTCTGAATGCTTGCATCAATAGCATTTTAGCAATGCAGAACTTTTGTTTTCAGGAAACAATGAGTTCCTCTACAATGTAAACCCTGGGCCACTTGTTGTCCCTGGCCACTTTCTTGTATTGTGTTACCACTGTACCACTGTAACCTTTATGCAAAATATGTGATGTGCAAAGAAGTGTGATGCAGTGGAAAGTGCAAAGCGATCGGGGGTTCATGGGGAACCCACCTACCTTATTGCTTCATAGTGATTGCGACTTCATGGAGGAGATTATTCCTTCGATGCAGTTCATGGCGTGATGTACCAGGGAGGTGGCTATGAAGAATGATGTGGCGCAAAAGCGTTTTTCCATCTTCACTGATAATTATTTAAAGTCCAAACTATTAACAGATTTGTAAAACGGTACCAGTGCCTGTGGTCAACCAATCAGAACAAATTATCAATCAAGCCCCACTCACAATACTGCCTGGTTAAACAAAAAGTACATACCCTGGAGTAGGAGCTAAACGAATTACCAGGCCATCACCCACCAGGAACAATAAATGGTTCAAGTTCCCACAGTGGGAATGCTCCAAAAGTTCTTGAAATTTCTAACAAGTTCCTGGTTCCTGAAAAAGCTATTGTGGTGGGAAAACACCAAATGTGCTATTTCAGTTTTCATTTTAGCACAAGGCTGCATCATAGCAAAATGTGAAAATATGAATAGGTCTGAATACATTCTGAATCCACTTTAATGTTTATATACTGCAATTATTTATTTTAATATTAGGTTTGAAAAGTCCTTGAAAAAGATACTGTCTTTGGACTTTAATTCCGAGTAATTTTATAACAGGGGAATTACAGTGTAGTGCACCATTTTTGTCCAGGTTTGTATAACACATCCATCAAGGTTTTCTTAATGCAGATACTCAAGTGAATTTTATTATTACACTATCTTATGCCAGTTTCAGTGGCACATTAACCTATATTCAGATTGTTTGCCACTTTATCGACTTTTTCTGAAAATCTTTATCTGTTTCCTCTTTCAAAGATTATTTTGGATTAAGCAAGTTTGATAATGTTAAATTTGAGTTACTTTTTAAAAATTAAGTTGGTTAAATTTTAATGGAGAAGTGCAAAATAATTAACTTGGTTAATACAACATTAAATAAATGTGTTTTGAAACCTAATTTTAGAAAGTGATAAGCAATAGTTAAGCTTAATGAATCCAAAGGCATTGAATTTAGAATGGACAAGGTGTACAGAAAAAGGACAAATGGCTATCCTTAAATGAACATAAAAATGAATTTGGTATTCAATTGATTCCAGTGACATTAAGCTATGATAATGAAATTTAAAACCTTGCACACTTTGGTGCATTTTCTTTTTTTAATGGCTGTCATAACTATTGTTCAAAAAGGTTGTGGGTTTTTAAGCATAAGACATAAGTTGAAGATTACATAGTCACTTTTTACATTACAGTTTGCAATATTTTATTCAGTTAGAAAAATACAATTACATTGTAAAGTATGATTTTTGTACTTAACACAGACCATGTGAAATAATAAAAGATTAGACTGGTCTCCAAGGGATATTTTGACAGAGTAACAGTTAACCTCATATATGATATGAAATTCATTAGCTATAAATATTCCCACTTTGCCCTAGTTCCCATTTCCCAGAGTCCTTTGTGGCTGATAACATTAAATTAAATCTGGTGTAATAGCTATGTGTAATACACTGACTTGATCTCAACAGTCACAGCTAATCCCCTTTCCAATCCATACACAACAGCTAATATAATCAGACAAATATTGACTTTTGTTTCAAATGATACATGGTACAATGAGTTTCCTTCACGAGCCTTGGAAGTGCATTACTTCACAGTTCAAGATAACATCAAAGTATATTTGAAATTGAAATCAGTTGCATAAAAAGGTTATCATAGAATGAAGTGAAAAGATTCAAATACATATTATGTATGTGCTTTTATTTTACAAGCAACTTTTGTTTGCATACCCACAGCAAGAGTATTCCTGGAACAACAGAATAAAAATGTTATCCATTGGTCCTTGTTTTTTTTTTTTTCATTAAATATGGAAAAAGGCAAAAAAATAAAAATCATACTTACCTGTTCTGAAGTGAACAGAGGTTTCTACATATAATGCTAATGGGCATACAGGCAAGGCCATCTTGTCTGTTTTCCCACCTACAGCTCTGAGGAAGACACCCATTGAGAGCAGCTAACTCCACCCCTTCCAGATCCAAGGACTATAAAAGGAGAAGGAGGTGTCTCATTTGGGTATGAGTAAACTGCCATACACAGTTCCAACCTGCAGCCTGACCGCTCTTCAGCTTCAGCCAACAGACACCATTTTTGTTCTGTTTTGTACCACCTTGTGCCTGTTATTTTGGTTGAATTTATTGTTTCAAAAAGCAGAGTGAACCAAAAGGCACCCAGATGTTGAAGGACGCCAGCCTTCTAAGGAAGTATTGTCGGCTCTGTCCTCTGTTGCACAGAGCATCAGTATTGGCAGTCCAGTCCAATGTATCATCCAGCTGCACTCCCAGGTATGTACCCTCTGCACACAGTCACCTCTGATAATCACAGGGTCTAGGAGGGGCCTGGGCCTCCTAAAATCTACTACCAGCTCCTTGGTAATGCTGGTGTTCAGGTGTAGGTGGTTTGAGTCACACAGTTTAACAAAGTCCTTGATTAGGTTCCTATACTCCTCCTCCTGCCCATTCCTGATGCAGCCCACGATAGCAGTGTCATCAGCAAACTTTTGCATGTGGCAGGACTCCAAATTGTATTGGAAGTCCGATGTATATAGGCTGAACAGGACCGGAGAAAGCACAGTCCCCTGCGGCGCTCCTGTGCTGCTGACCACAATGTCAGACCTGCAGTTCTCGAGACGCAAATACTAAGGTCTGTCTGTAAGATAGTCCACGATCCATGCCACCAGGTATAAATCTACTCCCACCTCTGTCAGCTTGTCCTTAAGGAGCAGAGGTTGGAAGGTGTTGAAGGTGCTAGAGAAGTCCAGAAACATAATTCTTACAACACCACTGCCTCTGTCCAAGTGGGAGAATGGTTGGTGTAGCATATAGATGATGGCATCCTCCGCTCCCACCTTCTCCTGGTATGCAAACTGCAGAGGGTCGAGGGTGCGGTGGACCGGTTGTCTCAGGTGGTGAAGCAGCAGCTGCTCCGTGGTCTTCATCACATGTGACGTCAGAGCAACAGGCCGGAAGTCATTCAGCTCACCAGGACGTGATACCTTTGGGACTGGGGTGATGCAAGATGTTTTCCAAAGACTCGGGACTCTCTCCTGTTCCAAGCTCAGGTTGAAGATGCGCTGTAGAGGACTCCCCAGCTCTAACGCACAGGCCTTCAGCCATCTAGACCCACTGCTTTGCTGGCACAAAGTCTCCTCAGCTCTCTGCTTACCTGGGCTGCTGTAATTGGGGGTGGGGGGAAACTCTATCCTATGCTGGTACCAGCAGAAGGATGGGTGGAGAATGCAGTACTCTGAGGTGAGAGTGGATTAGGGTGGTCAAACCTGTTAAAGAAGTTGTTCATTTGGTTTGCTCTCTCTACGTCTCTCTCGATGGTGGCACCCCGCTTCGAGCTGCAGCCAGTGATGATCTTCATCCCGTCCCACACTTCCTTCATGCTGTTATTCTGCAACTTCTGCTCCAGCTTTTTTCTGTACTGCTCCTTCGCCTCCCTGAGCTGGACTTGGAGTTCTTGGAGTTGGACATGCTTGAGCTCATGCTCATCACCACCTTTAAAAGCCCTTTTCTTCTGGTTCAAAAGGCTCTTGATGTCACTTGTAATCCATGGCTTGTTGTTAGCATAGCAGCGTACTGTTCTTACTGGAACTACAATGTCCATACAGAATTTGATGTAGTCAGTAGTGCAGTCAACAATCTCCTCAATGTTCTCACTATATGATCCCTGCAGGATATCCCAGTCCATAGTTCCAAATCAGTCTCTCAGAGCCTGCTCTGCCTCAGGGGACCACTTCCTGAATGAGCGTGTGGTTATAGGTAGCTCCCTCACTCTTGGTGTGTAGTGAGGCTGAAGCAGAACTAGGTTATGAACTGCCTTCCCAAGCGCAGGCAGCAGAGTGGTGCTGTATGCGTCTTTAATGATTGCATACAGTAGGTCAATAGTCCTATTTTCCCGGGTGTTACAATCCAAATACTGGGAGAAGGCAGGTAATGTTTTGTCCAACATCACATGGTTAAAGTCTCCAGAGATTAGCACAAGTGTCTCGGGGTGCTGTGTTTGTAGTTTAGCAACAGCGGCGTGGATGATGTCACCTGCTATCTCCACATCCGCCCGAGGAGGGATGTAAACAATAGCAACAATGACGTGTCCAAACTCTCTGGGCAAATAGTAGGGACGCAGACTTATGGCCAACAGTTCGATGTCCCTGCAGCAGGTGGAGATTATTTTGATGTTTACATGTCCAGGGTTGCACCACCTTGTGTTCACATAGAGAGCGAGTCCTCCTCCTTTCCGCTTCCTGCAGATAGAAGTAAATTCCAAGCAAATCATTTTCAATGTTCTCTACACAGGCCTAGTGGATATTTTGGTTAAGGAGTCATCAGAAAAAGTTTAACTATGTAGGTTATAGGATAAGTACAGGACAGACAGAAAGAAACAAAATAAGGAAAAGTAAATTTTGGATAAAGTAGTGAAGGTAAACGCAGCACAATTTCTGTATGGAAAGAGTCTTGGGCAGGTTCATTTGAGCTGGTAGTTTTATTCATTATTTTTGGTCAATTAGTGAGAGAGTAAATAATTGTGCAAATGGAAAAGCATTTTTCTGAACCCCAATTTTTTTTCAGAAGCTTGTACATCGCTATTTTAATTTTACTTAGAGGCCTTGTATGGAAGCCTTTTTGAAGAATCCTTGTATAGTACTTATTTTGGATAAATGAAATAGAAACTCACAAATGGGAGATGACATATAATCATGCTCAACATGTGTGGTTTTATTGCTTCAAAATTTTGATCTTCTAGCATTTTTATTACTATTTCTTTTGGAAACATCTGTAGGTATAAAGGTTGTGTTAAAGATCTAATTTAGCACATGACACTGAATACTGGGAAAACCTTTATCAGACTTGTAGTGATAAAAAAACACAGCGGTTTGCATAACACAGAAGAATTCTAAATTGATCTGGATATTCTTCTATAAAAATGTGTTGTCGCTAGATTATACGGTTTTGTTCCATAAACTACATGAATAGATGTTACAGAATTGTGGATGAGATAAATGAGACAGCTAAGGAGATCTCCATAAATGCTTCTCTGTATCTTAAAATAAATTTTATCATCCTAAATCAAGTCCTTCCCAATAATATCAATAATACATGACAAGCAGATTAGGTTTTCTAGTATGAGTATATTTTAAACAATCCATTAACATAACTTACTTTTGCACAGATATTGGGAGCCTTTGGTATTGTGTCTCTTCAGAGAATCTTTGGGTACTGCTGTTTTGACTTTGTGTCGAATGAGCGGTAGCTCATGGAGTCCCGAATAAGGCACATTACCTGCATTTTGAGGGAGCGTCAGTTATGGCACTACAGTCATGTGACACGATTCCCCAAGTGTGATACAGCTCACAAGATCCTCATAGTGGCTGGATCAGGCCAAGGGGGCGACCACGTAAAGTTTGAGAATCATTGGTATATTGTATGGATCTCCATTAATGTATGTGAACCTCCATATGCAATATATGTTTTTCACACACACACACATACTGTATAATAGAATTTGAACAAATATACTGTATGTATTTGAATGAATATATTTACCAAGTGTGCGTATTTATTTGTATAATTTTGACCAAACCCTAGACACAACCGTATCAGACAATGGCTTATTTTCTTTAAATAGGCTTCTTTACTGCAATACAATTCAATTCAATGGAATCCAATCCATTTCCTTTTCGTTTGTTAATTTTTATTTCTTTCTTTGCCTCTTGTTTACTTCACTCATTTCACTCTCTAAGCTAACTCACCTGACTGATGGGAATGGGCTTTTTTACAAGCTTGACACAGAGTACATATGTTATGACACCGTATACCTTGAAAGTATTTCTAAGTCAGACAGATGAGGGCAGGGTAGCTGCCCCGAAAGAAAGAAAATAAATAGCATGTGAGGGTACTTTGAAATGTCAAAACAATAAGTGCTTCTGAACATTCTGTCTCAGTCGTGGTAAATAACAAAACTGATTACCTCTTTCTACTACTAGATGGTGTTAAAGACCTGGGGCCTCATGTATGCACAAATAAATTCAGATGCACAAAACCATGCATAAGCCAACTGCCACACAGTTCTGCTCTATAAATCCTGGTCAGCATGAAATGTAATGCACGTGCACACGCCTGCTGCCCCACCCCAACTCCTCCCAGAATTATGCCCTTTTAAATAAGCAAATCAATATAAATAACCCCTTACGTTCAGCGTTTTGGAAAAAAAAGAATTTCAGTGAATGCGAAGTGGAGGCAAGGAAAAATGTACTGTTTTTTGGCTTAAGCAGTGGTATAAGGTTCAAGTTCGGAAAGTCGTACAGTGCACAAAATAAAAAAAGAAGTGGTCAGATATCAAATTCGCCACGAAAAGGTGAGTTGTAGCCCACTGTCTGAGTGTCATACAGAAGCGTATTAGGGTACAGAGAAAAGAAAAAAAAATAGGGACACGGTGAAGAAAAAAAGGTCAAAATGTTGACATTAATCTTGAAATTTCCACTTTACTTTCATAGTTTATTTTGTCATTAAAGTAGAACATCATAAACATCATCTTAAAATCAATGTTTAATTTACTGCTTTCTCAAATCGTAACTAATGTACCACATTAAATGCTTTGTATTCTATGAGTTCTATGTGTGTGAATCACAACGTATTTCTTAAACGGGCTTTCTCTTTCACAGACAGGAGTGCCCAGGCACTGATCTCCACATAGAATATATTACATTTGTGATATTACAGCTCTCTGAACATTTTAGAATAGTAAGATGTATACTTGATATCATTTTCATGACAAAATGCATTAAAGCATATGTCAAGCATGGGGATATGGTGGCGCAGTGGTAGCGATTAGCTGGCACCCAATTCAAGGATTGCTTCTGCCTCCCATAAGATGTTTGTCAGGACATGTGTAATCCTCAATGAAATATTTTATTGCAACATACTGTGTCTGTCAAACATTCAAACCTCCAATTCCTGTCCTTCCATTTTCCACAAATCTCTGTAATATATGTTTAATTCCATCCATCTATCCATCCTGGGTTGTGCCAGTCCCAGCACGCATGAAGTGCGAGGCAGGAACTATTCCTGGAAGGGGCACCAGCTCATCGTTACTGTTGCACCACCATGCTCCCACATGTTTAATTATTAACAGCATACATTATTTAAATTAAATTAACAATTTATCTGCAAAATGTAATATACGTACTTTAATGCATTTCATCTTAAAAAAGATTTCAAGTATACATCTTAGTATTCTAACAGCTCACAGCTCCAATAGTATACAGTAGCTCCTGGAAATTTAAATCGACTTAGAAGTCATCATCATCTGTAAATACGCACTCTCTTCTATTGAATTTAATTGAATTGAATTCCTTTATTGTCATTTTATGGTACAATGACATGTAATATGCAAATTCTCCATAAACTTATTTTCCTATAAAATGATAAAATAATAATAATAATCATAATAATAATATGATAAAAAACAATGAAAAGTATACAACATGAACGCTTAAGTATTTACATGTACATATAGTGCAGATAGTGCAAATGGTTCATGAAGTGGCAAAGGTTGTGCAATGTTATAGTTGTAGTGCCAATTATTATAAGTACAAAATGTTCTGTTGGGAGCACTTAATGGACTGATTGAGTGCATTTAAAGCTCTTTTGATTAAACTGTTTCTGAGCCTCAAGTTTTGTATAGGAAAGGCTCTGAAGTATTTGCCAGATGGGAGAAGTTCCAATAGACTGTGGTATGGGTGTGTGGAATCCATGCAGATGTTGTTGGCTTTCCTGAGGCACCGTGTGTTATAACTGTCCTCCAGGGCTGGAAGCTATATCTTCTGTGCTCTCAACACAATCAGCTGCTGTACAGCTGTGATTCTACACTCAGATACAATGGGTTAAAAGGAGCCAATAATATTCTGCGCTTGCTCCACCATTGCATGAAGTGCTTCGTGTTCCAGGATGTTTTGATGTTAGTGAATATGGACTCCACTGTACACCTATTGAAGACAGTGAGCATAGATTTTTCAGAGGTCTAAGTTAATAAAGATGCTGGTAAGTCTTACCGACCATAGCCAAGATGTTTTGCCCTTCTCATATTGGCAGTGATGTTTAATTCAACTAAGTTAAAGCTGCTTACTATCTCTGCAGAATCATATGTAATGTACAGCATATTTATGATCAGCTACCCCTTGGTTTTGTTGGTATTAAAGAAGAGATTGTTGACAAATCTTTTCTTTGTAAGTTGTCTCATTATTGAGGGTAATCAGGTCTATGATGGTAGTGTCATCAACTTCATGTCACTTGGCTACAACAATGCAACTTTGAGGAGCCATGACATAATATTTGTCTGAACAGTCAAACAAAAATAAAACAATTAATTGAGGTTCTATCTATCTATCTATCTATCTATCTATCTATCTATCTATCTATCTATCTATCTATCTATCTATCTATCTATCTATCTATCTA
>JANRMT010062806.1:45049400-45068702 GCA_026402145.1 Polypterus bichir lapradei
CTATCTATCTATCTATCTATCTATCTATCTATCTATCTATCTATCTAGTGGCTGAGACAAACCTTAGCCTCACTGGCCTACTCTGTGAGTTTACAGTACATCCTATAAAAAAAATCTTTACTTTGACAAGAAACTGAACAAGACTCTCACTAGCTTTGAGAAAATGATCAAGCAACCAAATATATTTAGTAGAATTATGTGAAACTAGCTTGGAGGGCATCATAAGTACCAGTTTGTTGCAAAAACAGATAGACAAATGGAAACCTAACCATGTAAACTAGCCCAGTTAATTTGTGCTCATTGAATATGCATTTTTTCATTGTTCCCTTTTTATTGTACAATCATTGGGACAAGTCATTTAACTTAAAACTTAACTTGAGTTAAGCTAACCAAAGCTTAATTCAGTTCAAGAACCATCATTGGAGTTTATATGATCAAAGTTTTAACTAAAGTATTACAAAATACATGCAATTACTGTTATACTGATATTTCCACATTCCACATATGACACGTTATTAACTTGTATTTTTTTAAACAAGATGTCATTATCAAAACAGGTTCTGTATGAGGATCATGACCTAGTTTTAATTATTTTGGATAATATATTAGTAATTAAAACTAAGTAAATATATTGATAAACAATACTACATTAACTCTAAGGGCCAATAATGCTTAAAATTGAATTGTAGACTTAGGAAGATTTTTCAGAATGAATAAGTACTAAATTAAGAGTTTATGTCTAAAACTTCTATTTGTAAAGTGCTGGAGATTTCTTTATCTGTCCTGCCAGCCTTGAAATGTGCATCAGCACATTTGTAATATGCTTGTGGCTGTAATTGTCAGAACCAGTAGGGGTATCCATGTACACAGTGACACAATAAATTAAACAGTGTAGGGGGAGCAATACATACAGAAAGTATGCAATGGAAATTTATAATCAGCCTGAGGCTTACGACTGACAGAATAATCAGGAGGGTTTATTGTCTTAGAAAAGACAAAATTAAGAGCAGAATCATAGTGGCCAAAAATGTGTTCAGCAAAAGAAAAGAGCAATTAATTAAGGGAGTGGAGAACAACGCTGAAACTGAAGCATGGAATGTAACATCATACAGTTCTGAGACATATCCGCTAAAGAAGTAAAAGGGAAGCAAAAAGGAAATTAGAGGCTCATGAAATTTAAACTACATTTGGGAAATTAGATTGAAATAAATATGTCTTCAAAACTGAAGGAAAAGTGTTTGAACACAACAGTAGTAAATACTTAGGCTCAGTTTAATATAAAAGTAGCATCAATACATTTCTAACTCAATTACATAGTCAAGGTCAGTGTAGGACTGGTGACTGTCATGGAAGTTTTGAGCACAAGGCAGAAACCAGCCCTGGGTAGGACATTAGTCCATTGCAAGGCATACTCAAACATACACCTGAACTCACTCATATTGTTTTTTTTTTACAGTTACTAATTAAGCTAAAATTAATGTCTTAGGTAATCTGAGGAAAAACCTTAACAAACATGTTGAGAATGCTATGACCTGTAGGGGATGTCATGGCACCCTTAGAAACAAATACCCACACACAAGTCTCCAATGCGAATAAAAGGTTTATTGCTGCTAAATACCTTCTCTTACAGTAACAAGACACAAGGCAATAATTTCTTTTTCTTTCTTTCTTTCTTTTTCTCCAATCCTTCCAGGTGAGCTTTGACTGTCCTTCCATCCTAAGGCAGAGCGACTCCTTTTATGAAAGACCTGGGAGTACTTATGGAAAATTATCAGTGTGTAGATTTCTCTTTGCAACTTTTCTATAAAGCTGTGATGGGTGAAGCACTCAGGCAACAGATATTGACAGCCTCTCCAATCTCAGTCATTGCAGCTTGTAACTCCTTCAAAGTTATCATAGGTCTCTTGGTGGCCTCCCTCATTAGCCTTCTTCTTGCACGATTGCTCAGTTTTTGTGGACAGCCTACTCTAGAAGGATTTACAGCTGTACCATATTCTTAACATTTCTTAATGATTGATCTAATTGTACTCCAAGGGATGTTCAGTGACATTTACTTGATTTTCAGTCACCTTTTCATGGAGTTGCTTGGAGCGTTATTTTTGCCTTTGTGGACTATGGCTGGCCAGTCATCCCGGCCAATAACCCCAGGCTGCCAGGTGGAGCCCTCCCTGCAGCATGGAGGTGCCCCGAATGCCAGCAGGGAATTATGGACAATTGAGTTTTCATCCACAACCCTGCTGGATACCACAGGGACCACTAGAAGGCGCTGCAGGGAGGAGCAACAAGTATTTTGAATACAACCCGGAAGTGCGTCCTAGTCACATGGACAAAGGGAATGACGTGCTTCCGGGTTGAAGAAGAGGAGTTTTCATCTGACCAGAAGTGCTAGGAAGTCACATGGACTGCGGGTTCAGAAGCACTTCTGGGTCATGAACTATAAAAGGACTGTGGGAGATCCCAGACGTTGAGCTGAGCTGGGTGGCAGGGTGGCAATGCATCTGGGAGAGTGGAGGATTGTATTATTGATTAGTGATTGTTTATTATATAAGTATTGTGGAGTGGAGGGTTTTTGTGCACTGTAGTATTGTCAGAATAAATAATAATTTACAACAAGTTTTTTGTTACAATTGACCTTAAAACAGACCATGTGGATCTTATGACATTTTTCTTTCACCACAACAGTTCTCAAGGCACTATCAAAGTGTGGATGAAACACACATATACTCGGCTTCAGCCTCTTCTTAGCGCAGTACTATTTCAAACATAATGGTGCATTTTCATTTTTTAAATGTCTTTACTTTACTGCTCAGCATATGTCAACTGCATAGGTAAATCATCTTCTTTCAACGCTATATTGGATATGCCAAGTAATATTGGGATCACTAAGATAAGAAATTATCTTGCTTATTTTAACAATTTTGATTTTCTTCCATGTAGCGTTCAACAAGTGTTTAAAGACAAGGAGGGTCTTGTGTCTCAGTTGGAGGTTTGTACGCACTGGTTAGATTCTATCTACCCACTTCAACTGTGTCACTGTGTGGCTGACTGGCTGTCTAAGTCATATTACCTTAACTGCTTCACATGTAAGTTGTTAGGCCTAATTTACCAATATGGTGTAGCTAATGATGTCAGATCTTGTGATTCTGAACTTATTTGTATTGACTTCTTATAAGTATCTGTATTATTTTTGAATGCATAGCTTTTCAGAAGAGTTTGACTCACAGCATTTAACTGTATAATATGTATCACTGGTGCAATAGCCATAAAATCATTAGCCATTTGTACTTGTTGCCTTGTGTTTATCACAGCCAGAATCAGTCTTCACTTCAATCTACCTTCATTGTTTCAATGCAAGCTAGATGACTATCAAGGATGGTAACCATGGATATTGTAGCATTTCTCATTGTTTCAATGCAAGTTAGATGACTAACAAGGATGTTATAACAGTGAATATTGCAGCATTTCTACACATAGTGATTAATTGACTGTTAATCCTTTAAGACAATTGGTAAAGGACCTAAAGGTTCCATTTATGTTAACTATATTCAAAATCTGATACAAAAACTACCAAAGACTATGATAGAAACATAACATGACTAGAGGGTGTAATGCTGGTAGTTGCAGATAAGAACAAAATCAGATTAAATACATTTATTGGTATTCTAATGTTATTAGTGCTTACCCCTTGCATAAATGTGTGAACCAGTTTTTAAAAATCTAATTTCCTTTAGATTTCTAAGCAGTTGCTAAAATGAAAGCACCAACCACAAAATAACAATCTATTCTAACACTGAATTCTCCGCAGGTTCTTCATATATTTCATGTATCTTCATCACCATTTTGGGTGTTGTTCTAGATTCTGCCTTAGGCCTCACATTATTGTTGTTCTTCTTCATCTCATGATGCTTGGTAGCATCTATATTGAGCAGTTGTTTATTTAGAGAGGTGAGGAAATGATCTTGTTATTGCATTGTGAAAAATGCATCAATATTTCACTCTTATTTTTGCTTTATCGAGGGTTCCAGCATTATGATGGTCCTGCTGTATTGTACAATGTTTTTTTTTGGTTTCTAGAAAGTCACCTCAGAAGAATGGCTGTCAAGCACAGGCACATCATATTGCAAATGGCATTGCAAGGTTTACTTCACATTGGAGGATTTTAACACCCCATCAAGTTAAATACCAATTTCATTTAATTAACTAAACCTAATGCAGCTTGTGTAGAGCTGTCACATTATTTGAACTTTATAATCAGTATTAAATCTGCAAAGATTTTTTTTAATTTCTCAGAAATCCATATTTGATTGTTTGAAATATTAAAATTATAATCTAAAACATGAGCTTGCTGATTCTAATATACACATTATGTTAAATGTACAGAAGTATAGTTTTGGCATGCTGTATTTTCTTCTACTTTTAAATAATGATTTGAGTTTATGTCAATATAGATGAAGCCAGATTCCTAATAAAATGACAATTAGTTTTATTTTATCCAAGTATATGGAGCTAACAAAAAACAAGAACATAATATGTTATTTGTGGGAAACAGATGCTATTGGGATTAGTCTTGACAAAGTAGTTATAATTTTTAATCCATAAATAATTATTAAAAATATATTTAGGGAAATACACATAATATTATTTTAACTGTGCTTTACCAACCAGTAATGCATTGCTTTTTAAGAAGGCAATGAGAGACAAAGTGCTATTACATCATCCATTTCTGTTCAGTCATTGGTTTGAATGCCTTTGTCACATTAAACATTACCTCACTTAAAATGTCACAGTGCTCTCTGGCACGTAGACATTGTACACATTCATAACGTGCCTGGATTTCCAGGGATTAAAGGTCTACTTTTAGAGTTATTAGTAGTCAATCTAGCATTGTTCATAATCAGTGAACTGATTACTGTGCATTATGGTCCAGGGATAAAAGTTTAAAGAAACAGATCAGACGTTGCTGACTGATATGGCCAAACTTCACTGAGAAGTTTATTTTATTTCATTTTTTTGGAAAGTCAGTCATTTATAGTTAAAAAACACATAAACAGCAAAAGCAAAAATTATTAGATATAGTTAGCCTTTTGTTTAGATATACATTGTGCATTTCTAAATTATAAATCCAAATTTGAAACAAAAGGAGTGACTTATTAATATGTACACTGGCATCTTTTAAACAGTGGAATGAAAAAAGTATTTGACTTCTGTTCAGTTTTCATCATTTTTGCATGTTTCACAGTGAGAGTTGTCAAAAAGTTCATAATTTATCCATCCATTGTATGAAGCTGCTTTATTCAGTAGGCAAAAAAGAGAAATAAACTGTGGATGTGCAGCCGGTCCATAGTAAGGCACACTCCTGTAGACAACCACATTGAGGATCATAGAGGAAACTCTGGCATTCATGGGAAAAATATACAACCCCCAAAAAAAGCAGTCAAACTAAAAGAAATCAAACTGTCACCCATTACAAGTGCTATCAAAGTAGTAATACTGGGTAAGAGGAACTCTGGGTAAATGAAAACATACTTATTTATTACAAAGTTTTAACCAAAAATACCCTCTCATTTTAAAAAAATAATTATCCCTGCATTTAATAACCTGTTATGTCACTTTTAGCAGGATAAACTGCAATAAGATATTTCCTGTAGTAATTGACCAGTCTATCAGAGTGCTGTAAAGGAATCTGTCCTGTCCTTCTTGCAAGAGCTTCTTCAACTCAGTGACACTTGTGAGCTGTAGTTTTGCCTTAAATACCTCGGTGAAAATTAGTTTAAGAATTAAACCAGAAAATTTCTTTTTCATCATTATTCTGATATAAAATTAGTTATGTTTTTTCTAATCATTGTTGACCATTTTATTGTAGTAGAGAGGTTTGTGTGCCCCTGTGAGATATGCCTGGAGCGGGAGATCCTGGTAGGGCCTCCAAAGGCAAATTGGTCCCAGTTGAATGGTCAGACAAAGAGAGATTCAAATGTCCCTAATAATGCAGACACACACATTTAAAAAGAGTAGCCCATCCGGTATGGGGTTACCAGGGCCTCTTCATGGAGCCAGGCCTGGATGAGGCAGAGCGTTGCCAACTACTATACATATAGTTGGGCTCACATTCACCCACTTGCTTGGTTCTGGAACTGAACTCCTTGAAAGAGGCTAGATTTTCCTTTACTCTGGAGGTGCCCGGGGAGATTTTTATTGCGCCTCGGCTTAGTCGATGTCATGTTAGAGAACGAGAGGGCTGCTTCTGTGTGGCTGCAGGTCGCAGAGGGCAGGACTCTGACTGATATATTTGATTATTAACCAAATAGCAGTTTGGAGTACATAAATATTCATGCAGCTTACATTGTTTTAACCAGCCATCTTCTAACTTAGATGCATTCTATTTAACATGCACTCATTATCACTACATAATCATAAACATTTTATAGGTTCATATTGTCAATACAACAAATATAAAATTTCAGAATGTAAAGAAGCAGCCAAAACACAGGCTGTTTAAAAAGGTAGTTCAATTCTGCGATAGGGAAATTAAAAAATTCGAAAATACAAATTTTGACTTTAGAACCTGTTTATTTGTTTACCACATATGTAGATGAGCAAAGACTGTCTTCTGGGGTCTAATGCAAAGGATAAATGGGGGAAGGAATTGAATGCTACACAGCAGCTAAAATTATCTCTTTACTTTCGCCCCATGTAAGGAAACCTTAACCAATCCCAATCAGATGGACTGTGATGTCATTCCAGCATTAAAAGGCAAAATGCCAGCTTGCTGCTGTTAGTTGTGACCAGCACAGGAACAGGACACTCACATGTGGACCAACCCAACCCTTCATGAAATCTTTGAACGAAGACAAAGAAAAGTAATGGAATGTCATTAAGCACCCCAACCCTTATTAATTTTTTTGTCAAATCATACTATATATATGTATGCTGTATATATTGTACATAAACTACCACACAATAACAAGTAAAGAGATTTAGTAGGGTGTGTATAGTATAGGAGATGCAATGTGCTTCTATTTTATTTTATTAGTTTAATTACACGATACATGTGTTTTAAAGCTATTTTTTGATCTTTTGCAATTACAGATGTCCAAGGCATTTATTATCACCGCTGACAATAAATTGAGTCCGTTACTGCACACAAAAATCCAGCTGGCATATTTCATCAATATTTTCTCACTTAAAATGGAAATGGAAAACATTTGGGTCCTTTCTAGAATGATGGTTTCTATTAAGTGTGTTTTGTGCAGCCTCCTCATCTCCTACCTGTAAGCTTTCCTTTTATTATTAGTAAAGCAAATTCTATTATGTCAAAATAATGCATTTATATTCTGAAAACAGAGGCCAGTGGGCTGCAAAATTATAGAATACAGAACTACAGTAGAAATAGCCTGTGCTTTATGAAGAAATCAACACTCCTCTCATTGTTTAGCAAGACAGGTATGCTGTTGCTTCGTAGCAGAAAGTCAACACTTCGATAAAGCTATTTTAATTTTAGTAATACCCAAGTCCCTGTATAATGCAATGCATTTTCCTTCCTATATGAAAAACATGAATACATTGTTAAAAAGCACACATTGTGTGCAGGATGCACAAATACATTGTTTTGCTCAAATCTTTTATTTAGTTAGTTTTATTATATGTATTACAGACTTGCCCTCATGTGCAAAACAAACAAAGATGGCAAATCAGTAAAGTGGCACACATTAGGAAATTACTTTTTTTGAGCCCAGTAACAGATCACTTCTGCAAGCTCCTGAATAATGATGTGCATGCCAAAGCCTTTTTCTGCCAATATCATTTTTTAATTGGAAACAGACATTCACGGTTTATGTTACCTTACCATTTATAAGGAGTATTTATTTAAAATATTATTTGGGCATCGCATTCATTTTGGGTTGGGCCCATATTTGCCTGATTTCTCTCAATCACATTCTTTAGTAGCAGATTCCAAAGCTTGTAGGCACACATCTGTGGCTTGTAGTATGATAAATAATTCAATATACATGCTTAATGTGTTGAAAAGTATGTTCTAAATTATTGGTATATTATAAAAACATAAAGAAAAAACTATTCAGTTAAAAAATGAAAGTAACAATTCCTGAACTGCACTTTCAATTTCACAGAACCTTTGTGTGAACATTTTTGTTCATTCTCAAAGGTTTTAACAACTGGCATATTATCTAAATTGTTAAGGGTATAATTGCATTTAATAACCCTGGGCAAAGGCTAAGATGTTTTGCTCTGCTACTATCATGTTGGCAGTATTTCAAGAGAGCATATTGCGTATTCATAGCTATAAAGAAATCTAGCCTGAGCTGGTTGAAACTAGGAGCAGCATCTGGTTTCTGTTAGAATGAATTGGTGTAAAATACAGAAGAAAATCTAATACACCTTCTAGTCAATGAAAGTAAGTGCCAGACTTTATCACTGCCAAGGATATTATCTATGATTGGCATGACGTGGCATTCTGGGGACTGTAAAAATTTTCCAGGATTTGTAGCATCAATAAAAAGAACTCTGAGCTTTTTGAAGGTTGTGTTTATCTGAAACCTGTCAGATCTTTGCTATTATTTTAGTGGAGCCTGCTTAGAAGAATAACAGACTTTGCTGTGATAACATAAAATATAAAATTAAGTACTTTGGTCAAACTCAATATATGTAACCACTTAGTATTCATTTCTTATAGTAGAATCATGAGTTGTTTATATAATCAGAAAAAAATGGCAAAAAGAAATTAAATCAAATTATATAAATTGGGCATATTTTCTGTTCATGAGATTTTATACACAGAAATCTAGTTTGGCCTCCATCCACTTTACTGCTGATCAAGGTAAGTGTTTCCAGGTCTGAGGTTTTCTTGCCCAATTGGGCTACTTTTCATCATCGTCTGTGGGGAAAAAAAAAAGATGTTTTTCGTGGGTTATGGTTTTTTGGGCACCTCTTCCCCTGATATTCACACTTGTATATGTTCTTCACCATTGTAAAATCCCCACCACCCCTGTTGTGTGATATGATATGTACCCAGTCTGTAACTCAGAAATATCTATGAGAGACTTTGATGGTGAGTACCTATCCCTGATCTGTGCTTTTCTCACATATCATTATGTCTACTATGGACTATTTTTTTGGGCAAATCTGCTATTTTTAAGCTGGCCTTGGGTGGAGTGGTAGCTGTGAGGCTAGGTATTCTGCGCCAACAATCACAAAGTTTCTGGTTAGAGTCCTGTAAATGCCAGAAATAATTCTGCTCCTTTGCACCCTTGAGCAAGGCCCTTAACCTACAATTGCTCTGTCCTGGGTATGACGTTAACATGCATCCAGCCCTGCAAGCAGGTCCTCCAACTTGCAAAATTCAGGGATTGGTCGCAGGATTGGCACTCCCTTAATATAGTTCTATTCCTTTCAAACTAGTGTGGTACTGAGATGTCACCTGTTGCATGGCTGCACTTGGGTCCTAATTTAATTCTGTGGTGGTTTGTCATGTGGTGGGTGTGGCAATGTGCTGTATCAGTGCATGTTCCTAACCTCCTTCTTAAGCTAATCATTTTAAGGGACCTAGACCTGGAAACTCTGGTCTAGATGATCTTCTCTGAATAATTTTTATTTTATATTTTTCCTTATGTTGACAAAAACTTTAGACTAGAAACGTTTGAGTAGCTACCACTACAGACCTTTTGCTGAAAATATATTATACTTCTGAAGGACTGAATGTGGTGTTATGGTGAAGCACCATAAACTAAAGTAGATGCACTTTTGGTTTCCACTTTAGAACAAAAGAGTAGCTTAAATTTTTACCACACTCAAACAAAAGCTCAAAAGTCCTTGTCAGTCAGTCAGTCAGTCATTGTCCAACCTTTTGTACTTAGATAATTTAAACCATTGCTTGACCTAGGAGCAAGCCTTTCGGACTATTGCAAGAAACTACATACTCTGGAAGAAACCCATACACACACTAGAAAAAAAACTCAAACTCCATGCCAAGGTTACCATAGTTAATTTCTAGATTTGGAGACCAGGCAAAGTGCAGTGATTGTAAAGGAAAATATTAGCAGGCTTGATCATCAATTCCTATGTAAATCAAATATTTAGATGTCAGATTTTCCAAAAAAAATTCCATGAATCAACATGTAAAGTTTCAGACCTGTCAGATCACAAATATCCTGTAAAGAAGAAATAAAAAAGTCCACACCCATAGTTTATTTATTTATCTGTATTATTATCATGCCATTTACCACCACTATCTCTCACTCTTAATTTATTTTGGGATTGCAAAAAAATAATTTTGATGTTTGAAATATTTTAATATTACCTACAAATTGACATTTTAACTGTAAGGTTATGAAGTTACTGAGCTTCTGAAAACCACTACTGCAAGCAATTACTAACATGTGTTGTCATGCGTGTGTGCTTGGGAGGCAGCTTCTGGGCTCTGGTGATGGTAGTTATCAGGGGTTGACACTGTTTGCTAATGCCTTCTCTCTGCTTCCCTCTGCAGAATGGAAGGTTGACAGCCATTCCACCTACGACATCACTTCAATTGTCCACCCTCCTGGACCCGCCCCTTCCTGCCTGGAACCCATATGTCCAGCAGTTCATTCATCTTTGGAGTCAGTTCACTATTGGACTCTTGTCTGAAAATATGTTTACTTTGTCTTTGTAAAAAGATTATTGTTTTTTTGATTTATTTTCATTATACAGGGTCATGAGGTGCCCTGATTTGGATTGTGCGAGTTGTTTAATGGATGGATGGGTACAGTAAGAGAGAAGACAATATATTTTATAAATTTTAGTTTTTCACAATTGTGACTTGACACTCAAAATATATGTTAATAAAGTATAACATTTTATAAAAGATGATTAAAAAGATGATTTATAAAAGATGATTTTGTCCTACACTTTTGAATCAGAATTAAACAAATGAAAATCAAAAATATGATGTAAACACAATACTTTCTTTTGCAATAGCATATAAAGTTTCCACCTCTCCCATGGACTGCAGAGAGTAGGAAATTAAAAATTCAAGATCATACCTCCTAGAATAACACCAAAGAGTGAGATGTCTTTGAAATAAGCTTGCAACTCTGCACTTTGCATCAGTTTTAAATCATGCCAATTTATTTTCAGAGTGCAGCAAGTAGCATTAAACCTCAGTTGAAGTCCTCTGCTCTATAGATTGTCGAGCATAATAGGTAGCATAGAATCAAAAGAATTTGGTAGAAATTGTGGGATTAAAGGAAGAAAAAGGTTAACCACCTGATAATCAGTCTGTACTGAAACCCATTTTCAAAAAGAATGTTACAGCAGAACTGGTCAGAGGTATTTGTACCAAAAAGAAAGCTGAACACAGTAGTGAAAGTTTATGCATGTGTTTAAAAATTGTACATACTCTAAAGAGTGTTTTCTCTATAGTTTTGCATCATGTATTTTGAAATTCTTTTTCACATGGCTCTAGTAATATTTCATACAGTAGCTGTAAAGAGTTATTTGAAAATAGGAGAGGAGGTCCAATGGATCTGTAGAAAACAAAACAATAGTAAATAAACAGAGGAAAGTGATGTTTGATCCAGTTTGAATTTAAAAGAGTGGTTCATTGGTACTGGCTGTAGAGGAATAATGAAAAAAATAAATTAGATAGTCTTTTACAGATTTAGAACTAAAGTGGGTTTAAAGAGATAGATAAATATGTCTTCCCTAGAAACATTAGTTTGAGTATGTCTAGCATGGAATGAAGAAATTAATTCATTAATTTTTAGATCAACAGATTATAGATTGATTGCAGAGGGAGTTTGGGACAAATGAATAGTGATCTTTAAGCACCTAGAGAACAGATAGCAAGAACATGGCTTACAATGTAAGGTCAATAAAAGAGGTTACATGTGAGAGTAGCAAAACAAAATATGTGAAATGTAATCAGGATCTGCTGTAAGAATGTATCATTAGTTCCAGAACTGAAAAGAGGGGAAAATCAGAGTGTATTACTTTGAAAACTGGGACATGAGTAGCTTTAGATATCAATTAGTAACTAATAAAAAAGAGACTACCTAGAAAATTGTTAAGCAATAGTTCAGCTCAGAAGAAATGTTACTTAATTCCAGAACATTTGTGAAGAACCTGAAAAGACAGAATGGCAAGAAATATGTAGGAGAAATCCAGGATGTGTTAGAAGAAAAAAATCCTTTCCTTAAAAGAAACAATTAGAGCAAGCAAAAAACAATTGTCAAGACATGAATGTGAAAATCTAAGGCCACTTGATTGCATTTTCTGCCTATTCCTGTTTGCTTTGGCATTTTTCTTTTTGCCTGAATGCTTTGATTGTAACCATATGCATTAATTTTATATGAACCCTGACAATGCCTTAACAATATTGCAAAACTGGCTTGAGTTAGGAAAAGTCTTTAATCATTGTTGTTTTTTTACCCTTTGACTGTTTGCAATATTTGAGTGAAACATTGTCTGTTATTTGTGTTGATAGTATATACTGGAATTACTTTCCCAGATTTCTTTGTCCCAGATTAGAATGCCTTGGAAAATTCTTCTTGACATTTTTCCATCTTTATATACTTGTGTTGGTGAACTTATTTCCCTAATCTCTGCTGATTATTAATTTAATTTAATATCCACCTGGCTAAACTCTCACATCAAAAAACTGCTAAAGATAACAAGTGACTGGCGTACTGGATTTGACTATAAATAGAATAAAAGAGATTCACTAAAATCAAGAGTAAATGTCAAATGATGCTGAAATGAAAAATACTAGTATAGGATATGTTTAAGATGTGGGAAAAATAATTAACTGATTGAGCTTAATCAATCAGTTAATTAATTATCAGTGATATTGTCAATACCAATAATGTAGGAAAATAAAAAACATCTGCCCACCTAAGGATTTCTGTTTCACCTTTCAGTTGGAATGTCAGGTATATGAAAAGATTTATACAATTTATTTAGCTGTTCTCCTATAGAAAATAACCTGTAATTTGTGAAGTCTTATCTTTTAATTTATGTGGTCAAGATAAATAAGTTCTTAAGCTATAGTTGTTAAGGTTCTACAATTTACACTATGGTGTCCGTTTGCTTGTGGGTTACACTCCCACACACACAGTTGTTGTGTGTCCATATGTGCTTGTGAGATGCTGCTATGAACTTTCCTACTAAATTTAGGAAGAAACTTACTCTATGGTGGTGCAGTGGGTAGCGCTGCTGCCTCACAGTTAGGAGACCTGGGTTCGCTTCCCGGGTCCTCCCTGTGTGGAGTTTGCATGTTCTCCCTGTGTCTGCGTGGGTTTCCTCTGGGTACTCCGGTTTCCTCCCAGAGTCCAAAGACATGCAGGTTAGGTGCACTGGTGATTCTAAATTGTCCCTAGTGTGGGTGTGTGCGCACCCTGCGGTGGGTTGGCACCCTGCCCGGGGTTTGTTTCCTGCCTTGCGCCCTGGGATTGGCTCCAGCAAACCCCCTTGACCCTGTAGTTAGGATATAGCGGGTTGGATAATGGATGGATGGAACTTACTGTATAACAGCTAAAACATATAATTTACTTGGCTTTAAGTTACAATTAATACTTTTCACATTTAATGCAGATATACTCATGGTTTGATGTAGACAATGTTTTGTACCTTTCATGGAAAGATCTTCAGGGCACTTTTCTTTCTTTGTTTAGGTGATCTTCTCTTTCTTCGCCTTGGTTGCACCTTTTGGTTGTGGGCTGTACTACAGTTTTCTCTTTGAGGTTTTTCCGCACAGGCTAGCATCAAGCTTACATCAGCTGGGTGGTTGGTGATCAGTCAGTCTCTGTCTTTAGCAAGACATACACATAGCTTTCACATATTGTCTCTCATTTGCTTCTGCAAATGCTTTTCCTTAGCAAGGTGTAGACTAATGGCACCCATTCCCACCTAACTCCAATAGAGACAAGTGTTCCATTGTGCTCTTTCAGCACCAGGTTGCCCAACTGAGTAAAATATATTGTTCCAGCCTTTGTTGTAGCCATACCATTGGCAATTGGGACCCTGGTATAGAGAGAAGAAGTTATGGCTAGGTCGAACAGTGAGCTTAATACAAGTCTAGGGTTTGTAATGGTTTTTAATGGAAGAAATAGACAGCTTGCAATTGGTACTTAAACCCGTTCTTTTTGGTTGACTATTGGGGCAAAGTTTTGTCTATCAAGGTTGCCAAACGTTGAATATTGCTCTTTGATCAACCCTAATGGTTAATGGTACTACGAGCAAACATCTCTGGGTTGTCACTTTGTGACTGATCATGTTATCAGAGGAGGAACAGAGGCTGCATCCAAAAAGGCCCTGTGGAGAGAAAACTGTCACTCTTTCTGGCATTAAGAATGTCTGTCAGTTCACTTTTCAGCCAAGTCGTGTGTGCCAAAGCATAGCAAAGTGTATAATGTCAGCCTGTCCTACACCAAGTGACACAACAAGATCTAATATTCTGTAAATATTTTAAAGACAAAACAGAATAGTCTTTAGTTTAGGGTCAGGTAAACAGATATTTTGGGAGGATTTGGACAAGTCAGTATAATTATGTGCTGTATTTTATAAATGTCTTAAATGACAGAGCTTTTCAATAACTGTAACCATGGTCATACAAAGTGAACAGACTCGTTCAGGGTGATTCTTGGTCAAGCTATAGTCAAAACTCAACTTGTCTGATCTGGCAGGAGGAAATGTCATAGCATCAGATGTTGATGCAACATAGTGTAACTGCACCTTTTTCTTTAAAGAAGTCTTAAAGTGAAATGAATAACCTTATACTGTATTTGAAAATGAAATTTGAATTTGGAAGTAATTCCACCTGTGTGTAATAGCGAGACCTTAACTGATGCTTAACTGATGAGTGTATCATCATGCTACTGATATTGTCATCTTTTATAGTTCATTGAGTTTTTCTTAACAAAATAATATTTTCAATATTATGTTGTTTGTATTATTTTGTAAAATATGTATCCATATTTCTAATATAATGTAGTTTTATTCATTTAATTTAAACTACCATATATAAAAAAGTCAGCATTTTAGAAAGTTTGCAAAATCGCATTATGCATAGTACTTAGTATGCCTTCCTTGGTGATTTTTTTGCATTTTGTTGTCTTTATTTCTGTACAGTTCTGTGCTACAGTTAGGCAAATTGAGAGTACAGTTCTTACTACAGATTGAAGTGTGGGAATCATGTTCTTATATGGAATTTGGGGAGAATAATTTGGTGCTAGTTTAAAAATGGAGAGCGCTTTCCCCAGTTCTCTTAGGATTATGCATTCATCACCAGGAACAAATAAGATGAAGTTTCATTTATTTGCAGCTTGGTAATGTGAGTCATTCAAAGGCAGATGACTTTAAAGTAAAAATGTGCTTATTTCTATAAACAATTCATAAATTATAATCAACACATAATGTTGAGAAATTATAAAAATGTGTTGTGTTAGTAACATAACCATATTTATTTACCATATGGGGAATGTATCATTCTAATTTGTTTGTGTACGATGTAAAATGTATATAGACATCTGTAACAAAACATGAATGATATGACTTTGATTGAATTTTAAAAGGTTTGTTGTAGTTTTCCTTAAAAGCCTTAATGACGAAATTCAAAACTTCAGAGATCTCAAACTGTATAGTGTATACATGCTATAGGACCATTTATGTGTTCTGAAATTATCATATTTTTTACATTTACTTATGAGGACAATAATAATTTAAAGTGAGAATAAATGTTCATATTATTATTATTATTATAATGCAATCAAATGGGAGCCATATAATTATTTGAGAATACAGAATATATTACTACCGTGAACTCATTGGTGGTTTCTTGCCATAATAATATTTTGCCTGTCAGGAATATTATTGTGAATTGAAAATAATACAGGCTTTATTTGAATTGTAATCATACATTGGTTGTCCTCTGAAAATCCAGTTCCACCTGCTAAATTAGTTCTGGTGCAGACATTCCTTTGCGGCAATATTTACGTATTGTAATTTTCACGGCCACCAGCAGATGGAGCACAGATATCGAAAGAGTCTATTTGCAATGTATTATTTTAAGAACATTTTAAGACAGTTGAAATTCAGATTCTTTCCTGCACAATTTTAGGTAACACAGTTTTCAAGTAACATTGTATCTTGAACTCTGATTGAGTGATATAGTAAGGTGTCAGCATTGAGTTTTACTATAAAGATTCTGACACAATCATACATACAAGTGGTTGAAACAAAACCATAATTGTTCATCATGCACCACCTTTGCAAAATTCCTATTTTTAACTGCTGATTTTCTAGGGTCGGACTAAACACACTGATCACTTTACACCTCAACTGGCATAAAAAAGATGAAAAAAAAAATATATATCCACAAAGGGAAAAAATGAATCATGTATCTTAAAATTGTTTTTTATTTCTAAGCTTTCGACAACCTTCCAGGTGTCATCATCAGAGGAAAATGATTAGACATACTGGAATCAAAGGCAATATATAGCTAATGAGGGGTTGGGGGAACAAGGGGGGTGGATCAATACAGTGGGGTTTGGTGGAAGTTGGTCATAAAGTCTTTTTATTTATTTAGGTGCCCTTCTTTTTAATCCTATCCTGAGTTCATGTCCAAATGTCTGTTAATGGCATTTTCATTTGAGAGCCATGATTCAGCCAGATCTCTGGCACTTTTAGTATTAGCCCTGAATTTTACTTGCGTTGTGTCCTTGTTAAATGTGTGTTGAACTGGTATGTGAGTACGAGTATCAGAGATTGTGCGTCCTTCCCCCGACAGCATTGTGATGTTCTTGTATGCATGTTTCAAGTGATTTAGATGTTTGGTACAGCTGGCCATGCATGTCATTGTATAATGTATACTGCGTTCCGTGTCTCTGAAACAACTGTCCGCAGAGGGCTTACAGGTTTATGAGCTATTTTGTTGCCTCATTTGGAGAGGATGTGTGCTGTACTTACATAGGAGACCTCAGCAAACAATCAACTCTAACCTGATCTCATGTCCTACTTGGCACATTCTTCCCTATCACAGTGGTGTATCTATATACTGTATATATATTGTGAACATGCTGAACGCAGCCCCAAAGGGATGTGGCTGCTCTTCCGAAACCCCCTCTTAAACAGTGATTCAATGGGAAACAAACACAGTTTTTATATTTATATATACTAGCTGTGTAAGCCTGTGCTGTAAAAAGCCCGGGCTCCTAGAAACCATGGATTCGGGCACTTCAATCAATCAATCACATCGGTTGTGCATTAGTGGCTAAGTGAGGTTCTCTTTCCTCAGCCATTTTGTTTTGCCGACGTGCTCAACTCCGTTGTCTATCAGCAGCTGAGTGAGTTTCTCTCTCCTCTGAGGTTTCGTTTTGCCGATGTGCTTGCTTTGCTTGTGTATTAGCGGCTAAGTGAGTTTCTATTTTGTTGGTGGTTTCACTTTGGCGACAGAGTTGATTTCTTTGAGTGTCATGCTGTAGCCTCACACTTCCAGGCTGGACAGATAGACACACACACACACTTCCATGCGTATACATTTATATCTATACTAATAAAAGGCAAAGCCCTCACTGACTCACTCACTCACTCACTGACTGACTCATCACTAATTCTCCAAGTTCCCGTGTAGGTAGAAGGCTGACATTTGGCAGGCTCATTCCTTACAACTTACTTACAAAAGTTGGGCAGGTTTCATTTCGAAATTCTACGCGTAATGGTCATAACTGGAAGCTATTTTTCTCCATTTACTGTAATGGAGTTGAGCTTGAAAGCCCTGGGGGCGGAGTTTCGTGTGACATCATCACGCCTCCCACGTAATCACGTGAACTGACTGTCAACGCAGTGCGTAGAAAACCAGGAAGAGCTCCAAAAAGCACTGAAGAAAACATGCATTATATAATTGAGAAGGCAGTGAAACAATAAGAAGCGAGCAAGTGACATATACAACCATATTCATGAGTGCTGCTACTTCGGAAACAAAGCACGGTGTAAACCTAAAGTTTAAATTAAGTTCATAGACAGGCTGCCGCTGGCGTTTGTCATGCCCACGGGTAATGCGGGATACAAGTTTAATGAGAGGACGCAGGATATAAACGAGAGTTTTGATCACTTTATAACTAAGTTAAAATTGCACGTGAAGGGCTGTGCTTATGCAAATTCCGAGAGACTGTGTTTGTGGGGGATTGACAGTTAAGGCGGGTGGGGGAGTCACGTCATCATCTCCCCTCCCATTCACCTCATTTCGCTCTGAGCTGAGCTCCGCAGCTAACGCAAACGCAGTGTTACAGAAGCGACTTTGTGACGCTGCCACCAAATACTCACAGAAAAATCCACAAGTTAATACACACGCTGTCTCTACAGTTTCTCCACACTGAATCCTTCAGGCACTACTTACAAAAGGTTACATTGACAATCGTGTTACGTTATTTTTAAAATGTTTCCTTTTCTTAGCACAAGCACAGCTGAGAAGCTTCGATGCATGTGCTCCATAACGCGTTAAAAAATCACGCATTTAATCACACTTTGCATTACAAACAAAGGGGAACTTCTGTCAATGCATGATTTCCTGATACACCGATTACATTGATCAGCGCTTCCCGATTCATTTTACCCTCGCACCCTCTTGGTTTGAGAAGAAGTATGAAAAAATATGAGGTTAACACAGAAAGACATCACCAATTGAAGCTTTATGAATAATCGATTCGCCATCAATAATTGTTTTGGTAAAGCCATACTCAGTGTAATCCTCCTTCCATTTTATAATTTTTCCGCCACTAGCCATGATTAAATGAACGGTAAAAAAGTAAGAGCGAAGCGAGGGTGACTTATTCAGGCAGGCAGGCGACAGCTCAATAGCTCGAATTTGAATATAAGTCGGTTCTATTTAGTCGCCAGAAATATCTTTGTTAGGAATGGAAGTTGAATTTAGTCTTTAAATTTCTATGGTAAAGAAAAAGTTATGCAATGATGACTAAATTTAACTATATAAAGTCAAAACTTTTATGTATAAAGTCAAACCTTGATTATATAAAGTCACTGTCGGAATAAATAAAGTCAAAACTTGAATATATAAAGTCAGCGTCGGTATATATAAAGTCAGAACTTGTTTCTGAATATATAAAGTCAAAACTTGAATATATAAAGTCACCGCTGGAATATATAAAGTCATTCCCAAATATATAAAGTCAAAACCTGAGTATATAAAGACGGCGTTGGAATATTTCTGAATATATAAAGTAAGCGCTGGAATATATAAAGTCAAAACTTAAATATATAAAGTCAGCGTCGGAATATATAAAGTCAGCGCTGGAATAT
>JANRMT010062806.1:45069102-45095045 GCA_026402145.1 Polypterus bichir lapradei
ATATTCCAGCGCTGACTTTATATATTCCGACGCTGACTTTATATATTCAGGTTTTGACTTTATATATTCCAGCGCTGACTTTACATATTCCGACGCTGACTTTATATATTCAGAAACAAGTCTGACTTTATATATACCGACGGTGACTTTATATATTCAAGTTTTGACTTTATATATTCGGGAATGACTTTATATATTCAAGTTTTGACTTTATATATTCCAGCGCTGACTTCATATATTCTGACGCTGACTTTATATATTCAAGTTTTGACTTTATATATTCCAGCGCTGACTTTATATATTCAAGGTTTGACTTTATATATTCAGGAAAAAGTTTTGGCTTTATGTATACCGACGCTGACGTTATATATTCAAGTTTTGACTTTATATATTCCGACAGTGACTTTATATATTCAAGTTTTGACTTTATATATTCGGGAATGACTTTATATATTCAAGTTTTGACTTTATATATTCTGACGCTGACTTTATATATTCACAAAATCAAGGTATTGGCCTGTTTGGCACCCCATAGTATATATGTGTGTGTATATACGTACACATGTATGTATGTGTATATATATACAGTAATCCCTCGCTATATCGCGCTTCGACTTTCGCGTCTTCACTCTATCGCGGATTTTATATGAAAGCATAACTAAATATATAACGAGGATTTTTCGCTGCTTCGGGGGTTCTGCGGACAATGTGTCTTTTTACTTCCTGTACATGCTTCCTCAGTTGGTTTGCCCAGTTGATTTCATACAAGGGACACTATTGGCGGATGGCTGAGAAGCTAACCAATCAGAGCACGCAGTTAAGTTCTCCTGACTGAGAAGCTAACCAATCAGAGCACACAGTTGTTCCTGCGTGCTGAATGCAGTGTTAACCAGGAAGTCTCGTCTCGCTCATTCAGCATCAACGTGTTTCGCTGTGTAAAGAGTTGTGCTCTTTTGTGTTTATCTTTGTGCATAGTCAAGCCCTTCATTATTTCTCCAAAACAATCTGCTACTGCTTCAGGGGCCGTGCCCAAGCGCAAGAAGAAGATGTTAACGATTGCCGAAAAGGTAAACGTTTTGGATTTGTTGAAGGCTACGATTCTTTTTATTTAAAAAGTAGGAAAGGAATATAAGATCTACGGCTGCAGCGTCCTTTTAACCAGGGTGCAAAACGAGTTGTAAGTGGATGTAATAAGGCAGTAGTCTGGATGGAATCTGCTTTAGGGATTTGGATTGAAGACTGCCAGAAGAAGAACAACGGCAGTGCTACACAATCGCCTGAAGTGGCTCCTTTACAAGGGCTGTAACGCTCTCCTTTGTTGTGCAGTAAAATTAAACTCATTGTTATCGGACAAGTCATCGTGTCATTGTTGGTGAGTAACCATAAATAATTAATACATTTACTGTATACTATTTTTCTTGCAATGTACGTATTTATTGCTGGTGACCTGTCTATCGTAATGGCTGTAACATATGTGATATCGGAGACACTCGATATCTTTAAAATAATATTTAGGTTTTACTGTATATAAACAGTGTGTTTATATACATAATTTCAATGAATCTTACCTAATATCTAAGAGAATACAAAGGGATTATGCTGTATAACTCTGCGGGGAATATTTATAAACAGTGCGGGAGAGTTTATAAGGGCTTAAAATATATAAAAATAACCATACAAACATATGGTTTTACTTCGCGGATTTTCACCTATCGCCGGGGGGTCTGGAACGCAACCCCTGCGATCAAGGAGGGATTACTGTATATATATATATATATATATGCCAGCAACACTCATGACAATGACAAAACAATTACATTGTCAAACATGTTACGTTATTATTAAAATGTTTCCTTTTCTTTTTACTTCTCCGCTGCCAAGCGCAATATATATGGATATATATATATATAGATATGAGAACAACACTCATATCAATGACAAAACAATTACATTAACAATCATGTTACGTTATTTTTAAAATTTTTCCTTTTCTTTTTCATAACTTCTTTAACACACTACTTCTCCGCTGCGAAGCGCGGGTATTCTGCTATATATATATATGACAGCAACACTCATCACTCACAACAGTGACAAAACAATTACATTAACAATCATGTTACGTTATTTTCAAAATGTTTCCTTTTCTTTTTCATTACTTCTTTAACACACTACTTCTCCGCTGCGAAGCGCGGGTATTTTGCTAGTATATATAAATATATAAGTAATATGGAGCAGAGCAATATCTGCCAAAATCTGCACACCCCTGATTAGATTAGCCCAACATTTTGACCCTTTTTACTACAGTTTAAACGACAGTGCCAGAGCAAGTGAAACACCAGAACAGACTGAAGTCAGACTAGCAGACAAACACACCATAGCTTAAAATTACTTACCCCTGCAATGCCCAGTGCTGCTTCTGGTCAACTATTAAGCCGTTAACTTACAAAAACTTTCAACTCTAATACCCACAAAACTAAATGTTTATGCATTTTTTTCCACATTCCCACAGAAATACTTCACTTGAGAAATGTTCCTTTAGTTTTCTGCCTAATTTTAATTGCTAGACTTGCTTCACAGATGTTATGAGCCTCATTAGAATTAGAACATACAATATAAAATGCTAAATATGTACAGTTTTATTTCTGAATTAGCTTTCTGTAATTGTGCATGCATTACAGCCCTCTCATTCTCATTAGTTGTTCCTTTCTCTGTTTGCATAGTGCAACACTTTCTATTCCTGATATTTGGTCTTTTCTAAATTTTTGCTGTTGTCTGTGAACATTTCACTCTTGTTTATACATGTCAATTGTAAAATGCTACTCAACTTAATTCTGTTATTATATTATAATTATACTTGCTTTCTAAAGCGTGTTGTGACTGTGTATGTTGACATTATATAAAAGTAAATGATGCCAGTTTGTGAAACTAGAGAAGAACTGTGTACAGTTTACTCCAAGATAACTTCTTGAACCACAGTTATATATTGTATATAGCAGATTCTAGGAATTGAATATTTATCTAATTAGACTATTAATTAGTAATAGTGTTGACAAAAATTCTGTACTTCTTCATAAAAAAGAGAATCTGGTTAAATAATTTTAATGAACTGTAAATCTAATAAGTACAGCAAGTGGTGCAAAAATTTCCTTTTGGAACTGTTAAATTGTTCACATATACTACAGTACATTTTGAGATTAATATTAGAAACAACAGTGGCAAAACAGATAGAAGAAGTGATATACTGTATACTTAAAATTGGATTTAAAGATAATATAAGTAATAATGCAAAATGTCCTGCAATTTTTCACTCTATGCAGTAGCATTGAAAGTCCATCCATCCATCCATTTGCCAACCCGCTGAATCCGAACACAGGGGTCTGCTGGAGCCAATCCCAGCCAACACAGGGCACCTGGGCAGGGTGCCAGGCCACCACAGGACACACGCAAACACATCCACACACCAAGGCCAATTTAGAATCGCCAATCCACCTAACCTGCATGTCTTTGGACTGTGGGAGGAAACCCACGCAGACACGGGGAGAACATGCAAACTCCACGCAGGGAGGATCCGGGAAGCGAACCCAGGTCTCCTAACTGCGAGGCAGCAGCGCTACCACTGCGCCACCATGCCGCCGCATTGAAAGTCAATAAATGTATTTATATTTTTCATTTCTTTTTATCTTAAAGATACTTCAAAGTTTACAGTGTTGTAGATACTACCTTAATGACATGGATTTAAACCCCTATACAGTGACCTAAGATACAATAACCAAATACTTTGTATGGAATACTGTACATTAACCCTTCTGAAAAACAATACACTGAAAACATTTTTAAAATAACATTGAAAGCTACACAGTTATTTAATATTAAGGAAAATTTATGAATTTCTAAACTGGTCCTATTCTTCAAAATGACTTATGTTTAAAATGTGCAGGCTTCCAAGTGTGTAAAATGATGCCATCAGACGGTATAAATAGCTAGGAGGTTAAATGACATACTGTAAAAGCCTTAAGATCAGAACACGAAAATGAGTAAGGGCAGCTCCACATGTTCAGAGATAACACATTTATCAAAAGCATTTATGTGTACGAAGCCTAAAGAAAGTCTTACAACACCTTGACTTTTTTCCTACATTGTTGCCTTATAGCCTGGAAATTAAGAGACTGCTGTTAACTTTTGAACCTTGTAATCTTGAGAGCTGCAGTTTATTATAATCTTACAAACTTGCACGCTACATGTAGAGTCAGATTGGTGTTAAGGGCTAAGTAGGGTTACAATAAAGTATAAATGTCCACATAAAGCATTAATACAAGTAAAATGAATACTGTGAAAAGATGAGTAAGAAAAAAAAAGTACAAGAATGAGAAATATCATTATAGTTCTATTAGTGACAGTAAGTTTCATTTCACATTATATAAGTAATGGTCTACCCATTAAATGAAAATGGTAACATTTGTTTATTTCAAAGCTGAGTTTATCTGTAATTCATTATTCTCAAGATAACATAACATTCTTAAAAACTCACTTAATCCAAATCAGGGTCATGGTGGTTGAAGGCCTATCCTGGCAAACCCCGCCATTTTTTGTACACACTCCCACACTCATACAAGGACGACAGAAATATTTTTGAGGCTGTGGGAAAATAACTGGACTAACCAGTGGAAACCAATACAGATAAAGGGAGAACCCTAACCCTAACTCTACATAGTGTGGGGTACAGCCCAGACACAGACAGGTAGACATGTTGGTTCACCAGACACGTTTTATTCACAGTCCTATTTACAGTGCACAACCCAGTGCCTCAGCACCAATCACCCCTTTCAGTCTTGGCTGCACAACAATGCCTTCTAGTCTTCAGACCGCCTCCACTCCTCTCCTCCGAGCTCCATCCACTTCCACCCGACTCTCGCCATCGAATAGAGGGAAGCGGCCCCTTTTATGCACCCCCGGATGGGCTCCAGGTGCTGTGTAGCTGGAAGCCCGTCGGGGGTCTCTGCTCCTCTTCCCCCCAGCACTTCCTGGTGTGGCGGAAGTGCTGAGGTCCAGGGCTCCCAAGGCATTGGTGTGCCCCTTGAAGGTGACCACAGGCCCCTACAGGGTTGGGCTTTCAAGCACTCTACCCGTGGCCCCCAACACAACCAGGGAGGTCACCCCCTCGTGGTCTGGAGTAGGCACAAGCCCTCCTCCTGTCCTCCTGGGCGTCCCGGCTGGGTACCACCCCCAGCCGCGTGCCACAGTGCCCCACTGCCAGCGAAGACACTTTGGTCCGAGTGACACATCCCGAGAGGGCAGTTCATCCCCGGAGTGGGTCCTACTACGTATCCAGGGTCCAAGACGGCACCCTGGAATGCACCACTTCGGCACCCCTTCCGAGGTCGTCGCGCCCTTCTGGTCTGTGCCGCTCTCGCCTCCACAGTCCCCGCTAGCTGGGGCACTGCCCCATCGCCAGTCCTCCCATGAAGCAACCTGTTCCTGGAGGGCAGGTCCCCAACGGGGCAGGTCCTACTGCACGTCAGGGCTCCGGTCCTGCAAAGAAAGGAAAGAGAGGGCCATAAGCATTGCCTGGACACCAACACCGGGCATCCCTTTGATTCACACATAGGCAGTGCTCTCCCCTCCACTGGCACCCCGCGACTTGCCTGTTCGGCACCTCCTCCGCGGGTCCCATGCCTGTCCGTTCACCACTAACGGGTCTGCTCTCACTGTTGGCTCCTCCACCTGCCCTGGGGTTTCCCTCTGCCTCCGCAGAGGACGGCCATTCCTTTCACGTATGCACCCAGCAACACGTCCCTTCCTGTCTGAGGAACCGGCATTCTCCCCTCGATTCCTCCTATCACTCTGGGATGCCCTGACGGTCTGAGTCTCCTTATTGTGCAAACAGAGACTCCTTCCCGTCTGCGTCCCTGTAGAGCGACGCAAGACTGCCGCTGACTCTGGGCGTAGAGCGCTAGGACCGGGGGCACACAACAGCCTGTGTCCTGCCAGCCCTCTCGCTGTCTCTACCCTCATCACGCACACAGCCTTCAGTGCCGCGTCCACTGTCGGAGAACTGCTTACTCGATGCCGATCTTTTGTATCACAGCCAATTTTGGCAGATTCTCCCTTATTCTTTACGGGGACGGCTTCGCTTACCTTCCCTGCCGCGTCCATCCGGCTAAGTGTCTCCAGCGCCGCGCCGATCCGCCCACTGTCAGAGCATCTTCACGGACGTGATCGCCTTCACCTCCAGCTCCTTCAGTCCTTTACGGATGACGCGTATCACCTGCAAAAGTGACTCTGCGGGCTGCAGGCATTCCTCCAGCTCACGCAGAGCCGCTGGCAAGCACAAAGGGTTATCCGACAGCTGCTCTACCTTCGAGTCAGGCAGATCCGTTGGCCACTCCCTGCGGGGCCCTTCCTCCGGCCCCATCGGGTCCTTCTTCAGCACGGGATTGACATTCTTGAGGCCCGCCTCCATCCAATCATCGGCGGGCACACCAGACACACCAACCAATCCCGTGCTTGCCTCGGTGCGAGACTTCCGGTCCTCGCCCATTTTGGCTCTGTTTCTCCTGGTGTGGTGATGTGGCTCCAAACAGCTTTGCAGATGCTGCAGCCTGTCAAGCTGCAGCAACTCCGTCGGCGCCGACGACAGCCTGAGGATCAGCATGCTGTTCCCACTGATGCGGATCTGGGCAATCCCTGCCTGCAACATAAAAAGTAAGTGTGCCCCCGCTGGGCCGTTCGTCATGGGGCAGGGCACTTACTTCCCAGGTCCCGTCTCTCTGTGGCGCCGTCCTTGCTGTGCTGCCGTCCCGGATGTCCTCAGCGACAGCGGGCCTGTAGGAGCCCGCTGCAGTTCGGCAACGTCTTTACCCCGCACCAGGGGAATATGGTCCTTTGGTGGACCAGTGGGGGTCCCTGAGGCGATTCGCTCCTGCGGGGTCGTGCGTGCGCCGCTCCCGCGGTGCATGTGTGGGCTAACCTGCTGTTCCGGACTGCCCACAAAATTATTTTTTTGGGGTCCCTGCCTTGTATCAGGCAGAGAGACCCATCTGGGATGCCATTGTGGGGTACAGCCCGGACACAGACAGGTAGACATGTTGGTTCACCGCACACGTTTTATTCACAGTCCTATTTACAGTGCACAACCCAGTGCCTCAGCACCAATCACCCCTTTCAGTTCTGGCCGCACAACAATGCCTTCTAGTCTTCAGACCGCCTCCACTCCTTTCCTCCGAGCTCCGTCCACTTCCATCCAACTCACGCCATCGAATGGATGGAGACGGCCCCTTTTATGCACCCGCGGATGGGCTCCAAGTGCTTCCTGAGGAGCCTCCACCGACACACCCCCGTGTGGCGGAAGCACCAGCTGTGTAGCCGGAAGCCCTCCGGGTGTCCCTGCTTCTCTTCCCCCCAGCACTTCCTGGTGGGCCGGAAGTGCTAAGGTCCAGGGCTCCCAAGGCATTGGGGCGCCCCCGGCGGTGACCACGGGCCCCTACGGGGTTGGGCTTCCAAACTCTCTACACGTGGCCCCCAACACAACCAAGGCGGTCGCCCCCTCGTGGTCTGGATGAGGCACAAGCCTCCTCCGGTCCTCCTGGACGTCCCAGCTAGGTACCATCCCCAGCCGCGTGCCACAATAGACACACTGACATTGTTACTGGGCACCGGGATTCACACCCACAACAGTTACTATTTGAAGGAGCAATGCTAACCACTACCCTAAAATGTAATTCAGGTTATCCTTTTTAAGCCTAATTCCACCAAATGGGTTAGTGAGTTATACAGTGAGCATAAAATGCAGTACAGTGGTCCTCGGGTTACAACACAGTTCCGCTGCTACAACAGTGATATAACCTGAATTTTGGTGTAAGTCGAAACACACCCTAGCCTAAGTCACTTACCTATCCTAACACATTTGCAAAATCATAATCTAGAACACAAAAACACAACTAAGCCACAGAAAAAGGAAAAGGGCATAAATATACTGTACTGTACACTGTACTGTATTAACAGAAAAAAATGACAAAAAATGAGTGTAAAAAAATTCCTTACCTTTATTCCTTCTGATCTCTTTACAATGTCTAATTTCACTTTCATCATGATGGCTTTCCTCTTCTTCGAAGCACTGCTATCTAAAGACTCTGACTTTCATTTAGGAGCCATGATAAGGGCCAAAAAGTCGCCAAACAAAGCAACGCAAACGGAACACTTCCTCCGCGCACATCCAAACTAACTCACCAACTACCTCAATTATACGCCGCGTTACTGCGTATTTTTCTGCTACATGCAACCAAAACTAGTCCGCCCACGTAATCCGTAAGTACAATGCTAACGCCGTACGCTGAAACACTCACATCTTAATTTTTTTAAGTTTTTATGGGAGCAAGTGTTGTAAACTCGAAATGTCTTACGTTGTAACCTGAGGACCTCCTGTATAGCTAAAACACATACAACAAAAGCAAAAAACTTAATGTTGAAAAGTCAACAGAAAAGAGTGATAATCTGTGTGTGTTACATCACCAAGGAAAAATAAGCCTAACACTGACTTTGTTAATAATTTTTTACATTTTAGTGAACTACATAAGACAAGAAAAATTTAAATTAATCAGGTCATTTCACATTCTTATTTGGTGCAATGGTGACATTATGCTACACACTTCTCTTGAAACCTGCAGTTGATTATTAGCCTTGTTGCAATCTATGTTGCATTTACATAATCCCTGTCTGTTCATTTGCCCGAATTCTCTAGTTTCCATCAATGGCCTTTAGATGTCTGTGTTGTACTACATTAATTGGTAATTCCAAACTGACCCAGTGTCACTGACTGTCTATTTGTTTGTGTTGTGTGTGACCTGGGGTGAACTAGAATTTTGTATTTTTTTTTATTTTTACTTGCACCAGTTGTTTCAGCTCCTTATTACCTACCTTGTCAGCCGTAGAAAGTTGATGAATGAAAATCTACTCGGCTTCAGCTATTTAGTGTGATGAGTTGTCTTGTCGACAAAGGTGTCAGATAAAATAGGGTGACATGAAGAAAATGAATGACACAGTAATGGACAGGAACAAATAAAAGAGCACAGTCATGGGACAGTATGATATATTTATTTTAAATAATGCATTTGTAACAGACTTATTGAAGAGTACTACTGGGTGTCTACTTTGAATTATATAAATACAGTACAAGCCTAAATATACACTCATTAGACAAATTATTAGGAACACTACACTAATACTGTGTGTGACCTATTTTTGCTCTCAAAAAAGCCTCTTTGTGACATGGATTCATCAAGATTTTGAAAACATCCCATTGAGATTCTAGTCCACATTGACATGACCACATAAAGCAATCACTGTAGATTTGTCAGGTGCACTTTCATACTACAAATCTCCTGTTCTACCACATCCCAAAAGAGTTCTATTGGTTTCAGATCTGGTGACTGGCATGGCCACTGAAGAACACTGAACTCATTGTCATGTTCATGAAACCAGTTTGAGACAACCTTTGCTTTCAAGAATGGTGCACTATCACGCAGGACTAAGCCATTAGAAGATAGGTAAACTGTGGCCATGAAGGGTCAGCAACAATACTCAAAAAGGTTGTGTCATTGAAGCATTAATTGAGTGGTATTAACAGGCCCAAACTGTGTCAAGAAAACATTCTCAACAATATTACATCATCACCACCAGCAGTCTGGACTGTTTACCCAAGGCAGGTTGAGTGGATGGGTTCTGACAGACTAAATACTGAAACATACAGAAACATACAACAATGATACATACATGCATGCATGCACATCATATGGTCACCTTTTAGGCTCAGCAGAGATAAGCACCACCACACGAGGGAGCACTGTTGCTGATAATGTTGTCTTTTTACACTCACAGCCCAGAGAAACCGCCCAGTGCGGGCCATGGACTCCGCCCCTTCCAAGAGGCTTCCGCTGATGGAGCTCTGATCTGACATGTCTGACCCAAGCCCTAATCACAGAGGCTGCACTTTTTCTGTTATTAGTGCCGTTGAGCATCTGTTTCTTTTGGATTTATTTTAAAAGGGGCAACCGGGTTGGCACCCCAAACATTGTGTTATCATAAAGTTGTCCCTTGGCCAACAATACTGTACAGAAATATAACAGAATAAAAGAAAAGATGGAAGATGGAAATCACATAAATTTATAAAATAATGTCAAGATTAAAACACAAAATAAATATAAAATTTATAATATGAACCTAGAATAAAAGAAGGCTTAAGATAGTACTGAAAGACTGGAGACCTTACAGAAAAAAACAGGATAAAAGATGCTTTATTGTTGAAAAAAAATAAAGGCCCAGTTTTTCATGAACATGGTATACTGGGCAGTGGAGTTCAAGAAATCTTGAAAACATAAACCCTAGAACAAAACAATGAGCACAGAAACCATACAAGTTAAGTTCTTCACAGTCATAAATGATGTTTCAATACTGACTTCATTATAACAGGAGTTATGAAAATCACTCTAGCAGTAACTCAGACTGCAAGATGTTAGTATAAATACTGAGACCAAAAAGATATTTCTTTCCCTGGGTATTTATTAATTTATTGGGACACTATTGGTATATCACTATACTGGTCATGTGAGTGTATCTTTGACTGAATTGTGTTTTAGTGTTTCATTCTCTTGAATAAAATAACATTTTTTTAAAAAGTATAATATTGAAAGCAATAAGGTATCCTCGGGATATGTTCAAACTGAATTACTATTGCTGTGATCTCTCATGTTAGTGAGATAATGACACAGCTTACCTGAAGTGATAAATGTGCAAACCACACTCTGTAGTGGAAGAGGAACATGAGATCCTGGCAGTCATGATTAATTTGATCCTTTAAGAGTGCCACAGTTGGAAGAGAATAAAAACAAACAGTATGGTTCAAACTATAAAATACCCTCTTATGTTTTTAAACACCTTCACATTTTACACAATGAACAGGGAATAGATAGAGAACATACACTTGTGCTTGAAAGTTTGTGAACCCTTTAGAATTTTCTATATTTCTGCATAAATATGACCTAAAACATCACCAGATTTTCACTCAAGCCCTAAAAGTAGATAAAGAGAAACCAGTTAAACAAATGAGACAAAAATATTATACTTGGTCATTTATTTATTAAGGAAAATGGTCGAATATTACATATTTGTGAGTGGCAAAAGTATGTGAACCTCTAGGATTAGCAGTTAGTTTGAAGGTGAAATTAGAGTCAGGTGTTTTCAATCAATGGGATGACAATCAGGTGTGAGTGGGCACCCTGTGTTATTTAAAGAACAGGGATCTATCAAAGTCTGCTCTTCACAACACATGTTTGTGGAAGTGTATCATGGCACAAACAAAGGAGATTTCTGAGGACCTCAGAAAAAGAGTTGTTGATGCTCATCAGACTGGAAAATGTTACAAAATCATCTCTAAAGAGTTTGGACTCCACCAATCCACAGTCAGACAGATTGTGTACAAATGGACGAAATTCAAGACCATTGTTACCCTCCCCAGGAGTGGTCGACCAACAAAGATCACTCCAAGAGCAAGGCGTGTAATAGTCGGCGAGTTCATAAAGGACCCCAGGGTAACTTCTAAGCAACTGAAGGTCTCTCTCACATTGGTTAATGTTCATGTTCATGAGTCCACCATCAGGAGAACACTGAACAACAATGGTGTGCATGGCAGGGTTGCAAGGAGAAAGCCATTGCTCTCCAAAAAAAAATTGTTGCTTGTCTGCAGTTTGCTAAAGATCACGTGGACAAACCAGAAGGCTATTGGAAGAATGTTTTGTGGACAGATAAGACCAAAATAGAACTTTTTGGTTTAAATGAAAAGTGTTATGTTTGGAGAAAGGAAAACACTGCATTCCAGCATAAGAACCTTATCCCATCTGTGAAATATGGTGGTGGTAGTAGTATCATGGTTTGGGCCTGTTTTGCTGCATCTGGGCCAGGATGGCTTGCCTTCATTGATGGAACAATGAATTCTGAATTATATCAGAGAATTCTAAAGGAAAATGTCAGGACATCCGTCCATGAACTGAATCTCAAGAGAAGGTGGGTCTTGCAGCAAGATAACGACCCTAAGTACACAAGTCGTTCTACCAAAAAATGGTTAAAGAAGAATAAAGTTAATGTTTTGGAATGGCCAAGTCAAAGTCCTGACCTTAATCCAATCGAAATGTTGTGGAAGGACCTGAAGCGAGCAGTTAATGTGAGGAAACCCACCAACATCCCATAGTTGAAGCTGTTCTGTAAGGAGAAATGGGCTAAAATTCCTTCAAGCTGGTGTGCAGGAATGATCAAAAGTTACCAGAAACGTTTAGGTGCAGTTATTGCTGCAAAGGGGGGTCACACCAGATACTTAAAGCAAAGGTTCACATACTTATGCCACTCACAAATATGTAAAATTCAATCATTTTCCTTAATAAATAAATGACCAAGTATAATATTTTTGTCTCATTTGTTTAACTGGTTTCTCTTTATCTACTTTTAGGACTTGAGTGAAAATCTGATGATGTTTTAGGTCATATTTATGCAGAAATATAGAAAATTCTAAAGGGTTCACAAACTTACAAGCACAAGTGTAGACTATAATCATATCTGTATTATATACTCAATGTCCTGTTTTGATAGCCAAAAGTGTGTAACACTGGAGAAATCTTGTGATGAATGACAAGGAAAAAAACTTACAAATGTTAGCTTGCTGCTTAACATGTTGGAGATAAGCAGTGTATATTACTTTATAACCTAATTAATCATGTAAAGATAAACAATGATGAAAGAAAGTCTTAACACTTTCATATTATTGGCTTCAAAGATGCACATGGCTGGAGACTGAAATCATGAAACAGGAAACTGTTTAGTTTGAAAGTTGGACAGGCTAATGATATCCAGAAGTGATGCATTATGAACAAACTTGTGAAACATGTTTTTTCCAGTAGCAACAAAGACCACTGAAAAAAATAGTGAGCAAAATGAATGTTTTTGAATTACAGTGTTGATTATTACATATTACTTGGACTACAAGGCAGAGAAACCTGGCAGCTTTAGAAGAGACGAATGCCAATTTAATATAGAAATAATTTATTATCAAGAAGAAGCTGAAATATTTTGGTCACATTATACAGAAAAAGAAATCGTATTAAAGAAGGTTGACATTAAAAGGCAAATTATACAAGTAGAGGAGTACAAACAGGGCATGCTGTAATATACAGTACAATTATTCTAGGATCTAAAAGTTGATAAAATTGAGCAAAGCATTTAGCAAAGCACTATTCAGACATAGTGGTGTCGTGGTTAAGGCTTTAGACGTCAAACTCTGAGGTTGTGGTTTCAAATCCCACTATTGCCACTATGTGACCATACACATTTCACCTGCTTGTACTCCAACTAGGAAAAACAAACAAACCGTATTCAATCGTATCTCAAATGTTGCAAGTCTCCTTGGGTAAAGGTGTTAGCTGAATAGGTAAATGTAATGTAACAATATTCAGAACTATATAAACAGGTAACATTTTTTTTTATTTTGATGTTGTTGCAAAGAAAAGACAACTTTACTCCAAAAAATCTGCTGTGCAGCTATATCTGCAGTCTGAAACACCACTTTACTGCATAAGCTTTTGTGTCACATCATTTATTGCTCATTTAAATTAAAAGTTCATTCTGCAGCTTCAGTGACAGTTGATTGCTGTTCATACACAATAGTTTAATTCACTTCAGTTTACGTTCTCCACACTTTTCTCTTAAAACTGATCTGGCCTTAGTATTGCTGATTCTAGAATCTGCTACCTGCCACAATACAGTAATTAATCAATGTAAGATATGCATATTTAATGTATATTTGGACAGAGGCAAACACACCCAGGAGTGGTGCCAGCATAGCCAAATTTTCAATAATGTTTTGGCTTTGTTACTGTACATTAATCTGCCAAGGTAAGGAATCCTTCTCTTTCTCATCAGACAGTTATTCATACTATAAATGGTTGTGCTGCTGCTAGAATCATGCACAGCTCCTCTGTTGGTTTATTTTTTACAGCAAAGTTCCTGTGTTAGTTGATGTTTTTACTACTGTTCACACTGGAGACCACCATGAAGTAACTCCTTAAATTTAACATCTCACACCAATGTAACACACTTTTATATCACTTTTATTAGAAAAACCCAAAGAACACACAGCTGTGAAACAAGCAGTCCTGAGTGGTTCTCTTACCCTCTTACTAGCTATACTTAGGCCCCATTTCACTGCTTTAGCCAGCTAAAGGCCATGTCACATTACACAACATTTCTAGCAATTTTCAGTCGCAGACTTCATAAATATAACCTTAGAGAGTAGAAGGCAGTGGCAGCGTGTTCCTGTGATTACCAGTCATGTAGTTTGACATACCCAGCGACTCAGTCATACAAGTCTGCAACTCACCCTAACAAAATCAAAACCAGTTTGTGTTGTCTTCAGTCACATGTGCAGGATTGTGAGCATATATGAAAGCTGGCAGCCAATGAGCTTTCATTCAGAAGTCAAATGCACATAATACAGCTACACGAAATAAGGAACACGGGTGTTTTGGAACTGACTAGACTTAGAAAGACTTGTCTGTTTCATGTTGTGTGTTTTACATGGCAAGACAGAATGGTAAATAAAGAAAAAAAGGAGTAATATTGCTACTGAACTCATCATACCTGTAAAGCTATCACACATGCACTGGCTACATCAAGCAGCACATCATCTGTCAGCAAAATAGGAGAACTTGCGTTACTCTGTAAATGATAAACTGTGCTGGAAAGTCATTACAGAGTCATCTACAGTAATTTGACCTACGCTGTGAATTCTAATAATGCAGTATGAAGTCCTGAGGTAATGAGAACAGCAACTTCAGTGGTCACCTGTGACATCCCCTCCAACTAGAAGTCATGTAATGTGACATCTGCTCAAGCCAATATAATATTCATTTTACAATAGGAACAATTAGTAGTAAATCTTAACTTATTGGTTGTGTATTCTGTGATCTAACTTTTCTGTAATATAAAAAAAAGTTATATATATTGATTATGCTAAAAATGACTAAAAAAACACATTTTCTTTGATCATATTTCCACAGAATTTTAAAACATGTGCCTTTTCAACTTTTTCATGAACTCTGGGCATTTCCTGTTATTTATAGAATGTTATATTTTAAATTCCTGCTTTACAAGTTATGAATGAGGTACAAAGTAGCAATGACTAGTATCTATATTCATTGTAATATGCAAAAATACAATGATACTCTCTGTCTCTTTCTTTTATTGCTTTACTACATGTTTACTTAATTTGAAATCTAGCTGTAAATGGGTGTAAGGCAATGATAAACAAATTCAGAGGAACATTGATCAATTTTTAACTAGTAGCATTGCTCCTTAATCAGTAGAAGAATTGTACATTCTGAGGTATTAAAGATATGTTACCTGCTTTTGATGTAGGAAATTTTTATTAGTATATGTGAATGAATAGGTAGTCCATATGTCAATTAAATAGTATAATTAGAAATATGGGGCAAAGTTGACTTGGGCTGTGCACTATAGCCTCTTTAGCATTATGTTTACCTCTACAAAAACATGCCAAATCTGTTGAATCTATTTCAACAACAAAAAATTGTTATTATATGTAACAGAAACATATGTCTACTGTCCACTACTGTATTGACGCAGAGTACACATCCTTCAGGTAGCATATTTTCACTGACACACAGCCCAATGTCACAGTCATGACATATTTTTTCTGTTGCTTGCACATGACAAAGTAGAAGGTGCTTGATAGACACCGCACAGTGTGTTATTGTAAGCTACCATAGTGTACGGTTAATTGACTTCTACATTGCCTTTGACATGAACATTGACAACATATCACAGTGGTTTGGTCGTATAGTGCTGTATGCAGCAGTTTCACTATTTGTGTAAACATCTGATGACCGATTCACATCGTAATTACAATACTATCGCTTCATTCAAATAATGGTTCCGTTTCACTTTGTTCTAATACTGGCTTTGTGGCTTTTTGTTTGCCATTGCATTTTTGGTTGAAGGCTCTGCCCCACTTATGAATGTTGATGAATTAACATAAAATGGCAAAATGCATAGAAATATTCATGATTTTTTTTGTAGTATGATGTTACTTCATCCACTAGATGGCTACAGAATATTGTGCAAGTTTTATTAAGGCTTAACACAGTAAAGCGGATGATTAAACGTCAACCTGGGTCTGACTCCTGTTAAACCATATTTACATAGAATTCTGATCTCGAGTCTCACTCAGGCTCAACTGCAAGGAGGTTTAGATTTCATCTTTTATTAACATATTCAAAATGAATTTAAAATGGCAAATTGTTTGTAAAGAATTAAAGAATGGATGCATGCAGTAGAAAGACTTTCTTGCCTTTTAAGATATTAGGTTCTATTTTGCATTTGATGGCTCACTTGATGCAATTGCCTCACTAAACTGGCGTAATGGGAACTGTCTTTTTCTTTAAAATAGTAGCATCTGATTTCTTGTTATGTCAGCAAGAGCTGACACTTGTTTTATCATTTTATGCAAACAACAGGTGACATATTTTAGTTAGTGTGTTTGTGTACGTGTGTCTTGTGATGACTGTCAACCTGTTCAAAGAAGCTCCTATGATCCCAGAGAAAAAAATCTATGATATTTAAAATAATATATATATAAAAAAATCTACAAATTATGTAACCTAATTCAAGTTTGTTCTTCATTTATTTTCTGCTATACATGAACAATTTATTTTTGTGCACATGTTTTGAGATTGTTTAGTTTTTGTTCGGTTGTATCTAATGCTATTACATCCATTCCCTGCAGTAACAATATTAACATTCCTCTTCTTTCTCACATTTTCTCTACTGCTGGACCTCTCTTTGCCCCAGAAGACTTTAGGGATAATTGCTAAAAAATTTGCCCTTGCCACCCTTTCTGTCTCCGTCTGGAAATCTTCCTTTTTAAATTGACCCTTTTGGAACTCTCAGAGAAGAAGATCAATGAAGCATCTGATCTCTTTATTGATAATTGATCAGATATCATATATTTAGTCTGTGTGTGAGAGCCCCATGGTCTGTGCTGCAGTCCTGTTCTTTTTTAATTTTTATTTCTTTGATGGGTTGGATGTAATGCTGCTATTCACATCTACTCAGGCTCCTCTTTTGTTATCATTAAGAATCATGAAATATGAGTGCCTGGCATTGGGTGGTTATTTTAGAATTTGTAAAAATATGATTTTTTTGTTTCTTAAGGATGGTATTTATTGTGTTTTTCAGTAAAGATTTAATACAAAAATATGTATTTCTATATGAACAAAATTCAAGAATTATTTCTACAAAATGCATAGAATATCTAATGTCATAACCTGAAAGGTTTGAATAAAGGTAACTATTTGTATCTTTACACGCTACAGCTTGGATAGACCTGCTCCACAGAGCATGAGCAGGATGGTGGGAATTGAGGACAAGCTACAAGCAACCTCTCAGAGTTTCCTAAATTGCTTTTTTTTATCTATGGAAATTTCAGCATTTTCCTGCAAAAAACTAAACAGCAATCAGCATACTGTCATAACCATTATGTAACTGTGCAAATATCTGATAAATAAGTTCAAATGGCAGAGCCAGGGATGGGAATACAAGTGATAGACACAGACAAACAAACATCATGCAGAAGTGTTCTTTAATTAGGACATAAAATTTAAGGAGCAGCATGGACATCTCATGGATCTGAGATTCTGGGTTCAAATCTTGTGCCCAGAGACATTTTCTGGTCTTGGTGGCATGACCACCTCCAAATGGTACTCCTGTTCATGCCATAGGCAGACACTTCTTTAACTGTTCTGTACTCCTCTTCTTACTACTGCTGTAGTCTGCTGACTAGAACAGAGACGAAGAAGGTGGTGGGGTGACTGTTAAGGAGTACCTTTCTCAAATTTTCTCAATGTTTTAGGTCAACAAAGTACATGCATGTACCCTTGTTTAATTTGAAAACGCCAGCAAATGATATACTAATGAAATATGGCACAACAACTGGGTTTAGTTTTCCAGACATGATCTTTCATTGACAGGTGTGTGAAGGGCAATTACTCTTTAATGAAGCCTAGGTGATATATCCATTTTAATAGATGAAAAACATTTATTGAACAGTGGATATTGTCATACTGTCAATTATGAAAATGTCAAATTTTACAGACTTTTTTAGGAAAAAAAGAAAGGAAGAACTAGAGGTATATTATTATGTTGCAATGTATCATAAGCATTTTTATGTTAGGCTTTGTTTAATTAATGATTCTGTTACTGTAAATGAAGATGAGTAGTGTAAAAGAAGTAGTCTCAACACCTGTATATTGTCCCTAGCTACAAAAAGGGTATTGAAAACAGGAATGATTTGTTTTTGTTTGAGTTCCAAGACTGAACTGAGTTTTTCGAAAATGGCAGCTTTATAAGCCATGAATTGGAAGCGACATCAGTCTGGGCGCCGGAATCGGAAGTGACATCAGTCGGAGTGCCAGAAACTGGAAGTGATGTTAAATCAGGCAGGTTTTCCCATATTTGGCCTGTAGAGATAACAGAGGTAAGTTAAGTGCAATCTGCCACCCCCTGTCCTGGTGGGTAATTACCTTCACTTGGTCCACTTAGCTCCTTCCTAGTCACACTTGTGTGACAGTAGCTAATTAACATGTATAACTGTACAACTATTATTCAGTACATACTAATAATAAAATATACCTACATTTTTACTTAAAATGTCATGTTCAGGCTGCAGCAAAGTGACTAAACTATAAACTTAATGATCACATTGATTCAAGTGAAAGAATCATTACTTCTCGCTTTATTGTCTATAGGCACATACTGTAGCTAATTTATCTCAAGGCTACGGCCATAATGTTCTCAATTTACTTGAAAGTCTGGATCAGCTCTGTGATGTTGACGTGAGTGACATCAGCTATGGTTGCTGGATGTTTAGTCATGAAATCACAACGTGATCAATCCCAGTTCTAAAATTTGCACTGTAATAACTGCTGGTGGCCAGCAATGAAGCAATGTCTGGATTTGAAGGGCCCCAGATACATACTGTAAAAGGAGTTGCTACTAATGGTCTAATGGGCAGTTCTCAACTGGTGTGATTCCACGACAAAACATTTTTTAATGTAGTTGGCTGTATTTACACTGTGGACAGGTGGAGTGCAGAGGTGGTTCTGTACAAAAGGTGAAAGACAGCTCAGCTGATGTTACCAGGAAGCACTCCACTTGCTAAAAGAGACAGTCCCTGCTTTCACAAGCATAGGAGTTCTCCAATTAGTACATGGTGTAAAAAATGCTGCTTCTAAGGGTGTTGTTATCTAGACGTCTTGGCTTCAGACTAGTTACCAGCAGTTACTACAGTTTAAGTATCCAGACTGGGAGGGATTATAGTGTGATTTCATGACACAGATATTGTATGATGAAGTCATAGATGAGTGCATCGCAGAAGACCAGGTGTGCCAAGTTTTAGGTGTTATAAGCAATGGCACTGTTTTCGGTTTGTTTTTTGTAGTTTTTGGTCTTAATTTTTGTGTGTGCAATTTTCATTTTTGTATTATCATTTCTTTAATTTATTTTAACCCTCTAAACTCCACCCCCTTTACAATACAATAAAACTTATTTTTGTATGGTGCGCTTCACTGAGTGCAGAGGCAGAGCACTGTGAACAATTCTCAGTAAAATACAGATTATACTAATGACCAAATACAGAAGTGGTAAACATATAAATACAGATTTGTTACAATACACAGAGAACAAGTTAGAAACTGATTAAACATAAATGGAAATCAACAATATCTGTCCATTAATTATTTGATGAACTATGGCCAGTTCACAATAGAGGAGAATAAATGGTAAAAGAGAAAGTAAAAAATAAAGTCACAATCCTGGAGACCTCGGCCAACTGGCTGCCTACCCCCTCCAGGATTTTCACAGCCAACAGCATGTACTGATATTAAGTTAATTAATAAAATTTAAAAAAGTAGCAGAGATAATTTTTTCACAAATCACTGTACTTGAAGTTCAATAGTTTGCCATTAAAATGACATATGCATATGTACGCCTCTGTGATGTTTTTTTGTCTGCCTGCAAAGATGGACTTGAGTGTCACAGTTGGAAGCTCCCATCCTCATTTGTGAATGTGTAACTTTGACATGGTCAATTTGAAGGGCAGCTTTTTATCCAGTAAATAAAGAGGGATGTTGCAGCTCTTAAATGCCATGAAGCTTAACTTCCTGTGTCGTATTGATCATGAGAGAATTTGAATTTGAATGTGAATGCTGCAAGGTCTGCCTTTTCTTGTCACCTATTGGATTGCCTATTTGCAAATCAAAATGATGGACTTTTTTTCTCAAATTGCATCTATAAATGCTTTAGTCTCTGCCCTTTAAAACAAGGCATTGCTTGCCTTCTTACTGTCTGCAGCGAGTGAGATATTGAAATGCATTTACAAAATCCCACAAAGAGAAACACAAAGATAAGCAAGCAACTTCAGATGCTTGTTGCAGCATTTTGAGCATAATGGTAGCTGCAGGAAAAGAGTCCATGTTTTCTCATGCTGATACATGTGAGGATAACATGCCTTTTGATAAAAAGTGTAGGTGAGCTCTTTATTCATCATGCATTCCTCCAGTATGTTGACATTAGGCATAACAGGGTACAGAGTGGTGTTGAACATACTTTTTTCCAAGGCCATGTCAGTGCCTGGTTGTAAATATTCCCCACATCGACCATCAGCCGACAGACATGTTATGCCATGAGCCTGCAATATTGCAGTTGCACCAGTGGTGGACAAACAATTCCCACTTGCATTAACACAGTTTCGGTTCAGGGCACAGGTATGGGATTATCTCACTATACATGTATGTAGTCTGGTATAGTCTGGTATGGTCTGCCTGCTACTATAAGAAGTGCCCCTTCGGTCTCAGCTTTTAAATCCCAGCTGAAGACTCACTACTTCAGTTTAGCATATCCTGACTAGAGCTGCTGACTAACTGTACAGACTGCATCTCTATTGTTAGTCATTAGCACTAAAACATAAGTAACATGATAGTTATAATTTGATACTAACCCTCACCTGTGTGCCGCGTCCACTGTCGGAGACCCCCTATTTGGTTCCATTCACGAGTTTAACGGGCCTTTTTGGTGGGACCTCCTGCATGCTTTACGGGGTCGGCTCTACTCACCTTCCCCGCCATACTACTTCGGCCAAAAGATCCAGTGTTGCACCATTCTGCCTCAGCACGCAGCGTCTGTGATGACGCAACCGCCTTCCTCTCCGGTTTCTGCAACTCTGCACGGAGAGCACTCAGCACCTGCAATAAAGGCCCTACAGACTGAAGGCACTCCTCCAGTACGCGCAGGACCACAGGGAAGGACAGAAAGCCAGCCGACGGTGGGCTTACCTGTCTGTCAGCATCACACGTCGGCTGCTTCCTGTGGGCCGTTCCCTCTGGCCCAATTGGGTCTCTCCCCAGCATGTGATGGACATTCCTTGGTCCCGCCTCTCTCCAGTCATCGGCGGGCACGCAAGGCACACCGTCCAATCGTGTGCCTGTCACGGGGAGGGACTTCCAGTCCACGGCCATTTTGGTCTCCCTCCTGGTGCTGCGACAAGCCTCCGGGCAGCTCCACAGCTTTCTGAGTGACAGCGACTCCTCTCCAGCAGCTCTCCCTGCTGCCGCCGCGTCAACGAAGCACCGTGGATCGACCTGCGTCTGCCACTGACGCGGATCCGGGCAGCCCCTGCCTGCAACACGGAAAACACACGCGGCCCCCGAGGGCCGGTTGCCAGCAAGCAGGGAACTTACCTCCCAGGTCCCATCTGTCCGAGGAGACATCCTCGACATGGCCTCCCTCGGCGACAGGCCGTCCCGGGTGCCTCCAGTGACGGCGCGCTTGCAGGAGCCTGCTGTCCTCTTGCTCTGCCCGTTGTCTTCTCTCACCGGGGGAAACGGCTCTTCTGCGGACCGGTGGCGGTCCGTGGGGCAAGTCCCTCTTGTGGGGCTGTGTGCACGCCGCTCCCTCGGCTCGTGGGTTGGCTCCCCTGCTGTGCCGGGCCGTCCACAACATTATTTCTTATTACAGGCCCCCACCTTGAACCAGGCGGAGCATCCTTCTGGCTACGCCAGTGTGGAACGAGCCCCGGACACAGACAGGCAGACATGATATTAAGCACCACCACACGTTTATTTGCAGTTACTATTTACAAGTTTAAGTGCACCACAAACCCCCAAGACTCCCCAAAGTCCAGGCCTCACACTGCCTCTTTGCTTCAGGCCGCCTCCACTCTCTCTCCACCTAGCTCAGTCCTTCTCCTCACCCGACTCCAGCCCTGAATGAAGGGAGGCGGCCCCATAACCACCTGGATGTGCTCCAGGTGTCTTCCCGTAACCTTTCGCCAACACACCCCTGTGTGGCGGAAGTACTGGCTGCATACCCGAAAGCACTCCGGGGGTCCCCAATCATCTTCCCCCTAGCACTTCCAGGTGTGGCGGAAGTGCTGAGGTCCAGGGCTCTCTAGGCATTGAGGCGCCCCCTGGCGGTGACCACGGGCCCCTAACAGGATTGAGCGTCCAAGCTCTCTACCCGTGGTCCCCAAAGCAACCAGGGTGGTCGCCCCCTCGTGGTCTGAAGGAGGTGCAAGCCCTCCTCCGATCCTCCTGGGCGTCCCGGCTGGGTAGCAGCCACAGGCACTTGCCACAATATTTATACACATAAATATATACAGTATATAGAGAGAGAGAATATCTAATGTATATATATATACATACCCATGTTTTCTTTGCCATGTCCGGAACTGTATTTAAACATTTATAAAAAGACCATTTTGGTAAGAAAAATAGCTAGAATTTGCAACTTTATTGTGTTGTAATTTATTCTCACAACATTCCATACCAGAGGTTTTGTATTCTGAAAAACCAATGTCTGGCATCCATTTAGGCATATAGTACATAAGCCTTTAGTAAAGTATGTTCCTAATATAGTCATTTATTTTAAAATAGTAAAAGCTTAAAAAAATCTATTTTAATACTTCGATACAATAAAACTAAACCTGTTAGCTGTGGTGATTTCATTACCATATCATGTATTTGCTGCTACTACATGGTGTATCACTTTTATGGTTTGGAAGCTTATTTCAACACTTATGCCAATAACAATAACATTCAAAGTGTATTTTTTAGTAAAAGCGTGATTGAATTTCTCATCTCTAACAGCTGTAATTTATATCCAAAAATGTTTTCTTTGCCAGATGTAAATATTCTGAAAAAGAAATGTCTGTCCTTCATTTTGATGTATGAAACATTAATATTGACTTAAAAATGAAAAAATTGTGACGGGTTATATCAAAGTAGCAGAAAATGGCCAAAACTAAGCCTAAGTTTAATTAAAACTAAATACAGAGTCTGCTATTTAGCAGGTAAAACATGCTATTGCATTTTGCAATTTTTTTTTGGTTCTGAAAGAAACTGCAATTACTTGATTGTCCCAGAATTTGTAATTGCAGTTTATGCCCATGAAAGGTGCTGGTGTGGAGGTGGGAGAATGTGTCTTGAGGGATCTCGCCTAGGGCACCAAATGACCAAAGATATACCATTGTCTGTGCCTCATCATTGTCTGTGTTTGCAAGTTCATTCCACAGCTTTTCTTCCAAATACTCTGGTTTTCCTCTCACATTCACAAAGATGTGCTGCTTGCGTTAATTGGAGATTCCCATTTGCGCATGTACACTGTATATATAATCTAAAAGATTGGCTATTTCCTGCTTTTTACTTAACTGAATCTAGGACAAGACCTCAAATTAGATTAAGCAGGTTTGTGAATGTTATGTTTTCTAAATAATTAGCTTTTTCATACAGTTTGTTGACCAGTAAGTTAACACAGCACAAGTAAAGAACAAACAAATAGCTTTAAAACCAGTGCAGAAACTAGGTGCTGCTTGAGTGATATATCTGTGCTGGAGACATACTATATTTTCATATTTCTTATTATTTATTGTGTGTGACAGTAATGCTGTTATGGTACCACAGAGGTTTCAAAGACCTTGGATCAAATACCTGCTTGGTCTCTGTCTGTGTGAAAACTACCCTTTGATTGCCAAATTTCTGAGTGGATTTTCCTCTGATTGCTCAGTTTTTCTTACCACATCCCAAAAACACACATATTAAATTTATTGGTTCCTCTCAATTTGGCCTATTTGAATGAGTACAGATGGGTGTGGGCACCTCATCCTAATATCTGTTTAGAGCCCTATGCTACTAGGGTAAGCTCTAAACTGGATTAAGCTATTTGAGGATGGATAGATTATTCTTTTAGATCCTTCCTGAATAATATACAGTTTCAGTACATATTTATTACAAAAGCATACACTAACGTTTTATTTAATCCTTTACAAAAATAGTTCATTTTAGCAACATTTTAAGAAAAAACTGTTTTTTTAATAAATGTTACACTTGTAGCAGACATATTACCACATGAGGGACTGAATAAATAATGTTATTGCTTAGAGAGATAATTTGTTATGAAAGGTCTTCTATTCCTATTATTAAAAGGTGTTTTATCTTGTTTAAGTATAACAAGGCTTTGTGTCATTCAGTTTTTTACTTCCATAAGGCACGCTGAATCTGTCTACTGAAGACTGATTTCTTGGTTTCATAGGTAGACATAGTTGTGTATCACAGGCATAGCAATGGAAATTTTTATTATGCCTTAGGGCACCATCACCTAGGGGGAACATACAGTATATAGTGAAACGGTATTGGTCCAAGAACAGAGCCCTGTGGAATACCTCATTCAATGGATGAATGATAATACTTTTATTACCTTCTGATGTTAGAACAGTGGATTACCTCACTATGCTGTTTCTTTCAAGCCTATGGGAGACATTAGTTGTAGAAACAAAGAGATGTGTTCAGCAAAAGGGCAAGACATTTGGGGAAAAGAATCTGTGAAATAGAATTGAAAGTGTTTATTGCTATTTGTATGGAAATGAGAATTCAGAAACTGCTGCAGACCATGAAATATTAAAATTTCTGCTGGGCAGAGGGAGTCCCCCAGTTTACGCAGGTGTTCACAAAACAAAGGCTCTGGTTCTTGTGTTTGTGTCTCCACCTCGTGGAAAATACAATGGGTTTGCACACAATGTGTATAAATGAATTTTAGATTCTACATAAATATCCAACTTTGGTTGAATAGGTAATATGGACATTGAAGGAAAAGTGTCAATCATTCAACAGCTGAAAAAATCAGATGATTGCATTCTAATAATAGACTGACTCTGTCCTGAGATAGGTTCAGCTCTTCATCCAGTCCTGCTGAGATATGGTGTAGCCCTTATGACCACAGACAATTGAAATACATTTTAATAAAAGTGGACCATCATATAAATGGACATTCTAATAAAGCTAGCTATTACCTAACTTTGAAATCTTTTAATTTAAAAAGCTTTAGGTATATTTGCAAAACTATAAAAATATAATGCACACATTATTTTAAGAGGTTAAAAGTTTACTTTAGAACTCCAAATGGCCATAAGAAGGACATTAAAACGTGAAAGCATGAAAACTCATAATGAAGAGGCTTGTATTGAAGTGGTCAGTAGTTTCTCAGTAGTCTCTCCGTTTCTATTTCTCACTTTGACTAATACAAACTGGTACACCACACTAGGTGAGTTCAATTCCTTGAACATTAAAAATACTTCAAGTACAGTACATTTTTATGCTGCTTAAATACCACCAACCTAAAAAAACCCTGGATTATATACAGTGGTGTGAAAAACTATTTGCCCCCTTCCTGATTTCTTATTCTTTTGCATGTTTGTCACACAAAATGTTTCTGATCATCAAACACATGTAACCATTAGTCAAATATAACACAAGTAAACACAAAATGCAGTTTTTAAATGA
>JANRMT010062806.1:45100074-45117424 GCA_026402145.1 Polypterus bichir lapradei
TACTTCTCCGCTGCGAAGCGCGGGTATTCTGCTAGTTATTTAATAAAAAGAGACCCTTTCCTGTCTGCACCCCTCTAGACTTATTTTTTAAATAGCTCGGGGTCTTTAGGACCAACTCATTCCACAAGCCAGCACTATCCAGCTGCTCCGGATTGATCGACCCTTCCCCGGACCACTTGGTTACCGTTTCGGCCTCTCTTGCAGGGCACGCTGTGTATTGGCACCCGCTATTCATTAAAAGCAGGCCCGGATCACACTGCGTACCCTATTTCATTATTTACAGTACCTGGCTTGACTCACCTGTACCGCCACATCATGTATTACGGGAGGCTCCCGTCCGATTCTCTGTAAGTACGTCGTTACCTTTTGGATAGGTGCCTCAGTTGTTTCTCCCAGATCCTCAACGATCTTTTTAATGGCCTCCAGCATCTGGAAAATACCTCGTACGGGCTCGATTAGTTCTTCGAGTTCCCGCACGTCAACAGATTTAATTCATTCGGCCGGAGGTATACTTACTTCCTTATTCTTTATACCTACCAATAAGCACGTCTGCTATCGGCACTTGCTCTGACGGGTCTCGTGAAGGCTTCTGGGAATTGTAGTTCTTTTTGGCCGAGGACCAGGTTGCCTCCTTCAGCGAACTGCGGTCTGTCTTTATTAATTTCCCGACAGCCCGATCAGCCATTTCCCGGTCCTCCTCACCCTCTCGCGGGGTGAGCGGTGCTTCGCTCGCCTCCCCCTTCCCCTTCGGAAAGTCCAGGACCGTCTTTTCAACGGTGACGTCGCAAGCATCAGGACGTGGACCTTCTCCTTCCCACAATGCACTGTGTGCGGTCACGTGTCCCTTGCCGGCCACCGACATGTGGAAGTCCTTCTGGCTCGTCCGCTGGACAGAGAACGGAGCCTCTTCGTCGGGTTTTTCTTTTGCATCCCACAGGACCTCCGGAGGATCTTCCTTGAGGTATGTGCACAGAACAAAGTGTGTTATTTTAAAGATGTTATTCATTGAATCCCCAGCACATACTTCTTGATAGTCGTTCTTGTCCGAAGGCCTTTCCCGACTTGTGCAGCCGCTCTTCAGCTCGTCCCGAGCGTCCTCTGTGATGAGCCTGGTACCTCCGCTGACGCTATGCTTGCCTTTTTTCTTCCCCATCACGGGCCTGGAAAACGGGCTTTCTGACAATGTTGCTGTGTGTCTGGACGTCGTCTTCTTGGGGTTCTCTGCCTACAGAAAATTTATGTACAGGTCCTCCGCAATAGACGCGAGAGTATCCTGCTGACTACGCCACTGTGACAGATAGGGGGTGCTATCGCTCCCTTGAACCCCTGTCCAAGACTCCAGATACCAGGAAAAAGTCCAAATGTTGACTTTATTTTTATGCCACAGTGCACAAAGCACCCTCTCCTCCACAATACTCATACACACAATAATAATCACAATAATACTCTCCACCACTCCCAGACGCATTGCCCTCCTACCACCTAGCTCAGCTCGCCGTCTGGGAGCTACCAGAATCCTTTTATAGTCCCTGACCTGGAAGTGTTCCAATCCCCAGTCCATGTGATCTTGTATCACTTCCGGGTCAAATCAAAAGTCCTTTTTTTCACCCCGGAAGCACGTCATTCCCTTGTCCATGTGACTTGGATGTACTTTTGGGGCGTAGGGTAAATAAACACTGTTCCTCCCTGCAGCGCCTTTTAGCGGCCCCTGTGGTATCCAGCAGAGCTGTAAAGGAAAACTCCAATATCCATAATTCCTTGCTGGCATTCGTGGCACCTCCATGCTGCAGGGAGGGCTCCATCTGGCAGCCTGGGGGTATTGGCCGGGATGAATGGCTGGCCATATTCCACTATATATATATATTATATATACTTATATATTATATATACTTATATAATATGCTACCGTGGCTGTCCGTTTGTCTGTCCAGGATTTTAAATCACTTGTAGCTTGCAAACCGTTTGACTTATTGACCTGAAATTTGGTACACACATATTACGTGACCTCTACTGTCTGCTTTCGGGTGATGATTTTTATTTTTTATTTTATTGTAGAATCAACACTCCGCAGCACACACCAGGGCGGCCATGCAGCGCATGCATAGGGCCACCATTCTCATCCCTATCACTTTTGCCGTCACTTCCTCTACCTCTTCATATCTTAAATCATTCTTGAGGCAGATTGAACACTTAAGTGCCAGCTTAAGTGAAAAATTAAGAAAAACTTACTAAGTAATTGTACACTGACACTGACTTAATCAGTTTTAATGCGAAAAGAAGAAGAGAAGAAGCGGGCTGCTAGAGTGGAGAAAAAAAAGGGCTGCTCAGGAAGCAGCAAGCGCATCAACCTCTGAGCAATCGAATGCTAAACATACAGAGAAAGAGGATGAAAACTATCAATGCTCAAATCAAGTGTATTCACTGCACACTACCGTGAAGTACGCCGATACTGGTATATATATATATATATATATATATATATATATATATATATATATATATACACATACACACACACACACACAGAAAAGATTTGTACACATATCGGTCCATTCAGCATTTTTAATGTGAAGTTTTATACTGCCACAATACATTTCCAAAAGTCAAAATAAACCATTTTCTGTTTAACTGAAGAAGAAAAACATCAAAATTAGTATTTGTGGAAGTATTCCAGTCCTACTTGTTAATACTTTAAGAACTTTTTTGCTGTAATAACAACCTTAAAAATTAGGGGTAAGTTTGTACCAGATTTGTATATTGTTCAGGAGAAATTCTTCCCCATTCTTCTTGGTAGACCTTAAAGAGATCCTCTAGGCTAGTGGGATGGCACCTCTGAAGAACAGTTTTCAAATTGTGTCACAGATTCTCAATAGGATTGAGTTTGGGGCTTTGACTTGGCCATTCCAAAATATTCATCTTGTTTTTGAGCCATTCCAATGATGCTTTGGTTTTATCCTTAGGGTCTTTATCATGATGAAAGATGAATCATCTCTTGAGCCATACATTCCCAGCAGACTGGAACAAGTTCACCTGCAATATTATTTAAGTCCATCCATTGTCCCATCAAATTTGACAAGATCCCCATTGTTAGCACATGGGAAGCATCCCCACAGCATGATGCTGCCTTTATTATATTTCAACGTAGGTATGGTGTTTCTTCAGGCATGGGCAGTGTTAGTTTTACACCACACATTCTTCTTTGAAGTCTGGCCAAAAAGTTCTCCTTTGAACTCATCTGACCATAAAACCATCTCCCAAATCTTAACTAGGTCTTTCTCAGACTTTGTAGCAAATGCCATACATGCTTTCATGTGGACCTTCTTTCGTAATGGCTTCGTTCTTGCAAACCTGCCATAGAGGCCTGTTTAATTCAGAGTTCTTAAAATCACAAATCCTTGCACCTTCATTCCAGTTTTAGCTAAAGAGCATTGCAGACTTCTTAGAGTGATGGTTGGATATTTAGTAGCCACTTTCACCAGTCAACATTTTACTGTTAGGTTTAGTTTTGATGGGCGGCATTTTCTAGTGTCTGGGTTGTGTGATGAACCTTCTACTTTCTGAAGATGGATCCAACAGTGTGTCACACACGTTCGATAAAGAGGCAGTCAAAAAGTTCAAAGATGAGTGAAACATCGCGAGAAGAAGGACTGTCACATGGTACTTACCTGAACCTCTTCTCTCAATAGGAAAACCAAAGAAAAATAATCGCGGCTATTTCCGGGATTCAAAATGGTCACCGTGACGTCACTTCCGGTGACTCCATATAGCATCACTTCCAGCTCTCACCATGGACATCACTTCTGGTTCCTCCACCATGACGCCATTTCCGACTCCTGAATTCAGCGTCATGTCCTGCCATCCATTTCCTGTTCCCATAATCCACTGTACAATAAAAACGGCATTTTGTCAACTCCACTTGTCATCTGTTAAATTATATGTACTTTTGATCCCATTTTGTGTCTTTTTGATTTCATTTGTTGACAAGACAATATACTGGGATGGCCCCCAAAACTTTATCTTTGTGAAGATTCTTTTTTTTGTGGCATTTTCTTCCACAAGTGCATAACAGAACATTCAAACTCTTTGATATTTTTTGTAGCCATTTCCTGCCTTGTACATTGTAATGACTTTCTCACATCAGCAGAAAGCTCCTTTGTGTTTTTGTAGTGATTGTCCAACAAAGACAATGGCCATTACAAAGGGTGATTTTTTATATCCAGAGAGATACAAAAGACTCAAGTAGTACCTAATTATATTTAACCATTAACGGCGCACTGCACGATAATGTGCAGTGAATACACTTGACTTGAGCAACTCTTCTTTTCCCCCACCCTAGCGGCCTGCTTCTTCTCTTCTTTCACCTGCATGTTTTTGCGTTAAAACTGATTAAGTCAGTGTTTGTGTTATAATTACTTAGTACTTTTCCTTAATTTTTCACTTAAGCTGGCTCTAAAGTCTTCAATCTGCCTCAAGAATGATTTAAGATATGAAGAGGTAGGGGAAGTGACAGTGAAGGTGGTAGGGAATGAGAATGGCGCCCATATGCATGTGCCGCACAGCCACCCTGCTGGCCGCTGCTGAGAGTTGATTCTACAATAAAATAAAATAAAAATAAAAAGAGGAGGATCTTGGAGATCAATCATCACCCCGAAAGTGGATAGTAGACATCACGTAGTACAGTGGTACCTCGTTATACGTCTGCTTTGGAATAAGTCCAACGTGGTATACGTCCTGTTTGGACATGAAAAATTTTGCTTGGTATACGACCTTTGTTTGGAATACGACTCGCGTGCTACCCTTGTTTACCTGTCTCGAGACAAAGCCATGAATGCCCTTGACGGTCAGTGCGCCAGTTGCTAGCATTCAGTGAACAACCCGCACTATAACTCTCTGTGAATTTTCACGTGTGTGGTATAGCGGGTCCACAGTTCCTGTCAAAGACCAGCTGTAAAATAAATAATCACCGTGCTCGCGGCTTGGTGAGGGGGCGTGGTGGTTATGTGACTGAAGGTTCTCAGGGCGATTCGCGATGTGGGCGTTTCTCACCAAAGTGCACAGGTCCCCAGGACCATCCGCATTCGTGATTGTTCCTGGGGCGGCTTATCTTGATAAATAGAAGCGCAAGTTGGCTAGAAGGGGAGGAAAAAGAAAGAATGTATGGGAGGTTGAGAGCGAGAGAGCGCGCGCATATGAAGTAGCTGAAGTAGGCAGAGTTAAGGTCAGCTGCAAGTAGGGCGACTCCCCTGTTTGGAAGCAGGGGGGCCGCCAGGTAAAAAGGCACCAGGCTTCTTCTTTTTTTTTTTTTTAAAGAATGCTTTCTGCTGTATTTTAACCTCGTTGTTTTTAAGAAGACTTTTTTCTATTGTTTTTAACCTCCATGTTTCACTTCTGATTTTATGGATCATTAATTGGAACTTTGGACAGTGCACTTTAATTTGAACACCTTGTTTTGTTGTTACCGATGAGATTAGCAGTGAGGCACATTACCAACGGTGTAGGGTTCAAGGGCTCCCCGACAGCAGATGGGAGCATACAGCAAACCCGCATCGTCAAAACTTGATTTTGTGTTTTTTCACGTAAATTTGAATTCATTGTCGAAAAGTATGAAGGTGGCATGCGTATCCGGGACATGGCTGTTGCATACCGTTTGCCGAAAACAACGGTATCTACGATTGTGAAAAACGGACGTTATTAAAAAGTAAAGTGAGGTAAAATTTTCAATTATTTCATCTAATTGCTTTTGTATTTATGTATTTTAGTATTAAGCAGTGTTTAAATTATTTTATACAACCCCATTAATGTATAATATGCCAATAGTAATAGGATTTTTTTTCATGGGAATGGACTAATCATTTTCCCATTATTTCTTATGGGAAAAATTTGTTTGGTATATGTCCTATTTGGTATAAGTCCAAGGACCTGGAATGGATTAAGGACGTATACCGTGGTACGACTGTATATGTATGCCAAATTTCAGGTCAATAGTTCAAATGGTTTGCGAGCTACATGTGATGTAAAATCCTGGACAGACAAATGGACAGCCATGGCAGCATATTAAATAAGATTATGCTTAAATGAATATCACCTTTGTGTAGTGTGTTATTATTTTATCATTTGTGTAAACCTGGAGCTTCCAAAGCACAGAGGTTTAGATACTTAGGCAAAAACTAGCTTTTGAGTATTTCTTCTTCAGTTAAATATGTACAGAAAATGATTTATTTTGACTTTGGAAATGTATTGTTACTGCGTAAGAGTTCACATTAAAAATACTGAATGCATTTAGATAAAGACCTGAAAGAGATCCAAGCAAGAAATGCTTTAGGTGAATACTGAACTTGATAAGTTGATTAAAAAAATGACTGGCTGGCTAGCTAGCTGGATGGATGAATTAATGAACTGGAACTAAATCTATGAAACCCATACAGGATTGTCCAGGTTTGCCAAGTGAAATTCACAATTAAGTGTAATTATGAAACTAGTTATGCTCTGCATTAGAAGTGGTTGGATGGGTGCAATAGTTAATTTATGATTCTTGCTCAGATTACTTGTTTATATGTGTATAAACTCACAAAATGCTAAAAATTAAAAGAAATCTTTGGTTAGGATAAGTTGATCTCAGTGTGGAATCAAGGACCTACCGGTCACTGCAAATATCACAAAATTTCATACTGAGCAAGGAACATTTTGATCTTAATGAAAAAACAATTACAATGCTCGGTTCAAACATAATAAAGTTTTGCTGAAGAATGAACACAACAAAATTCTCTTGTGTAACAAAGTAATAATACACATTTTTTTAACACTACATGTAACTGGTTAAGGGCTAATATAAAAAGTATAGTGTTTCTTTATTAATGCAATTGAAAAGAATCACGGCAACAAGTAAGAAATATTTTTAACCAAAAAAGTTCTATTTTCAGATATTAGGTTTACCACGAGCATCACTAGTGCTATAAGCAATTCTGTTTGAGAAACCAGAGGAATATGAAAGTTGGGGGATGGGGGGGGGGTTAAGTTTAAATATTTTTATACTTACATTGTAATCCTTTTAAAAATATTTGTGAACACACAATGCATCTGTACTGTAAGTACCTTGTAAAATTTAAATTACAACTTGTAAAGCTGATTATATAATGTTCACTAAAGTACATCATATTGCTGAAAACATTGCACATTCAGTGTGTCAATTTCTCCATACATCCATTTTGTTCCATTGCAGAATGATATTGAAAAAGAGGCTATGCCCAGCAACATCAGCTTAAAGCAGAAGTCAGCCCTGAAGTCAGCAATAATCAACCAAAACACACACACCCACACACACATTCATGAAGCACCAATTCATCAATTGGTCTAGCAATCTTAAGTTTAGAAAATGGGATGCAACTAGGAAATACAAGTATTACACACGTTTTTATTGAATGGGGTTACAAATTGAACACAGATATACTGAAAGACAACAGATCACAAGACAAATGGTAAGTTAGATAACATTTGAGCTGATTGCCTATTTGCATTAGAAGAGGTGTCTCCTTCAGGAGCACTTTATCTTCACATAACAGAAGTGACTAATATATTAGGCAGAGCTCAGCTATATATATTGGAGACTGCATCTACAAAATGAAAAAAAAAATTACAGTTTACAAATGTGTTTTTTGATCCAGAGGACTGCAAAGTGGGCATACTCATCTTTATGGCTTGTAGGCAAGTCTTTGATAATTGTTAATTGTCAAGAGCAACAACAACCAAGAAATTCAACTGCATCAGTCTATAATCTAACTTGCTTATATCCAGCAGCATTCAGTATATATAAAGTGTGACTTATTCTTGGACACAGTGCCAAACATTTACAGGGCACACTCTATTTTGACATGTCTATTAACTGAACATGTACATCTTTGAATGTACAGTAAGTAGATAACCAGAGTACATGGAGGAAAACATGTTTAAACAAGGAAGGTATGTACGTACAAACTACATACATGCAGTGCCCAGACTAGGATTCAGTCTCAAGTTTGTGAGATATGAAGCAGCACCACTAAACTGGGGGACACCAGAACTAGACACGGAAATTATATTCATGCATTCTTTCTAGTTGAGTTAAAAATTAAGCATAATATGCACTTTATATACTTTACTCAACTCTATACAAATTATTGTAAAATGTTTTACAGTTCATATCTACATGTATAATGAAAAGTGAATGTAAATCCAAACTCTGATTTCTAACCTACTTCTCCAGTTCAGTGTTACAGAGAGCCTGCTCCTGCCCCATCTGCAATGACATAGTAACCAATCCCTCCATTACTCACTCATATTAGTTAGTTTTAGAGCTGCCAATTAACCTAACATACATTTTAGGGATGTGGGAGGAAAGACGGTGAAAATATTCTTTAGACACTTTACGATTCTCATAAGACTAACAGCATAAATCCAAAGACCATATTTTCTTTAGGCGATAGCCATATTAATATAAACTGCAAAAAATAACAAAAGCACCAACAAAAAGTGAAAACCTGAATATACATAGAACAATTGAGTCTCCGGTTTTTATTATAATTTGGGGCTATTTCCTTGAATGAAAGAACATTAGAAGATAAGGTCTTCTCTCTAGTTTTGTCTTTAGTGCATTTTGACCATGTGGAGATGCCATTGCCAGAAGCGAAGCAGCTCATTAAGGAAGGGAAAAAAACACACTGGTGTCATTGTGCACATGCGTACAGTATATATCAGCCTTCCAGTGACAGCTCTTGAGGACAGATTAAGTTCAATAGCTCGCAATTAAGACACAACAGTCCAACAAAAGTTATAGGTGTACATTAAGTTTTAATCAAGTTACCAAAGTATAGTAGCTCTAGTGCAGATGTTTTAAGATATACTGTTGGTAGAGTGGTACCACAGAGCTCTTGTTTCTGTCCCACTATATCTGGTTTGCATGTTCTGCCCGTACATTTCTCAATGTATTGGTAACAGTGAGCATATTTAACTGAGTATTATTACCTATTTTAACAAAGAACACATAGTTAACATCCATCAGTGATACTTCTTGATTAAGAAAATATGTTTAGTCCTTTATGAAGTAAATAACATACATCTTCTTTCGAAACCCAATCCAAGTTCCCTGGTGTAAACTGACAGTTGTGTCATTAGATCACACTGTTTCAAAATATCTTTATCAAATAACTGAATTAAAACTAAACTGACACTTTATTAATGTGTTTATTTTACTGGATTGCACACAGCGCACTGTTTTTTACTTGGATGTACGGCTGACCCCTGCAAAGGATTGGTGCACTGCCCACCATATTTATTGCTTGCCTTACATAAAATGCTGCTGCGATAATCACTGGCTCCAATGAGATTAAATTTACTGCTTGGCACTTGCAGAAATAAATGTGCTGTACATGAATATAATGTCTGTTCAATTCTTTCCAGTTGATTACTTCTGTGTACGATAACCCGTTCTTCACCAGCTGTTAGTAGACGACCAATTCACATGCTCGAATGATGTTGCACTGACAGCAGTGGGTGTTTTTTTGTAAAATAGTGCAATGTTTTTTTTTTTTACTTATCACTACTTAAATGCTTATAGACACCAATGTGTAATCCTGGAGTATTTCATGATGCTGCCTGAGTTCTTCATAGAGTCCAGAAACGTTCTCTCTACTCTTTTTCTGCAAAACAGGGTGAACCCAATATATTCACTTGCTATGCTGACAACACCTGCTCTTCAATATGATGAACACCAGGATTAAAAGCACTAAAGTCATAGAAGACATTCTGGAAACACAATAATTACATCAGAACAGGAGAACATCTGACAACCTAGAGAATGTAAATGATGTCTGTTATATTTTCCCTGCTAAATGCTTCTTTGAAAGCTCTGTAAAAATGCTTGAAAAACACTGGCAAACCCTTGAAAAACTCCTGAAAACCACATGAAAAATTCAGCAAAAAAGCTTACAAAATTCTTGATAAGTGCTTTTAAAATGACATCTAAACACTTGAAAAAAGATCAAACAAATACTGGAAATTTACAAATGCTAAACGTGTAAATGGGCCCAACAAACTAAACTACTAAACAAAATCCCCCTTTCCTAAAGAAGAGCTTATTCTTTCAGATGCAACACTGTGTCATTGTTCACTAAGCCTTTCCAATAGTAACAAAAAAATGAAAGTGGAGAGAATAAGTAGTAGCACATTACACATTATTTTTACTCTCTTTCACAAACATACAGATACAACCTGGACAGCCAAACAATTTGCAAATTGGTTGTTTATTATGTAAATGAAGCTAAGCAAATAAATTCCAGAGTAACATATACGTTTAGGTACATCAAAAATGCATCTCTTTCTTGTTTATTCTCATGTAACAAGACCATAATATACACTTCTTTGGGTCTTCATAACACAAAGCATCAGTAAAGTGTTTATTCATCTCTGCAATGTAACCTATTAACAAAACTTCACTTTGTATTGGTCTGAGATGGCTTAACTAAGACACTAAGACAGATTCAGCAAAAGACTTGTAATCCTTTAAATTAACAAGTAATTTTACCATCATGTCAATATGCCACACTGCACAGAGATGAATAACTTATCCACTAATGTTTTATAAGTGTTATGAAGACTACAATTGGTGATGCCCTGCACTGTGTTGTTCTTTTGTCACCAACTGAGAGTTAGTTGCACATGACAAAAAACATGCATGAAAGGGATACCAGCTATCACCCATCACCACCAAACTCACCTTTTATTGCCTGTTGACACACTGTCGAATGGCTCCGATTAAGGAACTCCCCGACCACTTTGTCACAGTATCCATTAAAAGTCCTTAGCCCACAAACGTACTGTTACCCAGTTCTTGTCCTTCCCTGTTCTTTCATACCGCTTCTCCACAAAACCAATTGCGATTTAGAAAACATGTGCCATCAAAGTAAAAATATCTGTAACCTTTAAAAATTCTTCAAAACATTAAAAGAACATACAATATTAACATTTACATTTGTAATTAACAGTTTTAAATTACTTAAATTAATTTCTCTACAAAATATAACCCAATAAATGCTTTAATACATTTCGTCATGAAAATGATATTGCGTCAAATGCAAATCTTACTATTCTATATGTTCAGAGAACTTCATGATTTGAATTTAATATATTCTGTCTGTTGCCATGTGTAGCACCAGAGATAATCAGCTTATGAAGCTGTTTGCCATTAACAAGTGTGATGTGGAAAATGTAGACTATGAAGAATTCAACAAGCTACTTTAGTTATGATGAGGTCTGAGAAACACTTGTAATACCAATGATTGATGTTAAGAGAGCGCATAAGATGTTGCTTGTGGTATGGTACTTTTGGGAAATGCACCCAAGATCTACCAGTTTTATATTTATACTAGGCTGACCCGCCTTTTAAGGCGACCGACTTTTAAGTTGACCACTTCTTAAGGCCATTCAATATGTAGATCAATTTGATATTTTATACAAACTCATTAATTTGGTTATATTGCATTTGAGCAGTATTACTTTAATACTCGTAGTTTCAGTTATTTTTGTGATGATATTTAAACTTTTTTTCTATATTGAGTTCGCCCTTTTGAACCCCCCTGATATTTACTACGCGGTGAGGCATTTGTACTCCATCAACATTAATTATTTCCAGAGACATAATTTTGTCTATTTTTCCAGCGCATCGCGCACAAAAGCAAGGGAACGATGAGAGCACCAGAACTCTGCTCACATCATGTCGCTTCGTACCGCAAGCTGCAAGTAGTAAGTCTGTGATAAGCGGAATACTGCTACGCTTTCCACTCACGGGACTGAAGGACAATCCCGACCACTTTTATATAGTAAGAAAGAAGAAGAAGATATCGCACAGTCTGGAGTAGAAAATCATCTTTTACCTGGAAAAACGTAACTACACATCCCATCGTGCATTGCAAAATGGACGGGGCGTGTGTGAAACTCCGTGCTACTCGCACAGTCTGGAGTAGAAAATCATCTTTTACCTGGAAAAACGAAACTACAAATCCCATCGTGCATTGCAAAATGGACGGGGCGTGTGTGAAACTCCACGCCTGCGTAGCACTCACGGGACGGAAGGACACCCGACCGCTTTTATATAGAAGGATGCCAACTAATTTGTCCAATAATTGTGTTTTCTTCACAGAAAATACCAAAAAACATATACTAGCTGAATTACGTATTATAACATTATAATTTAGGCAAATTTAATATAAGGCAGACTATCTCATGTGTTCAGATCCATGCACTGTTGCATGGATTGCATGTTACCAAATAAGTGATCTTCAAAGATCTACCAAAGTGTCCATCATGGTGTGAACTGGAATTGCTTGTTCAGATCTCTTCAATTGTTCAATCTCTCCAGTTGTCTCATTAAATTTGCTGATGACACAACTGTGGTATGCCTCATCAGTTACAACGATGATTCAACATACAGAAAAGAGGTCAAAACATCTGACAACCTAATGCGCTGACAACAACCTGTCTCTCGATGTCACCAAAACGAAAGAGATGGTTAATGATTATAGAAAGTCACATCCAATTCATAGTCCACTCTACATAAATATCTCCACCCTTGAGAAGGTTGCAAATAACAAGTTACCAGGTGTTCATATGCTGACAACCTCACCTGGAGTCTCAACTGTTCATCTTTCGCCAAGAAAGCACAACAATGGCTTTACTTCCTGCAACGGTTCAGAAAGCCAAGTCCCCCCCTTACCATGTCTTACAGAGATGTTATACAGAGTGTGCTGACTATCTCCATCACCATGTGTTAGGAGGATTGTTAAGACAGCTGAGAACATCATTGGTATATCCCTCCCTTCCACAGAAGACAACTACAGCACATGCAGCCTCTGCAAAGTGTTCAGCATTGTGGCTGACCCATCACACATTGAACATAGGCTCTTTGTGCACCTGCTGTCTAGCAGACAGTATTAAAGCATCCAAGCCAAAACATCTAGACTGTGTAAGTTCCTTTCTTCCATGATGTCCAACTCCTCAATGCCTTAGCACCCCCACTACTCACTGTTGAACTGTGAAATTTGCACTATTTACACCTCTGAAAACTGTCTAAATCAAATACACACAGTGCACTTTATGAGTGGTAAACAGTTACTATATTCCAGATGTACATTTGGTATCTGCTTATATTGCAGTTTTTTCACAAAATAATGTTGCTAATGTTAAGATGTTACTTTTCCATTTATAACTGATCTGCTATACTTTGTTCCTATCATTGTTGTGTAAATGTACTGCACACTGTCTTGCCTGTGTGAACTGTATGTTGTATTTGCACTACATGGTGTACATTGTCTTGTTGCACTTCATATTGCATATTTGCGCCATTGTCCTGAACATACACAATTTAATCTAAACCAGTACTACGTATATGGATGGGATGGCAAAAAAAGAAACTTAAACTTGAATTGTTAGCTTTGTTAACTGAGTTAATCCCTCAGATAAAAGTACTTGTATACAGCTTTTCAGATGCTCTACATGTACACTTGCTGGCCTAAAGCCTAGATAAGCTATTATTTTTAATCCCTGCTATTAACCAGTTAATTATAAAGTTGCAAAAGAAGTTATTTCACCAGCTTTGTAAAAATGTTTTTTCAATTTATTTTCTGTGCAACCTGTAAGGTACTATATTACTTAACCTCTTTTATATTTTGCCTCTTTATATCTTGGTAGCAATAGCCTGGTAGCATAAATCAGCAATGCTATAGATTTATGTGACAGCTCTTATCAGAAACTAAGAGTACATTATAGTAGATTAGGAAACCAGAGGTCATTTAAAGCTTATTCTTTGTGTCCTAGTGCCAACAAATAAGGATGGGCACAGTGCATTGGATTGTGTACAAAATATCATTTGTACAGGTGGCTTTAAGGTCTATACAAAGAATTCTGTAAAGATTCTTCCTCTAATGAAGGCAAATGAACAATTAATTTTGTGAAAAGACTTTGAAGTAATTACCTAAAATGTATATCTTTTTTCAGAAACCAGAGAGCAGAATTTACTTACTCTCTTGTATTGGTATTTAGCAAAAAAAGGATGGGTAAATGGAACATAGTGTATTCATGAAGCAAACTAAACCATTCAAAAAAGATTTAAGAACACAAGAACATGTGAACAAAGCTACAAAGAAACTAAGGTTGTTCGTTACTAAGCTGTATATTAGATAATCTATGAATGCATGTAACAATTCAGATTAAAAACAGACTTTAATCTTTTAAGGTTTTGGGTAGACTAGGGGGAGAGAAATAGTGTGGGAAGAGTTGGGAAAGGCAAAGTGGAGAAGGCAGGGGGGAGAAAAGAGAGCAAGTTACTTCTTATTTGTCCTTTTTACCCCAACAACTATAAGTGTCAATATGATAATAGGCTCTGTAGCCACAATACTAGGCAATCATATGAAATCAAGTTTAAAGCTATTGTATGAAGCAACATACTACTTTTACTTATGTTTACAAAATGTTCAGAAGGAGAGTCTCTGACCAAACAGTGAACTTTGTTAGCTGGAAAGGTGTCAAATGTGTCAATAATGATCTTAACAGAAAAAAAGTATCTTCTTACCTAACAGGTGTAAATGCTAAGATAGTATTTTTTACAAGAGACTCACTTAATAAATAATGACCAGTTTAATTAATAAATAGATTGGATTGATCAAATCTTTCACGCCAGCTACACAAGGAAAACTAGAGGTGTGGGAATCTTAATACAAAAAACAATCTCATTTACAGTATCAGACGTACTATCTGATCCTGAAGGGCAATATGTCACAGTGTTGGATAATTTATTTCAGTCGGAAGTAATTTTGATAAATATTTATGCACCTAACATGGATGACTGAGATTTCAGCCAAAATGTATTTGCATCTATTTCCAATATGGCCAGAGACTCTGTATCTTAAATCCTAACATAAATAGGTCTTCATCTACAGTGGCAATAAAATTTAACACTGCGGAAATAATCACACAGTTTGTAATTGATCATAACTTATCACACCCATGGAGCTTTTTAAATACAAACTCAAGAGCATATTCTTTTTTCTCACCACTACATCACAGTTACTCAAGAATTAATTATTTTTTTATTGATAAAAATGTATTGCCCACTATCAAATCATGCAAGAATATTTTTGTTATCTCCGACCACACCCCTCTGATCATGGAGCTTTAATCACTGTGCCCTACATGCTAATTTCATAGCTGGCATTAGCTGATGAGAACTGTACAGAATTAATCTCCAAGAAAATTATTATTTTTGAGAGACAAATGTAAAGGTCTCTACAGGAATACTCTGGGAAACTCTGAAGGCTTTTTAAATAGGATAGATTACTTCACATCTTTACAACAAAAATAAATTAGAAACCAGGAAGATGTCAGAGCTCATCAATGAAATTACCACAATAGATCAAGAATGTACCATGACTCCAAACGAGGGACTTATTAGAAAAATACAGGTCTTGCAGTCAAAATCTACCCTCTTGACAACAAAAGAAACAAAACAGCTCATCTTTAAATCATACTGTCAATACTATGAACACGGAGAGAAGGCTAATAAGATCTTAGCTCAACAAATCCACAAGCAGGAAGTTTGCAACACAATAATATAAATTACTAACACAGATGGAGATAAAATCATTTGACCATAAAAAAACTACACATATTTAGACGGTACCATAAGCACTTATATTATAGCCAATTTAGAGATGATAAAGACACAATCTAATGATTTTTTGATACATTACAAATACCACAGCTAGATAATCTTAGTGCAAAGGAGCTGGATAAACTTCTGACTCTTTCAGAATTACTAGATACTATAAACTCACTTCACTGTGGGAAAGCAACAGGTCCTGAAGGATACCAAGTGGAATTTTATAAAAAAAAAATCAAATATGTTACCTCCACGACGTTTAGAGACACAACAAAATTCTACCTCAAACTTTTTGCCAAACATTACTTACCATCTTTCCAAAGAAAAATAAGGACTTATTACAATGTGCATCATACAGACCAATTTCACTTCCAAATAATGATGTTAAAATACTGTCCAAAGTTCTTCCTAGAAGGATTGAGAAAGTGCTTCCTTCTGTAATATAACATTGCCAAACTGAATTTACCTTTTAATCTTCGATGTTTTTTTAATGTAATATACTCACCCATAAAATCTAACACACCAGAGATCTTATTATCTTTGCACACAGAAAAAAGCATTTGACATAGTTGAAAGAGATTACCTGTTCACCACATTGCACAAATTTTGGTTTGTCCCAAATATATGTGCATAGATCAAACTACTCTGTCTGTATTATCATTATTTCAAATTACTTTAAATTAAAGCGTGGTACTCGACTAGGATACCCCCTATCACCATTGTCCTTTCCAATCACCATTGAGCCTTTGGCCATTCACTTTTGAACAGTATCAAAGATAAATTGGATTACCAGAGAAGGACTTGAACAGAAAATATCCTATATACAGATGATATGGTACTGTATATATCAGACCCACAAATGTCTGACCAGCAGTCTTCAATGCACTAGCAGAATTTCAAATGATACCTGGCCTCAAAATTATTTTGAATGAAAGTGTTGTTTTTTTCAGTGAACTCTAGCACACAATATTAGACTGGATACCTTCCCATTTATTTTAGCTGGTCAGTACAATATCTAGGAGTAAACATCACAAGTAAATATAAACATCTTTTTTAGTTAAATTTTTCTGTCTGCATGGAAAAAAATTAAACAAGATGTGAACAGATAATCTACTCTCCATCTCTCATTAGCAGGGAGAATCAATACTGTTGAGATGAACATCCTTCCCAAGCTTCCATTTCTATTTCAGAGCATTCCCATATATATTAACAAATCATTCTTTAAGAAATTATTCTCTCATTTATTTGTAACTAGCAGAATACCCGCGCTTCGCAGCGGAGAAGTAGTGTGTTAAAGAAGCAATGAAAAAGAAAAGGAAATATTTTAAAAATAACGTAACATGATTGTTAATGTAATTGTTTTGTCATTGATATGAGTGTTGTTGTCATCTCTCTCTCTCTCTCTCTCTCTCTCTCTATATATATATATATATATATATATATATATATATATATACATAGCAAAATACCCGCGTTTGGCAGCAGAGAACTAAAAAGAAAAGGAAACATTTTAATAATAACGTAACATGATTGACAATATAATTGTTTTGTCATTGTTATGAGTGTTGCTGGCATATATATATATATATACACACACACACACACACATATATATATATACACACACACACACATATATACATATATACACATATACATATCTACATA
>JANRMT010062806.1:45117524-45151615 GCA_026402145.1 Polypterus bichir lapradei
ATATATATATATATACAAATCTACATATATATATTAGGAGTGGGACTCGATTAAAAAAATTAATCCAATTAATTAGAGGCTGTGTAATAATTAATCTTGATTAATCGTATGTAATCGCACACAGGGCCGATCCTGGGTAGATGGCCGCCTTTGTGCAAATGTGGTTTCGCCGCCCTACGTACCTATTTTCTATTATGATATGACGGATATTACTATTACATGTACTACTTCAAACAGGATTAAGACGGTGTTAGGGTTAGAGTCGGGATGTATAAATAAAATTTAATTTCAAACGATTAGTTTTTATAAAAACTAAATAAAGAATCACAAAAATAAAAAAATCACATACATACATTAATTTATTAGTTAAACATCAAAGAATGATTCTCCTAGCTTTAACAGTAGCAAATTCATCTATTATGTTTAAATGATCCAGTTTTTCACAAATTTCAGATTCTATAGACAGAAGCACAACATCACTCAATCGTTGTTGCCCGATAGTGGAACGGAGATCATTTTTAATTATCTTGAGTTTTGAGAAGCTCCTTTCAGATGCTGCCACTGATACAGGCAACGTAAGAAAAATGCGTAATGCAATGCAGAGATTCGGAAAACAAACCCGCTTTCACGTTTTGTCTTTCTCTCGGACATTCTACAAAATAGGTAGAATAAAGGGCTAATTCAAATATAATAATAATTTTGTAATAATCTTGGGCCTAATTCACACAAGTGACATATACACAATACACACTAATGTCATGTCAGTGTGCATTGGGCAATAAGTAAACATGTAAAAGTTTGTAATTTTTCTGAAATATTTCATTAACACTTTGAGCCCCACGTGCGCCACTGATGGTCATTTTAAATGTAAAAATACATTGCCGGTGAAAACGTGGGCTCAAAGTGTTAAAAAAATCTGTACATACTTTCTCAATGAAACAGCATATCATGATCATAACGTACGTTTGTGTAGAACCACGAGTCCTGAGCCTTTGTGTAGTCCAAACAAATAGAATCAAACCAAACCAAACCAGCCTAGATTAGAAAGCCGGCTTATTTAATCGTTCTAAGCGACAGGCAGCTCTGCACACAGTGACAAACAGTCAATTCAGAGATCGCCGCAGCCCCGCTGTCTTTTGCCGCTTCTCTTGACTCGCAATCCCGTTGAGGAACGTACGCGTCTCACATGAAATCTATCGCCTTCGCGACGCAACTATGAAACATGCAAGTTGAACGTTGACTAAGGGACTACACACATTTAGAGTTTTGGTCGCGCGTAGTAAACACATGGTAAGCAATGGAACCGTTCATTTTAAAAATAACGTAACATGATTATCAATATACAGTAATTGCTTTGTGAGTGTTGCTGTGATCAAGGATTCGATTATCATTATTTGTTTCAATCAGGGTCGTATTTGTACGATGTGTTGTGTTCAAGTTACATTCTGTGTTTGTCAGTCGTTGTAAAGATTAAATTCTGTAATTACAGCCACATTAGCTCCACAAATGAGACACACGGGTTTACCGGCAATGTCAGTAAACATATACTCAGCCTCCCATCGGTTTTTGAAGGCTCTATTTTCAGAATCAACTTTTCTCTTCGGCATCGTGTGGGCTAGCTTCGCAATAACTTGCAGCAACGCGGTAAATGTTCGGCAAGGCAGCTGAATCGCTGCATTATGGGATCTGTAGTTTATTGTGTTACCAGCGCTTCATATACCCGGGCCATTAATAGCAATAATACAGTATATAAAATGATCTCGCGGGCCGGATATAATTACACGCCGGGCCGGATGTGGCCCGTGGGCTTTGAGTTTGACTCATATGGACTAAATTGAACTTGAAAAGAAATATTTTTTGGAATGTGATCGCGCAAGTCAGTACATCGAGCCCGCGTGCTATTGTGGTTTTGCTTGTGTGCTTCAGTAAGTTACCGTCCCCTCGCTCTTACTTTTTTACCGTTCATCTAATGAATACACTGAGTATGGCTTTACCAAAACAATCATTGATCGCGAATAAAGTATCCATTATTCATGTAGCTTCAATAGGTGAATAGGTGATCTGTCTTTTTGCGTTAACCGCATGCGTTTTCATACGTCTCAAACTAAGGGGATGCGAGGTTAAAATAAAGCGAGAAGCGCGTGTACATACTTAGTGCATCCCCTCTCGGGAATCGAACCTCGGACGTGGGCGCTACAGACGAATGCTTTACCATCGTGCCACGGCGTGTGGTTTATCTATTCGAGCGTAGCAGTGTAATTAGGTTTTTGTTCAGCACTCTTTGGCACTGTTACTTTTTGTCTGCGCACTGCGTCAGTTCACGTGAGCCGCTGAATATGGTTTTATATGTCAGTCGCTCGCTTCTAATTGTTTCGCTGCCTTCTTAATTATATAATGCATGTTTTCTAAAGCGCGTTTTGTAGCTCTTCCTGGCTTTCTACGTAATGCGTGATTACGTGAGAGGCGTGATGATGTCATACGGAACTCCGCCCCTCCAGCTCAACTCCATTACAGTAAATGGAGAAAAGCAACTTCCAGTTATGACCATTACGCGTAGAATTTCGAAATGAAACCTGCCCAACTTTTGTAAGGAAGCTGTAAGGAATGAGCCTGCCAAATTTCAGCCTTCTACCTACACGGGAAGTTGGAGAATTAGTGATGAGTCAGTCAGTCAGTGAGTGAGTGAGTGAGTGAGTGAGTGAGTGAGTGAGTGATGGCTTTGCCGTTTGTTAGTATAGATTCGAAACATCCACACATCCATAGGATGGCTCTACAATAACCTAAATAATGACACTACTTAACTTTCAATTTTATTACGGGGTGGCAAATATACTAACTATAAAGCTCTGGGGCCTCATGCAGTGCGTAGAATTCACACTAAAACATGGCATATGGACAAAAGTGGAAATCCAGATGCATGAATCTATGCTTACGGCATCTTCCACATTCTTCCACTGCAAAAATCCCGGTCAGCGTGAAAAGTAACGCATGTGCACGTGCCTGTTGCCACTCCCCAACTCCTCCCAGAATTACGCCTCTTTGAATATGTACAGTGGTGTGAAAAACTATTTGCCCCCTTCCTGATTTCTTATTTTTTTGCATGTTTGTCACACAAAATGTTTCTGATCATCAAACACATGTAACCGTTAGTCAAATATAACACAAGTAAACACAAAATGCAGTTTTTAAATGATGGTTTTTATTATTTAGGGAGAAAAAAAATCCAAACCTACATGGCCCTGTGTGAAAAAGTAATTGTCCCCTTGTTAAAAAATAACCTAACTGTGGTGTATCACACCTGAGTTCAATTTCCGTAGCCACCCCCAGGCCTGATTACTGCCACACCTGTTTCAATCAAGAAATCACTTAAATAGGAGCTGCCAGACACAGAGAAGTAGACCAAAAGCACCTCAAAAGCTAGACATCATGCCAAGATCCAAAGAAATTCAGGAACAAATGAGAACAGAAGTAATTGAGATCTATCAGTCTGGTTAAGGTTATAAAGCCATTTCTAAAGCTTTGGGACTCCAGCGAACCACAGTGAGAGCCATTATCCACAAATGGCAAAAACATGGAACAGTGGTGAACCTTCCCAGGAGTGGCCGGCCGACCAAAATTACCCCAAGAGCGCAGAGATGACTCATCCGAGAGATCACAAAAGACCCCAGGACAATGTCTAAAGAACTGCAGGCCTCACTTGCCTCAATTAAGGTCAGTGTTCATGACTCCACCATAAGAAAGAGACTGGGCAAAAACGGCCTACATGGCAGATTTCCAAGACGCAAACCACTGTTGAGCAAAAAGAACATTAGGGCTCGTCTCAATTTTGCTAAGAAACATCTCAATGATTGCCAAGACTTTTGGGAAAATACCTTGTGGACTGATGAGACAAAAGTTGAACTTTTTGGAAGGCAAATGTCCCGTTACATCTGGCGTAAAAGGAACACAGCATTTCAGAAAAAGAACATCATACCAATAGTAAAATGTGGTGGTGGTAGTGTGATGGTCTGGGGTTGTTTTGCTGCTTCAGGACCTGGAAGGCTTGCTGTGATAGATGGAACCATGAATTCTACTGTCTACCAAAAAATCCTGAAGGAGAATGTCCGGCCATCTGTTCGTCAACTCAAGCTGAAGCGATCTTGGGTGCTGCAACAGGACAATGACCCAAAACACACCAGCAAATCCACCTCTGAATGGCTGAAGAAAAACAAAATAAAGACTTTGGAGTGGCCTAGTCAAATACCTGACCTGAATCCAATTGAGATGCTATGGCATGACCTTAAAAAGGCGGTTCATGCTAGAAAACCCTCAAATAAAGCTGAATTACAACAATTCTGCAAAGATGAGTGGGCCAAAATTCCTCCAGAGCACTGTAAAAGACTCATTTCAAGTTATCGCAAACGCTTGATTGCAGTTATTGCTGCTAAGGGTGGCCCAACCAGTTATTAGGTTCAGGGAGCAATTACTTTTTCACACAGGGCCATGTAGGTTTGGATTTTTTTTTCTCCCTAAATAATAAAAACCATCATTTAAAAACTGCATTTTGTGTTTACTTGTGTTATATTTGACTAATGGTTACATGTGTTTGATGATCAGAAACATTTTGTGTGACAAACATGCAAAAGAATAAGAATTTAGGAAGGGGGCAAATAGTTTTTCACACCACTGTAAATCAATATAAATACCTCTTAAGCTCAGTGTTCTTTGAAAACAACAACATTTATTTATATAGTACATTTTCATAAAAACAATGTAGCTCAAAGTGCTTTACATGATGAAAAAAGAGAAAAAAGACAAAATAAATAAGAATTAAAATTAATTAACATAGAATAAAAGTAAGGTCCGATGGTCAGGGAGGACAGAAAAAAAAAAAAAAAACTCCAGATGGCTGGAGAAAATAATAAAATCTGCAGGAGTAGCAAGCCAAGAGACCACCCAGCCCACTCTAGGCATTCTACCTAACATAAATGACCCCAATCAGTCCTCATTGTATTAAGGGTTCCCATGGAAGAATTTGACGATGACGGTCATGTGGACTTCTGGCATTTAATCCATTAATGTAGAGACATCACAGCACTTTAGAAAACCGGAAAAAGAACAGAAGAGAAAGGAGGTTAGTACGGATTTTGGAGCCACCATGAATTACAATGATAATTGAATATATAGAGCATCAGGATTAAACTAAGATGAAGCTATGAGAAAGCCATGTTAAACTAATGTGTTTTCAGCAGTGTTTTAAAGTGCTCTACTGTATTAGCCTGGCAAATTCCTATTGGCAAGCTATTCCAGATTTTAGGTGCATAACAGCAGAAGGCCGCCTCAAAACTTCTTTTAAGTTTAGCTCTTGGAATTCTAAGTAGACACTCATTTGAAGATCTAAGGTTATGATTTGGAGTGTGAGGTGTAAGAAATTCCAAAGTATAAGATGGAGCGAGATTATTTAAAACTTTGTAAACCATAAGCAGCATTTTAAAGTCAATTCTAAATGACACAGGAAATGGCAAAAGCACGGGGGAAAATAGAAGAATTTCAGCGAATACCAAGTAGAGGCAAGGAAAAGACGTACTATTTGTTGGTTTAACCAGTGGTATAAACAAGAAAAGGAAGTTGATCGAGTGACATAGAGTGTCTGAGAAACACAGTGCCCGAAATAAAAAGTTGTCAGATATCAAAGTCACAGTGAAAAGGCGAGTTGTAGCCCACCGTCTGAGTATCATATGGAAGCTTATTAGGGTACAGAGAAAAGAACAAAAAATAGGGACACAGTGGGGAAAAAAGCTTGAAATGTCAACTTTAATCTCGAAATTTCCACTTTAATCACGTAGTTTATTTTGTCATTAAAGCAGAGCATCATAAACTTCATTTTAAAATCATTTAATTTATTAGCTTCTCAAATACCATTGTAACTAAAGTAGCACCTTAAATGCTTTGTATTGTATGTGTTCTTCTATGTGTGTGAATCACTACGTGCTTCTTAAATGGGCTTTCTTTTCCTCTGACAGGACACAGAATCCATTACATTTGTGATATTACAGCCCTATGAATAATTGAAATACTGAGATGTATACTTGATATCATTTTCATGATGATAGGAGTTAAAGCATGTTATTAAACATGGGAACACAGTGGCACAGTGATAGTGACAAGCTGGCGCCCTGTCCAGAGATTGTTCCTGCCTCACGCAAGAAGCTTGCTGCACTGTTCGTGACCTTCAATGAAATAATTTATTTCAAACGTATTAACCCCCAATTCCTGTCCTTCTTTTTCTTACTCCAAGTAACTAAATGCCGCACAAACAGCTTTGTAATAGATGTTAAGCCATCTGTAAGCTTAGAATGCAGATTCTTCAAAACTTTTAAGGAACATTGAAATATCCTCATAGTACATGTTTAATTATTCTATCCATCTATCCTTCCAGTGTCGCGCCAGCCCCAGCAAGAATACAGCGCGAAGCAGAAATAACCCCTGAACGGGGTGCCAGTTCCTTGCTAGTGCTGCGACACCGTGTCCTTATATCACTTATAGGTACACACAATTCTACAAGGAGCAGTTAATGGACTGATTGCGTTTATAATTCTTGGGATGAAACAGTTTCTGAACCGCGTGGTCTGTACATGAAAGGCTCTGAAGCATTTGCAGTATGGGGACAGTTCAAGTAGACAGCTGACTGAGGCAGCGTGTGCTAGATGCTGTATACCGATAATTCTCTTTCTTATCAGCTGCTATAGTGCTGTGATCCCACACTCAAATACAGTAAAATAAATACTCCGAGTGATGCAGTGAGAGTAATATGGAAAAAGATAATCTGCTGTGGCAACCCCTATGGGAATCAGCTGATAGAGAAAGAAAAAGAAGGTGCAGTGAGAGTAACAACGCTAAAGCAGCTATGGTATTTGGAATAGTTTGGCCACTCCATGGACCATTATATTATTACAGGTTAATTACAATCAGATGCCTTAAACAAATAAACAATATGCGGTTAATTTCAGTGTATATGATAAAGCTGCATCAGGGATGTGGATCTAAAAAAGAAAGGGAAACCACACTGGAACAAAAGCACTGCTTTGACACTGGGTGCCGCCAGTTTGCAAAATTGAGCGTAGAACTTACATACACCAGGGTTTAAGTTAGCGTGAAAATGTGCATGGTTTTACGGCAAGTTTAGTTTTTATACATCGCGATGTGAGCATGGAAATGGACATACGCAACATTTTTGTGCCTATGCACCGTTTATACATGAGGCCCCTGGACAGCGACACAAATTGATGAATATGCAAACCCTGGTCTGCAATATAAACTAAATCTTGCTCTACTTCTTTATATGTCCGGCTTTGTGCCCCAGTGGATGCAAATTATCATCAATATACTGTACTGATAATCTAATTGTCCATCACTCACTTAGAACATGGAACCAATGCAGGAATCACTTTAAGACAAAGAAGCTCTTATCTGTGGCACCTTTACATAATAATCACCTTTTTCTACCCTCAAACCTACACGGTATTTTAACGTTTGGAAAACATCCAGGATTAAAATACTTACAAGACTTGTATATAGATAATGTCTGCATCTTATGAACAGTACAACTTTTCCACTACTTTCAAATCAGAAGTTTCACTAAAAGGAACCTGCCTAATTTTCTTAATATCCCATCCACTTCTGTTCGAAAGGCAATAATGATCAATCTTTAAGGCACAGTCTGCATTTCAATTATGTAAAAAGACTTCTTAAAATCTCTCGGAATAATGGGGAAAAGATCTTTCACTTAACATGAAAAGGAATGGAAGGCAGCCATGCATAGAATACTTTTCAGCTCTATATGCACAAACTATTCAATCATCCAAGTTAAAATCTTTTATCAAGCACATTTATCTTTTTAAAAATTGTCCAACATGTATCCAGGGCAAGATTCAACGTGTGAACATTGCAGTTTAACTCCAGCCTCACTGCACCACAGGTTTTCAGTGTGCATCAAAACTTAATTCTGAACAAAAATCTTTGAATGCCAATTGTGTACTCCCGGATGGGCTTAAAGTGGAGAAGGACAAACTGATTGCAATTACTTATACCACTCTACTAGCTTGTAGACTAGTTCAGGCCATTTTCTAAACTGCTTAATCCAGATCAGGGTTTATAATAATAATACTAATAATCATTTTATTTCAAGGTGCCTTTCTAAATAGCCAAGCCATACAAGCAATAAAATCATAAAACCAATGAATAAGTGACCATCCCTGTAAACATACACATACACATATATCTATGAAACTGAAAGTAAACAAAGCAAAATAAAAATGCAGCCTAAGGTCATGTTGGAGGACCAGCAGAGATGGATGCAGGCTAACGTCATTCAAACTAGTGTGGTCCCATTGCGCACATCCACTAGGGTTCTAATTTGGGATCATGAGGTGGTTCATTGTGTGGTGGGCATGCTTAAAATCAATGCAGAATTTTACAGAAAGCCAATGAAGCTGTTTAAGAGATAATTAATGTGTTGTACGGAGTGGATCTGAGATATAATACAGGCAGCTGAGTTCTGAACAAGCTGTAGTTTATGGAGAAGCTTATGCAGGAGACCAAAGAGAAGACAATTACAATAATCAGTGTGGAAAGTGGCCAACGTGTGAGTAAGGATAGTGGTGGTGTTTAGTGTAAGGTAGGGTCACAAGATTATAATACTACAGAGATGAAAAGAGATGATCCTATAATATTATTGATTTGGGGTTCAAAAGATGCACTACTATCAAAAACAACCTCCAAATTCTTAACTTGAGGGGAGGGTTGTTGTGCTGGATCCTACCCCAGCTAGCATTGGGTGCAAGTTAGGAATAAACCCTGCGCAGGCCACCAGTCCATCATGGAGGGAATGCACTTACAAACACCACACACACACACACTTAGGCCAATTTAGCATTGCCAGCTCGCCTAACTAACATGGAGAAAAGATGCAATCTAGGGATGACTCAGGATGCAAACACTGCTTCCCTTACTGCGAGGCACCAGCACTACCAACTACACCTGAAGGGCCACCATGCTGTCCTCAGGGACCTGTGTGAATATCTCAAATTCATATATCTCCTCTACTCTGCTCTCTATTGAAAACAAATACATTTGAAAAAGACAACATTTGAACACACCCTTCTCTTTCTTGTGACTGCAGTATTTGTTGTATTTTTGCAGTATTGCTTTTTTGGTTAGGTATTTACTTTTTCCTTTAATATATTTTTTCAATTTTTTTTCTTTGTGCCATGTTTGCATATGTTTATGCTATTGGGGTTTGATTACTGTACTTTTGTATGTTCATTTGAATATATTGCTTTCTTGTTATATATTAGTTTTGTCAGATCTCTGCTTATCCTCATCATTACTATCTAGACTTCCACAGAAGCTCATTTGAAAGTTTTTTTGATAATTTAATTTTGTAATAAATGGTTTGTCAGTCATTCAAATAATTTTCACATAGGTACTCTATTTTCTATTGCAATAATAGTAAAGAAAGGTAATTTTAGCAGAAATAATAATTATCCAACAAAACGTAAGTAGCTTTTTTAGCCTATGTAGAGATTTTCATTTTAATTTGTTAAAACCTCAAGCAAAAATTGTGAACATTGAACAGGGTATTGACACATGCCAAAGTCAGCATTTCAAAAAGAATGAATTTTCACTTTTATAAAAGAAGGGATGAGCAGAAAATGCCTGTACTTTTCCACCTTCACTGTCTCCCTGCGTCTTGGGTGATTTAATATAAAAATCTGTTGATTACCTATAAAACTTTAAACAGTCCTGCAAACAAACACATCAGTAACCTCCTTCCACACTACATTACTCTTTGCTTACTTCGGTTTGCTAATGCTGGTAATCATGTTGTACCCCAAACTAACCTGTGGTCTGTGGTGAACAAATGCTTCAGTTCTGTTATGCCCAAACTTTGTAACAACCTCCCTAAAGTAATTTGATCAGATTACTGGATTATTTCTTTTATAAAGTAACTTAAAACACATCCTTTTAGAAAGGCACTTAACTTGCACCAACATCTAACCCTTTTTCTCAGTTTACTCTTTCTGTCCAAATACTCATGATGATATGCAATATCACAAATTATGTTTTTTTGTCTACTGTTTCTTATTCTATTTCAGATCTGTGTGTTTCATCTATTTATCTGTTGTATTTAATGCTTGCCATTAGTTTGTATCTACTGTAGTTTTATTTATTTGATTTTTTCCATTTTTTAAGCCTAGTATAAAGCACTTTGAGAGCCTGCTTTTTGATTTTTGGGGGCTGGGCTTCTCAGGGTGAGGACTATTCAGGAGGCATCCGGCTTTTGTTGTTTTGTCTAGGTTTACATCAGTTTTTATAGATTTAGTGAGGCAGGAATCCCAACATTGACGTTTGTTGTTTAAGTTTTCTGTAGCTTCCTTAACATTACATTTTTTTTTTTAAAAACTCGTAAAAAGCATTGCATTTCTTGGCCTAAAAAATTACATATTTATTAAATTTCACTTTACTACTGTAAATGTGCAAAACACTAAAAGTACAAAGTCAGACATGTAGAAAGTATAATAATGGTACAAATAATAATAATGCTAATACCGCATATACTGTCAAAATGTGTCATTTGTGTGGTATATCTTGAAACACAGTGAAATACACAATCCATCCTCACAGTCGGGACAATAATAGTGTGATTCCTTGGCAGACTTTCTTTCCAGACTGATCAGCTTTTGAACAGCACACTGCACATGTGCAATTGACACAAGCGTCACTTTCTGATTCTTCAGAATCACTTTCGATTTCAGTGTCCATTTCGGTTTCACTGCCTGAAGACAGATTCACTTCATCATCATGTCAAGAGAGTGCAACACCTGGGGCCTCATGTATAAATGGTGCGTACGCACAAAAATGTTGTGTAAGCCAGTTTCAATTTCAAATCGCGACGTATAAAACCTAAACTTGCCGTAAAGCCACGCACATTTCCACGGTAGCTCATACCCTAGCATACGCAAGTTCTGCTCTCGGTTTTGTAGACTGGTGGTACCCAGCATCAAAGCAGTGCTACTGTTCCATTATGGTTTCCCTTTCTTTTTTTAGATCTTTAGGCTTTATAAATACACTGAAATTAACTGCATATTGTTTATTAGTTTAATGCATCTGATTGTAATTAATCTGTAACAATATAATGGTCCAGGGAATAGCCAAAGTATTCTAAATACCATAGCTGCTTTAGCGTTGTTATTCTCACTGCACCTTCTTTTTCTTCTTTCAGCTGCTTCCGTTAGGGGTTGCCACAGCGGATCATCTTTTTCCATATTACTCTCACTGCACCACTCGGAGCAGATGATCAGAAAGAGAATTATCTGTATACAGCATCAAGCACATGCTGCCTCAGCCATGCTGCCTGTTTGAACTGCTCTCACACGGCAAACGCTTCAAAACCTTTCGTGTACGGACCTCGCAGTTCAGAAACAGTTTCATTCCAAAAACTATAAACACACTCAATCAGTCCATCAAGTGCTCCTTGTAGAACTGTTTGTACTTATTAGTACAATCATCTCACTGTAAATTTGCACTACAGTTATAATATTGTACAACCTGAGCCACTTTATAAAGCGCGTATTTACATATGATGACGATATCATTTTTAAGATGAAATGCAGCAAAATAGGTTTATTATATTATACAGATAAAACTTTAACTTCATTTAAATAATCTGTATTGTTAATAATTAAACATGTGAGGACACCGTGTCGCAGCGTTAGCAAGGATCTGGCTGTCCATTCACAGATTGTTTCTGCCTCACGCTGTATGCTTGCTGGGACTGGCGTGAAGGATAGAATAATTAAACATGTACTACAAAGATATTTCAATGTTCCTTAAAAGTTTTGAAGAATCAGCGTTCTAAACTTATAGATGGCTTTATGTCTATTACAGAGCTATTGTGTGGCAATTGGGTATTTGGAGAAAGAAAAGTAAGGACAGGATTTGGGGGTTAGTACGTTTGAAAGAGACAGTATTGCTGCAATAAATTATTTCATCAAAGGTCGTGCACAATCACTGCGCTACCATATTCCCATGTTTAATAACATGCTTTAACTCCTATCATCATGAAAATGATATCAAGTATACATCTCAGTATTTTAATTATTCAGAGAGGTGTAAAATTACGAATGTAATGGATTCTGTGTTCTGTCGGAGGAAGAGAAAGCACATAGTGATTCACACACACAGCGCACATAGAAGAACACATACAATGCAAAGCATTTAAGGTGCTACTTTAGTTACGATGGTATTTGAGAAGCTAATAAATTAAACGATTTTAAAATTAAGTTTATGATGCTCTACTTTAATGACAAAATAAACTACGTGATTAAAGTGGAAATTTCAAGAGTAAAGTTGACATTTCGTAGCTTTTTTCCCCACTATGTGCCTATTTTTCTTTTCCCTGTACCGTAATAAGCTTTCATACCAAACTCGGATGGTGGGCTACGACTCGCCTTTTCACGGCCACTTTAATATCTGACCACTTTTTTTTTATTTCGGGTACTGTGTGACTTTGTGAACTTGAGCTTTCGAGTTTCTCCGACACTCTATGTCACTCAATCAACTTTGTTGTTTATACCACTGTTTAAACCAATTAATAATTTGTTTTTCCTTGTCTCCACTTGGTATTCGCTGAACTTTTTCTATTTCCCCCGTGCTTTTGCCATTGCCTTTTCACAAAACGCTGAGCTAAAGGGCTATATTAATTTGCATATTCAAAGAGGCGTAATTCTGGGAGGAGACGGGGCGGGCAAGCAGGTGAGTGCACATGCGTTACTTTTCATGCTGACCGGGATTTATGTAGCGGAAGAACGTGGAAGTTGACGTTCACACAGATTTATGCATCTGGATTTTTTTTGTGCATAAGCACATTTCTGCTTTTGTGCTTAGGCCATGTTATAGTGTGAATTCTACGCACAGCGTTATGCATGAGGCCCCAGGGCTACTGAAAAATGTTTCTTACGAGATGCCATTATGAGACTAGGAGAAGACATGTCTGTACCATTACCTGGGTAACACTCGGGCCTAATGTTTATAGAGATTCGTCCATAAAGTTGCCCAAGTGACGCTACAGACTAGCACTTTTAGCACTGTTTTATGGCCTAAATGGCACTTGGGTCTAATGTTAAGGAGGTTAACACTAGAATTACCAGACCCTATGAAAAAACTCGTAGATCCGTTTCACCTTAAATCGCTTCTTAAAACTGTTCTCACCTCTCCGCCGGAGTCTTTTGTTCATCTAAATGTGCTGATAAACACAAGCTGCAAGACTTTATATATTCTGATGACAACTTTATATATTCAGGAATTACTTTATATATTCAAGTTTTAACTTTATATATTCAGGAATGACTTTATATATTCCGAAAATCATTGCAATTGCCTGTTTGGCACCCCATAGGGCACTGTATAATAGATATATATATAAAAACAGGTAAGGGGATAGACATATAGATAGATAGGAAGGAAAGGCACTAGATGATAGGCAGACAGGGAAGCTGCTATATAATAATAAAATTAATGTTATTAGTATATAGATATTATTTATTTACTTACTTCCTACAGCGTAAAGTCACGAGTGCAGAGCTAAACCTTGTGCATATACAGAGTACAGCGATGGCAAAAATGCATTCTTGATCCAATGTAGAACAGTCATCATGATTTGAGTTTGCCTCTGTTATAGCGCGTCTGAGCGGGGGGGGGTTGTTTGAGTTGGGATCGTGAACGCGGCTGAGAGAGTAACAGAATTAAAAAAAAAGCTAACCTTTACAAGTGTCATAAATTACACTGACTGTTACAGACTGGAATCAAATGTATGTTTTTATTTTAAAATAGTAAGAATACGTGCAGCTCACTTTTCAAAATGGACACTTCTGGAATCGAACCCGTAAAGTTCAGACTACCAGTCAAGAGCTGCTACTGTTGCGCCACCACAGCGCTCTTAGCAAATGCGTGTCAATATCGTATTCTAACGTGAGTTGTTTTTCTGTAGCTATATTTTTGAATAAAAGCGCACTTGTTCTATTATATTTGTACTTTTGTGAAACTGTTTCTTTGATATTTGGACTTCAGGCTTCACACATTATAAACTTCATGTCTATATTTTGTCAGTTATGACTAAAACATGAAAAACATTTCTTTTTTAACAATTGTTGTACATTGATCTATGTAGACATGGAACACACATGAAATGCAAGTGTTCCAAATAACGATGTAGTATTTATAAAAGGTGTCATTTTGCTTGACTTCTCACTCTATACAACTCCAAGCAACTGACACGCAGCAGGCCTGCTGCCAGGGGGGACAAACGGGACTCTGGTCCGGGGCCCTAACAGAAGGGGGCCCCTTCACGCTTGATTTTTTTTGTATACGTATTTGAAGGTTTTGGCATGTGGGGTCCCGGGGGAAGGCAGAGGGGCCCACACGTACCCAGTTGTATGGGGCCCAAATATTTCTGGCGGCGGGCCTGCATGCAGGTAAACAAACTTGAGCTGAGAAAACTGTGTGCCGGTGGGGGATGTGATAGTAGGCTGCTTGCTGTTTGCTGCTTAGCCACAAATTTAGAAGACAAAAAACGTGACGGAGAGTTGTTTTAAGGTGGGATGGATCTATGAGTTTTTTCATAGGCTCTGGTAATTCTAGTGTTAATAATTGCTTATATGTACTTATATCAGCCTGATCACCTTTTTTATACACCAGTATAAGGCTAGCTTCTAATCTTTAGGAATTGCCTCACTATCCAATATGTGTTAATCATTTATATGTTTAATCATTAAACTTATATTTTTCAGTCCGGGGGATTTACTTGATTTTGGTCTTTTTAATGCTAGTAGCAATTTTCTCTCTGATATCTCCATATTAGTACCAATTTAATACTTGCAATGGCTTCTGGGAGTTTATCAATTTCTTCATACATGAAAACTTCAGAGAAATATACATTTAGAGTATTTTATTGTCAATGCATTTTGGAATATGCCTCAACTCCCACTTAATATTTTTACTAGTTAAATACTGAAAGCATTTAATGGGTCAGCTTTTGCATTTTCCATAATATTCTTCTTTAACTGCATTTTTGGATTTCTAATATTCTTTTGAAAATCTGCCTCCTATAAACCCTATGGTTTACACAGTTAATTTCCACTTATGTGGTATTCAGCTGCTTTTTCTTCTGTAATTTATTTCTTAGTTCCTTATTTATCCAGTGCAGATTTCTCCCAGATTTCTTAATATTTTGAAATTTCAGGATGACCTTATCCTACATTTGTGTAATATACTCTTAAACCTACTCTGCTGCACCTCTATATTCTCATTTGTACCAGTTTTAGACTTTGACAAATTTGCTGAAAATTTCCTTAAAAAAAAAAATTAAGTTTAATAGTCTTAGTTTTTGTAGACAAAGTACACTCTGCCAAAACAGTAAGAAACCTATCATGATTACTAGATGTTAGGAGTTTAAATATCTCTACTCCCTGAATTCAGTCCTAATTATTGTTTCAGGGCAAACCCTCAACCACAGCCAGTAACGCCAAGAAAAGCTGTCGGAGTAGATCTCAGATCCAATTCTACTTGTAGTTTGAGACCATAGTGGTTAAAAAGCCCACACCAAATTAAAAAAAAAGTTTTATTCACAAAGTAATAATGCGAGTCAGCAATGATTAAGTCAAATATACAGGTCAACAATGTGCATGGAAACAGAATAGTGAATAAACCAGGGGTCTCCTACCTTTTTTTCCCAAAGAGCTACTTTTACAAAATGAAAACGTCTGAGAGCTACTCATGTTTTCTAACGTTTATTCTCATAGCTTATTTCAACCCAAACAAACTAAAAAAACTTGCTTTGCCTGAACATTTACAAAATGTTGGTGTTCACAACTCACATTTTGTATTAAAACATCACAAAAAATATTTAGTTTACCTGCAAGTGCATTTTGCATGTCTGTATGTATTTTCTAGTGTATCTCACACTATTGAATTAAAACTTGAATGCTGTCAAAACAAAACAATGCAATTACAAATACACTTATTACTTACTTGTTCATTTGTCATTTTGTCACATGTCAGTGTATGACTTCAAAGAGTATTCACATGCCCTGTTCCATGTGTGAATTGCTGAGAATGCTGTTGAGACTTTAACTGCACATTATTTTGAAGGTTTACTAATATATAATATATAAAATCCTATGTCTGCCTGTCTGTATGTCTGTCTGCTTTTCACGAGAGAACTACTTAATGGATTTAGATCGAGTTTTTTTCTATAATTTGCTTGAACATTCTGGTTGATTTTGTGACTTCTTTCATTTTGCTATGTATCATAGTTTGCTTGCAGTACCGATTTATTATCCAAGATCCACGCAACAGGTCGGGGGAGGGGCCTTCCTCACTCACTCACCAACTTCAGGGAGTGTTCCTTAACTCCCTTAGCTAGCGAACGAGAGAACAATTGAATTCAACTTAGTTTGATAGTTAAAATAAAGTGTTACTTAGGTCTTGATGAGTTTGAGTTTGGATATTCTCTTAAGTGCATGCCACATTGAAAAGATAGATTGCAATTCAGATTGTGGATCGTGATATGATTTTTTGGAAAGATTGCCCACCCCTAATTTGACTAATCAAGTTTTCAAATTTATGTAGGATTCATTAACTCTTTGGTGAGCTACTTGGAAAGGGGCTGCGAGCTACCGATAGCTCGCGAGCGATGTGTTGGAAACCCGTGGAATAAACTAACCAAAATTCAGTATCCAGTGTAAAAGGTTGAGGACACCTTTTTACGTGAAAAATAACATTTTGCAGAAAAAGAAAAAACAGGAAAATCACAGCTGATAATATATCAGCTTCAAAAATATATAGTATATGTCTCTCCAAATGAAGACTATAAACAAAGATAAACAGCATAGGGATTTAAAAGTAGAATTCACCTATTTACATCAGCCAAGAAACAGCCAACAGCTTCAGTAACTGTTTCAAATGTATGTCCTATAAGTTAAAGGTAAATGAAAGATTAAAAGAATTTCCATTTACAATCATGTTATGCATTTAAGAAGTAGAAATCTGAAAATAATATATATGGTATTACATGGAGCTACTTGCATATGATAGTTTGTAAATAATACTTTATCTGACATTACCCCTTAAATGCCTCTCTTATAGTCCTTTAGAAATTAGAATAGCTAGTGCTTATCAAAAGGTGAGGTTGTCTTTTTAGAAATGCTCAGACTTATCCAAGATAATTGTACTGCCCCTTGGGATTACATAAACATCCGTAGCTGCCTTAACCACTCATTTATGAATATTCAGGTATACATGGGACTGCTGGGGATTAGCTTCATTTGAACACAGAGCAAAGCTTGTAGCACTGGGAGTAAGAGGAATAAAAGGTTATTCAGCAGTGAAGATTATTAAAACATGCAGACATACAAGAGTACAGAGACTCTGACTCTGATCAGGCCCCAAGACATTTCACTTCCCCCCTTGATTGATAATAAGAACCAAAATAATTTAAGCTATTTAACTCAATGAGGTCTGCCCAGTATTTTCCGAATTATGCTCCAATTCAGTATTCCTCATACAACCACTTCAAGAATGAAGAAAAGAAAAGTAAACTTGAACCACCTGCATGACAAACCTATAGGGAGGCAAAGTCTAACAACGAAGTCAGCCCCAACAGGGCTGGAAATAAAGTATTATTTTTCTTGTGCTTTACACAGGTGATTCTGTACAATACATTCATTCATATGAAGAACTTGGGATACTAGCAGATTGGCTCAGGAAACTAAGCAATGTAACAAGTTCTTCAATTGTACTGAGGCCTCACAAAGGGTTCTAGTGTAAATTTGCTGTAAAGACCTCTCTGGACAGCCAGTTAAAGTGGCATGACTGTAGCAGATGTCAGTTTGAAATTGGGCCAGTAATTATAGAGGAGGGAAGGAGTGAGTAAGTTCAGTATTTGGAAGAAGGCTAAAAGGAGCAGGTGCATGTACAGTCAAGTGTAGAGTAAGGGAGCTCCCTTCAGGACTACACAAAAATATGTAAAATTGTTAAATGGCAGAGCCCTGCTGTCATTCAAAAGGCTAACTAGAATAGAGCACTAGTGTGGCATAACACAGCATGCAGCAGTTGCCCAAAGTTATAGCCAAGTCTGCAAAAAACTTCACTAAATAGGAATGTCAGTGACATCCTGCCTCCTTTTTTCCTCAGGCACATGCAGTACAAAGCACTCGACCAGATCTGCCCATTCTCAAAAAAGCTTGAAGGGCTGAGCTCCAAAGTTGGAACTTGATGGAGAGCAAAATACAGCCAGTTTACTGGTGCACATATTCCAGGCATAAATAACATAAGCTATACCCTCTGTTCTGATCATCCGTGAGTTGTACATATAGTCTCATTGTAACAAATGTGAAGTGAAAGTCTTTACAAGTAGGCTGCAGGAGAAAATTTAAAAGTCTGAAAAGTTGTTGCATGTAAAAAATGCTCTAAGTAATAATTTCACATGCTGTAAATATTAGATGCTTCATATTGTATTTTAAAGAATAAATATTCATAATTACTAGAATCTGAAAAATGTTTTTGAAAATTTTCAGAGTACAGTAATGAATTCTGTTTTATATTTGAAATATGTATATATTCATATTAAATAAGAAACAAGTTAACAATAATTAGATGGGTCAGTATACTTCATGCTATTATATTTTAATCATCCTTTTCTTTCTTTCATCATGTAACATGCTTCACCTTTTAAGTAAAACGTTAAAAAAAGCAGAAAAAGCCATACATACAATATTTTACTTGTAAATGAGTGAGATGGCTTTCTTTTCAGCATGAAATGTTAGCTTTTGTTGCTTCATGCAAAAAATGAAATGAACATTCAAAGGCACTATGCATGGCAATTAAACTAAAAAAACGGTGCATATTTTGTTTTTTTTCCTTCTTTTCAACTACATAAATTTCCAGTGTAATTCAAAATCATTAACAGGGTTTTTGGTATTTATTTATATAAGACAATATTGTGTAGTCAAGGCATTAATAATACATTAAACAATAATGTATATAAAAATAAATAAACGCATTGAAGCAAACAAGATAATACTAAAATCTAAGGACAATTTATTTCCTTGGATTGTGAAGTGTCTAGTCACTATTCCTGAGTGTGTGGGAATCTTTGAGCAGATGTCTTAGTATTTGGTGTAGGATAGGAGAAAATGAATTTAGGTCTCCAACTCTCCATGTGACATGACTAGTTTCTGCTCCAGCAATATCCAAGACTTTGTGTGGTGGCCATTTTCCATTGGTAAGCTACTTTTGCTATGCCAATTTGCCTTCAGATTTTATAGTCTAAAATCATTCCACCTCATTATATTTATATACATTGTATATATATATACTAGTAACGGCGCACTGCATGATAACTTGACTTGAGCATTCATAGTTTTCATACTCATTCTCTGTACATTTAGCATTCATTTGTTCAAAGGTTGATGTGCTTGCTGCTTCCTGAGCAGCTCTTCTTTTCTCCACCCTAGCGGCCTGCTTCTTCCCTTTTTTCGTCGGCATCTTTTCGCATTAAAACTGATTAAGTCAGTGTTTGTGTTGCAATTAATTAGTACGTTTTCTTTAATTTTTCACTTAAGCTGGCACTTAAGTGTTCAATATGCCTCAAGAATGGTTTAAGATATGAAGAGGTAAGGGAAGTGACGGCGAAGGTGGTAAGGATGAGAACAGTGCCGTATGCATGTGCCACACGGCGCCCTGCTGGTCTCTGCCAAGAGTTCATTCTACAATAAAATAAATTTAAATAAAAAGAGGAATAACCTTGGAGGTCAATCATCACCCTGAAAGCAGGTGGTATATGTCACATAGTATATGTGTATCAAATTTCAGGTCAAACGGTTTGTGAGCTACAGGTGATTTAAAATCTTGGACAGACAAATGAACAGCCATAGTAGTGTATTATATATAAGGATACAATGTATATATAAATATATTTAGATATTTTAGATTTATTTTAGATATATACAGTATAGAAATACTAGGGGGTTTGCCCTCTGCTCGGTTGGCTCACCAACCCCCCCCAGACTGCGCTACACGCCAGCCACTTCGTGTCTCTGCCGCTCGCATTGTGAAGAGTGGGACTGAACGCACCCCAAGGAGACACGGTCACTCCTCTGAAACCTCCTCTTAAATGGTGATACAATGGGAAACAAATACAGTTTTTTTTATCTCCTCTTTGCTCGATCAGCTGTTGGCTTGCTGTTGCTGCTGCTGTGCTGCATGATCTGCATCTCACATGGCGCTTCAAACATTTAAAAGCCTGTACAGCAGCTGTCCTACTCTTTGTGTTTTATTTCCGGCCCTGGGCGTTTTTAAATCTCTTGGCACAAAGTCTCATCTCGTGGGACGCAAGTTCTTGATATTTTTAAGTTTATAATTTAAAAACGGAATAAGAATCTGAAAATCTAACAACATTAAAGTTCAATAGATTCTGAAAAGAATAATACCAAACATATATATGTAGGTTTTAAAATAAGCCCGATTTAAAGCGTGACAAAAAATGTCACATAAAATCGTTGCACAAAGTGTTGCACTTTTAGGCTTAGGATTTTATATATATAGAATAGATATATGTAGCTAGAATTTGACAAAGGGAGAAAATGAGTCATGTATCTTAAAATAGTTTTTTATTCCTAAGCTTTCGACAACCTGTCAGGTATCATCATGATAATGATTAGACATACAGGAATCAAAAGCAATATATAGTAATTGAAGGGAAGAGGTCAGGGGGATTAAATAAGGTGGGGTTCAGAAGGTGTTGGTCATAAAGTCTTTTATTATTTGGTTGTTCTTCTTATTAAACCTGTATATGCTTGGTTCAAGTCCAGGTGTCTGTTAATGGCAGTTTTCATTAAGGAGCCAAGATCTAGCAAATTCTCTGGCACTTTTGGTACAGGCCCTGAACTTTCACAGTGTCCCAGTTAAACATGTAACTTATATGTGTGTAAATCAGAGACCATGGGTCTTTCCTTCTGATTGCATTGTGATGTTCCTGCATACATGTTGCGGGTGTTTTAGATGGTTATCCCACATATACCACTGGGCATGCATTGTATGGAATGCTGTAGACTGTGTTTCTTGTCTCTGTGGTGGACTTTTTGCTTTTGGTATTGAGAAGGACAGTCCATAAAATATTTGCCGGTTTGTGTGCTGTCTTGATCCCAGATCTAGATAGGACATGTGCTCTAGTTTATTACACGCCACAGTGATAAGGAGGATGTGGTAAGTGCAGTGAGGGACCAAGTTGGAGTTGACTGTTTGCTAAGGTCTGGGGCATCTCCTATATAGACATTGTTTAGTAGATATCTTGGGCTAGCTGAAAAAGATAAAGTATTTCATTCTTTTTTGTGTCCATTGTATTACAATGGTTATTAATATTTTGAACTAAGTCCTAACAGAACTCTGTTTATGCAATGAAGGGTGGTTGCTGGTAAAGTGTAGTATTTTGTTTACATAACAACTTGTGATAAATACTTTTTATAATTAAACCAGTGTGGCTGCCTCTTTCAATCAAGAGCGGCATTTGAGGGTGGCAAGCGGAGGGACCATCCCAGGCCAAGTGCCTAAGGGGGCCCCACATTTGAGGTCCTCATGTCCCGTTCGAGCCGATTTGTCAAGTTATATTCTCCAGTTATATTTTAATAAGGTTCATGTGTTATCTTGCAAAACTTTAGCTGAATACTGTAATGAGAAAATAATTTATTTTTATTAAATTCACATGCAAGTTTATACAGTCCACACATACCGGTAACAGCATTTGATGTAACCGGCCCTGTGTGGGGTTGGTCACCTCTAAGGCTGCCTCTGCTTTCAATGGAAATGTCAAGGAAATTGATGCATCCATCCATGCGTTCATTGGATTGCAGGGAATATTGTTCAGCTGGTTACTTTTTAATATGATAAATATGTCATTGATGCAGCAGTTAGAGCTGCACTTTCAAATCACTGCATAACCAATTCAGCTAAGAGTGCTGATAACGGAGATCCAATTGGCATGCATTCTTTCTGTCTATAGTGTTATCCATTAAAATGGAAGTGGGTTATTTGGTGTAGTGATAATAGATGCATTATGTCCTTGGAAGTCAGCTTCATTTGTGCTGTTATAGTGAAGTTGTTGCAATCCTACCACTACAAATGGCAATATTCAAATTAAGCCTCCACCCCTTAGTCCCGATACTGGGATGCATACACCAACTCAAATTCCCCCTCCTAACTTCAATAAAACACTCCCGTTGCCAAAAGCTACCAATCAAGATTAAACAAAACATCTATTTAAAACCCAACATGGAAGAAATCCTAATTAAAAGTCTAATTTTAGGTGCAGTGCTGCAGAGCCAACTGGAACATCGGCATTGTCCATCGCTACAATATATATATATATATATATATATATATATATATATATATATATATTTCTTGAGGGAAAAGGCCAGGGTATGCCAGAGAAATGTTGGGGCACCACTTTTAATTGGCAAAAAAACAAAACAATATAAGCTTGGAACACAAAATAAAGGGACTCAGTCAGCCTTAATAACAAGGCAAATACCAAGAGCTCTATCCTCTTTAGATGTCAAGTCAAAATGCAAAGCCACCTTCAAGGAATGGCCCACTTTTATTGTGTTTGTGCTGGAAGAGACAGCTTTGGGGAGTTTTTCTGGCCTACAGGAAAAAGAGAAAATACGGTTAACACCAGTGCCCCTTCTCATCCTGGAGTGATATGTCTGACCTCTTTAGAACCTAAGGAAGATGGTCACATGCATGACTATGCACCTTAAGATTGAATGCTGCTTCTTCTAGAGCTGGTTCATGCTCATTACTACTCAGACTGGCTCTGGGTAATATTCAGTTAGATAAAACAGGATCAAAAATGGATGAATAGGTGGATGGAAAGATGCTTCAATTTTCAAACTCAAATCTAACCATGAGTGCACAGTAGTAGTGTAAACATGATACATACCTGTATTATTATTTCTAACAACAGCCACCCTTCACCTTTCACTATTCAGTTTCCTTATATGCTGTATAATATTAGTTTAATTTCAAAGTATATTACATGTATAGCAACCTGAGTACAGGTAGTGTACTCTGGATAAACTATTTTTGGTTCCATCTTTTAAATTCAATTACAATAAATCAATGAACACATGGCTGTCAGCTCAAGGGACCTGATTTTGACTGCTGGCATGGTAACTGTGTGGATTCTGTGCATTCTCTATTTAAGCATGTGATTTTTCTCTTGAGGTTTCGTCCTACATTATGAACGTGGACATATTATGACAGATAACCTCCAACCATCATTGTTCATGGTGCATTACAATTCAGGACAGGTGTGTGTTTATCAGTGTGTCCTGTGTTTTTGTGTCGGTAAAACCAGAAAATGAAACTTTTATAAGAAATACAACACTAAAGTAATAATGACAGTAAACAAATAATATAAAAGTCAGAAAATTCACAATGGTAAAAATAATTTATCTGTCATGAACCATTAAACATAATCTTTGATATTACTGCTGCTAGTGACCTCTCATTTTCTCACACCCCCAGTCTGAAAAGATTCATGGTCTTTATGTACCATGTAATTATAAATCTGATCATAACTCAAAGCCATAGGCAAAAATCCTATAACATCTGACTTAATGTCTCATTGTGAAAGTCTAGCTCAGTTGAAGCTATGTCTCTCTGCAACAACAAGGTCTTTGGGAACTATGACCTCATGAAGGAATCCAAGCTAATTGTCTATAAGTTGATTTGTGTTACAATTCTGCTATACGGCAGTGAGATTTTGGTTGCTTACTGTTATGACTGTACAGGATTAGAATGCCCGACTCCCCTCTTGCATTGTGAAGTCTTCTATTCACAGTAGGCTGAGGTTAAAGAACTTAAAAAGGCGTAAGAAGTGGTTCAAATTCACCCTCAAGACCCACTTTACAAAACCTTAGATCAACAACAGTACGTGAGAGACCCTAGACAGAGAATATCTCTTATGATACTGCATGACAGAGTAGACAAAAATAGTAATGGAAAAAGATTATCGAGAACCCAGATTTATAGAACTGGCCCCAAAAAGGACCTCCTGCCCCCAGTTTACTAAAATGTTAGTTTCGAGAATTAGACTCATCTGCACTCTATGGATAAATAAATTACCCCAATACCATTTTTCATTTATGTGACTGCTGAGAGAGTGAGAAGGAGTAAAAATAACAGGGCTGTGAATTGTGAAAGACTATTTACTTAATATCTGATTAATTTCCATCTTCATTTCTAAAGCATGTATATTTAAAACAGTGCCCCACATAAAGTGCAGTTTTCTTAGCATTATATTCTGCAAAACATTTTCACATTTACCATAAAAACAAGGAATCCTTTCTTGTTTGGAATAAATTAAAATTAAACAATTATGAAATAATAGGAATACAGTTGTACACCATCATACAAGAAACAGTATGTGCTTGATTTACCTACCTTTTATTAGGTGCTTTTTGGGGACGGAGACAGAAACAAAGAAAAGTTATGTTTAGGTCATGCTGGTACAAACCTGGATTTATGGATGAAAGTGCTGCAATAGAATATAATCTTTCCAAAGGTGCATGAATTTTAAATAAATAAAACTAGATAAGGGGTTAGATGAAATCTATTATGGGGCAGTCTTTCCAGTAGAATTAAATGGTAAGCTACAGTATCTATTGTTAATAAAGCAAATGCTTTTTCCGCACTCTTCCTACATCCCAAAGACATACATTTTACATTAAGAATACATGCAGTTTCTAATCTGGATTAGGGTTGTGGATGCTGGTACCTATCCCAGCAACACTGGACACAATTTAGAAATGAAACCCTGGGATGGCTGCGAATTCAGGGTACAAGTATTGGACCAGAATGAGCAGGATGGATATATGCCCTGCTGTGGACTGGCATCCCATCAAGGTTTGACCTTTTGCTTAAGCAATGCTATGGGGATAGGCTATGAATGGCCTGTTTGGTGCTTGTTACAATATTCAACATTTACTTGATGTATTCACATATTTGACTTTCTTTACTCAAACCCAACCTTGAAATGTAATAACAGTATTATAAAACTGGAAGAAAGGACAGATGAGTACAATGAGTTCCTGAATTAATTTCTTTTATTTACAAAATGAATTTGAGTTATCACTGAATTCCCCTTTATTACCAACATAGTCTGAAAAGTCATAAACCAAGTAAATAAATAAACAGTACATATTAAAATATAAGCATTTACATCTTGAAATACAGTTCAAGAAGAAAAATAAGTGTAACAGGAAAAAATTATTTACCATTCATTATAATATAATTTATCTGTAATTCACAATTGACCTAATATGTTTTTGCATATTTAATTTCGGATGTATTGTTGTGAGCTCTTTAAGTTATTGGACTTAATGAATGATAAAAATAAAGGTGGCTTTATCAACTGATTCCGTAAATGAACATATTCAGTGAACAGGAATAATGTGTTTATATCTGCATGACTGAATAAATCACTTTACTCAAAAAAGCACTGCAGATGTTTATTTAGTTAATGGTTTAAATGCATTAGTTAAGGGCTGGTGGTATCTGTGGTTTCCTTTAGGATTATGTATTGTAAATACTATAGAATGTTTAACAGAGGTTTATTTATCCCGAAACAGAGCACAGCTAATTAAGTATAGCAAAAAATTGGCCGTGAGGGCTCTGTAGACTCTTTAGGAAGCAGGCAGCTTTCTTGGCTCGGAGAACATTTGCTTGGTTAGAACTTCAGCAGAGAATATGTCCATAGTGCATTTACTCAAATATAAGTAATTAAGTAATTAATTTTGTTTTGTAAAGGGCTGGACTCACCGCAGAAATGTCAATTTAAATTTAGTGAGGAATGGGAAACACCCAAGTGAGAAAAAAGAAAAAGATTGCATTTTAGTTAAGTGCTGAACTAGCACTACTCTTCTTTCCTCTGACATTTTGACATTTTAAGGTGCTTTTTCGAATTTTATTATTTTACTGTATTAATGCCTAAGAATAAATCAATTTATTTGTTACTGAATGTGTTTTTAAAATTTAAAATTTAATTTAAATTGAAATGACACCAAGCTTATCTTTATCAATTTAATGTAGTTATCTGACTAAGACAATTATTGTAAGTCGGTTTAAAAAAAGCTCCAGCCTTTGTGTATGCTTTCGAGACAATTTTATTTAGCAGTGTATTTTATACCATGATGAACACGCTCATTCTTTCTTCAGCTTTTCACTTCTTCCCAGCTTACATTATTACAGCATAATATACCTGTGCCAGATGGAAAATAAATGAATATATTAAAACATGCATATATTAATTCGGTTAGAAGACTCTGCTTGTGTATTTGTGTCATTCTTTTCTTAATAATGAAAAAATGTAATGTTTAACTCCCTGTTTCATTCCTGCCAAATCAAAAGACAATGTGGACCACTGGAAGTTTACCCAGACTGTCACTCAAACTGAATAAGGTTGAAGGGTAAGGAAGAGACAACTAACTGGGTAATCATTTTGTAATCAAACATCTCAAAAACTGTTTATCTGATCAGCGCCGTGCACTGTCAGAGAGTTGACATGTGCGTTTCTAACTAATTTCAGCATGTCAGCCCGAATAGACAACACAGACTTAGAGAGTTAATTATCTCTGACAACGTTGCCAGCTAATTTCCTATTTATATGTACCAAAGCAATGGGGCCTCCTTTATTCTCACTTGTCACTGAGGATTTATCAATCAAATCAAGGCCTAAAATTGGCTGCCAGTGCGTTCTTGGCATCCCATAGGAAAGGGGGAGTTTATCTGTTTGAGATCTTTCCGACTACATAATGACAGCAAACGTTGACATGAAACATAATAGGCATTGTTTCTATCTCTTTTTTTTTTTTTGGCTTTTTCATCTAGGCTTTTTCCCTCCCCGGGATAATGAGAGCTGGAGAGTAGCTGGCTTTCTTGCTTGTCTATCGGCTTGCCTCGCTGCTCCTTATGCACACAGGCTCATAGACATCAACGCAGCTGTCGGGACCTGCTCCTGAATGCACAATTTGCGCCCCCTGTATTTTAGCTGACAGGTCCTGCCATTGCCAGCTCTGTCACTGTCTGCGCTGATTTCGGCCTACTCACTCAGGACTCAGAGCGATGTTCAGCTACACTATCCATCTGACAGCTACTTTGATGATGGAGCCTGTGCTGCTTCTTTCTCTTGTTACTTTACTGCTTTCATGACAAGTGATTATACTGTACTTTAATGGCATACACTCAAAGGCTTTGTGTGTGAATGGGACTTTGGTTATTTGCATCTCCCCTTCCCCCCAGTCCCTTTAACTCATTTTTTTATCAGTATTTCAGTTTACTTCCTCCACTCCTGTTTCTAAGAGGAATGCTTTTGCCCTTTTGCTCTTTGAAGTTGTATTGACCTTTCTTTTACAACCATCCATTCAAAAGTGAATTTAGTAATAAGTTCTTACAGTATATTTTTACTCCCTATTTTATACATCTTTCATAATGAGCAACCTCTTCAATCATTTTTCTGAAGAATAATATTAGTTTATTGAATAAGAAGCACACATCAAAACTACAAATTGCATGGTCTTATAGGCGTTGTATAATATATTAAGAAATAAAACAAAAGTTCTGGTTTAGCAGCCATAGCTGAAATGATTTTAATGGCGCTGTTGCTAGCATCTCTCCCTGTTCTTTGTTTGGAAAACTTACCTGGTCAAGGTCCATGTGGTGTTTTCATGTTCTTTCTGTGCTTTTCAATTGGGCCCTCCAGTTTTCCTCTGACATCCCCAGAGACATTTATAATAGGTCTTGGCAACTTGATAGACCAAATTCATCCTGTGTGAGTGTGAATATGTGCGTTTAGTAGGTCCAGAGATGGAATGGTAATGAGATCAAAGTTTTTTTCTGCCTTACTGTACAGGGGGTTTGATAATGTTGTGTAATGATAAAAATAAGGTAGAAATATTTCTAGCATTCTGTCTGTTCTCTGAAAAACCCACACTAGCTTATTAATTTGAAATTACCATCTTCAAACTATCAGAGCACATAACAACAATGACTGTAAACTGTTTTTGTTTCAGTCCTTTATGAAGCAAGAAATAAAATTGTTTAATTCATTTTTTCTGTTCAGTTCAAAATTGACTTTTAATGTACATAACAGGAAGAATGAGAACTTTTTTAACATGAAACTGTGTATTTATGTACACAGTACAGAAAAGACATCTTCTTAATTACATTTTTATTTAAAATATTATTTTTTGTTATAGAATTGCATGCTTAACCAAATATTCAGTCAATTTTTCTTTAATCAAAAGGTCTTGTGCTTTTCTTTAAAATATTATTGTTATTTTATTGGGCAGAAATTGATCATGAACATTATTGTTGTTATGTAGGTTTTTGTTAATTTTTTTGTGGATTCCTTTGTATGTATATAAGAAAATGTCATAGATTTCAAATATAACACTAGGTTTACATTTTAGGGTGTTATGAAAAATTGGAAAATATTTATCATTATACCTCAATGCTGCCAGTGGGTGCTGCCATTTCAGAGCATAGCCATCAGATGATTCCTTGACGATCACTTCCCACAATTCCCTGGGTGACATGACTCATGGGATGTCATCAGAGTGAACTTTTATCAGTTAGTATGTGCATTTCCTCAGTAACATAGATTGACGGATAAACTTTCAGTTTGCATATTTCTAACTTTATTTACAGGTTCTTATCATTAAATTCATTTTATCTCACCCTAAAGGAAATAAATTAAGATTGTGTGTTTGCTTTTTTTCCCTCTGTTTTGTAATTTAACCTTACCCCCTTTTTTTTTTCTTTGTCTATGTGATTCTTATATTTTTGCCCCAGTCTCTTTGTTCATAATTACTTGTTCAGGGCTTGGAGGTGCTGTTGTGAAGCCCTATTTAAGGTTTGTGATTCCATAAGCTAAGCACAGTGACATTAACTAGTTTTTTAAGGTGTTCTTTAGCTCTGTTTGGTGATTTCCCTTTCCATTTTGGACCTTTTGAGATTAATTAAATTTTTTTAAACACTGATTTGTTGAATTTAGCAAACCAGATTTTGGGCGTTTCTTGTACATCTCTCACCAGGGACTTACACCAGTGAGAGGAGCTTTCTTGAATGTTTGAGAGAATTGGTGTAAGCTCTCACCAGCTCAGGAAGTGGTGAGAGATTCGCATGACTGAATCTATACTGTTTCGGTTGCGTCGACAGACGGATATCTAACGTTTTAATTCTCACCATCTGCTTAAGACATTAAATCATTTATTAACAAAGACACGCTTAGAAGTGAAAGAAAGGTAAAGAATGATTTAAAACATACAGTGGTACCTCGGTATACATCCGCTTTGGAATAAGTCCAACTTGGTATACGTCCTGTTTGGACACGAAAAATTTTGCTTGGTATACAACCTTTGTTTGGAATATGACTCGCGTGCTAGAACACCGCGCGATTTTGTGTTTTTTCGCGTAAATTTGAATTGATTGTTGAAAAGTATGAAGGTGGCATGCGAATCCGGGACATGGCAGCTGCATACCATATGCTGAGAACAACGTTATCTACATTTGTGAAAAACAAAGACGTTATTAAAAAGTAAAGGGAGGTTAAATTTTCATTTATTTCTTCTAATTTCTTTTGTATTTATGTATTTTAGTATTAAACAGTGTTTAAATTATTTTATACAACCCCATCAATGTATAATATGCCAATAACATTAGGATTTGTTTTCATGGGAACGGATTAATGATTTTCCCTTTATTTCTTATGGTAAAAATTTATTTAGTATACATCCTGTTTGGTATAAGTCAAAGGATCTGGGGCCTCATATATAACGCCCTGCGTAGAACTCACACTATAACATGGCGTAAGCACAAAAGCAGAATGTGCGTACAGTTAGGTCCATAAATATTTGGACAGAGACAACTTGATTCTAATTTTGGTTCTGTACATTACCACAATGAATTTTAAATGAAACAACTCAGATGCAGTTGAAGTGCAGACTTTCAGCTTTAATTCAGTGGGTTGAACAAAAAGATTGCATAAAAATGTGAGGCAACTAAAGCATTTTTTTAACACAATCCCTTCATTTCAGGGGCTCAAAAGTAATTGGACAATTTACTCAAAGGCTATTTCATGGGCAGGTGTGGGCAAGTACGTCGTTATGTCATTATCAATTAAGCAGATAAAAGGCCTGGAGTTGCTTTGAGGTGTGGTGCTTGCATGTGGAAGATTTTGCTGTGAACAGACAACATGCGGTCAAAGGAGCTCTCCATGTAGGTGAAAGAAGCTTAAGCTGCGAAAACAGAAAAACTCCATCTGAGAAATTGCTATAAAATTACGAGTGTCAAAATCTACAGTTTGGTACATCCTGAGAAAGAAAGTAAGCACTGGTGAACTCAGCAATGCAAAAAGACCTGGACGTCCACTGAAGACAACAGTGGTGGATGATCGTAGAATCGTTTCCATGGTGAAGAGAAACCCCTTTACAACAGCCAACCAAGTGAACAACACTCTCCAGGGGGTAGGTGTATCGACATCCAAGTCTACCATAAAGAGAAGACTGCATGAAAGTAAATACAGAGAGTGCACTGCAAGGTGCAACCCACTCATAAGCTTCAAGAATAGAAAGGCTAGATTGGACTTTGCTATAGAACATCTAAAAAAGCCAGCACAGTTCTGGAAAAACATTCTTTGGACAGATGAAACCAAGATTAACCTCTACCAGAATGATGGCAAGAAAAAAGTATGGAGAAGGCGTGGAACACCTCATTATCCAAAGCATACCACATCATCTGTAAAACACGGTGGAGGCAGTGTGATGGCTTGGGCGTGCATGGCTGCCAGTGGCACTGGGACACTAGTGTTTATTGATGATGTGACACAGAAGAGAAGCAGCTGAATGAATTCTGAGGTGATCAGAGACATACTGTCTGCTCAAATCCAGCTAAATGCAGTCAAATTGATTGGGCGGCGTTTCATGATACAGATGGACAATGACCCAAAACATACAGCCAAAACACCTCAGGAGTTTATTAAAGCAAAGAAGTGGAAAATTCTTGAATGGCCAAGTCAGTCACCTGATCTTAACCCAATTGAGCATGCATTTCACTTGTTGAAGACTAAACTTCGGACAGAAAGGCCCACAAACAGCAACTGAAAGCCGCTGCAGTAAAAGCCTGGCAGAGCATTAAAAAGGAGGAAACCCAGCATCTGGTGATGTCCATGAGTTCAAGACTTTAGGCTGTCATTGCTAGCAAAGGGTTTTCAACCAAGTATTAGAAATGAACATTTTATTTCCAGTTATTTAATTTGTCCAATTACTTTTGAGCCCCTGAAATAAAAAGGGATTGTGTTAAAAAATGCTTTAGTTGCCTCACATTTTTATGCAATCTTTTTGTTCAAACCACTGAATTAAAGCTGAAAGTCTGCATTTCAATTGCATCGGAGCTGCTTCATTTAAAATTCATTGTGGTAATGTACAGAACCAAAATTAGAAAAAAGTTGTCTCTGTCCAAATATTAATGGACCTAACTGTACATACAGAAAAATTCAGATGCAGGAATCTGTACGTACACAAACTTCCACGTTCTTCCGCTACATAAATCCCGATCAGCGTGAAAAGTAACGCACGTGCACGCGCCTGCTGTCCCATCCCAACTCCTCCCAGAATTACACCTCTTTGAATATGTAAATCAATATAAATAGGCCTTAAGCTCAGTGTTCTGTGAAAAGACAATGGCAAAACCACGAGGAAAAATAGAACAATTTCAACGAATACCAAGTGGAGGCAAGGAAAAAGTGCTATTTGTCGATTTAAACAGTGGTATAAACAAGAAAAGGAACCTGATCGAGTGACATAGCGTGTTAGAGAAACTCGAAAGCTCAAGTTCACAAAGTCGCACAGTAATAAAAAAGAAATAAAAAAGAAGTCGCATATCAAAGTCGCCATGAAAAGGCAAGTCGTAGCCCACCGTCTGAATGTCATATGAAAGCTTATTAGAGTACAGAGAAAAAAAAGGCACACTGGGGAAAAAACACAAAATGTCAACTATATATACATATCTATATACGTATCTACATATACACATATATATATATATGCATACCTATCTACATCATATATACACACACATATACATACATACATACACAGACACACACATATATATAATTTGTGTGTGTGTGTGTATGTATGTATGTATGTGTGTGTGTATACACATACATACAAACATACACAAAGGTATATATATATATATATATATGTGTGTATATATATACGTATGTGTCTATATGTGTGTGTATAGCTTTGATCACTGAGTGCAAGGGAAAAATAATAAAATGTAGTCTATAAGTTATTAAACAGTAAAACATTAACGTTTTAAGAAGTAAAGGTACATTGAGCACTACTGGACTGGTTGCGGGTAAACTACATTTTAAAGACGGTATAACAGAACAGGTAAGTAGTACTAACAGCAGCTAAAATGTATATGGATCATCTCTCGGTAGTAGATCCCTTTTGAAAGGCGCTACACGACGGCTGTGGTATAGAAATTACATTTTCTATGTGAAAGTCCAAATTTCTGCCTCTGGTAATGTGCCTTACCAGCAATTAAAGAAAATTAGTTTTGTGTCCTCTGCAGTGTTAAGAGAGAAAGGCTTTGGTTTGGGATAAAAGGAAAAAAGGTGTAAAGAAAGGAAAGTTGCCTTTTTCTTTTATATAGTGTAGAGAGATGTTTTCGCTGACGATATGAGCGCCTTTTGGGGACAGTCGCGGTGGGTCTTGTGCAGACTGGTGAGACGTCCCAGCTATTAATCAGCTGTGATGGCACTGTCAGTCCTTCACCCCTGTGCGTGTCTTCATAATCCGAGCTGACGACCTCATAATCGTATACGTGCAAAATAAAGTGCGAAGCACCTTAATATTATTTTGCCGCGGTGTACAAAAGGGGTCCCGTGTTTGCACTTGTCTGAGCTATAGCTCAGGGAGAGGATGAAAAAAAAAGTGCTCACTTTGACTTAAGGCAGAAGCGCAGTCAGCGTCTCAAAGGCCGGCACAGCTATGTGCGCGTGCCGGCTGCTCGACTTTTGCTGGGCAGGAGACGCCAGTTTTTGCAGACACGTTCACATGATCAAAAGTCTCCACGCTCTTTGGAGGTCATTCATATATATATATATATATATATATATATATAGCAAAATACCCGCGCCTCGCAGCGGAGAAGTAGTGTGTTAAAGAAGTAATGAAAAAGAAAAGGAAACATTTTAATAATAACGTAACATGATTGACATTGTCACGAGTGTTGCTGTCATATATATGCCTACCTAAATAAGTCACCCTCGCTTCGCTCTTACTTTTTTACCGTTCATTTAATCATGGCTAGTGGCGGAAAAATTATAAAATGGAAGGAGGATTACACTGAGTATGGCTTTACCAAAACAATTATTGATGGCGAATCGATTATTCAGAAAGCTTGAATTGGTGATCTGTTTTTCTGTGTTAACCTCATATTTTTTCATACTTCTTCTCAAACCAAGGTGGTGCAAGGCTAAAATGAATTGGGATGCGCTGATCAATGTAATCGGTGTACCAGGAAATCATGCATTGACAAAAGTTCCCCTTTGATTGTAATGCAAAGTGTGATTAAATGCATTATTTTTTAACGCGTTATGGAGCACATGCATCGAAGCTTCTCAGCTGTGCTTGTGCTAAGAAAAGGCAAAATTTTAAAAATAACGTAACACGATTGTCAATGTAACCTTTTGTAAGTAGTGCCTGGAGGATTCAGTGTGGAGAAACTCTAGAGACAGCGTGTGTATTAACTTGTGGATTTTTCTGTGAATATATGGTGGCAGTGTGACGAAGTTGCTTCGGAAGACGGCGTTAGCCGCGGAGCTCAGCTCAGAGCGAAATGAGGTAAATGGGAGGGGATATGATGACGTGACTCCTCCACCCGCCTTAACTGTCAATCCCCCACAAACACAGTCTCTC
>JANRMT010062806.1:45151625-45189289 GCA_026402145.1 Polypterus bichir lapradei
TCCTCTCATTAAACTTGTATCCCGCATTACCCGTGGGCATGAAAAACACCAGCGGCAGCCTGTCTATTAACTTAATTTAAAGTTTAGGTTTATACCTTGCTTTGTTTCCGAAGTAGCTGCAATGATGAATATGGTAGTATATGTCACTCGCTCGCTTCTTATTGTTTCGCTGCCTTCTCAATTATATAATGCATGTTTTCTTCAGCGTATTTTGGAGCTTTTCCTGGTTTTCTACATAGTGCGTTGACAGTCAGTTCACGTGATTACGTGGGCGGCGTGATGATGTCACACGAAACTCCGCCCCTACGGGTATTTAGAATAGTTTGACTATTCTGTGGACCATTATATTGTTATAGGTTAATTACAATCAGATGCATTAAACTAATAAACAACATGCGGTTAATTTCAGTGTATTTATAAAGACACGTCAGGAATGAGGATCTGAAAAAGAAAGATAAATCACACAGGAACAGAGGCATTGCTTTGACGCTGGGTGCCGCCAATCTGCAAAATCGAGCGGAGAACTTGCGTACAACAGGGTATGAGGTACCGTGGAAATGTGTGTGGCTTTACGCCAAGTTTAGGTTTTATACATTGTGAATTGAACGTGGAAACGTTCGTACACAACATTTCTGTGCGCACGCATCATTTATACATGAGGCCCCTGGAACGGATTAAGGATGTATACTGAGGTACCACTGTATATACAAAGTAAGTAAGAAGGAAAAAAAAAAAAATGTTTGCTTGCAAAATTTCTGACATTCCAAACCTGCTAAAATGTAAAGCAAATGGCTGTGCACCATGTCCTGTTCTTTTTATTATATTATGAGATACGCTAAGAATAAGCACTTTCTCAGTAAGCAGGTCATTTACCAGAACTTGCAATGCCCTGGTGGCCAAAGCACCATAGTGTAGAATCATATTTTACACATAAACTGGTAATTCAAGTAATTCATGTAGTGATTATACATTATATATATATATATATATATATATATATATATATATATATATATATATATATATATATAGTGACAGATAGAGGGCACTATCGCTATCGCTAAATAATTAATCACAATCCTCCTCTCCCAGACACGTTGCCACCCTTCCACCCAGCTCAGCTCAACCCTCTGGGTTTCCCACAATTCTTTATAGTCCTTGACCCGGAAGTGTTTCGCTCTCTCTGTCCATGTGACTAAGAACATTTCCGGGTCAGATAAAAACCCCTTTTTCTTCAACCCGGAAGCACGTCATTTCCTCTGTCCACGTGACTAGGACGCACTTCCGGGTTTTAGGGAAAATACTCCTTGTTCCTCCCTGCAGCGTCCTCTAGCGGCCCCCATGGTATCCAGCAGGGCTGTGGATAAAAACTCCATTGTCCAGGATTCCCTGCTGGCCTTTGGGGCACCTACATGCTGCAGGGAGGTCTTCATTTGGCGGCCTGGGGGTATTGGCCGGGATGAACAGCCAGCCATATATCACAATATATATATTTGCAAGTTTAATATTTGAATGTTCATCATGTTTTACGGTTGAAGCTAGATTTAAATTAACAGTTGTGTTCTCTGTGGTGATAAGCTATGTGAGGAATGTGAAAGAATGGAGTTAACGGAAAATGAAACCCAGAGCTGTATGGTGAACATGCAACTGCAGTCATAAACTGCAGAGGGGACCTTCTGCGCATGTCTACTTCTTGTGCCTCTAACCTGTGTCAAACAAATGCAACTTTTTACACTACTAAATAAAATACTTCTCCATCAAAGAAGGTTTTTGTGCACAGTGAAACAGTGGAAAATAAACATTTTTAATGTAAATATGGGCCAGCTCTTAAATGGCTTAAACACTGACATTTTACTGAGTGCAATTTGGGGGTTTACAAATACAGTATGATTAGTTTGCTTGTCCACATATGTATTGGGATTAATTCCCTCACTGACGAACCTAGAATTCTATGTTAATAGAAAAGAGTTTCCTTCCCTATGATGGTTTGACACCATGTTCTGGGATTTTTCTAGCCTTGTGCTTGACGCTTCTGGACATTTTTTTCCCGTGATGCTGTTCTAAATATGTGGGTTTGCAAAATGGAAGGATTTCTTTTACATAATTTACAAATCACCTGAGAATTGAACATTTCAGGAGGCGGCTAGAAGCTACAAAAGATGCATCACAACTTTGCATCTGTCAGGTGGTGTCCTGTAATATTCTATGAAAATAAGTGACAGCACTGCTGTAGTTGGTTCATTCCTTTCCCTGATACCATCTAATTAGTCTGCTAATATGCAATTTTTCTTACTGTCGATGTCAACAATTTAATCACGCTGCAATCACATGTAGCTTTTTTTTTTTTGTGATTTGTGTCTACAGAGTGGATTTTAAATTTCTTGTGCATTTCATGGGTACGTTGTTTACTACAATTTTCCTAGATTCATATTTTCATTTTAAAATTGAATTTTTACTTCCTTTGTAGGATCCCTGTTTTAAACTGCTGCTTTCACAAGAACTTTACAAGACCACACCTCTTAAAGGGAAGGTTTTTTGAGATGTGGTTCTTTTTAACCAGTGAGAGATTCCTGCTTCTTAGTGATCTTCTTGCAAGCCTTTGAGAACAAAAGAGCTTGGTGAGAGACTAGTGAGAAGCACCTGAGTGAGACTCTTACTGTTCGTTATCAAGAAACCAGCCCTTTATCAAGTTATTGGGTTGTCTTTTTGTATTTTTATTTCTGGTTGAAAATTCTTGTTTTGTGTTGTTTTGTATCTTGGTTGGGAGATTATTGAAATTTGAATAAGATATTTCAGTTTCTTTATTTCATTTAATAAAGCAAATATTGATATTTAATTTTGGGCAAGGTATTTTGAATGACTTTGACATTCCCCTATAGGTAATAATAATAACAATTGAATTATGTGATTGAGAAGAATACAAAGCCTTGCTACACATTTTTGTACAACCTAACACATACAAACTGAGCCCTATGTAATATAAAGAAGTGAGTTTTGTATCACATGTAAAGGGTGTGTTGCTGGATATGTGTCAAGGAAATTGCATGAAGAGGTGTATACTTCCTCCATAAGTTTGAAATTCCTGATAGAGGATGATCTATGCTCTCCAGCTAACTCTACTTAGTTTTTCATCCTATGACAAATCATTCTCCTTTAAAATAAATCTACTTGGCTCCAGAAATGTATCTGTTTGATAATCATGAGTGAAGATGTAATTATTTTATATTATGCTTTACAACATTGGCGATGTTGTTTTTTCCTTAAATTAAATAATATTAAATGGAATTTTCTACCAGACACTACAATCCTCTTTGATTCTTATTTGTGTTTATCTTAAAATATATAATGATGAATTTGAAGCATGAGTAACATAATATCAAAGTAGAAGGCCTATGGCTAAACCTTTTTGAGGATTTCTATATAGACACTAGCCGAACCTGGCTATATACCCGAAGCCTCTGAGTATGAAGTGAGTACTTATCTAGTTGTGCAATAGGGCAAAGACCCAATTACACTCCCCACCAATGACCACATGTTTGAACTGCAGTTGGCAGGTATTATATTACACAGTCACATGTTATTTCCAGACTTACTGCCCACCCATCATTCACCACTTCCCTGAGTGATCAATGACAAACACACATCTGTCACCATTGAGGAATCATTTATGGTCTGGCCCCACTTCATTTCCCACCCTCGGAAAAAGAGGCTGGCAACAAATTGGTGCCTGCAAGTCCATACAGCAGTGTTCTGCCAAATTTGGTCACCAATCAAATAATCCTTTACTTCCATTTTTCCCAGAATTTGAGAATTCTGTAGCATTTATAGTGTATTTATTCATAAATTGCAATTCTGCAAATTTGTAACTTAATCTTCATTGATATACGTATTAGATATTGCCTTTGTTTATAGTTCATATATATATATTGTTTTGCTTTATACATATTTTATCCATTGTGTTCAGTCAGACTTTATTTGAATTACTTGTGATGTTTAAACATTTACACTTTTAAATGGATTTAAATTCTTTGGGAAATATACACCAGAATATGGAAAATTCAAGTGTGTTCACCACACGTGTTGTGATCATTTTTAAATTTATAAATGAAATAGGAATAACATATTCCTGGAACTTGATTTGGCCACATGCAAAATACCTGACAGTTCATTTTTAGTGGGGCATTTCTGTATAACTTTTCCATTTTTAACTATAAAGGCTGCAAAATCTGATAGGAATCATGATCTGCCTGCAGTGTCTGGCATATTCTGCTTCCCTTAGTTTTGGCACCTACAATTTCAAAATTAGATAAGGCTACAAAAAAAGGCAGAACACTCGAACTTAAGCAGTTAAAAATAGAGAAACTTTTAATTGAATAAGCAGGCTTGTGACTTCTAAACTGTAGCTGGGAAGTCATCATATTGCACAGCAACAATCTCTGTCAGCCTTGCTACATCCTCTCCACATCTACCCCTATGCTATAGTAAGTGATCTCAGATAAGACCCAAACACCACCTATAAGAAACTGTTCAAAATCTCTCCTCTATTCATTTCACATCTTCATATGCAAAGGATGAATACAAACCAAGGGCATCAGGGTCAGAAACAAAGATTGAAAAATTGTTTAAAAAACACAGTTCTGCAAAAAACAAAAAGGATGAAATTTCCAGTTTTTCAATTTGTGCTTGCTGGTGCTGTACACAGAAAAAATGCTGTAAAAAGTGGCCAGCCGTTTTTGCTTTATTGTAAAGCATGCAGGGACCTCATAAAAATATTTACATGCTGCCTTTTTTAAGAAGTGTGAGTGTGTATATTATTTGTAGGTTTTAAAATCTCCTTCCACTAGAATAAATGCATATTTCAAAATGGATACACTTTATGTGGAACATGGATGAAGGAGCCGTGGGGTTCAGGTTGGAAATACAAACTGCAATTTAGATATGCAGATTTTTTTCTACTCTGGAAATGATGACATTGCTGCTTAGTGACCATTCCTTTAATTATTTCTACTTAATTATAAGGGTTTACTTAATTTTTTTTCTTAACAGGTTGCTTTTGAAAACAGGATGATTAAGTTACTTTATAAATAATAATAATAATAATGTATAAATCAATATTAAAGAACAGTAAAATTCCAGTCGTGCAGTCTTGCTTAACAATGCAACATTTAATCAGTGGTAAAAACTAGCCAATTGAATTTGTTCACTGTCGAGGCTATTTGAGTTTTTGGATTTTCAAAACAAGCAAAAACATTATTATAATAAGACGCCATAGATAGATACAGAAATTGACCTTGGTTTCATTTTTATACGCCTTTTTCCCTTGTTGTTCTATCATGTAGAAACTGATTGTAGTACTTTCATGCAGATCATCAATCTGCAAAAGCACCCATATACAGTCCTTAATGTTTCACAGTTGATGGGATCTACTAATATTATCATTTGTTATTTCTCAGTAGAAAGGGAGCATATGTGGCTGTATACTGTATTGTTTCATTTTTATGTTACAGTGTAAAACAGTTTGCTGTGGTATATTAAGAATTATTAAGCATCTAGCCTTCCATGCAGGTTATTACAATGAAATACATTCAGCGCAGTGGCAGGTAGATGCAATATTAAAAGTTCAAAATTTCCACTTAAGTGGATATATTTGGTTAGAACATGTTAAACACTATGCTTCAAGAATCTGTTTTTACAAGTGTCATGTGCTGTCATGGTAAGCATCAATGAAATACCTCAGTCTACAAATACTGTATATGGATAGCTAAGTGATTTCAGAGTAAATTTTAAGAAATTCATAGTCACCAAATAAAATTTAGTCACACAACACTCACATGTACTTTTAAAAAAACTTATTTTAGTAAGCAAAGCAAAAAAACTGTCTGAGTTTAATTTCTTAAGGTGAAAATTGAAAAAAGAAAATTTTGATAACTTTTGTCATAATTTACAAGTAGTAGTCACTGTCAAACAAACGAATGCTTAACTTGGCAGAACCAAGTATCTTGCAGGAATCTGCCCTGGCCATACCTCCAGTGTATAACATGAAGTACACAAACACAGCGACACACAACCTCATACCAGGAAGAATGTTAAAATTCCAGCTGATAGAAACATACACAGAGAGGCAGAAATCCTGTAAGTTCTTTAACCATTTACAAACTATGGGTCTTACCATTTGATTCTGTAGAGTGTAATGAAACCAACAAGACAAAAAAGACATAACTCTGGAGCCATTGAAATTATGACTTGACCCAAATAAAACAGAAAATGAACATGCTCTTCACTAAAACTTGCACGTCAACATGCTGCACATCATTCCGAGCACAGCCCACAAAGACTGCTACAAGAATCAAAGACAGAGAGGACAAATACACTTAGTAAGCCTAAGGGAATGTGAAAGCAGATTACAGTGTTCATTACAAGTTTGCATCCAGAAGAAGGACGAAACCACACAAGTGGTTTAGCAAGCAAACAAATTGCAAAGTTTAAGATTTTATAGTCAATTATTGTTCCAGTGTTTGATCAATCAATAATTATATTATGCATTTCCTTCAGAATAAAGTAATTGATATCGAGATAGAGCTGGAGGTGGCAGAGTTAAAGATGCTAAGATTTGCATTGGGTGTGACGAGGATGGACAGAATTAGAAATGAGTACATTAGAAGGTCAGCTCAGGTTGGATGGTTGGGAGACAAAGTCAGAGAGGCAAGATTGCATTGGTTTGGACATGTGCAGAGAAGAGATGCTGCGTATATTGCGAGAAGGATGTTAAAGATACAACTGCCCGGCAACAGGAAAAGAGGAAGACTTAAGAGAAGGTTTATGGATGTGGTGAGAGAGGACATGCAGGTGATGGGTGTAACAGCACAAGATGTAGAGGACAGGACGATATGAAAAAAGATGATCTGCTGTGGCAACCCCTAATGGGTTGAAATGAAAGAAGAAGAAGAAGGTATATTATGTATAGTTCCCACATGTTTGTTTCCTGATGAATAAATCCATTTTCTGAACCACTTTATTTCATTTTTTAAGTGTATAAATCAGAACCCATTGTTCTTTTTCAGTGCAGTTATTTTTTATAACCCCATTCAATAACCCATATTGATGTACATAAATATAAAAGATAAAATAAAAGGCAAACTATCATGCAATAAAACACAAAAATATTCTGACACAAGTACATTATTCAGTAGATACAAAGAAAGAAAGATACATTTTCACAGATTTAAAGATCTGAACCCATTATTCCTGCTCATTTCAGTTATTTTATATAGCCTCCTTCATTATACCAAATCAATGTACATAATTACAATTATAAAGGGTAAAATAATGCAAAATGTCACACAACAAAAATACAAGGACATAATTCATTATATATAAAGAAATACACACATATATCTATAGACTTTTTTGTAGTTTCTAAAAACGTATTAACACTAGAATCACTGAAGCCTATGAAAAAACTTGTAATCCCAGGCCACCTTAAACTCCTATGCACCTCTGCTTGTGCTGATTGACACATTTACAAAACAAAAGATGCTAATAGAGAGGTGCAGAGGAATTTAAGGTGGCCCGGGATTACAAGTTTTTTTCGTAGGCTTCAGCTTCAGGGATTCTAGCGTTAATGATAATTATAATGATGTACAAATATATTAAACTAAGGGCAACATGCAAACTCCCTTTTAAAAATTAACTCCAGAGTACACATTCACTTGAATAAGGCAGGTCAAAATCCCTCAGCCAGATGCCTGCCCTACCTTGATTTGGACATTTTACAATGAACTACTAGCGGCTGAGTTCTTATATGGCTCTTCTCTTTTAGGGAAATTTTACACATTGTATGTGTTTTATATAATGCCTAAAGAAAAAATCTTTAAAAAATATATTGCTGCTAAAATCGCTCACGTGATGGTTTTTACCTTTGTTGTACATTAGGAAGTCACTATAAAAGAAGTGATATTTCAATAGTTGCAGACTAACATAGATGCCTTCAGCAGACTATGACAAAAGTCTAACATTTGGCCTGTCGTTGGAAATAATACAACCACTACAGGACCCAAAGGAAATAAAGCAAACAGGAAAATTAAAATGAAATGTGAGCAGCTTCATAAACAAATAAAAAAACAGATCTTCATGCTTGATTTAATACTCTATCTTTCTATCCATTCATTTAGTTCCCTGCTTCAATACAGAGTGTCAAGAGGAGCAATAGCAGCAGCCAATCCCAGGAGCACTTGACACAAAGCAGCAGCCGACTCTCGACATACTTTCACACATACTTACACATTGAGCCAATTACAATAATATCCAAGTCTTTGAGATTGGCAGGAAAGCAGTACCCAGAGAAAAACCATACAGAAATGAGGGAAATGGAAGAACTCTGCATTGACAGTGTCCAGAGCTATGAGCACGTTTAATTCAGCTTGTTTCCTCCAGCTTTATAATTTTATATTGGGTTCTCCATGTGTGGAGTTTACATGTTTTCCCCTCCAGGTCTTTGAAGGTTTCATCCCACTGTCCAAAGACATGCAGGCTAGGTGAATTGGCGATGCTAAATTGGCACTTGTCTGTGTTTGGTGTGTGTGGTTGCCCTGCGATGGACTGGCACCCCGTCCAGGGTTTCTTCCTGCCTTGTGTCCAGTGCTAGCTGGGATAGGCTCCAGTCCCCTTGCAACCCTGGTCAGGATTTAGCTAGTTAGAAAATGACATGACTTTAGCTTCAGACAGAACATTTAAACATGTATGTTTCAAATATGTGCCGCATATTTAATTGAGTGAAATAATTTTCAATGAATGTTTTACACAGTCTAACCAACTTTATACAGTTATGGATTATGGAGTCAATCTTAGTATCAGTGGACACAGAATAGGAGTTGACTCTGAGGTCCAAAAGCTTTGGGGAGAACTTTTTTGCACCTTACACATTCAATTATTTAAGGTGTCATATAACCACCTAATAGTTCAGAAGGTGTATATCTTCATTAATAACATAGTCACAGTTTTTGAGGAAGTCACTCAATTTGCCTATAAGAATATTTAATATTATATAATTAAGACACAAACCTCTCAAGAGAAAAGTGACATTTCACAGATGAACTGTGGACTCTATTGTAACATTATCATGTTCAAGTACAAAGTGCTGTATTTATGCTTATTATTATCTGAGCATGTTGGATCCACTATGGGACACTTATTGGCCTTGTTGTCTCTCAGCCCCAAAGTTCATTTTTTAGATTCTAACCCAGGCCATTTCTAGTGGCATGTTTTTGCTTTTATGTCTGCATGGGTTCTCTCATCCTAAACAAGTAAAGGTGACTGGTAAATCAAAATTGGGGTTCATTCTGGGTTGATTCCTGCACTTGACTTGATCCTGTTGAGACAGATTTCGGAACCCTGTAATCCTGTATTAGAATAAGTGAATTTAAAAAATGGATGAGTGGAAATAGCTCTCTATAATTACTCATAACAAAACCTTTATACTGTATGTGTACAAATGGTTAATTTGGTATACAATACAGGAAGATTTGGCAGTCAGTTTCACTGAATTGAATGCAACATAAAAAAAAAGAATGAAGAAGAAATGTACAATCATGTCGTGTGTTTAACAAACTGAACAACATAGTGTCACTGTTACTTTTGTGTTTTATCTGACAGATTATATCCTGCTCTCCCTCTGTCACTATTACCGGCATTGTAGGCCCTCCCTACCACATTAAACTACTGAGCCCTGCTGACAGACAAATTTAAGAAAGTGACTGAGTGAAAGTGTCAACCTGAATTGTCCCTGACAACATTCATATTGTCAGCTCTGCTACATTCCACCTGAACTCCCTAGTGTGACTGCCAGGAGCCACAGAGCGGGAAAGGATACACAGGTTTTGCTGCTTGAAAGAGCACACTGACATGAGAAGAATAAAAAAATCAACAGAGCGCTCATCTTTACAGTTAACCCATTCTTATAGTGGGTAATACTGTCATGACCTCCAAACCATTAAACTCTCAGGTTAAGAATGAAGAATCACTTCTGGTGCCATGTGCTGTGAGCTAGTATTTATTATACAGTAAATACTATACAGATAAACTGCATTATTTTTAAGGTTTCTGTATTTTCAATACATTCATTGATTTTTTTAGCTCTTCTTTTTCCATTTAGTGATTGAGAGGAGCTTATGTCAGCAATACTGTTGGGAAGTTAAGATTTATTTCCTATTTACCTTTTATGCTTGGATTTTTGCTACGTGCATGCTCCATGCTCTCCCTTTTAAACTCGCTATGTTAGTCAGAGTTCTATTCACGTTAAATGAACAATTTGAAAAGAAAATGTGAAGTTTTTCATATTTCACAACCAATTACTGTAGTAGATTATATCATATCCTGTCAATTTTTGTTATAAAAATATAACAATATCAGAATGGTTAGGATTGCGGCCCAACAAATCCAACAGACTAGTCTTGGAAATCTGCCAATTCACTTTGTGGGGTTTGAATTTTCTCCTCATGTCTTTGTGGGGGTTCTTCCAAACAAACTAAGAATTTCTTATGTCAAATCACAATAACAAGCAGGTCAAGCTAGCTGGTTACAATAAAATGGCCTGGTAGGGGTAACAATGAACACAGGTGCCAACTTTTCTTATAAGTGCGGGTGTGGGGAGTGTGATGCTAGTTTAATTGGGCATACTGATTTCTTTCTCCTCAATTTTAAAGCCTTGTTGCAGCAACAGACTCTTTACTTGTATCATTTTTGCCTGAATCTGTACTTTCTGTAGTATTATTTGGGTTTACCTGACCTGTGCTGATGGAAATGCAATTTAGTCTCACACCAGACTTATCCACATTTTCATCTTTTTTGCCCTGTTATTGTTCATCACAATTTTTGCAATAAGCTTTCATTAGCTAAGCGTCACAACCTAATTACGCCTAATTATGCTTGCATCTCAGCGTGCAATGTGGCACTGCACAACTCAATTCAATTACAATGTATGCGTATCTCGATTTTGACTTACATACGTGATTTTTTTTCCCCTAAATGTGACTACTTGCTGCTTTTAATACAAAATTATAATTCATCTTGAAAAATATGCTGAATTTAATTCTGTTCATTAAATTGCAAAATGTAATTCTGTTATTTTTCATTATTATAATGTAATAACAAATGCAAGTTCAAACTGGCAAATTATATAATGTGATGGCTTATATTACTGCATTATGTAGAATTCACAAGAACAATACGTTTGTGTCTATATGGCAAATTTTTTGATTATGTTACCATGAAATTCAGCCTGTCCTCAATCCATACACATAACATAAAGGGTACCCTTATTACTTGTACATTTTAACAAACCAAACTCACAGATTATGAACACTTTGACTGAGATTGTTAATCCAAAAAAAGGATGTTTCCTTGCTTTACATTATCTATCTGTATTATATCTGGGTATAATCTAGTCGGAATAACAACATCCAAATGCACTCTTAGAAATAAAGATGTCGAAGTGGTTCTTCCAAGCAATGCAAGATAGAAATAATTTTTGGTTCCCAAAAGAACTACACACATATAGGTTCCAGAAAGGATCTTTATTTTTTTAAATCTGTAACATGGTCCATAAATAGCCATGAACAGATGATAACTCTTAAAAATAAAGGTGTCAGAGGGGTTCTTCCTAGCAATGCAAAATAGAAATAATTTTTGGTTCCAGAAAAGAACTATACACATATAGGTTCCAGAAAGGATCTTTATTTTTTTAAATCTGTAACATGCTCCATAAAATATGCATTCATGATTTTCTTGCTGCATATAATAACACAGGCTGAGTTCAAGTTTTCCTGACCTGTTAATTTCTTGCTAGGTCTCCTACTAAATATTAAAGATTTCTGTTTTGTCCACATATTGGGAACCTTTTCAAAAGCCCAAAGATACCTTCCCAGAATCAAATGGTTTGTTGTCAACCAATGGTTCTACAGGGAACTAATAAAGTGTCATTAAGGAACTGATATTTTTTAAGAGTTCAGGGTTGGCATTATGATGGGAAAGAGATTGCACCATATTGATCGGATCAGTACAAAGTGCTGCTATTTGTTTCTCACCATCTCTCAATTTTTTTTTTTTGTTTTTAATGTGGTCAATTCTTATCTGATCAGCAGAAAGAGTGACAAGAGCAGCTCTGAGCCTGAGTTGGGTGATGGGCTTGATCTGATTGACCAGCACCAATATCAGCTGCGTTACACAAAATGGGTTGCTTTTCTGTATATGTGTAGATTTATAAAGTCATTTTATTCTGTAAAGATCTACTTTGTACATTTTGTGTTATTAAAATTTGTAGCCTTATTTTTTTTCCAAAATTATCCATATGTACTTAATTGCTGTCCATTGCTCCTAAAGTCTGTTACTCTGAAGATGCACTGTATTATTAGTTTTATTTATCATTTTGATATCATTGTATCCACTTTTTATCTGAAATGTTTTTTATTGTGCTTATTTTCCAGTTCATTAGTAAGCACTTATAAAACTCCAATTATTGAGGTTTCTGGTTTGATGCAGAATTGTTCAAAAGCAAGTACGTGAGAATTTGTTTTCACCATCTTTTAAAGACTAAATAGGTTAAACGGGTTAACAATGAGTAATACTAGCAGAACAGTGTTGACCTTTCTGTGAAAGACTTTTTAACTGGTTTAAGCTACAGAGCATTTTTAAAAGATATGTAACAATAGAACATGCATTCTAATGCATTTTTATATTTTTAAATTTTGCAGATGTTCAAGTTCCAGGGCACCGAGGGAGCTAACGCCTATTAGTGTGAGTGTGTGTCTTATGGCTGATTTGTGCCCCAATCAGAGTTGATTCTTCCTATGTTGTCAATGGCACTAAATTGGGCAGAGTGAGTGTAGAAGATGGATATGTGGACGGACACTTCCTGCTACCTGTTCAATAGATGACTAAAGTTATTTTTAAACTTTGACACCTGAACAGTGGGTATTCATTTGTTCATTAAAACAATCTATAACATTGAAATAAAAACAAATATACACACATAATCTATAATGTCACTGAATTTCAATCAGATCTGGATTTGAAATTTTTGAGGCATTTATTTTTTCTATTGGGGCAGGAGGGAATGTCAGGGCTGCCATAACAACATTACAGGTCCCCGGGCAAAACAGTGCCCTAAGGCCCCTACCTACACTGCCACTCACAGAAAATAAATATGTAAATTAAACATACATTTATTGTATTGATACTTCCAACAAAACCATTGTTTAAACATTAAAAAACATGTTGTACAGCTAAGATTAATCAACAAGTCACAACATACATAGATTAGCAAGGGGCCCCTATGCTTGTGGGGCCCCCAGGCAACTGCCCAGCATGCCCATGTGTTAACAAGGCCCTGGGGGTTGTTACCCCTAATTACTGATAAATCAAAATGTCCTTTCTTGGAGAATACCTACTCACCTACATGTACCATCCTGCCAAACTTTAACTTTTTATCTAAATGGAAGAGTCAGTGAATGAGTGAGTGAATTTGTCAGTCAACTTTGCTTTGTATATATTTATAGAAATTAAGCTAGCATTTCCTGTGAATTTTGACATTAGCATTATTGTTCTAAGATTGTCTCTTACAGTAAAGTTAGATTACTTTTTTGTGTTTAAGTAACAATGTGGCAAATAAAAATAATTAAGCATCAGAATCAAATATTCTAAATTTTAAATTTAGTGGTGAAGAGTGTCAGGAGTAATTTGTGACAGACGGGTATCAGCAAGAGTGAAAGGGAAGGTCCACAGGATGGTAGCGAGACCAGCTTTGTTATATGGGTTGGAGACGGTGGCACTGCCCAGAAAGCAGTAGACAGAGCTGGAGGTAGCAGAATTAAAGATGCTAAGATTTGCATTGGGTGTGGCGAGGATGGACAGGATTAGAAATTAGTACATTAGAGGGTCAGCTCAAGTTGGACGGTTGGGAGACAAAGTCAGAGAGGCGAGATTGTGCTGGTTTGGACATGTGCAGAGGAGAGATGCTGAGTATATTGGAAGAAGGATGTTAAGGATAGAGCTGCCAGGGAAGAGAAAAAGAGGAAAGCCTAAGAGAAGGTTTATGGATGTGGTGAGAAAGGACATGCAAGTGATGGGTGTAACAGAAGAAGATGCAGAGGACAGAACGATATGGAAGAAGATGATCTGCTGTGGCAACCCTTAATGGGAGCAGCCGAAAGAAGAAGAAGTGAGACAAGTTATTTAAAATGACTGACATAATTTAATACTTTTACATATTAAAGCAAATAGGAAAATGGATTATAGTAGTTTATTTCAATAAGTTACTAAATGTACAGTATATATTTGTAGTACTAGGGTGTTGTACAGTGTAAACATCTTGCCTGAAGAAGGGGCCTGAGTTGCCTTGAATGCTTGCAAATTGTAATCTTTTTAGTTAGCCAATAAAAGGTGTAATTTTGCTTGAATTCTCACTAACTGTATATATTGTAATAACTTTGAAAGATGCCAGCAGCGTCCTTACACGTTAGCTCCCCTTTATGGGAAAAGTTGTGTTTTATTAATAGAGCTTTCAACATATTTATATTTCTCTTTGATGGCCCAGTACTTACTTCTAGCTTGTTTCTTTAGGTAAGTGTACCAAAAAAGGTCTTGGTAACATAGGATTTTTGGGGCTTACCATTATAAACAGCAACTGAATAGAGAAGATCATTTATGCAAATAGAAGAAATGAAGTGTCTGTGCAGAGCTGAGAGCTCAGTAATCTGTGAATAAAGTTACTGGTCTGGGGTTTTGGTTAGGAAGACAGCAGGACACAGAGTATAGTGGAGGAGTCTTGGGCCAAACCAGGACATACTGGAAGGGTAATATCAGAGGGATAGAATTAGACTTACTCTGACATTCCTCTCAATAATTTATACATCTTCACTAAAGTGCATAAATGTCTAGTCTTTCTCAAGACAAGTGATATTTTTCGTTTTTAATTCAGCATTAAGCCAACCCAAGACATACTTATTCAAATATAAAAAAGATGGTGTTTATAAATATTTTCCATAACGCATTAGACTCAATGACACTGCCAGCAGCAAAATATTTTTTAGTGTGCTTAATTGAATACATTTGGAATTACAAGTTTCTGTGTGCTCAATGTGAACTTGAAGATACTGAGAAACAATAATTAGTGAATGGAAACTGCTACTATGTTAGAAAATGTAAATTATCTTTTTAATGTTTCCAACAAGAGCACCACAGATATCTCTGCTGTAAAAGTCCCTCCTTCTTCTCCATTTTATATAAACAGTTGATTTTAAGAATCATTGCTTTTCCTTCTGTTATTTTCAACCTGGTAGCAAAGAAAACCTGCTTCGTTTACTTTTTCATTTTGAATGCAGAATGTGTTGAACCATGAATACAGAAATGCATATCTTCTTGTTCCTAATGTGATTATTGTTCTGTGCGCTGTGGAACGAGCCCCAGACACAGACAGTTAGACATGTTTTAAAACACCACCACACGTTTATTTACAACTATTATGTACAACTAGAGTGTACCACAAACCCCCCAAGACTCCTCAAAAGTCCAGGCCAACACCACACTGCCTCTTTCTTCTTCAGGCCACCTCCACTTCTCTCCAGCAAGACTTTGTCCACTCCTTACCCGACTCCAGCCTTGAATGAAGTGAGGCAACCCCTTTTATAGTCACCTGGATGTGTTCCAGGTGCTTCCCGGCAATCTTTCTCCGGCACTCCCTAGTGTAGTGGAAGTGCCAGCTGAGTACCCGGAAGCACTCTGGGTGTCCCGATCCTCTTCCCCCCAGCACTTCCGGGTGTGGCGGAAGTGCTGAGGTCCAGGGCTCTGTAGGCATTGGGGTGCCCTCTGGCAGTAACCACGGGCCCCTACAGGGCTGAGCTTCAATGCTCTCTACCCGTGGTCCCCAAAGCAACCAGGGCGATCGCCACCTCGTGGTCTGGAGAAGGCGCAAGCCCTCCTCCGGTACTCCAGGGCGTCTCGGCTGGGTACCACCCCCAGCCGCGTGCCACAGTGCATTTAGTGCATTATGAAAATGTAAAAGAAAGAATACAGTTATCTTTTTGTGCAATACTTTACCTACTTTGCTTTCTACATTACCACACTCATTATCAGTGTTCGGATGGCTGTGTAACTGCAGGCATCAACAGTGTGAAGTATTGTAAAATATACAAATTATTTGTATAAGTAATCTTTATGTTAACCAGAGGTTTTTTTTAAAAAAATTGTGAATTATAGTTTTATGGTTTGTGATGAACCCAAATAAAAACAACTAGGAATTTCAGGACACAACCATTATATGCTTGACCCAGATATGATAGAGTATGTGAGGCACAGTTGCAGTTGACCTTCCCTAGCAATGGCGTAGCAACAGTCAACAAAGATCCCTCAAAATTGCAATGACCATAAAAAACAAAAAAATGACATTGCTACTTGTTTTCAAGATCTTTAAAAACCTTTCAAGTAGAAAAACATATAAGACTAAAAGATTCCTTGATCTCTAAATCCCCTAAAACAGTCTAAACAATGTTGTGAGGTAAAGGGGAATTTATAAAAAAAATCATAAAACAAGCTTGATCATGACATACCTCCTCCATACCCCACCCTCTTGGTTAGCCCATCAGACTTCCCAGGATTTCTTGAAGTTCAGCAGTAATGTAGTTCTGGTAATAATCAAGCCTTGACACAATAAAGCGGCAGCCTCCCGTTTAATTGAGAACTGGCTGCTGATTGCAAGAATAAGGTGATGCAAAGTTCTTTACTGACAAGCGTCCACAACAGAACTGAACAGGTTAGGAAACATGGCAGATATATAGTTGAAAAGCACGGCGAGGAGGGATCTTGGAACCAGAAATGGAAATGAGGCCATAAGGCTGCAACTTCTTAGGATGTGGGTAAAACATCATTAGGAGGTGGGCTCTTCTGTTGGTCTGGAAGTGACGCATTCTGGGGTGGAACCGGAAGTGATGCTGTTCTGAGAGCCAGGCAGAATTTCCCGCATTTGGTCTGCAGGGAGATAAGAGAAAGGATTAATGCACTCTGCCACCCCCTGGTCTGACCGGTAATTACTGTATATACTCACATATAAGTTGGGTCTTGAAACCCAAAAAATCGATCATAAAATCAGACCATGATTTATATGCTCGTTCAAAAATGCGACACTTACATTTTTTTTTTTTTACATCTTCTTGCCTCCTCCAATCTCGCATCACTTTCTCAGATGTATCAAATTTTTTTTGATACAGCAGCACAGTTACCAATTTCTTTCGCTACTTTAACGACGTTTGATTTAAAACCAGCTTCATATTTTCTTCTGATCGAATGCTCCATCACAGATAAGGTGTATGAGGGTGTGAGATACAAAAACCACAAAACAGTGCAACTGTTGCTTCAGAATAGTAGGCACAATACATAGAAAAAAAAGGCAGGCAGTGTGCTCCGTGGCTACTCTCAGGTGGGAATTAGCATATCATAATCTCTTGAACAAATAGCGTGACTTTTCCGCATTCAATTTATATGACAAACATTATAAAATACCAGAAATTATACAGTAAAATCAAGTCCCGACTTATCCGTGGGAGAACTTATCTGCGAGTATATATGGTACCTTCTTCTGAGCCCTTTAGCTGCCTCTCATTCACACATGTGTGACAGTAGAAACATGTACATGATCAGGTTTTGCCCAAGCTCTCTTCTTGGGATGGTAATTTGCCAGTGGTTCAAATATTCTTCTTAAGTACCACGGCAATGAGAATCCAGAATTCCTTCCACTTCATTCTCTTCTGCAACCCCTACTGGCACTACAGGAAAAAGAGCAAGTTTCAGTCTGTAATAAGGGCTCACAAAAATTTGTCTGATGACAAGATTCCTTGATCTCTAAAACCCCTAAAAGAAGCTTTTAATAATTTTTGAAGTCAGTGGAATTAAAAAAAAAATCATAAAACAAGAGCCTGATTGTGATATAGCTGTCCCCCTAAGGAGCATCCTCTGGATGTTCCCATTAGATTTGCCAGGATTTGTGAAGTGGATATTCCGCAGTAACATGGGGTTGTGTACATGATCAATCAGACCACTAAACAGACCACTAAACTAACAGAATGGCAATTGCACACTTTTATAATATATCTATCCATTAAACCACAGGAGATATCTCAGCAGCAACAATTGCAAGGCAGGAACCATTTCTAGAAGGAGATCTCCTAAAATAGCAATGTCTAATTATGTATTGTAGCAGCATTCTTTCGGGTGATTTTTAATGTTCAGAACCTACTAATGTACACACTCACAGTTACTCATATGAATCATTACCAATGGGCCTAAACAGAATTCATCGTTTGGAAGGTTTGTGGCAGGTGATATGCAATTTATATAAAGGCACTTTGAAAGTTAAAAATGTTAGATATGAATAGACAATGAACAGTCTGAAACTTGACAGCACAACTTGTGAGAAGGTCTTAGGAGTCATAGCGGACTACTTGCCATCCACATCTAGACAGTGTAAAGAGGCAATTAAGAAGGCTTATAGGATATTAGATAACATAGCATGATGTGCTGAGTACAAATCACTAATCGTACCCCTAATGTTACTGGAATGAGGGAAGAAAATGAGAATTCTCCAAAAATAACCCTCCCACATATACAGGCATAGGGCAAATGTATGAAAGTCCATAGAAACAGCATAAACCCAAGGCTAAGGAGCTGTGAGGCAGCAATACTAACTACTGCAGTAGTCTGCTGTTTTACTAACTAAAGTAGCTTTTTCATTTGAACAGATTACTGTTATCTTAATGAATTAGCAAGTTTGAGGGCATTTTGAAAACCTGTTCCAATGGAGTAAAGTTTTGAAAAATGAGAGAAAAAGGAAAACAAATTATGAAAGTAGTAGTGACTTGCAAGTTTTGTACTGCCCTCAAATGATTAAATTAATCAAAAAAAAATCTGCTTTCTGATCCACATCTACAATGTCAGTTTCTAGTGGTATGTATACATATGTGCACATCTTCGGATAAAAAACAGAGAGAAGAAAACAACATAGATAGGCATGTTGAGTCTTTAATGGCACTTTATGGTTCTTTACTAGGTTGTGTGGTTGTTCATTGAACCACTGCTTGATAAGGCACCATTTCCTTGTGGGAAAGGTTTATTTCTGCTTAGAAAAAAATGGTATGTAACAGCACACTAACAGATAAGGAAACCCTGAACTTAGCCTTTGTTATTGTATGCAGCAAGAGTCTTTTTAAATTATGAATATCCATTGGTATTTTGCAAATCTTTTACCATCTATTCATCGTCATTCACACTATGGAGCCTATTACAGATCTAAATAAATAGATGGGTCTTTCTGAAACCTAAATGGGGATGGGTATTTTCTGAACCAAAAATGGTTCCCCTATGACATAGCTCTGAAGTACCTCTCTGGCACCTTTATTGTTAAGCGTGTAGAGAGAACTTTTAGGCTCCACATGAACAGTCATCCAGAACTCATAAGACAGCAGTGATAACCACTGTGTCACTGTACCAATAAAAAAGGATACAGTCTAGACAGAAATAACTGAAATGACTAAAGTAGCGTTTTGGGAATAATTTAAGTCTATAGTTTAGCCAAGTTCAGTTAATCAATTTGCTTTGTTGAACTGAAAATGTTGAACTTTTTAATTAAAATGTGAATTACAACGGTGTATTAAAATAACGTTTTAGATAGCACTTAATCAATATAATATTGTTTATTTGTGCATACAATAAAATAACATGAAATAATATAACATTCTAAAATATTCCTAGTTGACAGAGGGCTGGAACCTATTTTGATATCACTGGGTACAAGGCCCTGGATTGGGTGCCATTCCATTGCTGGGCCCACTCACGCGTAGCCCCAATAAAAGAAAAATGAATTTATATCTTCACGCCACTTGAAATGGTAAACAGTTATGTAATAAAGAGACAGTTTGGCACATGTACTTAGAGAGACTAAAAGATAACAGGACCATATCATGTAAAGCACCATGTTTTCTTCACCATGAATCTATTGAAAGACTATAAAACTTTTTACCTGTTATCTTATTACTATAGTCAGGCAGTGTGGCCTAGTGGTTAAAGAGGAAAACTGTCAAACACAGAATTTCAAGTTAAGTCTTTTTCATCATGAATAAATTGTGCTATAACCTCCAACCTCCAACTATACTTGGTGAATTAAGAGAGCACAGTTAAGCAAATATGGTGTGACTCTGGCAGTACTGATTTCTGCCTGGCTTTGGCTTCTTCTTTAAAAAAAAAACTTGAATAGCTTACAGTATGTACTGTATATATATCTTAATTATTCAGAGGCGGAATTGAAATCATTGTAATTAGCACCTTTGCTGGGAGCCTAAGCCTGTCCCAGTGAATGTGTGCACAATGTACAAGGGGCCCTAACTATGAATTTATGTATTTTTTTACTGTATCTGTGGCATTGTCCTGTGTTGACGTATACTACAAAGCAAAAAAAAAAAAAATGAAGCACTTTGCCAGAAAATCCACATGATGGAATCACGTACTATTTGCATTTGTTACAGTAATGCCAGAAAAGAGTAGAATACATATAACACACACACATTTAAAATAATAATAGCTACATTAACATTTCCTGCCTCTGCAAGTCATAATCCTCAGGAACTTTCCATTCAGAATTGAGTGAAAAAAAATTTCCATTAACCAATATTCTTTTTTGACAAGACACACCAATTTGCTGACAACCTTATATTTTGCACATGTTGCCTCTTTATGCTGCCACTTCTCACATTTTGCTCATGGCACTTCTTAATGTGATCAACCCATAACATTTTAAGGCACCACTTCTTAATGTTGCTATGCCTTATATTTTTTATGCCTCATCTTTTCTAATTTTATTTGGCTTGCATTTTCATAATATAATAAAAAAGCAGTTTATTTGACTAATACATCTAGTCTACACTGGACAATATGAGCTGGTGCATTGTGGAAGATACATTATAAATATATCTTATTTAACATCTGAGTTTTGAACAACACTGAAATGTTTTGCCTTTGCAAGTACTATAATGTATAATTCACAAGACAAGAATAGATAGCACACTGTATGCTGCAACTAGTTTGGTATTTGATTTAACTGTAAAATGTTTAACAATATGATTGCTAATTAACAATAAATAATTTAATGCCATATACAGTATATTACTGTGTACAATATGAGAAAGTGCCTTAAAAATGTAATTTCCTTACTATTCTGCAATCCTGAATTGGTTGAAAAGGGAGCAGAAAATGGATAGGTGGATTTCCTCACTATCAATGTGTCACACAAACTACATTTGATGTCTTGCTAAACCTTACTGAGGTTTTGCAATTTAGACAAAAAGTGTTAATTACCATGTGCTTATATTGATTGACTTGGCAGAATATCGTTAGGGGAGGAGGCAATTAGTTTGGCCGTCAGGCAAGGCTTACTGAACATTGCTAGTTCTTTCATTGGGTATGTGATATAGGAGGAGCCCTACAAGGAAAAGGCTGCTTGTCTGTTGGAGAAAAATTGGAAAAACAAGTCTGTTGGAAGCAGGTACAGCTTACTTGACTTACACTGAGCTATTATTTTATTAAGCCCCAAGCTCTTTCTAAAGTGTTAAAGACATTTTTGTAACACTCAGTGTTATATTTGTAATGTGTCATTTCAAATGTGTAATAAATGATTACTAACTGATTTACAAAAATCTATATACATATAATACATTTGATTGCTTGGCAAGAAATTACAAAGTCAATAGCAAAACTTAAAGGTGGAATACAGCAATCTTAATACTGCAGTTAGTCCGAGGATATGATAGTATATCTCTATATATATAAAATTCAACGTCTGTCTGTATGTCTGTCCGCTTTTCACGAGAGAACTACTTAACTAATTTAGATCAGGTTTTTTTCTATATTTTGCTTGAACATTCTGGTTGATTTTGTGACTTCTCTCATCGTGCAAAGTATCATAGTTCGCTTGCGGCACCGATTTATTTGCGCAAATCCGAGACAGATGAAATGGGACGAGGGGAAGGGGGCAGGGCCCTCCTCACTCATGCGCCAGCTTTGGGGAGTATCTTACATCTGCTTAGCTAGCGAACAAGAGAACTACTTAACGGATTTAGATCGTTTTTTTTATAGAATTTACTTGAAAATTCCGGTTGATTTTACGACTTCTCTCATTGCACTAAGAATCACTTAGTTCATTTGCAGGAGCGATATATTCACACTTATCCGAGACAGAGGCTGTGGGGTGAGGGGATGGGGAAGAGTGACGTTAGGCGTGGGGAGTTGGTCTACCTCAGCGTTTTGGAGCATACCTTGCCTCCACTTAGCTAGTGATACCTTTTTGTTTATTGATTTTTAAAGTTTGTCCTGTTTCACTATTACGCGGGTGGAGCCACGGGGGATCGCTACTTATGAAGAAGACAAAAGCACGGTTATTTGATGCTTGACAGAGTAAGAAAAAACAGTAGATATCCAAAGCAGAACTGAAAGGAGAAATGATTATACAGTGCTTAGTAGAGAGGTATGTTTTCAGGAGGCACCTGAATATCACTGTACCACAAGGAGTTTATAAGTCATGGAAAACATATTCCATAGGTTGGAAGCAAGAACTTGTATACAGCATACATTTTTAGCTTGCTTGTTGAAAGGAGAGACAGTTAGTAGTGGGTGGAAGCAGAACAGGAAGCTCTAGGCTGCCACCGTATTTTTTTATAAATTCACTGATATACCCAGGAGTGCTTGGATACATGGATGGTTCATGAAATTGCAAATACAATGATTATTGGTGAACTTTTGGCCTAGACCACAACTGCCAATGACATTTCAAGCTGATCTACAATGATGAAAGCTATTGTTCAAGATGTTGGAAGGGGTTTTGTGTGGAATTTCAGGTTAATACTGTACCTTGATTTGTAAGTGTGGGGTGTGCTTTTAACAATGATAATTAATGCTGCTATATTGTCTTATATAGCAATTAGATGGGATTACCATCTACCATGAATGCTTTATTTTTTAAAGTTGTTATCCTAAAATAGGCAGCAGCTGCCTAAAAATGAAAACTGAAATAAAAGATCTTCAGCTCACTCCAAACAAAACTGAATGCGTGGGTAATAAATGAAGGCACAGGTTAGAATTGTAAGAAAAAAAATTGATAAACGTACAATTCTGAATCTTGAATACCATTTCCTTTTGTTTTAGAATTTAGCTTAAATGTTGAATATATTCTAAAAGGTCTTATATTAGCTGAAATATTTGCCAGCTGTGGCAAAATTCTTGACACCAGATGCAGAAAAACAAGCATTTAGGATGCAATAAAAAGTAATTAATCAAAAGACCCACATACACACACAGATTCTTTTATTCAATACATTTTGGTTATTTTAACTCCAGATGAAGAAGGATTGAAGTGACAGACTGGAACATCCAAAAATTGAAAAATATGCTTTGAAGACAAATACAATAAACACCAACATATGTATATACATGTATACTAATTTATCTGCCACTTCCATTACAAAAATTTGCATATTTCAATTAGCCATTACTTTCAACTACAGCTTTACCCACAAAAACACAGAAGGAGCCATGTGTTTATTTGCTGTAATTGTGCTTTTTGGCTAAGAGTTGCAGTATGACACAGTGTTTAGCATTCCTACCTTAAGGTACTTGGGTCAGCAATTTGAATCCTGCTTGGGATCATCTTCTGTGTACACTTTATATATTAAGGTGAATTATCTGAGTTCTCTAGTCTCTTTCTAAACACACTGTCTGGATAATTTGTGACAGTAAATTGCCTCAGTGTATTATTATTTTGGCACAATGGTGGTCTGGGGCTTAGACCAGTGTGAGACCCTGCCTTCTTCCACATTCTTCAATGATAAATATGAACTTTCTGTCAGCCACAGAATATGGCTTCAAATAAGAGAGTATTTTATTCAGCTGTGGCATTTTTAAATTGTGATTAATATTTGAGACATACAGACATAAAAATATTTACATTTTATTTAATCGATCCAACCATTTTAAAATAATGTCCGATAATACTTCAATATGTTAAACAATTTCTGATTCTTTTCTTTGTTCAACAGCTAAGAACAAAAATATCTGATTCTTCTTCCTGGCTACTCCCATCAATCTCAGCATTTCAGTCAAGTCTGAAAACTTAGTTTAACATAGCCATTAAACCCTTGTTAGGGTTTCAACTAAGGATGTTTTTTTAAAGTACTGTATTGCAGTAACTGTTATTTTTTAGATCTTTTCTATTTCTTGTGGCAATTGGAGGCCACAAAGGCCTTGAAGTGGCCTTGTCCTCATTTGCACATAGAATAGTCCTTTCTAGGATGTAGATGATCTAAGAATGTGGACAGATGGATAGAATTATTTGTGCCCAGGGAAATTTGGCTTTTTACAGAAGCTCATTAAATACATTATAAGTAAACAGAACAAAATAAAGAAAACGCTTTGGGGCATCTTTTGGCCAACTCTGTATATTTTAATGTGCAAAAAAAAATGTGTTTGTTAACAGTGCAAAAATAATGAGTCCTATCGCTCATCAGTCAGGCTGCCCAAAATGGCGTTGTTTCAATTTAAGAGACATTCTCGGGGGGGGGGGGGGGGTCGGGCCCTGGTGTTCGCACCGCGGAAGTGATGTCATTGGTTGAAAAGTGTCAGTCTTCCGTTCTGTTGAGGGAGAAGAGCGATCGTTATTGCACAGCACCACTTCAAGTCTTGGTGGTGAATTACAATCACTCAAGCCATTAAGCTGTTCCCCATGTACACGTATGTGACAGCAGCCCCTCAAGCTGGTTATGGATGTGAGACAGCACATCAGCTTTGGCATGGAGAGATAGATGTGGGACTTTGAACCAGAATGGCTACAGGGGATTCAAGTCCCTGTACATGGCTATCCACTGTAAAGGGGCATGGTCCGTCACCAGGGTGAACTCTTGTCCCAGAAGGTAGTACCTGAGCTGGTTAATAGCCCATTTAACTGGGAGGGCCTTTCCCTCCACCATGCACACCTTGTTTCCTGATCCAGTAGTTACTGATTCAGATGCATTATGATGTGTTTAACACCATCAATACTTTGGCTCGACAGCACACAAACCTGTATCCAAATCATTAGTCTGTAAAAGAAAAGGCAGAGAAACATCAGGTGTTAATGCTGAAGTGAGGGCCTGTTTTAAGTAACAGAATGCTGCCCCTGTTTTTTCATCCCATGTCACTAAGATAGGAGCCCATTTCTTTGTCAAATCTGTTAGAGGTGCTGTCCTCTTGGAGAAATGGGGTACAAACCGGAGATAGTATCCCACCAGTCCTAAGAATGCTAGGACCTGCGTCTTGTTTATCGGATGGATCCAGTTTATTATGACTTCAACTTTGACGCATTGTGGATGTACAGTACCTCTGCCCACTAAGTAACCTAAATATTTTGCCTCTGTTAATCCTTAATAACATTTCTTTAAGTTAATTCTGAGCCTGACTTCATTTAGAGTCAGTAGATCTGCACGTACCTGTGGTATATGATCCTCCCATGTCCCGGAATAGATGACAATGTCATTGAGTTAGGTGGTACTATAGACACAGTGGAGTTGAAGCACTCTGTCCATCAGACTTTGGAAGGTCTATAATGCCCCGCGCAAAACAAATAGGAGGACCCTATACTGCCAATGACCACTCGAGGTACTGAGCGCAGTCTTTTCCCTTGCATATGCCATTAAAGGAATTTGCCAATATCTTTTTGTCATGTCAAATACTAAGTCTTTCCAAGTGATTTGAGAAGTTCATCCACTTGCCAGCTGTGAGGCATTGAATTGTGAGACTTGATTTAACCGACGGAAGTCATTGCAAAAGCACCAACTTCCATCTGGTTTTGGGACCAGGAACTAAAACTTTCCTCTGCAACACCAAGATCCAGCATTTGTGTGATCTTAAGTTCGACTTCTGCTTGTTTGGTTTCCAAGAGGTGATAGGGGTGTTCTCAGATGACAACTCCTGGGTCTGTAACAATGTTGTGCTCTGTTAGGGAGGTTCTTCCAGGTCACTCATTGAACATTTCTGGGATGGATGAGATAGATGCTTCAAGCTCTCATGGTTATTAGGAAGTCAAATCTGAATTGAAATTAAGATTATTGGATGTGAAGAAGGAGCAAGGTTGAGTGGAGTAGGGATTTGGGTCCCTTTCCTTCCACAGTTTCAACAAGTTTACATAATAAACTCGCTCAGCAGGTCATCTATTTGGTTGTTTGACCAAATGGTTGACCATGCCCTTCCTCTCTTTAATTGCCAATGAACCAATAATTTGGAGTGAGAATTGGGAATGAGGACCATAACACAGTCCCTAAGACAAAACACATGGAGAGTTGATCCCCAGTCGTAGTGTCAAGCTTAAGCTAATTGGGCACATTCAATGTTTTCTTTTAGAATTTACCTAATTTTACCAAATCTATTGTGGACATGTGCAATATATTCTTCCACTAATATATATTAGTGGAAGGATTGCCTCCTCTTCCTAACCTTCTTTTAGTATATAGAAAAATACCATTGGGTTGCTGTCCATATAATAATTCAATGGGGAAGAAGCCCTTTGAGGCTTGTGGAACCTCTTGGTAGGCAAACAATATGAGGGGAAAGTTTCTTCCATCTTTGCTGCCTTTCTGCATCTGTCTGACCGTCTGATTAAACCACTTGACTAAACCATCAGTTTGAGGATGATATAGTGAGCTTTTTAAATGCTTAATATTAAGTAATTTGGCCACTTCCTTGAACCTTTCCAGGGTAAAATGCATCCCATTGGTCCCGTAGGACTTCCTTTGCATTACCAACTCACAGTAAGACCTCTACAAGTTCCCGTGCAATAGCTTTAGAATTTGCCACTCTCAACAGGATAGCTTTGAGATATTGGGTAGCATGATCAACTATGGCTAATATATATTTATGGCCACTATATGAGGGTTCTAGGGGTCCAACAATATCTATCCCTAGTCGCTCAAAATGTATATCAATGAGCACGACAGGAACAAGAAGAGCGCAGTCCATCTAAGGAATCTGTTGTAATTGACATTTCAGACATGAAATGCAAAAGCGACAGACCTCCTTATTAATTCCTGGCCAATCACAGTTTAATCCTATCCAACATCTTCTCGGTTCCTGTGCAACTAGGAGATGGGCATGAGCTAACTCGGAGACTTGTTCTCAGAAAGGCTGTGGAACTAGCAACAAGGGGTGGGCAAAGTTGTTTCAACCCAAATGCGTGAGAAGAATCACTTATTGCTCAAGTAACACTTCTGCTTAATTTTCGTTGTCACACTTGTTAAGATTTTGAACATTTATTGCTTATTTTAGTTTCAAACAGCTGTATTCTCAGTGTTTAATTGCTCCTTATTAGCAATAATGCAAATAACAAAAGAAACTAGCGTTTCTCTATTTAACTTGTTTCCATTTACACCTGTGTGTATTTATTATGCACTATTTGGTTTAATTAAATACCTGGAAGGAAAGTGAAGAAAAAAAGCAAAGATCTGTGAATTACTCATCTGTTTTAGACTTCAAATCATTTGGATGATATCCTTAGAAAGGAAAAAAAAATCTAGGATATGAGAATGACCTGACATGGCAGAGTTAAAGCACTAACCAGCCATGAAATTAAAATATTGGCAAGCATTGTTTTCTAATTAATCAACTGGACTGGAACAAAAACCTGCAGCCACTGTGGCCTTCCAGTACTGACTTTGCCCACCCCTGCTATATAGGTTATGTTCATAGATTTATGGCACCGGTGTAACTATCTAAAAACTGGCTTTCTCAAAATGAGGCATGCATTCATGTGTCTTTTGCAAATGATTAATTCATGCATCATGGCAAAGAATGTCCTAGTAATGTTTAAGTAGATGGACCAAAAAATCATCTTAAAGCAGTGACCCCTCCAAACACTGATGCTCAGTCTAATGGAGCACCTGCAAGATGAGGTGGAAGAAGTTATTCAGAGTAGAGAACCACCACCAGATAATTTTCCAATGACTATGTGACACATTACAATGAAATGTGCCATCATTCATGTACCTCATTTTGAACAACTTTTTTAGTTAATGATAAATTCACGGCTTGTTCAAGAGCAAGTAAGGGTTATCTTGATTTTAAATATGCGTACCTAATGATGTGCCCATTCAGATGATTTTGGTAGAGAGATTACCCAGACACCAAAATGTGTGTCTCCTCTTATACTGCAGTGGTGTTAATAGCTTTGCAAAAATCTATGTGGCAGGACTCACTTTAAAAGATACTGTGTAAAATAAACATTGATTGATTAATTTAATGGTTCTGCTCACACTTTCCTTTGAGCTAATACAAAGAACATTTCCCAGAAGTTGTAAAATTGTCAGAGGCCAGTGGTATGCTAAAGTAACTTGTAGACAAATCTAGGAACATAAAGTATTAGAGACATCTCAGTCTAAGTTGGCTGAATAAATAGTCTTACAAGGAAAATATGAAAAAGACATTTAATTACTTGTTTTCATTATTATATAACATTAGAATGAGTGTATATGTAGCATTTAAGTAGAGTATTGTACCTTTAAGTGTTACATACTGCTGAAATATGTTCAGCAGGTAAAAGTGATGTTTTTTTTTTATTTCCAGCCATCAATCTGGATGAAATTCTGAGCTTTTATTGAATAAGTGTTAATTCATTTTAAAGATACTCCCTGCTCTTTGGGTCTTTCTGATTGGTGGTGATGGGTACTCACTTCATGATTGAGCACCTCAGAGAGAAGCAGCTTTATAGCGCACTTAATTTAAAATTAAAACTGCTGCCACCAACGCTCCATCTGTGAATCAAAAGGGCAAAACCGGCCACTTCAAGCTGTCTGGGTGAAGGATGGATTATCAATCTCTGCCAGCCCACTCTCTTCAGGGTTTATACAGCTTTCTTTTTGTCTTCACAACCACAGTGTATCAGTTAGTGTAAAGAATAGGGGTGGTAAATATGAGTAAAAAGGGCACCGTATACAATTACTTAAGGAGAGAAAAAATGGTCTATAAATATATGGCATAAGAAATTGGATAATTTTGTTTGTTTATTTTTTGTTTCCTACCTGAACTATTTTTTCCCAAAAGTAATATCCTGCTTCGTCTTCCATTTTCAGACCTGTGCCATATTTATCAAGCATCTCAGATAAGAAAACTATCTCTAACTGGCTCAAAGATCTCAGAGTGATACTGATCTGCAGACTGATTATATCAAATTTTAATTATTTTGCTGAAACAAACCAGGATGGGCTAAATTTACAGGACTTTAATTACAGACATTGCAAGCATCCTTTCCCAGTCATTGCAAATGCCCTTTTTTGTACATTCTTCCTGTGTTGTACTAGTCTGTGTTAATTGGTTTATAGCTTAATGTTTTAGAGAAGACAATTACATGCCACAGAACCTGTTTAAATTAGTTTATCACCTAGGAATTGATGGACACTGCAGGATTAGAAATTATAGAATTAGTTTATAGCATGAGAAAGGAAGAAGTATGAAGGTACTTAAAAGATCAAACACTTTGATAAGAGTCATTCATCTTATGGACAAGCTAGCCAATTAAATGTGTATAATATCATGTGTCCTGCAATAAAATGTGTGCATTTTAAAATTGATATAGATCATCCAAGGCACCGAAGGTGTGACAACGATAGGCAACGACATAAGAATCAGAGATTAAGAGACAAGGACCATCTGATATGGACGTCAGAAAAACTAACCCAGGAATAACACTAATCGCTAAATTAAAAATTTCCCAGGTCAGCATCCACTCCTTGGCAGTTCTGATTTTCAGTAAGCTTTTCTAAGACTGTTTATATCCAGAGTTTGCTATCTAATTTTATTTTCTATTATATTTTCTTCTATTTGGTATTGTAATATGTTAATAAATGCCATTTTGCTTTTATATTTTCTATACTTTGTCTTTTATTTAGAGTGATTGAACTGATAAGAGGGCACCAATTGTGAGAAAGATTGCTACTTTCTTTCCCACAGTGTTTTTGTAAGGTTTTGAAGAGGTAACTCTTCAATAATTAGAACAACTGCTGTAAAAGTAAGACATTGTTTGGTTTGTAAGTGATTTATAAGTAAAAGAGCTGAGTTTTTATGTGTGTTGCGATGACACTCGCACATTTGTTAGTGCTGGTGATAGCAAGTCCCTATGTAGACAATCTGATGAGGAATATTGTGGAGTAACTGGCAATAGGCACCACTCAAGATTTTGTCTGGTTAGGATCTCCATGTGTATGCTTGTGAAGAGAATTCTATGTTGAGTATTGTGGAGTGACTGGCAATTGGCACCACTTGAGACTTTGTCTGGATAGGATCTCTGTGTACAGTATATGTGTGGTAATCTTCACTGGATGAACCTGGCTTCAGTCTAGCAAGCCCCCAAAATGGGGAGCTGGCTTTAAAAGTTCAAAAATAACAAGAGTCCCATAAACTATGTGGAATTTACAAAAAGAGTTTAAAACACTGGCTTGTAAGCAATATGCATTTTGGATTTTTAATATATGAAGTTTTTATATAGAGAAAATAAAGAAATATCAATCTCAAAAGTGCAGAGAGGAGTTGCCTAAAATGCAATCCAAGTTAAGAAGTCCCAAAACAATTATCCAAAGGCAAATCCAGTAAGAGAAGCAAAACAGAAATCAGAAAAGAAAACAGAACTTACAGAAAACTCCAACCAAATCCAATGAACCAGTACTGGATCTCCCTGCTCACAGCTCTTTCTTTATAGCCAGTTGGGGGCTATAGTAGCAGTGATGTCAGACTGGCCCCACTTCCACCTACAAAGTGCATGGAATATAAGAATTTAAAGAGACAGTGCATTGATATTGATGGAAGTGATCGTCTGTAATATGTTTTCCATATTTGTAACGGGAAATCCACAAAGGGAGAAAATTAATCACATATCTTAAAATAGTTTTTTATTCCTAAACTTTCGACTCCTACTAGGAATCATCATCAGAAGAACATGATTAGCCTTACAGGAATTTATATAGCAAATAAGGAGTGGAGGGTAGGTGTTTGTGGGGTGGGGTATTAATGAGGGTGGGGTTCTGAGGTGTTGGTCATATAGTCTTATTTACATGTGCATGTTATTCTTTTCGAACCTGCATATGCTGGGTCCATGTCCCGATGTCTGTTAATGGATAGCTACATTTCAGCCAGTTCTCTGGCACTTTTAGTATTAGCCTTGAATTTTACTTACACTGAGTCCCATTTAAAAGTGTGTCTGGTTGAACTTGAATGTGTGTAAATCAGAAACCGTGGGTCCTTTCTTTTGATGGTATTGCCATGTTCTTGTATACATGTGGCAAGTGTTTTTGATGTCTGCCCCATGTATGCAGCTGGACATGAATCACATGGCATGCTGTAAATCATGTTCTCTGCTACTGATTTTTTGCTTTTAACATTGAAAAGGACCATGCACAGTTTTACAACAAAAACAATAAAACATAAAATTTACATAAATCCAGGCTGATATATACTGTAATTCTTACCTTATCCATTCAATCAAAAAGAAACCTTTTTTCCACAATCACATGCACATACATTTCATAAAAGCCTGCTGAATAACAAGAGATAAAAAAATAAATAAAAACAAGAGATAAAAAATATATATATATTCACCCATTTTTACAACCTGCTTAATCCAACTCTATGGTTCAGAGTGATCTAGTATTTCGCAGTTGTTTGTACCAATGGCACAGCACCCATGTGGAGTAGGCAGCAAATCCCATTGGCCCCCCTAAACTCTAAGCACCTTCCTTTTTTTTTCAAGAAGTCCCACCATTTTACTTTTACCACTCTATGTAACAAATGTGTGTGATGAGAATTGCAACTAGCACAATTAGACCAATGACAGCTCATGTTACAAGTTCTAACAGCAGCTGTCATTGGCAGAGGTGGATTAATGAATAGGCTATGAATGAAAAGGGTTCCCCAACTGACTGTAGGACTGCCTTGGGGGAATTGGAAGTTCTTTTTGGCATTTCTATATCTTCTGTGGAGGATGGCCGGCCGTTTATCCCGGCCAATACCCCCAAGCCGCCAGGTGGAGCCCTCCTTGCAGCATGGAGGTCCCCAGAAGACCAGCAGGGCATCATGGACAATGTGGCTTTTATGCACAGCCCTGCTGGATGCCATGGGGGCCACAAGAGGGAGCTGCAGGGAGGACCGAGGTCTTCTTTGTGCCCTATGACCCGGAAGTTCGTCATAGGAAGAGAAGAGTTTTTACCTGACCCGGAGGTGACTGAGAATCACATGGACTGGGGATTGGGAACACTTCCGGGTCAGGAGATATAAAAGGACTGTGGGAGCTCCCAGACGGTGAGCTGAACTGGGTGGAAGGGTGGCAACGCGTCTGGGAGCTGGAGGATTGTTTATTGTAGTATTGTGAATGATTTATATGAGTATAGTGGTGGAGAGTGTGCTTTGTGCACTGTGGCATAAAAATAAAGTCAACTTGAGGACTTTTACCTGGTGTCTGGAGTCGTGGACAGGGGTTCAAGGGAGCGAGAGCGCTCCCTATCTACCACACTTCTTATGTAGTGAAAAGTCAAGCAAAATCACACCTTTTATTGGCTAACTAAAAAGATTACAATGTGCAAGCTTTCGAGGCAACTCAGGCCCCTTCTTCAGGCAATATGTAATGTAAGATGATGATTACATCTTGCCTGAAGAAGGGGCCTGAATTGCCCTGAAAGCTTGCATATTCTAATCTTTATAGTTAGCCAATAAAACGTGTTTTTTTTTCTTGACTTCTCACTAAAAGCTTGTATAAGCTTTCGTGGCAACTCTTCTTATGAAAATGAAACTATCTTTACCAATGTACCTTACAGTACATAGATGGATTGGCCATTGGGACGAACAAACTACACTTTTTGTGTATTATGTAGTTGAGCCACAAGTTGTAAAATCAAGAGAGACAGATAGAGAGACATGCAACGATTGGCCCATACCACTTTGTGGTATATCACTTCCCACATCGAAGGAATGCAGTCTCTTAAGGAATAAGAGTCTGTGAGGTGGATCTATGGGTAAGTTGTACATTCACCAAAGTGGATGTTGTGCATGATTGATCAAACAGCAATAGGCCACTGTGTAGACTGGAGAAAGTAACCTTTTTGCTTATACTGTGTTGTTTGCAACTGATTTTCACTGCTTATTACTTCAATGTCTGTTGTGGTTATCATGGTTTAAAGCCCAGATTGATATTTTACAATTCACATGTCTATGATCCATAATATATTGTTAAATTGTTAAGTTAAAAGTAATGTTGTGTGCATGAAGTGTCAGACAGTGATTTGCATTTCATGATTGTGGGCCACCACCAGATGGCATGATACAGAGAGGTGAGGCATTTGTATTAACAGGAAGGTCAAAAGGGGCCTTAGCATATGGGCCCCCAAGTTAGTTTTTCTATCCCTGGTCATTGGTCATACGGCTGAAACTGTACATTTTCAAATCTCTGGTTGCAATGCTACCCTTGAAATGAAAGAGTATACCAGGTGTGACCAGCAGGGGACATTGCAGCAACCCAAATCCCAGACACAAGCCCAGATGTAAATAAAAGGTTTATTAACAAGAATACCTTATACAAATATTTCAATAGTGATATAAACCAAACATGATTCATCTCTCTGTATTTTCTTCTCTCCTCCCACTCCTTCAAGCAAGCTTCATCCTCATCCAGTGGACCCTGACTTGCATGGATGAAACTGAGTGGTCTCTTATCTTTGACCCAGGAGTACTTCCGTTGCTAGGGAACTGCCCTGAGCCTTGTAGGATGTGGTGGCCAGTCCTGCGTGGGGTAACGTCCCAGCAGAGAAGCACTGTGACCCACCATGTCCAAAGCACCTGACTGAAACAGAAGAAGCACAGTCAGCTGGTATATGGCTTTATCCACAATTAACATGGTCCTGGTTTCCCTCCTGCATCTTGTAAGGACAGTGTCTCCAATCACGTCCAATTTTATGACATTTAAAGCACCGGAAGTTTGGCAGCAAATGTTTTGCCTGCAATCCCAGGGATCTATGAATTCCAGTTTCTTGTTTTTATTATCCCAGCCCATCTGGGTAAAACTGACAAGAATACCTGACCCAGAGGGTTCTTGTGATTGGCTTTTAGGGGAGCCTGACTTTCTAGCAGGATTTTCTTTTCTGTTCTTCTCTGTTTAGACAATCTTAGGTGCTCTGTGAATTAAAGAAGAGTTCCTTAAAATCTGTACTGCTTTCACTGCCTTTTTGATATGCTTTGTAGTCAATCGAACAATTTGGACACTATTATTAATATAGCAGCACTCTTTATTCTGATTTCTGTTATTTTTACCAGACAAGACTACCTCCGTCTGAAGAGCAATTTCATCAGCTGGAAGCTTCTGTACTGGGACATCAGCCATTACATTTTGATCAAATTTAGGAACATTGGCTACTCGGTTCCCACCACATATATATGTACCTTCTTTGCTCTGTGTTCCCTTATACTGTAACGTACAAACGATCTCTTACTTATACAGCCAGATCTTTTCTGGTTTATAGTCCTATTCCCTTAAATCAGAAATACCTCTTGACTGCTCTAAGAAGCGCTTTTCCTTAATGTCTCTCTCAAGGTCATTTAGTACAGAGAGTAGTTTTCTTTACTGTTGCACCAGTTCCTCATACTACCAGAGATCAATGGGGGTAACTGGACATTTTTGATGGCTGTTGTTTGCTTTTCCCATGGGGCATCACATGTCTTCCTGTGATCAGTCTTGACCAATGGGAAGTCTGTAACGTTGGTGTCCCTCTAGCCTCTAGCTGTTTGGTGGTCATCCTGCCTAGGGGTTAGAGGAATGCAGGAGATGGTAAGCTATAGACTTGTCTCTCAGCCAGTAAACAGACAAATTAGTAGGCAAATCTTTCAACAGCGGTTTTCCCTTTACGGCAGATCATACCTGAATGAATGTTGAGTCTCCCACAAATTCTTCCAAGGCGTTCAAAACTTCCAACAGTATGTAAAGTCATTCACAGAGAATACAAGTCCATTTGATTATTAAGAGGACGATACAAAAACTTTCCTGATGCTACAAGTGGGCTTATATGCGCACTAGGAGTCTAGTAGAGTGCATGTTTGGTGTTTGGAAGAGTTGTTTTTAGTGCCTTTAGAAAACACTTTGGTTCAAGCCAAGAGGATGCTGCATTGTTATCATAATGTATTTACATAACATCTGAGATAGTTACCTCTGAGATACCTCTCTCTCCTTCAGCTTCATTTCCACTTTTACTTGCAGTACCTTCATTTTTATTTCATGCTCCTCCTTAAATTACCATAGTGTTTGTTCATGAAATTCAATAGCCAGCCTTTGGACAGTGAGTGCTTTTTATTTTGGTGACCAGGGGCCTCATGCAATAGCCGTGCTAAGAATTCACACTAAAACATGGCATATGGACAAAAGTGGAAATGTTCGTGTGCACAAAAAAATCCAGATGCATAAATCTGTGTGTTCACAAACTTTCACATTCTTCCGCTACATAAATCCCGGTCAGTGTGAAAAGTAACACACGTGCACACGCCTGCTGCCACACCCCAACTCCTCCCAGAATTACTTTGAATATACAAATCAATATAAATAGCCCTTAAGCTCAGCGTTCTGTGAAAAGGCAATGGCAAAAGCACAGGGGAAAATAGAAGAATTTCAGCGAATACCAAGTGGAGACAAGGAAAAACTTACTACTTGTTGGTTTAAACAGTGGTATAAACAACAAAAGGAAATTGATCAAGTGAGATAGAGTCTCGGAGAAACTCGAAAGCTCAAGTTCACAAAGTCACACAGTGCCCGAAATAAAAAGGAAGTTGTCAGATATCAAAGTCGCCGTGAAAAGGTGAGTCGTAGCCCACCGTCTGAGTGTCATAGGGAAGTTTATTAGGGTACAGAGAAAAGAAAAAAAAAATAGGGACACGGTGGGAAAAAGCACGAATTGTCAACTTTAATCTTGAAATTTCCACTTTAATCACATAGTTTATTTTTCTATTAAAGTAGAATATCATAAACTTCATCTTAAAATTGTTTAACTTACTAGTTTCTCATATACCATCCTAACTAAAGTAGCATGTTAAAGGCTTTGTTTTGTATGTTTCTTCTATGTGCTCTATGTTTGTGAATCACTACGTGCTTCTTAAATGGGCTTTCTCTTCCTCCGACAGGACACATTACACATCATTACATTCATGATATTACAGCTCCCTGAATAACTTAAATACTGAGATGTACAGTGGTGCTTGAACATTTGTGAACCCTTTAGAATTTTCTATATTTCTGCATAAATATGACCTAAAACATTATCAGATTTTCACTCAAGCCCTAAAAGTAGATAAAGAGAAACCAGTTAAACAAATGAGACAAAAATATTATACTTGGTCATTTGTTTATTGAGGAAAATGATCGAATATTACATATTTGTGAGTGGCAAAAGTATGTGAACCTCTAGGAGATTAGCAGTTAGTTTGAAGGTGAAATTAGAGTCAGGTGTTTTCAATCAATGGGATGACAATCAGGTGTGAGTGGGCACCCTGTGTTATTTAAAGAACAGGGATCTATCAAAGTCTGCTCTTCACAACACATGTTTGTGGAAGTGTATCATGGCATGAACAAAGGAGATTTCTGAGGACCTCAGAAAAAGAGTTGTTGATGCTCATCAGGCTGGAAAAGGTTACAAAACCATCTCTAAAGAGTTTGGACTCTACCAATCCACAGTCAGACAGATTGTGTACAAATGGAGGAAATTCAAGACCATTGTTACCCTCCCCAGGAATGGTCGACCAGCAAAGATCACTCCAAGAGCAAGGCGTGTAATAGTGGGCGAGGTCACAAAGGACCCCAGGGTAACTTCTAAGCAACTGAAGGCCTCTCTCACATTGGCTAATGTTCATGTTCATGAGTCCACCATCAGGAGAACACTGAACAACAATGGTGTGCATGGCAGGGTTGCAAGGAGAAAGCCAATGCTCTCCAAAAAAACATTGCTACTCATCTGCAGTTTGCTAAAGATCACGTGGACAAACCAGAAGGCTATTGAAGGAATGCTTTATGGATGGATGAGACCAAAATAGAACTTTTTGGTTTAAATGAAAAGCATTATGTTTGGAGAAAGGAAAACACTGCATTCCAGCATAAGAACCTTATCCCATCTGTGAAACATGGTGGTGGTAGTATCATGGTTTGGGCCTGTTTTGCTGCATCTGGGCCAAGACGGCTTGCCTTCATTGATAGAACAATGAATTTTGAATTATATCAGATAATTCTAAAGGAAAATGTCAGGACATCTGTCCATAAACTGAATCTCAAGAGAAGGTGGGTCATGCAGCATGACAACGACCCTAAGCACACAAGTTGTTCTACCAAAGAATGGTTAAAGAAGAATAAAGTTAATGTTTTGAAATGGCCAAGTCAAAGTCATGACCTTAATCCAATCGAAATGTTGTGGAAGGACCTGAAGCGAGCAGTTAATGTGAGGAAACCCACCAACATCCCAGAGTTGAAGCTGTTCCGTATGGAGGAATGGGCTCAAATTCCTCCAAGCCGGTGTGCAGGAATGATCAAAAGTTACCAGAAACGTTTA
>JANRMT010062806.1:45189389-45248153 GCA_026402145.1 Polypterus bichir lapradei
GGGGTCACATCAGATACTAAAAGCAAAGGTTCATATACTTTTGCCACTCACAAATATGTAATATTCGATCATTTTCCTCAATAAATAAATGACCAAGTATAATATTTTTGTCTCATTTGTTTAACTGGTTTCTCTTTATCTACTTTTAGGACTTGAATGAAAATCTGATGATGTTTTAGGTCATATTTATGTAGAAATATAGAAAATTCTAAAGGGTTCTCAAACTTTCAAGCACAACTGTATACTTGATATCATTTCAGTATTCATATCATATCAATTAAAGCATGTATTAAACATGGGAACATGGTGGTACAGTGATAGTGACGAACTGGTGCCCCATCCAGAGATTGTTATTGCCTCATGCAAGATGCTTCGATGAAATAATTTATTGCAGCAGTACTGTCTCTTTCAAATGTACTAACACACAATTCCTGTCCTTCCTTTTCTTTCTCCAAGTAACCAATCGCCACACAATCAGCTCAGTAATAGACATTAGCCATATGTAAGCTTAGAACGCTGATTCTTTAAAACTTTTAAGGAACATTGAAATATCTTCATAGTACATGTTTAATTATTCTATCCATCTATCCATCCAGAGTCACGCCAGCCCCAGCAAGAATACAGTGCAAGGCAGGAACAACGGGGCGCCAGCTCGTTGCTAGCACTGCGACACCGTGTCCTCACATGTTTAATTATTAAAAATAGAGATTATTTAAATGATGTTAACATTTTATCTGTATAATGTAATAAACATATTTTGCTGCATTTCATCTTAAAAATGATATCATCATCATACAGTATGTAAATACTCGCTTTATAAGGTGGCACAGGTTGTGCAATATTATAGCTATCGCAAGTTTACAATGAGGTAATTGTACTTGTACAAATGGTTCTATAAGGAGCACTTGATGGACTGATTGATTACGTTTATAGTTCTTGGGATGAAACTGTTTCTGAACCGCGAGGTCTATACAGGAAAGGCTCTGAAGTGTTTGCCATATGAGAGCAGTTCAAATAGGCAGCATGGCTTAGGCAGCGTGTGCTTGATGCTGTATACTGATAATTCTCTTTCTGATCAGCTGCTGTAGCAGCTGTGGTATTTGGAATAGTTTGGCCATTCCGTGGACCATTATATTGTTACCTGCAGTGGGCTGGCGCCCTGCCCGGGATTTGTTTCTGCCTTGTGCCCTGTGTTGGCTGGGATTGGCTCCAGCAGACCCCTGTGACCCTATGTTAGGATATAGCGAGTTGGGTAATGACTGACTGACTGATTATATTGTTACCAGTTAATTACAATCAGATGCCTTAAACTAATAAACAATATGCGGTTAATTTCAGTGTATATGATAAAGCGGCATCAGGGATGTGGGTCTAAAAACGAAAGGGAAACCGCACTGGAACAAAAGCACTGCTTTAACGCTGGGTGTTGCCAGTTTGCAAAGCCAAGCGGAGAACTTCCGTACGCCAGGGTTTGAGCTAGCGTGAAAATGTGCATGGCTTTACGTCAAGTTTAGGTTTTATACATTGTGATTTGAGCGTGGAAACGGCGGTATGCAACATTTTTGTGCATATACACTGTTTATTCATGAGGCCCCAGTACTGGCAGACACTGCCACCTTTGCTTATGAGATCGTGGTGGGTAAACCACCTTGCAATTCTTCAGTTCTGTCCATATGACTTTTTCCTTGAAGCAAGAAATGTTCATATATATAGTCATATAATAGCAGGTTACATGAGATGTTTTACATCAGATGACACAGAAGCAAATGAAAGTTTCTGTTGTCATTGTTTTCCTTGAATTTGCTTCTCTAGTTCCATACAATTCTAGGCTTTCCTCAGTCCAGCTAATTCAGACTAGCACCAGTGGCTTTAAATTAATCTTGTTTACTTTAGTTGGGATACCACAGTTCATGTGGTAGTAACTGATAAATCTATTTCAGAAAGCCATTTTTAGTTCATGATAAACTATTCTAGATTAAGGCCTTCTCCTGTCTTAATTTAAGCCCTGTCCAGTCTTGGCCTTTTAAAAGACATGTGTTATGGTAGAGTTAGGGTTGTTGATCCAGCTCATGTTTCTGTTGATAGTTAACACTAGAATTACCAGAGCCTACGAAAAAACTCGTAGATCCGTCCCACCTTAAATCGCTTCTTAAAACCGTTCTCACCTCTCTGCCAGCGTCTTTTGTTAATCTAAAGTGCTGATAAAGAAAAGTTGCAAGTAGCCGGCTATTCCATCCCCCCACCGACTTAGAAAGTGCACAAACTTCTCCCAGCTCATGCCTTGATTGATTATCTGGGAGTGAAGTGGAGTTTTAGAGTGGAAATAATAGATCATTATTTGGAATACACGTATTTCACGTGTGTTCCGTTTCTACAGTAATCCGTGTAAACACATTTTTAAAACAGAAACGTTTTTCATATTGTAGTAGTAAATGACAAAATGTAGGCATAAACTATATAATGTATGAAGCCTGAAGTCCAAATATCAAATTAACAGCTTCACAAAAGGTACAAATATAACAGAACAAGCATGCTTTTATTCAAAAATATAACTGCAGGAAAAAAAGCCGCATTAGCATGCCACATTGACACATACATATCTTAACTGCCATGGTAGCGTAAAGGTATCAGCTGCTGACTAGTAATCAAAAGGTCATGAGTTTGATCCTGCACGATTCTCTTTTGAAAAGTAAACTGCTCTTATTCTTACTATTTTAAAATAAAAACATACATTTGATTTCAGTGTGTAACAGCCAGTGTAATTTATGATACTTGTAAAGGTTCGTTTTTTTTTTATTCACTTTTCATTCTCTCAGTCATGTTCAAGATCCTTACCTACCTCCCCCCCCGAATCTGAAGACGCGCTGTAGCTCTGCAGCGTACTTGTGACTACATTCTCGTACCAATGCTTTTGCGAACTGCAGTGCCTGCGTGCACTTTTTGTGGTATTACACGTCTATTTTTTTGAGCATACCCGTGTTGCTCAAACACAGGAATATCTGTTGTGTACAAGTATAACAAAACAAGTGCACTTTTATTCTAGACTATAAGTGAAGAAAAAAATAAAGCAAGTTACATTAGGCGGTTGATACGACAGCTTGCGTGGGGCAATGCTAAGAACTGCTGATTTCCGATCCGTGCTATATAAAATCATCCCATTCAAATATTAACAATTCCCACACACCCTTCCAACATTTACGACATGTGTACTTGTTGCAGTGTACACACCTCTCTGTGCTATGGTTCCTATTACACTGAATGAGCACCTGACATTGTACTTTCTTCCCTATATAAATAACATTCGAGCTATAGCGCGTCTCCAAATAAATCACATTTGAGCTATAGCAAGTCTTTATGTGAAAACAGCATTGTCAGATGGGGGGGGGGGAGATCGTGAACGCGACTGAGAGAATGGAACTGAATTAAAAAAAAAAAAGCTAACCTTTACAATTATCATGCATTTACACTGGCTCTTACAGACTGACTGAAATCAAATTAGCGGGAGTCGGGACTTGGGACGTGGTGTCCCCAACGTGAGAGCCTTGGCTGTTAGGGGATTCCCAAGTCACTGTCAGGGGGAGCCGACCGGAGCCAAGGATCGGAAAGGCGGCTGACAGTAGCAGTAGCGGCAGAAGCAGGAACAAAGGTCAGCTGCTGAGAGACTGTCTCGCCTGCTGTAAAGCCCAACTGGGATAAGCAGGTGAGACGCTAGCGTAGAAGAGCACCGGGCTTGGCACTGTTTTAAAGACTGCTTCCTAGAGAACATTTTAACCTCGTTTTAAAAGCATTGTTTTTTTTTTTGTAGTGTTTTTTTAATGTCCACGTTTTTCTTTTGTTGGATTATTTATTGAACTTTTAAAAGCACTGCACTTTATTTGGACACTGTTTGTTGACTATTTTAATAAAAGCACTTTTGCACTTTTTGAACCATCCCCTTGCTCAATTGTTATTGCCTCTACTGTCCAGCTCATCTCGGTGACATTATCGACGGTGTAGGGTTCAAGGTAGGGCTCCTAAACAGCAATGGGAGCATGGAGTCGAACCCGCATCATCACATCAATACAATACAATAGTACAATAGTAACAGTACATGTATAGAGCACAATGCAAGAGTAGAATATATTACATAATAGGATTCAGATTTGTTTGGAGTCCTGGAGACTTTGGTCATCAAGCTGCCTCCCCACTACTGCCATTCCAAAGCAGAGTAAGTGCTGTGCCAGCCAATCTGATGAAAGGACCCTATTACCCAATGACTGCAGTGCTCCTCTATCAGAGATAACTTTTCCTTAAGCAAGAAAACAATGTGGCATTAGGGCAGTGGCAGAATAGATAAGGGTTAGTAAGAAACTATAACTGTAATATTAGTTATGTTTTAGTGCTAATGACTAACAACAGAGATGCAGTATGCACAGTTAATCAGCAGCCCTAGTCTGGGTATACTAAACTGAAGTAGCGAATCTTCAGCGGGGATTTGAAAGCTAAGACTGAAGGGGAATCTCTTATAGTAGCAGGCAGACCACTCCACAGCTGGGGGACTAAAAGCTCAACTTCCCTTTGTTACTTTATTAATCCTTGGAATCATAAGCAGACTGGCATCTTGAGATCTTAATGTGCAGTCTGGTTTGTAGGTAATGATAAGTTCAGATAAGCAAGCCAGACCTTGGGCATTTAAGGCTTTATATGTTAATAGTTTTGCCCTAAACTAAACCTGGAGCAGTTGTAATGATTTAAGAACCAGAGTTATGTCTTCATATTTTCTTGTTCTTATAATGGGATTCTTGCAGCAGCATTTTGGCTTAACTGGAAGCTGTATAGGTGGCACGGTGGTGCAGTGGGTAGTGCTGTTGCCTCACAGTTCGGAGACCCGAGTTCACGTTCTCCCCGTGTCTGCGTGGGTTTCCTCCGGGTACTCCGGTTTCCTCCCTCAGTCCAAAGACATGCAGGTTAGGTGCATTGGCGATTCTAAATTGTCCCTAGTATGTGTTTGGTGTGTGGGTGTGTGTGTGTGCGTGCTCGCGCCCTGCGGTGGGCTGGCGCCCTGCTCGGGGTTTGTTTCCTGCCTTGCGCCCTGTGTTGGCTGGGATTGGCTCCAACAGACCCCCGTGACCCTGTAGTTAGGATATAGTGGGTTGGATAATGGATGGATGGATGGAAGCTGTATAAAGTACAATTTGAACATTCAGTGAAGACTGCATTGCAGTAGTCAATCCTAAATGCATGAAATAATTTCTTGGTATCCCGCATATTTAGAAAACACCTTAATTATCCAATATTTTTAAAATTGGAGAAACATGTTTTCGCCAATTTTATAATGTGCGCTTTAAATGACATGTTAGAGTCAAACAGAATGCCTAGATTACTGACTGATTCAGTAAAACTAATGGTGATTCCAACTGAGTTAAATAATGTCAAATTATTGTTGCGATCAGCATCATTCCCTCCAATAATTAACATTTCTGTTTTATATATGTTTAAAGACAAGTTGTTCTCATCTATCCACTCTTTTAATTCACTAACATATCTCACTGAAAACAACATCAGAGAAACTTCATTTGGTCTAAAAGAAAGGTATAACTTGTGTCATTTGCGTACAAGTAAAAAATCACATTATGTTTTCTAATGATAGATCCCAGTGGAAGCATGTACAGTGAAAACAGTACTGAGCCTTTCAGGACACCATATTTCACTTCTGTGTATAATGATGGAGTACTGTTAGCACATTTCTGTACATTCTGGAACCGATTTGATAAATAAGAACTAAACCAGGCAAGGACTTTGCTTGTGAGCCCAGTGTCATTTTCCAGCCTGTGTAGTAAAATAGAATGGTCAATGGTGTTAACCACTGCGCTTAAGTCTAACAACATAATTACAGTGGAGTTTCCTTCATCAGAAGGTATCAGAATGTTGTTTACAACACATGTTATTTCTGTTATTGTACTATGGCCAGTGCCAGACTGGAATTTCTCAAATAAACTGTGATGTGTAAAGTGTGACTAGAGCTGATTGGTGACTGCTTTTTCAAGTGTTTTAGAGAGAAAGGGTAAATTTGATATGGGTCTATAATTATTAAGTAATATGTGGCTCTAAGTCTGACTTTTTAAGTAATGGTTTGATGACTGATACTTTTAGTGTATCAGGTACTGTGCCATGCAATAGTCAGTTATTAATAATGTTAAGAATAGGTTCTGCAAGAACATCCATTGTGTTTTTTTACTATTTATATTGGCACTGGATCTAGTAGATTTCATTTTAGAAGTTAAAGTTAAGACTTCATGTTCTGTTACAGGATTAAAATTTCTAAAGTTCTGAATGCAATGTGTGACAGGTATTTGCCAAGCTAGTAATTGGTACACACTGTAATGTTGAGTCTGGGATCTTATGTTTTTAATTTTCTCATTAAAGAAGTTCATAAAGTCTGAATTGCTAATGTCTGTTGGAATTTTGCACTGTAGATCTGAATTCAAATTTGTAAAATTAGGCACTGTTTAAAATAGTACACAAAGATTATTATTGTTATTTTCTATTAGTTTAGAAGAGTAATCTGAGTGGACTTTAAAGGGAGTTTTTTTTTATATTTTTTTAACACTTTCTGTCCATGTAATTTGAAAGACCTGCAGCTTTGTTGTTCTTCATCTATGCTCCTGTTTTCGACACTCTAATTTAAGAGTTTGTGTGTTCTCATTAAACCAGGGAGAGTTTCTATGTGCTTTAATTACTTTTGTTTTAAGGGAAACCACTGCATCCAGAGCATCTCTCAAGGTCATATTATAATTACATCCTAGCTGACATAAATTGTTTTCCACAGTCATATTTGATGTTAACTGATCTAAACAATTTTCCACAATTACATTTGACTTACTCAAAGTATCTATAAATTATGTAGCAGAATTACAGTCTACGGTTTGCTCTGTCTTTGTTTTAATCTGTGAGTGTATTGGTAAGGGCAGAACCAAATCAAACATAATTAAGTAGTGATTAGAAATTACTTAATTTAATGGAGTAATATTTAAATTTTGAATTTCAACAAGTTATTGAATCTAATGTGTGGCTATGATTATGATTTAACAAGAAAGTAAAACATTTGCTAAAAGTACCAGTTTCCACATCAATGTGTACATTAAAACCCCCTATCACCACTATATGATCATAATTTTTAGTCAAATCAGATAAAAGATTGCCAGATTCAGTCATGAACAATAAATATGGCCCTGGTGGTTTGTAGACTAGCATTACAATTGTGCTGGAATCTATTTTAATATTTAAAATGACTTCCTCAAAGGATATTAAGTCACCCAAACTTTTAGAAGTGATTTGCATTTTGTCACAATTAATTATTCCAAGACCACCTCCTTTACCAGAATCGCTAGATTTATGAGGGAATGTACAATAATCCCTCCTCGACAGCGGGGGTTGCGTTCCAGAACCCCCCGCGATAGGTGAAAATCCGTGAAGTAGAAACCATATGTTTGTATGGTTATTTTTATGTATTTTAAGCCCTTAGAAACTCTCCCACACTGTTTACAAATATTCTCCGCACAGTTATACAGTAAACCCTTGTTTATCGCGGTTAATCCGCTCCAGACAGATAAATGAATTTCCACGAAGTAGGATTCTTTATTTATAAATCTAATATTTTCGCAGTTAGAGCATTGAAAACCTGTTTATGACCTTCTAAATGCGTTTTTTAACATTATTAGAGCCTTCTAGACATGAAATAACACCCTTTAGTCAAAAGTTTAAACTGTGCTCCATGACAAGACAGATGGCAGTTCCGTCTCAAAATTAAAAAAATGCAAACATATCTTCTTCTTCAAAGGAGTGCCGTCAGGAGCAGAGAATGTCAGAGACAGAGAGTAAAGTAAACAATCAAAAATCAATAGGGCTGTTGAGCTTTTATGTATGTGAAGCTGCGATAAAGCAGCCGCAATGAAGGGATCAATGTGAAGGTAGTCTTTCAGCATTTTTTACAGGAGCGTCCGTATCTTCTAAGCAAACAGCCTCTGTGCAAACAGCTCCTCTGCTCACACCCCCTCGTCAGGAGCAAATAATGTCAGAGAGTTAGAGAGACAGAGAAAGTAAACAATCAAAAATCAATACGTGCTGCTAGAGCTTTTAAGTTTGTGAAGCGCCGCACGGGAAGCATATCGTATATCATTGAGGAGTTTTATTTAATATGTAATTCGTTCTCTGATTGGGTAGCTTCTCGGCCACCCATCAATAGTGTCCCTTGTATGAAATCAACTGGGCAAACAAACTGAGGAAGCAGGTACCATAAATTAAAAGACCCATTGTCTGCAGAAATCCGCGAACCAGTGAAAAATCCGTGATATATATTTAGATATGCTTACATTTAAAATCCGTGATGGAGTGAAGCCGCGAAAGTCGAAGCGCGATATAGCGAGGGATCACTGTATATCCATCTGGTGACACCTCAGTTAGGGGAACAGTGTCAGATATACTAAGGCAGGTTTCAGTGAGAAGACATAGATCAGATTTTCTACTTAATATAATATCATTTGGGCGGCATGGTGGCGCAGTGGTAGCGATGCTGCCTCGCAGTAAGGAGACCTGGTTTCACTTCCCGGGTCCTCCCTGCGTGGAGTTTGCATGTTTTCCCCGTGTCTGCGTGGGTTTCCTCCTGGTGCTCCAGTTTCCTCCTACAGTCCAAAGACATGCAGGTTAGGTGCATTGACGATCCTAAATTGTCCCTAGTGTGTGTGCCCTGCGGTGGGCTGGCGTCCTGCCCAGGGTTTTGTTCCTGCCTTGTGCCCTAAGCTGGCTGGGATTGGCTCCAGCAGACCCCCGTGACCCTGTGTTAGGATATAGCGGGTTGGGTAATGACTGAGTGACTAATAATATCATTTACCAAAGCAGCTTTATTTCCAAGAGATTGAATGTTTAATAAGTAGCATTTAAAACTGCATAGTTCTTTCTGAACTGGTGATATATTTCTTGTTCCATTTTGAAGTAAGTTACTATTAAAGGTTCCCCTGGTGGAGGATCTGGTTTTATCTTTTGGTCTAATTATACACTTTATTTTTTGGTTGTAAAGTAATTTAAGGTTTCCATCATGACTAAACTTTTAATAAGCCCCACAACAGGGATTATGGGTAACAGCTACAGGATATTAACAGATGGGATAAACAATAGCCTATGATTTAAGATCACAAGACTACAGCCTGGATGGTGCTCTAATCAGTTAGCGAGGCAGTTTTGCTGCCATATTTTGGGGTAATACAGAAGATCCCCTCCAATTAGGATGAAGACCATCTCCCTTGAAAAACCCAGGCCTTTCCCAAAAGGCTATGCTTTTATTTGCACACTAGGTTTCTGCCCGCAGTGAAGGGAACGCAATCTATTATAAATTACATCCCTGCAATATAATCTTGGTGAGGGACCAGACACAATTAAATTCCAACATTTTCTTTTAGCTTTGGTGCATAAAGAGACGAATTTTCCCTTTAATACCTCAGATTGCAGTAAATAAATATTGTTAGTGCCGACCTACAGCAATAAGGTAGATAAAAGTGTCATCTACAACACAATCCAATTGGCCCTCTATGTCAGAAATCTTCACCCCGGCAGGCATTTAACATGAACTGTTGGTTTAACATAGTCTGGAATTGTAACATTCTGCACTATGGAATCTACAATTATGAGCACCTTATTGTTCTTACGATCCACAAGTGCACCGCAGAGTGCTGAGAATCTGTTCTGGGTACGAATTGGTGACATGACTGCTGAGGGACTAAATTTTGGTTTCTTAGACCCCTGTCTTACTGTTACCCACTCGCCCTGTGACTGAATTAGTGCTGCTCTTTTCGTCCATTCACTGATTACAGTGGGACCTGCAGAGAGTGAAGCCGAATCAGAAGTAGCAAAATTGTCTAAACAAACCGAGTTGATCCAATTTTCGGTTTGTTAATTGCTATCAGGTTCCTAACACAATCCTCCAATTCACATTTTCCCGAACAACTCTAAATTACCTAAGCACTTTTGGCAAGTGAAGCTGTCTGCATTGTCGACCAGAAAAAAAGAACTGTAAATGCTGCAGGACATACAACATATAAACCTGCCCACAACGGGCAAAGAACAGATAGAACTTACATTAAGCGCTGAGTTAATCTTTTTCCCTTTCTGCAGTAACTTCAGTGCTTTCCGTGTTCAGCTGAAGTTTTCAGCTATTTTTTTTTTCGGTATTTGTGAAAAGCTACATATGTAAGACATCACTTCTCTGTGCTTCCCCCTACTGTTGCTCTGTCAATTAATTGTATACTGAAGCCTGTTGTTTTCCATTCCTTCTAGACATCTTCGACTAAGAGTTCCAAACCGCATAAATCACAATAACTCCCAAAAAACACATCCAAAAATGTCCACCAAAGAGAAGTATTACCATCAAATCTCAGCTATTAATAAAGGCCAGCAACAAATCTTTCTAAAATAAAAGTTTATTCTCGAAGTGCTTTTCAAAAGCAAAGAAGCTCTGTGGGGCACAACAAGCAAAGGTGTTCTCCAAAAACACTTAAACAATGCAATATTAGGAAGAGTGAAACTGGTACTTCATTTTTCATATTTAATGTTAATTTCTTGTGGTGGTTTACTGTAGTCTAGGAGGCTGAAAATATTTTTTATACTATGACAGTTGTAGCCCTTGAACAGATTGATGTCTGCAACCCACCCACCACAAAGTTTTAAAGGTAAAAATTCATACTGTAGATATCTATTTGATCAATGAGACAATTGGATATTTAGCTGGATGACTGTTTTCTATTTTTCTTCTTTCAAAAGTATCTAAAATTGCCTTTCAGGCACAATATGAGCTGAAGTTTTAGGCTACATTTATTATGCCTATGTGTGAAATGCACAGATTCCTATTCCCATCCCTGTTTCAGTGTAATTACCTCTCCCTGGGTTCAAACTGCCTATGACAGTGTTTCCCAACATTTGTGGTGTCATAATCTAACTTTTGTCCCTTCTGTGAATTTAGCATGATCGTTTCCTGGTCCCCATCAGTGAATCAAGTGCAATCTTTAAAGTGAGTGTCCCTCACTGTGGCCACCAGGGTATTAGATGCATCAAGTGCATTTATCAATGCTTTTAACCTGTGTTGGGAAGACCTCCAAAATCGGGATCCACCTGCTTTGCTGCCGCTGTGAATTGAGAGTGATCATTGGAATGGAGGATTAGGTGTAGTACCTGCGATACTCGTGTTGATAATCGAACACATTTGTAGGAGCGGTGAGGTGACTGCGGAGTGTCGTGCAGGGTCAACAGTATCCTACCTGCAATGGCACCATGGCCCAGTAGATTGTGGAATGCTGGACTACGAGTTGTGTCCTGATATGTATGTTCTCATGTTATTCCAGAGCAGAGAGAACAACAGGCTCTAAAACAAGCATATAAATATCTTCTCTGTAAAATATGACTTGTTTTTTATGAATTAGCTCAGGAAATTTTTGAACTAAATGTAAATATTAGCTCAAATTACACTTTTTTAATAATTAATTTTAAGATAAAAGTGACTGCATACTTTACAGACAATTGCTAAATTTAATTTTGTTATTACTTGCATTTAGCAGGCCGCACTTTCACTAATTAAGATATTTCAAAACATCTCATCATGGTCATTACCTAGAAGAATCTGGCAGAATATAAACATTCAACAATGATGCTTGTTAATCTATTACAGTTACTTGTGGTTTTGTAATACTTTGAAAAATTGTTAATTATTTATCAGTAGGTAAAAGTCCTTATGACCATGAGCAGTATAAGTCAACATACAAAGTGCTTTCATTTTTAAAAAATAATATATTTCCTGGGAAAGTCAAGAAAAAAAATAGTATATTTAAAATTTATTTTTATTTGAAAATGTACATTTTCCTATTATCCATAATCTCATGTAAACAAACAGAAACAATGTGTGGTTTGTCTACTACCAGACAGTAAAACAAAATTAAACTGTAACTCACAAATCAGTTTGAATAGTCTGGATTCTGATACATCCTAATATTATAATTCCAAATTGTTAAACATTATATACAACACACAGATATCTTCAGCCATCTCAAAAGGAAGCTTTTGTTAATTTTTTGAAAATGAATGCCTGCCATGTCTCATTCTTAATTTGTGACCTGTACTGCTGGGCTTACATGGGAAATCTTAAGTTTCAATGATTAAATGCAGGATGCATTCCTATGAAAGACCGGGGTCAAAAGTGTGCCTTTTTTGCAAAGCTTTTTATTTATTTATTTATTTTACAAAGGGTCATATGCAGTTACTGCTTAAGAATACAAATAAGACCTGACATATATCTCAGGGGAAAGCTGTAATGATGGGAATCAACTCATTTCCCAGACACCTAGATTGATGATATGCAGATTTAAACCTGCAGTATATATAACAAACATGCATGGCATACTGTTTTATAGCTTTTGTAGTTGACTTTATTTCTCCCTCTTACAATTCTAAGTAACACTTCCACATTATATTGATTCTCTCCCCATGCTTCCCCATATTAGTGTATATTGAGCAGATGCCAAGGGAATTAAAATAAATGATCTTATGGATTCTTGGAAGTAACGTAATTTGTGATAAAGTGTCATTTTTGTTTCATAAATCTGTCATTATGTCATCATCGTATCATAAATGTGACTTGGCCTCATGAAAGAATGCAAGTTCCTGGAAGATGAAAGTTGCCGAAATGATTTGTTCTAAGAAAAACAGTATTTGAGAATAGAGGTCACCAATCTTAAATGATTAACTAAGTGGGTTATTCTTTCTTATGACAACTCTTTAAACACAGCAGGTGTCCATGGTTAAGGCTGAGATTATGTATACTGATAAAATACTAATTCTATGTGGTGTTCACATGTTGCGTGGCAGCTATAGGCTACCCTTTTTGTGTTTTAATCACTCGCTTTTGCTCATCCATTACCAGTACACATTTTACAGGCCCTAGTACTGGATTTATCTTTCTACAAACAAGAGAAAAAGCTTTTTAATAGTTCACAGATCGAAATTTGCCACTTGTTTGAACAGACGGATACTCATTCATTAGAAATGCATATTACACAACAACAATTGCATATTAACACAGTCCTGCAGCCAATTAATCATTAGTCCATCAATATCTAATTTGCATAAAATTATTCTCTTTAAAGAGTCTATGTTTGAGGTGACAGGGTTACCTCATCGATAATGCAAATTTCACATTAAGCCTTCCAGAAGCAGTCCAAAGGAATAAAGGGCTGTATGTTCCCTGCGATTCGATATCCTACAGGCCTTTGTGTGCCAGACTACAAAAAAGATAATTTATACCATTTACATTTTAAAAGGGCTCCATCCAAAACTCTGAGTAGAGATAAACACCTGAAAAGAATTGGCTTTGAACACTTTGTGAAATTCTAGTTACAATGTGTCTCCCAGGTAATATTATGCTTCAAAAATGATGCTCTATAAAGTATATTGCAAAAAAAAAAAAAGCTCACTTCCATGTGAAAATAATTGTTGAAAGACATGCCAGCACTTCAATGTTACATAGATTTACAGGTCACAGGTGCAAATACTAATGCAGTTAAATCATTTCCGGATTAATATGCATTGTATGATATTGATTGATTTTCTCTTAAGTATGCAGTACAGGTTGACATTCAAAAATCTGGCAACCTCCGGACCTGAGGAGTGCCGGATTTTTGAAAATGCCGGATTTTGGATGGTAATATATGCTGTATATATTTAACAGAAAATGACTACCTGTACAGTCCTTTAACGAAAGAAAATTAAACACTAAATGAAAAGCAAATGGTTTGCACAGACACGTCACTATCAAGTTTTTGTAGCTCTTCCACTTTTTCTGCAATCGCCAATGCACGATGTTTACGTTTTACGCCAACCTCTTTTCTTTGCTGAATCCATAATGGGGCTATGCAGCAGCAAATAAATGATAAAATGAGATGGAATGAACAGGAATGCCTGTTAGCAGGAAAAGCAAGACCCAGCAACTGATTATCGACTACAGCACTATCAAAACATAAACGGTACCTCCAGAAAACAGTGGCGCGCCAACACAGTAAATTTGAAAATGCGCCCTGAAATTCATGCCGAAAATCTAAAGGAACTAGATTATTGATGGCCGGATTTTTGAATGTCAACCTGTATCAGATATACAAAACACCAGACCAAAGCGTGAAAAATGTCTTCAATTATTTAAATTGTTTGTTTCACTCCTCCACATATAGTAACATCAAGCTAATGTAAAAAGGAAATATTATACAATAATAAAACTGTCCATCCATTTTCAAATAATTGGGAAACTTTCGAGCAGGTGTGTGTTATATTGCTCAGATGAAGACAGCACAATGCAGAATATCTAGCTGCAGTTCTGAGGGTTGTAAAGATATGTTGGCCTTCTGTACCTAGGCAGTGTATAATTATGGCTGTTTTACAAGAATCGCTCACCTCTTCCAAACCAACATAAGTCTCGAAAGAGTCAATCCAGCAAGTCCACGGCACTGGACAAGGATAGCCTGGCAGTGCAAGGAATGCAGGAGGTGATGGATATGAAAGCTCCATCCTTGTCGCTAATGTTATATTGTTAAAAAAAGGACAGCACAACACTCAGTTTTCATGCAATAACCCTTTCCTTCGGTAGTCACTGTTTATAATTGTGCACTCTTTCTCAAGTATGCAAAGACAGAACGAAACACGGCACTGTCACAAAGCTGTGCAAATATAACAGTGTTGCTAATGATATTAATTTTCTTGTTTTAGAAAAATATTGTGTTAAGTTCCCAACATAAAAAGCTAGTGATGTAACTTAAAGAAGTGTAAATTTAAGACACAGAATGGGTGCAAAACTGGATTACACACTGAAAGGAAAAGTGCTGCCCTTCAAGGATCAGTGCTAGGGCTGCTGGTCTTTTAATACATATAAATCATCTTCATAGGAGCATTAATAACAGGCTGGGAAAGATTGTTGATGACACTAAACTTGGTGTATTGACGGATAATGTAAAATCAGTCAAATCATTACTGTAGCATTTTTCCAGTGTTTGCAAAAATTCTGCATCAGGAAAGGGTTGAGTAAGACACGAACACCAAAAAAATTTCCACAGTCTAAACATCTTCATTTTAAAGTTTTAGTGAAATTCAAAGCAATAACAATTCACAAAAAAATCTTGCTAATGATGTTTCTGTTTAAGACTTAGACATGTTAGCTATGTTTGTTAAAGTTATTGTATTCAATGTTATTCATGTTGTTAATCACACATGTAAGAACATTTGCTATAACATGTGCTTTGGTGGCACAGTGGTAACGCTGCTACCACGTTTAGGATTAAGTATGTTTAGAAAATGGTACGGAGTTATATTTCAGCCAGATTTCCTCCCCTGGCTGGGTTGAAATCCTTGTTTTATGTCCTTTTTGTTAATTTTTCAATCATTTATTTATTTTAATGTTTATTTTATTATTATCTGCATTGTGTAGTATACCTTGATTATGTTCTATGTGTTTTGTGGGTGTTCCCCAAAGATAAGGAGCCATCTGCTGATTACCGCCAGACTCTGTCCTCCCTCCTATAATTCCGGAGGGTTTCCCATTTATCCTAGCGGTTCATTGTGAATGAACTCTGGGGTGTGTGAGTTATTGTGTTTTTTTGCTGTGCCTTGTGCTTTTGTGTGAATTTCTGGATTTTTGAACCTTTGCTCTATTTTGACCTTTGTCATTGGATTGTGTATTAAGACTTTGTTTAATTTTGTAATTGCCTTTATTGGCATTTGCTAAAAGTAAATCTTTTATGTTATAAAGATTCCTCTAGGCCCTTTTTGTGTCAAGCTGTAAAGTTTTGACAGTGCCCCCCGAGTTGGCATTATTGAAAGTGCCTTTGGAACTTTTTGAGACATGTTTTAGTACAGTATATATAAGAACATGAACAAATATATATGGTCAATAAACTGTATGCCTTTATACCTTTCCATTTGGAAGGAAAAATATGATCTGTCTTTCTAAATGTTACAGTATAATTTAACATGAGTGTCAGGAATGTTCCATCAACATACTAGCTTGTAGGGGATAAAGCAAAACCTTCTATTACCTGTGTTAGCTATGTAAACTATCTACAGTATACTAGTTAAGCAAACACTTGTGTGAATTTAGCATTAACATTAATTTTCTTACAATTACAGGGGGATCTATCCCAAATTCACATTTGAGTGGATTTATGGAAGATGAAATTGAATGTAAATAAATTAAGAATATTAGCTGAATGGAAGTGAGAATGTTAGATTTGAAAACACAATGGCAGATTTGAAGCCTCAATGAACGCCTAATGAGAAGGACCTAGGAGCAGTAATGGCCTCTTCACTTTCTATATCCAGACAGTCAACAGAAGGCAAATACAGTATGTGGTGTACAAGTCAAAGGAGATTATGATAAAGCTATATACTTGTGAGGTTTCATCTCGGATATTGTGTGCAGTTTTTGTGTCTATACTAGAAATAAAGAACAAAATACCAGCACCAGAGTAAGTACAAAAAGAACAACTGGACTTATTTTTTAAACTGCAAGGTATGGGGAAAGAATTAAGGAGAGGAACCTTTTCAGTTTAAGCAAACACAGATTAGGTGGTGACATAATTGAATTGTTTAAAATTATGGAGGGAATTAGTACAGTGCATCCCAGATAAACACAGGGACACATATAGAAGACAGGCCTGTGTAGAGATGGAGCAATTCCAAATTAATAATTAAAATACAATGTGAAACACCTGTTTTTTTGTGGTAAGTCTGATTAGACGTACTGACTTAGATTAATTACTAGATGGCAAATATGTTTACTGTTCTCACATTAAAGCATCACTGAAGCAGAAATATTTTAAAGGAACCCAACTATCTACATGTCACAAATGTTATTTTTATTTCAATTCATGCTCTACATGTTTTTCCTGGTAAAGGATGTATAGGACACTTGATGAAATTAGGCCTCTAGCACCACATTTTTATAAAAACCATGAGGCTCAGCTTGGGCTGGTGGGTCCATGGCGCTCCACTGTCCAACTGTAGGGTGTTCAATATAGGAAGTGAGCTGAATGCCTGTTACGTGCGAGTGTGATTGGCTCAATTGTTTCCCATTAACATTCCGCATGTCATTAGGCAGAGCACCTGCACCCACAAGGTAGAAAAGGAGCCCAAACAGAGAGCCAGAAGAGAGATCAATGAGGATGAGAGATTTTGGAGGTTAAAGTAAAGGAAAAAAAGAGTAAGCATTAGGGGGATCAAGGTGGAGCCAGTGCCGTTGCAAAGTGGAGACAGGTGGTCAAGTTTGGTCTCAGAAGGAGTATGCAGCCAGTGCTTGCAGGGCAGAGGTCACTCCTGTTGAGTGACCTACTGATCCAAGTTGGCTCAGCCTTGAGGCTCTGTGGTGGTGGTGAATGGGAGATTGAGCAGGGCTCTTAAGGTTTTGGAAGATGCCAAGGGATAGGCAGCAAGGGACATGACTCAGGTGTGGGGCACCGCAGTGGAGGCTGGAGGTCGGGGCAGGGGTACAAGCCCATGAGAAGGATGATTTCACCAGCCAGAGGACGGTGAGAAACGGTGAGCTGAGCAGACATCAGTTTTTTTAGAAAGGAGGCTCTGAGGCTCAGTAATAGGATTTCAAAGACTGATCCTGATCGTGTTTTAACCCTGGGGGTTTCACTGTTTTTATTATTATGGATTACTTATTGACTATTTAATGGTTGGAGCACTGCACTATTTGCACACTGTTTGGATTGATAGATAAAAAGCACTTTGGACAGTTTTCCACCTAACCTTGACTGTATGTGTGGTAAAGCTGAGAGGGTGCCAGTGAGCCCCAAACTCCAAACATGAAAACACAAGACAGTCCCAGGATCAAAAGAAGGGTGTTACAAATACCTTGTATACACAAGAATAAAAACAAGTTATCTCTTCTCCTATTTCCCCTTCTTTCCTCTTTTTACCTCACTGTTCTCCTCCAGTCTAGTGATGCCTTCCTTCCTCCCAGCTCCGACTGTCCTGGCCAAGGCAGTCCAGTCCCTTTTATCAAGGACCCGGGATTATATCCGGTGCTAGGGATCTGGTCCACTGGAAGCACTTCTGTGTCATACAGAAGTCCTGAATAACAGGAGGTGTCTCTCCCTGCAACAAACTATTGCGGCACCCATGGATCCCAGCAGGGCTGCACTTCTGGGCTACAATGCCTGGCATTCCCTGCTGGTTCTGATTGGGCACCAATATAAAGAGCTGCTGTCATTTGGCGTCTTGGGGTAATAAACATTTTCTTTCATCCTGGTCAGGGAAAGTAATACAAATATATCTAGTAGAGGTGCCTGTCCATCTGCCTGGGGCTTCCTGTCCAGGTAAGGACTCTTTTTTCCTGGTTGGGATGTCCGTCCATCCACCTGTGAAGTCTCTTTCAGGTCTGGCACTTTTCTCTCCCTTGGCTAGGATGCCTGTCTGTCTACTTGGAAACTTCTGTCAGGGTAAGGAACCATCCCCTCTCCTGGTTGAGATGCCTAGCAATCCCAGGTGGCACTTACAGTGCCCTCATTTGCCCTGGCTCATCTCAGTTATGTTAGTGACGGTTCCAGGTGCATATTGTGTCAGGCTGCTGGAACCAACCCAGGCTGCCACACCACACTTTGAGCTAAACAGACAAGCTTCCACTATGCCAATCAACAGTTATCAACTCTTTCTGGGGTACTCCAAGGAACTCCATTACCACCTGAGACAGGTCTGGCCCTGGATCTTTTCCTGCTAAGTTGCGCCTGGTAACAGCTCCCCTATGGGAGGTATTTAGATGGCATTCTCTTTGAATGGCCAAGAAGTATTACTCATACCTGGCAAATTGTCTTAATGAAAATATAAAATTGAATTGCATAATTCAATGGAGGATGATGGTAGACATCTTACTATATAAAGTTCCCGGTGTTGGGTATACATAAACAGAAGTAAAAAAACAGTGTTTTGGAAATTCAGCTGGCTAGTTATAAATCACAATGTGACAAAAAGCAATACTCTTAAACTCTTGTACATAGATGTGGTCGATTAGATTTCTGTCTTTGTGCATGCTAATGACAAGGCCTCAGCCCCAGTGTGTCCTTGCTCCCTGATTGGTATTGTATTCCACACCTTTGTGCTGGTTTTTGAGTTGTGCCCACTTCCACACCCCCATTTATCAGCCATCGTCTTGATACAACATATAGCCTATATTTTAATCCGGAACAACGGCAAGTCACATGAAAATTTTTTGTGAAAAACTGTTCAGGCATTTTTTCTATGAGTTGCAACCAATCAAACAGCCCTATAATATATACTTTCTTAAATCTATTGCAGAAAGCTACCACAGACATTTAACTAGAGAGAGGTTGGAAGTGTGTGCGGATGGCAAACTACTCGGATTGAGATCCAAGTGCAGCTGTACAACGGGTGACACCTCAGCACCACACTGGAACAGTTGTAGGTTTTTTTTACAGTGGCTGGAGTGCCAATCCTGCCACCAACTCCCAAGTTTTCCCTTCAAGTTGGAGGACCTGCTTACAGGGCTGGATGCTGGTTAATATCATACCCAGGACAGAGCAATTGCAGGCTAAGGGCCTTGCTCAGGGGCACAATGGAGTAGAGTCACTTCTGGCATTTATGGGATTCAAGCCAGCAACCTTCCAATTGTTGGTGCAGATCTAGCTCACAATGTTATTTATAAACTATATAAAACATACACAAGATCAAACAAGAAAAATATAAGAAAAGGGTGGTGCTTCCAACGGGAAATGTTTAATTGCTTGTCACTTCTTGTTAAAAGGATTATCCAACTGGCGTAACAGATTTTCTTCTAGGTCAAAACGTTATGGTTAATGGAGGAAACAGACATACATATCACTCTTCCAGTTTTATTTACAAATACTTTATTTACTCATCCACCTAAACACAGCAGAATGACCAACCCTCTTACAGATTTTAAAATACTTTCAGAGCAATAGTTCACAGCAACCCTGCAAGTACCAATAATACTGAGTAAACCTATATTTATAAACAAGAATGTTTTTTGCAAATACAAAATGTGGCAGTGAAAACCTGGCTAGCCCTCCAAGTACATCCAACAACAAAAAGAAGAAGAAGAAGAACATAATACAAGTACAAACTCACTTACCGGGTTGCCAGAGCCTGTTCTGGCTGCTTTGAGCACAAGGCAGGAAACAGTCCTAGACAGGCTGCCAGTCCATTTCAGTACCTAAATGTGTAACCTAAAACATATTTTTTAAAGAAATGGAGGAACAAAACAGAGTACCCAGAAAAATAGATACACATGGGAACAACATTCTGACTCCAAAAATACAATGAAATGAATGCTGGATCTGTGAGTTAGTAGTGCTAAGCACTGATCCACTGTGCTATCCACGCAAAAAATAAAAAAATGCAATTTCATTTCCTTTAAAAATATAAATGTTTAAAAATGATTCCAGTTTTCTTTTAGGTCATACTGATAACATTAAAAAATTCAAATTTGGGGTATTTGGGGAGCATAGTCGCATCATAGAGGTGAGCAACTGTATCAAGAATTAGCTTTTACACCACATAAAGGAAAGCTACCATTTTGCAATTAAAATAATAAAGAGGCAAATGTGACAGAAGGCGTGTGCTGTGCATTATCTTGTCCATCAAACTGAGAGCTCATGTCAATGTGTGGGTATTGTGCTCTTCTTCTTTTGTGCTGAATAGGTGGAGATGATTTCTGCTGCACTTGTCCTTCTGCAGTGTGCACATGATAAGATCATTCATTGTCAAGTGCAAAACAACAGCTGCTGGTTTACGGTATTCATAGCCCTAGACTTTGATGGTTTTCATTCATGCACTTATGAAAGAGAATAGACTGACATGGCATGGTGTACTTTTTCATGCTATTATATATTTTTTACATCTACAGTTTGGACCTGCTCATTCATGCATGGGTGGAATTAGCCATCAGCAATTGTTGAGATATCTAAACTTAATCTGCACACTTCTGTGCTTCATGTACTGCAACCTCACTTTGCAGCCCATCATATACATTCAAATAAATGATTTTGGCTTTAGTGTCATTGCTTTTTTCCTGTGGCTCTACTTTGATTTCAGCAAAAAATTTGGCCTTTTGATCACTTATGGCACACAGCAAACCAGTAAAGAAAATCATGTAGTACATTTTCTATCCCCGAAAACAAGATTATAGATATTGTTCCAAATAAACAAGAAAGAAATGACAGATATGAGATTGTCTGGGGTTACCAGAATCCTAGTTTATTTTTAAGATAACAGCTCAAGTTTGAAAGTACCTTGTAGCCCTATAATATGTACTTTCTTAAGTATATTGCAGGAAACTACTTCAGTTTTCAAGTTTAGGGTCCCTCTTGCTGCAGTTATGTCTAGTACTAGGCAGAGTGCCTGCTTTTCGAACATCCAGAATTGGACTGCTGGTCCTCCTCTTGGCTTCCCCTTTTATAGTGATCCATGATTGTATGAGCAGAACAGGCAGGGCTTCAGAGAATGGCACTGGCCTCATGGAGGTGTTTCTGCTCTTAGGTGGTTCAGAGTCCATTATTGTGTGTGTTCTTTTGAGAGTACTTTCAGCACTACTTTGTGAAAAGAACAGAACATGCTTTGGGGTATCTGTAGTTCCTTACCCATTTCCTCCTGGATTTTTTCCTATGCTCTCAATACATACTACACAATAAGGAGAAGTGAACTGTGATATCATTGCCATAGCTTACCCTAGTCCTAACCAATATAGGTCTGAGCTGCTGGTTGAATATGAATGTGCTGCAAAGATGGGCATTCCCAACAATGCATTCACATTTCCCTGGAGATGACCCTTTTGATACTCAATAGTAAAGGAATATACCTACATCCAAGTACCACCTGATCACTCGTGCTGGTTTCTTCATTTTGGGCCATCCCCTCTATGAAGTGAAATCTGTCACTAAAGTGAACACCCTACCCAACAGGAAGCAGTTATTCTTAGTCACTGTGTACTTTACTGAGTATTCCTTCCCAGGTCTACATACTTTATTTCTGGAGGTTTCAACTTACAAGGTTAAATTAAAGACAAATCAGTACTGTTGACATTATAAAACAGTAATTCTCTCCATCCTGTCTCAGACACATTTGTCTAGAAGATAAATAGTCATGAAAAATCCAATGTACTCACAACAGGGACCAAAAATATATTTATCTCCTGATCCTTGAAGGTAATTTCTATAAGGGGTACAGCTATCCCTCAATACTGAGGAATTAACCTTTGATAATACCCCACCACTTCCATAAAAGATGTCACACATATAAAACATTCAAGGTTTTATATGTCTCCTCCCAATCATGCAATAATAATAAAATTGTTCCTTTTCTTACCATATTTTCTTTTTGTAGAGAGTCCAATATTTTCTGAGATGTTCAAGGAATGTTCTCAAGTAAGTGAGCAAACAACTACGTCATCTGCTGTATACACTATGTTACACTATATTGCTTATTAGACATTAATAGTTTGTCCACCAGACATTGAAAAATCACTGGTGTCCCCACCAAAGTCCAAATAGTAGGACCCGACATTGTCAGTAATCTCTAAGGGTGCTAAATCCTGTATTTTTCTGCTTGAGTTATTTGAAATTGTCAATAACTTTTTGTCATATATATAATCAAATCATAGCTGGTCTCTCACAAGTTTTTGATAAACTCATCAACCCCAGGCATAGAATAAGCATTAGACTTAGACAGTTGATTTAGCTCACTGACATCATAGAAGAAGCACCATGAACCATCAGGTATGAGCAACAGGCTGGATCAGGGACTTAAATTTTCTTCATAGACATGTAACGCTAACATTTTTTGTACTTCTGGTTTGACCTCTTTCCGTTTCATCTCAAGTATCTAGTAAGGGCATTCTCTGGCTACTACTTCTCCCTTGGATGCATTAGTCACTCCTGGTTCAGAATTGCAATATGTTGAGAAGATAAATTTGTTATTTCTTGTTTCTCCCTTTTTTTTTTTTTGCTCAGGTCATATAACTACATATTTTATGGCCTAATTTCTCTTCTTGATCTTGGACAGTCCTTGCCACAGTGCTAGTGTGCTTTGATATGGAGGCGTGAACAAAAAGCATAATTTCACCCCCACCTGAAGTTTGCACACTACTGTGGTGTGATAACACACAATATCTATTATATAGAAGTAATACTAATTATAATAGAATAAGTGAATAAAAAATAGGTTGGGGTCTTCAACTCCGGTCCAGGAGGGCCACAGTGGCTGCAGGTTTTCATTCTAACCCTTTTCTTAATTAGTGACCTATTTTTGCTGCTAATTAACTTTTTTTATTAGTTTTAATTCACTTGCTCTTGAAGACTCAGCCCCCTTAATTTTATATTTTTCCTTAATTGGTAGCCAAACAATTTTGAGATATAAAATGAGCCAAACAATGACCAGCAAACTGTGTCCATCATACATATGTTAATTGTAAAATAAGACTTATTCAAGTAATCTTAGCTAAGTCTCAATATCATAAGCATGTTTCATTGAATACCCACCTGTTGAACAACTTTCAGTTATCAAAACAATCCTGTATCTTTGGTTTGTGTGTATTTTGACAATTTCTCTGCACATGTTCAAAACTAATCTTTCCAATTTGTGTGTTGCAGAACCAATGAAAAGTTGCATATGATCCTTGCCTCTCTGCTGCTTCTATATTAATGTAGCTGAGTTTGTGCTATAAAACAAAAATATAAAAAATGTTGGAACATTTTCTATTTTTTGCTCTTTAAGGTTTTGCTATTTTTAATGTTCTGGTCATTTATGCCTTTTCTTATTAATTAGCATGCAAGTAAATGTGACACTGACATGGCAGCTCTTTTGACCATCTGGTGCCATTTGTACCGGTGAGTGCACTGCTTATCACTAAATGTCAGTATTTGGATACAACTAAAGGTGCAAACTCCACAGAAAAACCCTACTTTACAAAACAACTTTATCTTTTTCATTGAGATAACAGTTAATGTGTATCAAATTACATTTTATGTATAACATAATTAATGGAGCTGTATAGGATTTAAGCTACATATAACTTATATATAACTTATAACTTATTTTTGTATAGTGCTGTTCACTGTGTGCAGGCGCGTTGTGAACAGTTCTCAGTTAAAATACAAGTATAGATCATACAAATTACAGAGCTGGTATATACTGTACAGTATAAATAAATGCAGATTTGTTACAACACACAGAGAACAATGTAGAAATTGATTAAATAAGAATGGAAATCAACATTCATGTGATTTCATAAATTAATTGATGAACTATGGCCAGTTAAAAACAGAGGAGATTAAAATTGTAAAAAAGAAAGTCAGAAATAAAGTCATGGTCCTGGAGACCTCAGCCAACTGACCACCTACCCCCTCCTGGGTTTTCAATTGTAGAGTCCGTGCATGAATTAATTTCTGAGTATCTTGCATTATTAGAAAACACCTTAATCTTCCAACAATTTTTAAATGGAAAAAACATGTTTTTGATAGTTTAGTAATGTGTGTTTTAAATGATATGCTAGTATCAAAAATAACGCCTAAATTGTGTGCTGATTCAGTAAAACTAATGGTTACTCCAGCTGAGTTAAAGAGTGAAAGAATGTTGTTATGGTTAGCAACATTCTCTATAATACGTCTCTATAAAACTTTTTGTTTTTTCTGTATTCATTCATTTTACATTGTATAGTGTGAATCTGTTAATGAATACTTTTTTAAGAAAATATTTTTCTTTAATTGTTTCTTTATTATATTGCCTATGTACAAGTTGACTTTTGTTTTAGAATGCTTCAAAATTTATTTTCCGATTTTACAGTTACTGTCTTATGTTAAACTAACCATATTGGATTATTTTACAAGTAAGATTTTAATTAATAGTGTTATTTATGTAGTAACTGTTCAAATTACTGGATTAAGTGATTTTGTTTCATTAATACCATATTATCAGTGACTCTATGTAACGTTGAATATTTTGTTATTTATATTTTTGTTCACATTTTTTATTGACTTTTGAGAGGTTCATTTTCCTCCTTTTTCTAAATTTCACATAGTTAGTAAATAATTATACAATTCGAGAGTAATAAAATTACACAAATCTACTTTACTGTACCATTCACTCATCTATTTATTGAAACCTATTCCCAGTTTGCTCAGCTCAAGGTTGGAAGGGCTGAATATTATGCTGGCAGCACTGGGTGAAAGGTAGGAACATTTAGCAAACCCAAATTAAAAATGTTGAAAACTCTGAACATTACTAAGATAGTTTTGTAAATGAATGAATAATTGGCTTTTGATGTGTATTGGCTATTCTGAAGGTAGTCCAATTGATTTTAGCAAGCTAACCGCACTGAAAAAAAGGGAAAAGGCAGGTTGTTACATTTACAAAAATGTATTTACTTTGTATTACATGTATTGTTTATGTTCCACTTTTGAACATAACTCGATCATGCTTAATTTATTGAATCTTGTGGGATGTGCAATATACTAATTTAGGTCATTTATGTCCTCACCGGAAATTAATAAGCACCAAGTGGATTCATCGTCAGCGGTGGTTGGATAACTTGGCGGTAAAGTCATGTGACTTTCAAAGAAGCAAAAGGTTGTGGGTTTGAGTTATTGTCGATGGTTAAGAGCAAAATATTAGTGAAATAAAAGTTAAAGAAACACACACAAACCCTCACACACGAGAAATATTCAGATATTCATTTAAAACACTTAATCGCACACACTAATGTTATTCAATTTTACGTTTTTCCTTGTATTCCTTGTAATTTTTTATCAAACTATGCTCACTAACTACCGTCACATGTCAGTAAATGTACTATTAAGTTGTCTAGATTTGCTCCCTCAGTACAGGTACGTTTACGTACTTAAAAAAAACCAAAACTTCTGACTTTCGTTATGGGTCAACAACTTTCAGCATTGCTGTTCATTAGTATTATCATAACATTGCTCAACCAGATAAATACTGTTAATACAGACAAATAAATAATACACCTGAATACAATACAATGTAGTTGCCGAATTTGCTCGTTTGAAAATTACCAGCACCATGAATTCAAATTATCACACTGTGAACATCTTTTTGGGGTCTGCTCCTCTGCAACTTATTATTGGGGGGCGTCTTCTTTGGAGTGCATTTAAAGGGAAGTCTTGTATGGTGTCTGCCATTACTTTGCTTTAAAGAAACAGCTTGCTTTAAACGAAAGTCCTATTCTGAAATATGGTATTTTTATTTTTTTTTTGCAAATGAATATTTTATTTTGGGGTATGCACTGTGAGGAGTCAGTGTGGTACATTATCCTGGGGCCTCATCTATAAACGGTGCATACGCACAGAAATGTTGCTTAAGAACGTTTCCACGTTCAAATCGCAATGTATAAAACCTAAACTTGGCGTAAAGCCACGCATATTTCCATGGTACCTCATACCCTGTCGTATGCAAGTTCTCCGCTCAGTTTTGCAGACTGGCGGCACCCAGCATCAAAGCAGTGCTACTGTTCCTGTGTGGTTATCCTTTCTTTTCCTGACGCGGCTTTATAAATACACTGAAATTAGCTGCATATTGTTTATTAGTTTAATGCATTGTCAAACACGTGTGCATGGGAGGCAGCTGAAGGGCTTAGAGAGGACTGATTATACATCTGCCCGGGGGGGGCGGGGTACGGTAATGCTCTTTCTGAGTTCTCTACAGGTCTTTCCCGGGAAATCCCACCAGGAGCCGACACCTCGAAGCGGGACACATCCCTTCCGGTTCCAGCACCGAGGACGACATCACTTCCGGTTCCGGCACCGAGGACGATGTCACTTCCGGTTCCGGCACAGAGGACGACATCACTTCTGCCCTCCGTCCTATAAAGCCTCCTGCCTTTGCTCTGGCAGGCAGTTCTGTTTTGGACTCTGTTGAGTAAACTTGACTATGATAAATACATTACTTTTGCAGCCAGGAAACCGGATTAAACGGGTGGCTGCCCCAAACCTTGCCATGCCTCATGTCTCTTCTTCTTACAGCATCTGATTGTAATTATCCAGTAACAATATAATGGTCCACGGAATGGTCAAACTATTTTAAATACAATAGCTGCTTTAACGTTGTTACTCTCACTGCACTTTCTTCTTCTTCTTCTTTCAGCTGCTCCCGTTAGGGGTTGCCACAGCAGATATCTTTTTCCATATTACTCTCACAGCACCACTCGGAGCAGCTGATCAGAAAGAGAAATATCGGAATACAGCATCAAGCACACACTGCCTCAGCCATGCTTCCTATTCGAACTGCTTCTCATATGACAAATGCTTCAAACCTTTCCTGTACAGACCTCACGGTTCAGAAACAGTTTCATCCCAAGAACTCTAAACACACTCAATCAGTCCATCAACTGCTCCTCGTAGAACTGTTAGTACTTATTAGTAAAATTACCTCATTGTAAACTTGCAGTACAGTTATAACATTACACAACCTCACGCACTTTATAAAAAGTGTATTTACATATGATGACAATATCATTTTTAAGATGAAATGCAGCAAAATATGTTTATTATATTATACAGATAAAACTTTAACTTCATTTAAATAATCTATATTGTTAATAATTAAAGGACACGGTGTTGCTATGCTGGCAACTCTCTCTCGCTCTACTCGCACTGTATGCTTCATTGGGACTGGCGTGAAGGATAGAATAATTAAACATGTACTACGAAGATATTTCAATGTTCCCTAAAAGTTTTGAAGTTATAAGCTTACAGATGGCTTAATGTCCGTTACAGAGCTGATTGTGTGGCAATCGGTTACTTGGAGAAAAAAAATACGGACAGGAATTGGAGGTTAGTACGTTTGAAGGAGACAGCACTGCAGGGGCGGCCTTAGGCATGTGCAAACTGTGCACCTGCACAGGGCCACCAAATCCCAGGGGCCGCCACACCAATATATATTGAATATAAAACAGAAAGAGAAAATAATGACACAGCTAAAAACGCAGCAGCAAATTTCGGCAAAAGTTAATCGCTTGTGTCATGAGCATGAGGCGGCTATGCAGTGTCCACAACGGACGTGGTCAACCGCCATGCATAAGATACCATATTGACATTGTCGGGCGAAGGAGCCACCGATTATTCCTTTGCCAAGGGCCGCCACAAGCCTAGAGCCGCCCCTGAATACTGCTGCAATAAATTATTTCATTGAAGGTTGCGCACAATCACTGCGCCACTGCGTTCACATATTTAATAAAGTGCTTTTAGGGGCTGGTCTCGTCCATTGCGAGAGGTGGACGTCTGAAGTAGAGCTCCGCTAGCAGCGGTGTTATTTTTCATATTATCTGCTTATTATCCTGAGATATCCTGTATTTATTCAACCCGAGGGGAACTGCTACATTATATGTAAGCATATATAAACATGGCCAACAAGAAAGGGGGCCCGAAAGAACGAAAACTAAAGCTGCACCCAAGCTAAAATCAGCAAGCCCTAGTTCAAGATATGGCCTTTCAGAGACAGACCTGGATCAGATGGGTGAAAGTACAGACTCCTCGGGACCATGGCCCACTACATTATCGCCGGCTGAGAGCGAAAAGGGGAGCGAATGTACGATCGTGAGTGCAGGTCTTGATAGCTCGCCGATCGAAGATCACCTGAAACTGGAAAAGGCCTTGCACTCTGCGGTCTCAATTACTCCACGCAAGCCGGGAACAGCGGGGACACTGGCTACAATAGAGCCTGCCGCTTCACCTATGGTGCAAGAAAGCACAATTGAACTGTCTGAACTAAAGGTGATATTCGCTGAGCTCATGCAAGATATAAAGAAGAGCGAGAAGGCAAATGAGAAGGCAAGGGTAAAGGCAAATGAGAAACTGTGACAGGAGTTGCAACAGGCAAATGAAAGGCTGCGACAGGAGCTGCAACAGGCAAATGAAAGGCTGCGACAGGAGCTGCGACAGGTGCTGGGTAAAATTGAAGAGCACATTCAGGAAAACTCGGTTAAACTGAGCACGCTTGCTGATCAAATGGAGGATGTCAGGGAGACATTCACAACTTGGATTGAAATAGCTGAAAATTTAGCTGCCAGTGCCGAAGAAAAAGCAGTAAATGTCAGCTCTGAATGCAAAAAACTTGGAGACAGACTGGCTGCTTTGGAAGATGGAAGCAGAAGGAATAACGTCAGAATTGAAGGTCTGTCTGAGAATCGAGAAAGTCCAAACCCTGTGAAATTCGCAGCTGAACTTTTTTCTAAAATAATCGGGGAGGACTTTAAAGTAGATTCTGAGATAGCAGCAGCTTATCGCGTACGAGGATCAAATATCGTTAGACCTAGATCTTTTATTATTCGCTTTGAAAGATTATCATTTAAGCTAGAGGTGCTGGTACTCCTTAAACACAAGCAAGAGATTATATATGAAAATAACCACATTCGTATCTTCCCTGACTTCTCTCCAGCAACAGCTACTAAACGCGCAGCTTTCTACAACATTAAACAGCGGTTACGGCAAACCAACGTCAAACAGAGCCTCTTGTATCCAGCCAAACTGAAAGTGGAATTGCAGGGTCAATTCTATGTCTTCGCTAGCAAGGAAGAAGCAGAAAAGGAATTAAGAAAGCTGATCCCAGGACTATTCTGATACATAACAGTGAGTCATGGCCGTTAATGATATGGCAAGGATTAATAATCTACTGTCTAATCTATTTGTTTAAAATACGGGTTTTTATCATCATATATACTCATTATTACTCGGGCGCTATCTGTTTATGTTTTATTGTGCTTAATTACTTTTTCTTTTTTTTTCTTTTTTTTCTTTCTTTTTTTTATTATCTAATTATTTTCTCTCTACCCTAACGGTTTATTGTTATTGCTATTATTGCATTTACTTATTATGCTTATTCTGGACCACTTTCTAACACCATTCCCTGAATTTATTATCCGGGTGTATTATCTTAATACACTAAGATTGCTGAAGATTATATATATTCTAAGTGCACAGTTTTTTAGACTATATTGGTAATAGATATCTCTATTTTTTAATCCTAAAACGCTGCTGCGTGGGGGCTTGTTTTGCTTTGGAGGTGCTCTGTCTCTGGGTATGTCAGAGGACCGGGACTGTGTGAAGTGGGTTCTAGCCTCACGTGGGGAGGCAAAAAGGGAGGGTGGGGGGTTAAGGGGGGGAGAGAAAGAGAGCAGGCTTGATCTATACCTAATCTATCCTTTTAATCTTTATAATTATAACTACCAACGTAATAATAGGTTGCATGGCAATAACTCTAGGGGAAATAGGAAATTAAGGCCGAAGCTGTCTCACTTCCACTTAAGACTATAAAATGACAGCAAAAACTCAGAATCTATGTCTCCAAGATGGGACAGTTAACTTCGTGAGCTGGAATATCAAAGGCCTGAATCACGAATTAAAGAGAAAGAAAGTACTCTCTCACCTAACAGGTCTAAACACTAAAATAGTATTTTTATAGGAGACCCATTTACTAAGCAAGAATCAGTTCCAGCTGCAAAAAGACTGGACTGGCCAAATGTTCCATTCTAGTTTTACAAAGAAAACTAGAGGTGTGGGAATTCTCATACATAGAACAGTCTCATTTGTGGCATCAGATGTAGTATTGGATTCTGAAGGGAGATATGTAATGGTCATGGGAGACTTATCTAACTGTAAAATGATTCTGATAAATGTTTATGCACCTAATGTTGATGATAAGTAATTTATACAAAATTTATTTGCATCCATTCCCAATCTGAACACTCATAAAATTATAATGGCTGGGGACTTTAATTGTGTTTTAAATCCACTCTTAGATAGCACTTCTTCCACAGGGGGAACGGCATCTAACACCGCAAAGATAATTACAAAGTTTATAACTGATCACAACTTATCAGACCCCTGGAGGTTTTTAAAACCAAACTCAAGAACATATTCTTTCTACTCACCAGTACATCATTGCTACTGAAGGATTGATTATTTCTTTATAGATAATAAGTTCTTGCCTATGATTAAATCTTACAAATACGATGCTATTGTTATTTCTGACCACACACCTATGATCTTGGAGCTAAAGTTACAAAGCCCCACACACTCACCTCGCAGATGGCATCTCAACCCGCTTCTATTAGCAGGCAAGAATTGTACAGAATTCATATCCAAACAAATCAATTTCTTCCTAGAGACAAATACATCCTCAGAGATTTCTGCAGGAATACTCTGGGAAACTCTTAAGGCCTTCTTAAGAGGACAGATTATCTCATATCTTTCCCACAGAAATAAATTATAAACCAAGAAAGTAGCAGAGATAAAAAGCAAAATTACTACAATAGATGAAGAACATGCCAGACTACCAAGCGAGACTCTACATAGGAAAAGGCAGGCTCTGCATTCAGAACTAAACCTCTTGACAACTAAGAAACTGAACAACTAATTTATAAATCCAGACATCATTACTATGAACATGGAGAGAAAGCTAATAAGCTTTTAGCTCAACAAATTCACAAGCAAGAAGTGCGCAACGCAATCTCAGTAATCACCAACGCGAACGGAGATAAAATCATCGACCACAAAAATATAATGCACATTTTCAGAGACTACTATAAATCCCTATATACTACTGAGTTTAAAGAAGACAATACACAATCTATTGCATTTCTGGATACATTACAAATACCACAAATAGACACTTTTAGTGCGGAGGAACTTGATAAACCTCTGGCGTTATCAGAATTACTAGATGCTATAAAGTCACTCCAAGGCAGGAAAGCAGCAGGCCCTGATGGCTACCCTGCAGAATTTTACAAGAAATTCTCCGCTCAGCTAGCTCCCCTCCTATTAGCAACATTTACAGAAGCCAGAGATAACCAAACTTGTTTTTTCCAAAGCAAAATAAAGACTTATTACAATGTGCATCATACAGACCAATTTCACTTCTGAATAATGACGTTAAAATACTCTCTATAATCATAGCTAGGAGGATGGAGAAAGTGCTCCCTTCGGTAATATCGCAAGATCAAACTGGATTTATTAGGGGCCGACACTTATCTTCAAATCTTCAATGCCTGTTTAATGTAATATACTCACCAACTAAATCAAACACCCCAGAAATATTATCATTGGATGCAGAAAAAGCATTTGACATGATTGAATGGAAATACCCTTTTACTACATTGGAGAAATTTGGGTTTGGCCCGAACATTTATGCATGGATTAAATTACTGTATACTAACCCAGAAGCTTCAGTTTGTATCAACAACTTTTGTTCAGACTACTTTAAATTAGAAAGTGGTACTAGACAAGGATGCCCCTTGTCACCGCTGTTTGCAATTGCCATTGAACCACTGGCAATACATTGTCGAAATACTGATCAGATAAAGGGGATTATCAGAGAAGGGCTAGAACAGAAAATTTCATTATATGCAGATGATATGGTACTGTATATATTAGACCCAGAAAATTCTGTGCCTGCAGTCTTAACAGCACTCACAGAATTTCAAAAGATCTCTGGTCTCAGAAGTAATCTGAAGAAAAGTGTACTCTTTCCAGTGAATTCTTAAGCATATAATATTAGATTAGATACCCTACCTTTTATCATTGCAGAAGAGTTTAAATACCTAGGGGTAAACATCACAAGTAAACATACAGCTCTTTATCACCAAAATTTGCCGTCTGCATGGAAAAAATTAAGCAAGACTTGCATAGATTGTCAACCCTTCATCTCACACTAGCTGGAAGAATTAACACTGTTAAGATGAATATTCTTCCTAAGCTCCTTTTTTATTTCAAAACATTCCAATATACATTAATAAATCATTCTTTAAGCAATTAGATTCAACAATAACCTCATTTATTTGGAACTCAAAACATCCACACATCCAAAGAGCGACCCTACAAAGACAAAAGGCAGAAGGCGGCATGGCTCTACCTAACTTCCAGTTTTATTACTGGGCAGCAAATATACAGGCAATAAAAACCTGGACACAAATAGAAGAACATACACAGGCTTGGTCCGCAATAGAAGAAAAATCCTGCAGTAAAGTATTTCCTGCTCTGTGCTCCAATAAACACATGTTATCGGCAATATACTAATAACCCAATTGTGCTTCACTCACTTAGAATATGGAACCAATGTAGAAAGCATTTTAAGACGGAGAAGCTTCTATCTGTGGCACCTCTGCAAGAGAACCACCTCTTTCAACCTTCACGAACATATGCAGTTTTTAATATCTGGAAAAAATTTGGAATTAACTTAATTAGAGATCTTTATATAGACATCGTCTTTGCATCCTATGAACAATTACATTCCAAATTTAACATTCCAGCTACACATTTCTTTCACTATCTTCAAATCAGGAACTCTGTTAAACAGAACCTTCCCGATTTTCCTCATCTTGCACCCTCATCCATGCTGGAAAAAATATTGCTCAATCTCAAGGACTTAGACACCATCTCTGCAATATATAAAATCATTTTACAATCCCTCCCTATCAAAGATCCAAGAGGACACTGGGAAAAAGATCTCTCAATTAATATATCAGAAAAGAAGTGGAAAGTAGCAATACAGAGAATTCACTCGAGCTCCATATGTGCAAAGCATACAATTATACAACTCAAAATTATATATCGAGCACATTTGTCTCATCTAAAACTCTCCAAAATGTTTCCAGGGCATGATCCAACCTGCGAACGCTGCAACCAATTCCCAGCCTCATTGGGTCACATGTTCTGGCCCTGCGCCAAATTAACATTATTCTGGACCAAAATTTTTAATTACCTTTCAGACAGTCTTGGTCTCACAATCCCTCCTAACCCATTAACAGCTGTGTTTGGGGTTCTTCCAGATGGGTTTAAAGTGGACAAAGACAAACAAATTGTGATTGCATTCACTACACTTCTGGCACGCAGACTTATTCTGCTAAACTGGAAGAACCCAAACTCTTCTCTTTTAAGTCAGTGGGAAACCGATGTGTTATACTATTTGAAATTGGAAAAAATCAAATACTCAGTTAGAGGATCCATACAGACTTTTTTTAAAACATGGCAAGATCTAATCAGTAATATTTTAAAATAAGCTCTTAAAGCACAGAGGAAGCAATTATTTCCGTATTTCTTTGTCTTCTGCATTCATCTCTATTGGCTTATCAAATTTATTAATTTAGGTATGTTTACAAGCCTTAAATTTCACACCGTTTCCCTTGCTCTCTCTCTCAGGGGTGGGGATCGATTTGTCCTTAACTCAATTTTTCTTTTTGTAAAAACTTGATTGATTTGTATTGATTGCAATAAAATTAATAAAACTTAAAAAAAAAAAAAGTGCTTTAACTCCTATCATCATGAAAATGATATCACGTATACATCTCAGTATTTTAGTTATTCAGAGAGCTGTAATATCACGAATGTAATGGATTCTGTGTCCTGTCAGAGGTAGAAAAAGCCGGTTTAAGAAGCACGTTGTGATTCACAAACATAAAGCACATAGAAGAACACATACAAAACAAAGCATTTAATGTGCTACTTTACTTACGATGTGATTTGAGAAACTAGTTAATTAGACGATTTTAAGATGAAGTTTATGATGTTCTACTTTAATGACAAAATAAACTACATGATTAAAGTGGACATTTCAAGATTAAAGTTGACATTTTGTGCTTTTTCCCCACTGTGTGCCTTTTTTTTCTCTGTGCCCTAACAAGTTTTCATATGAAACTCAGATTTTGGGCTACGACTCGACTTTTCACGGCGACTTTGATATCTGACAACTTCTTTTTTATTTAGGGCACCGTGCGACTTTGTGAACTTGAGCTTTCGAGTTTCTCCGACATGCTATGTCACTTGGTCAACTTCCTTTTGTTGTTTATACCACTGTTTAAACCAACGAATAGTAAGTTTTTCCTTGCCTCCACTTGGTATTCACTGAAATTCTTCCATTTTCCCTCTTGCTTTTGTCATTGTCTTTTCACAGAACGCTGAGCTTAAGGGCTATTTACAGTATATTGATTTGCATATTCAAAGAGGCGTAATTCTGGGAGGAGTTGGGGCGTGACAGCACACGCGTGCACGAGTGTTACTTTTCACGCTAACCGGGATTTATGCAGCGGAAGAACGCGGGAGCTGGCGAACACACAGATTCCTGCATCTGGATTTTTCTGTGCATAAGCACATTTCGGCTTTTGTGCTTACGTTAAGTTATAGTGTGAGTTCTATGCACTGTGTTATGCATGAGGCCCCTGATCTTTCAAGTCTGTAGATATTCTGAATTGTGCTGACAGCTACATGTGTTGAATTTAAGTATTTACTATCTTTAACCTCTCATTTTGGATTCGGGTTTTGGATTAGGTGCTTATTAATTAATCTTTCTTTTATTTACTTTGATTTTTGACTTTGATTTTTTTGTGTCTTTTATCATCATTTTCTTGCTTTTCTATTTTAACAGAACAACTAAATTCAGACTACATATCTTAAAAGAAACTAAGTTGTCTGGGTTGATGTTTCAGGCCCGTCCTAGGAAGAGGGACACCATTTTCTACACAATGCCTGTTAACACTACTATTGAAATAAATGCTTTTTTTTCAGAAAAGCTTTTTTAATATTTGCAGCATTGAGGTTTATTAATAAATGTAAGAGGTAGTGCAGTTGAGCAATTCAAAATGAAAAAAAAAATTGTCAAAAGATAATTAATCTGCCCTTGTTTATACACTTATTTTTATACAACATTACTTGACTACTGATATTATATGGGTGCCCCTGGAGTTTTTTTTTTCTGTCCTCCCGGCCATCAGACTTTACTTTATTCTTTGTTGTTTAGTATTGCCTAATCTTATTTTTATATTTCAATTTTATATATAAACTTTTCTTTCTTCATCTTCTAAAGAACTTTGAGCTACATCATTTGTATGAAAATGTGCTACATAAATGAATGTTGTTGATTCTTATGACCTGCAAGGGGATGGCACACTGTCCAGTGTTGGTTCCTGTCTTAATTCGTGCTTGATGCCACCACAATCTGCTCCTGCTCACTGACGGCATAAACCTGATTTAAATGGGTTACAGATGTGGATGGAAGATTGCAGCTTTCAAGACTGTGTTAATTTATTAAAAAGCAGAACCCAGTTGTGTCAATAAAGTGAGTGTGTGTATGGCATTGAGTGAAGCATAGGACCAAACTCTGGATTTGCCATTCCACTGCCTAGCACACACACTTATAATAAAGTAATTTGGGGTCATTAATCAACCTAACCCACACATCTTTGGTATGTGGTTAGGTCTGCTACCTCAATTCTCCAGATTGCTGGGTTTTAATTTTGATTCGGACATGAACTTTCTGTGGGACTTCTTTGGTTTCCTTCCCATTTCAGAAGACTCAATTGGCTCATTGTGAACGCATGAGTGTGTTGCTATACCTCAAAATAAATTGGATTATGAGGGCTAATAAAATACTATCAACTAGAAACTGCTTAATTGAAACACTGACAGACAATGTGACTTTGTATAATGTTAGAATTCCCAAACTGGGTATGTAACATCGATGATCACTGATACAGGTCTGAATGCATCTCTAAGGCACCAGTTCGAAAAGAAATGGCAAAAATGTTAAGCATCCTAACGTATGACATTATTAAGGGTTTCCATACTTCACTTTCAGTATTAACAGTTCAGATTAAGTTTATCCCTATTATTATCAGAATTGTTCGTATTGTACATAGGTGCTTACACACACTAAAGAACTAAAGTTTGAATTGGGGCCTTAAAAAATCAATACTGTATGGTGTATATATATATACTAGCAAAATACCCGCGCTTCGCAGCAGAGAAGTAGTGTGTTAAAGAAGTAATGAAAAAGAAAAGGAAACATTTTGAAAATAATGTAACATAATTGTCAATGTAATTGTTTTGTCACTGTTGTGAGTGATGAGTGTTGCTGTCATATATATATATATATATACAGTGGAACCTCGGTTTGCGAGCATAATTCGTTACGGAAACGTGCTTGCAATCCAAAGCACTCATATATCAAAGCGAATTTCCCCATAAGAAATAATGGAAACTCAGATGATTCGTTCCACAACCCAAAACTATTCATATAAAAATGATTAATACAAAATATAAAGTAAAATACATAATAAAAATTAACCTGCACTTTACCTTTAAAAAGAATCATGGCTGGTGTGAGTTTCTAAACTCATGTGGGATTCAACCCAACGGGACAACACGCGGAAGAGCGTCCCAAAGCAATCGCAGTCTCCCAGCGCTGTAGCAGTTCGCCGTATAAGTGCATCCAAAAAGATGTTGACTATATGAGTGAGGCACACAGACTCAGACGGAGAATAGGAGACGATTGCCAGAGAGAAAGAGAGAGAGAGAGAGACGCACTGGGCGAGCGAACGAGATAAGGAGAGAGATCAGGGAGTGAGCGAGATAAGGAGAGAGAGAGACGCGCTGGGCGAGCAAGCGAGATAAGGAGAGAGAGAGAGACGCGCTGTGTGAGCGAGATAAGGAGAGAGAGACGCGCTGGGCGAGCGAGATAAGGAAAGAGAGAAAAGAACCATCAGCTCAGTTGTGATCACATGACGCTCAGCAGACATAGCAGAATAGTATCCATACTATTTGTATTGCAAGACATCGCTCATTTATCAAGTCAAAATTTATTAAAAATTTTTGCTCGTCTTGCAAAACACTCGTAAACCAAGTTACTCGTAAACCGAGGTTCCACTGTATATATACATATATATACACTGTGTGTGTATATATATATACACACACACACACATATAAACATATATATATACATATCCATACATATACACATATACATATATACACATATATATATATACACACACATATATACATACATATATATATATATACACACACATACATCCACATATATATACATATATATACATATGTACATATATACACATACATATGCATACACACATACATACATACATACACACATATATATACACACAAATACATATATATATATATACATACACACACACATATATAAACATATATATATATATATATATATATATATATATATACACACACACACTTTGGGGTGCGAGCAACTGTTGCTGGGGGTGGCAGAATCCATCAAGGAAGAAAAATGAAAAACATTATTTGTACAAAATCTTAATTTATTTATCCATTCCTAAATAATTAAATGGACAGGCTATTTCATATCAGTGCAATACGCTGTTTGTTAAAACGTATGACTCCCGCTCTTACATGCAAGTCTGCGTGGATATTATGAACTATCGTATCTGTTCAAGTTCTATTTAAATTTTAAATAGAAGGAATTTTTATTTAGTCGACAGAAATATCTTTGGTAGGAATGTAAATTAAATGTAGGCATCATTGCATAAATTTTTCTTCACCATACAAATGTAAAGAGTAAATTCGCCTTACATTCCAACCAAAGATATTTGTGTCGACTAAATCAGGGGGTCGAACTCAATTGCACAGGGGGCCAAAATCCAAAACACACTTTAGGTCGCGGGCCGAACAGGATAAACATTTATTGAACACACTAAAACTAAACTTTTAAAACTTTAAAACTTTTAAAACTTAACTTTTTTGAACATAAATATGAATAAAAACAGACAGGAATATTATTCCGGAATAAATCAATTCAAACCTTAAATAACTTATAATATTTTGCTCTCCATAAAAATATATCCTGTCTAAATTATACAAGTTAGAAATAAAGTAAACGTTAAAAGAACAAACATTCATATTTCTTTACTCTTATGTAATTTTATATAAAAAATAAACTTAAATTTTAAATATCCCAAAAGATTTTGCTCTCCATAAAAATATATCCTGTCAAAATTATACAAATTCAAATATGAACATGCTGCATAACAAAACCTGGAAATATAAATAAAATTTGTTCTTTTCAGCAATAACAAATCAAATCATTCAGTTGTCTTTGCTCATATGTCATTTTATCAGAGCTGGACGCCTGGCATCTTTTTTTGGCAACAAGTTCGTTTATGTTTGGTGTGAGGTTCTGTGTTGTGGAGATTCTCAGGATGGACTGCAGGTGCTCATCAGTGAGGCGACTCCTGTGTGCTGTTTTGTTAGTCTTCATCACTGAGAAGAGCTTCTCACACAGATATGTGCTACCAAACACGCACAAGGTTCGAGCTGCATGTAGACGGAGCTGGAGCATTTGTGCGGGAATGGAGTGAATAAACTGTGCGGGCCCTGCAGTATCGTACTTTGCCTTCAGTGTGCCATTACACTGCAGCTCAATCACCACCATCTTAATCTGCACAGGTGCAGTTTCCACATCGACGGCAAATGGGTTGCGAAACAACTCAAAATTCTTTTTTTGTTCTTCAAAGTCACCAAAGCGCCGTGCGAACTCAGTGCGCAGTGCGCTCAGTTTATCAGCAAAGTGCGTATTTGGGAACACCGTTGTGCCGACTTGGTTCAACATTACTTGGCAACAGGGAAAGTGGGGCAAGTTGCACAGGTGCATTTGTGTCTCCCATAAAAGCAGCTTCACTTGAAATCACTTTGTGATTTTGCATGGGTAAAAACGTCTGCTGAAGTGTCAGATTCTTCTTTCACTCTTCTGCTTTCTGTATCTTCTGCATTGCATTCAGGTCTTTCAGGTTATCCTGATGTTTTGTCTCATAGTGCCGTCTTAGATTAAATTCTGTAATTACAGCCACATTAGCTCCACAAATGAGACACACGGGTTTACCGGCAATGTCAGTAAACATATACTCAGCCTCCCATCGGTTTTTAAAGGCTGTATTTTCAGAATCAACTTTTCTCTTCGGCATCGTGTGGGCTAGCTTCGCAATAACTTGCAGCATCATAAGCTAGACTTGATTAACGCGGTAAGTGTTCGGCAAGGCAGCGCTGCATTATGGGATCTGTAGTTTATTGTGTTACCAGCGCTTCATATCCCCGGGCCATTAATAACAATAATACAGTATATAAAATGATCTCGCCTTGAGTTTGACATATATGGACTAAATAGAACTTGAAAAGATATATTTTTTCAAATGTGATCGCGCAATTCAGATAGAATTGACGCGCACTACAGCCTGCATGCCTCAATAAGTCATCCTCCCCTCGCTCTTACTTTTTTACCGTTCATCTATTGAATACACTGAGTATGGCTTTACCAAAACAATCATTGATTGCGAATAAAGTATCCATTATTCGAGTATGTAGATCGGGGTATATATATACATACTGTATATATATACCCGCGTATCGCAGCGGAGACGTAGTGTGTTAAAGAAGCTATGAAAAAGAAAAGGGAACATTTTAAAAATAACGTAACATGACTGTCAATATACAGTAATTGTTTTGTGAGTTTTACAGAGTGTTGCTGTCATCAAGGATTTGATTAACATTATTTCTTTCAATCAGGTTCGTATTTGTAGGATGTGTTGTGTTCAAGTTACATTCCGTGTTTGTCAATCGTTGTAAAGATGACAGGTTTCATTCATCGATTCGTTTCTTACTGCATCAATAAACAGCTCGTCTTCTTCTTTATCTGAGACCTGACACACTGCATGCACGGGTTTTTTTTTTTACACTTGTCTTCCTTTAGCGGGACATTGACTTTTTCCACCGTGTGCTTTGTTTCCGCAGTAGCTGCATTTATGAATATGTTTGTATGTATCACACGCCTCATATTTTTTTGCTGCCTTTTCAATTGTGTAATTCGGTTTTTGTTCAGCGCTCTTCGGAACTGTTGCTTTTTGTCTGTGCACTGCGTCAGTTCACGTGAGCCGCTCGGTGTACATGCATCGAAGGTTCCCAGCTGTGCTGCTGCCATGTCGTGCTATGTCCATGGCTGTATCTAATGCTACCGAAGTCCCGGTACTTAAAACTTTCTCTCGCAGTTTCGCTGAGTTTGTGCCAAACACCACCCTGACCATCTCATCTTCCTCTGCATAAGCACAGTCCTTCACCCGTGAATATTTACCCGTGGCAGTTTGCTATTGGATTGCCGCTGACGTACGGCCTTATATGGGCAGGCACTAAATTACAAACGCCAGCGGCAGCCTGTCTATGAACTTAATTTAAAGTATAAGTTTACACTGTGCTTTGTTTCCGAAGTAGCAGAACTCATGAATATGGTTATATATGTCACTCGCTCGCTTCTTATTGTTTCGCTGCCTTCTCAATTATATAATGCATGTTTCCTTCGGCGCTTTTTGGGCCTCTTCCTGGTTTTCTACGTACTGCGTGATTACGTGGGAGGTGTGATGATGTCACACGAAACTCCGCCCCCACGGGTTTCAAGCTCATCTCCATTACAGTAAATGGAGAAAAACAGCTTCCAGTTATGACCATTACGCGTAGAATTTCGAAATGAAACCTGCCCAACTTTTGTAAGGAAGCTGTAAGGAATTAACCTGCCAAATTTCAGCCTTCTACCTACACGGGAAGTTGGAGAATTAGTGATGAGTCAGTCAGTCAGTCAGTCAGTCAGTCAGTGAGGGCTTTGCCTTTTATTAGTATAGATATATATATATATATATATACATATATATATATAGTCTCGTTTATACCTCGTGTCTTCTCAGTAAACTTGTATCTGGCGAATACCGTCATTCGCCATAGGCATGACAAACGGCAGCGGGAGTGTGTCTATAAACTTAATATAAACTTACGGTTCACGCCGTGCTTTGTTTCCGCAGTAGCTGTACTTATGAATATGCTTGTATTTATGAATACGCTTGTATGCATCACTTGCTTCATAATCTTTTTCTGTCTTCTCAATTGCGAAATGGTGTTTTTTGTTCAGCGCTGTTTGGAGGTCTTCCTTGTTCTCTATGTACTTACATAGGAGGCGTGATGATGATGTCACAAGAAACTCCGCCCACGGCCATCCAGCTCAATTCCATTACATTATATGGAGAAAAATAGCTTCCAGTTATGACCATTACGCGTAGAATTTCGAAATGAAACCTGCCCAACTTTTGTAAGTAAGCTGTAAGGAATGAGCCTGCCAAATTTCAGCCTTCTACCCACACGGGAACTTGGAGAATTAATGATGAGTCAGTGAGTGAGTGAGTGAGTGAGTGAGTCAGTCAGTCAGTCAGTCAGTCGGTGAGGGCTTTGCCTTTTATTAGTATAGATATAGTTATGAATTAAATCACAAACAATCATAAAGATTTGGGGATTAGCCCCTTATATTGTTGAACAGAGATTTGTTGGTCCAATTTTGGTTGAAAAATAGATCAAACATTCGACAGACAGGTACAGTATTGCTGGGTTTTTATACAGTATGCAAAATGGCTTCCCGAGGTGATGTGGCAGGAAGTGACGTCATCATCGTGGGACCGGAAGTGATGTCATTTGGTTCAGACGGAAGTGACGTCATCATCTTAGGACCGGAAAGTGACGTCATTCTTATTGGGCAGAAGTGACGTCATCATAGTGAGACCGCAAGTGGTGTCATTTGGTTCAGACGGAATGATGTCATCATTGGAAGACCGGAAGAGTGATTTGTAGTGATGTTGTTTTCCAGGAAGTGGTTTGTTGATGATGATAATGGTTTATTTATCTTCTTTTGTTCTACAAGATCAGAGAGAGAGGCATCATTACCACAAAACAACCCCCTGTCCGATGATACTTCACTCACCTCAGGGCTTGTTGACTGTCTCCTAAGCGCACATGTGAGACAATATATATACTGTATATATATATATATATATATATATTATATATATATATATATATATATATATATATATACAAGTAACTGCGCACTGCATGTTACACTTGACTTGACCATTCTTAGTTTTCATACTCTTTCTCTGTACATTTAGCATTCATTTGCTCAGAGGTTGCGGCCCGCTTCTTCTATTCTTTCGTCGGCAACGTCTCGCATTAAAACTGATTAAGTCAGTGTTTATGTTGCAATTACTTAGTATGTTTTCCTTAATTTTTCACTTAAGCTGGCACTCAAGTCTTCAATCTGCCTCAAGAATGATTTAAGATATGAAGAGGTAGGGGAAGTGATGCCGAAGGTGGTAGGAATAAGAATGGCATCCGTACACGTGTGCCGCACGGCCACCTTGCTGGTCGCTGCCGAGAGTTAATTCTACAATAAAATAAAATAAAAATAAAAAGAGGAATAACCTTGGAGGTCAATCATCACCCCGAAAGCAGATAATAGTCGTCATGTAGTATACTGTATGTGTACCAAATATCAGATTAATAGGCCAAACGGTTTGTGAGCTACAGGTGATTCAAAATCCTGGACAGACAAATGAACAGCCATGGTAGCATATTATATAAGAAGATATATATATATATATATACACATACTGTATATAGTCACACGTGTAGGCTCTGGTGATTGTAATTCCCTGCCACTTTAGGGTTTGTCACTGTGTGCTAATGCCTTTTCTCTTTCTCCCTCTGCAAAATGGAAGATTGATGATTATACCACCACTGAGATCACTTCCTGTGTCCATCCATGTGGATACACCTACTTCCTGCCAATAGAACCTAAGACGGAAGGATCTGCCATCATAAATCAGTTCAATTGAGAACTTGCTGTCTAATAAGATGTCTACACTATTATTGTGTGTTTTTCTTTGTTTCCTTCAAACTTCACCAGGATTGTGCCCCAACTGTTTATTGTTGTCTTTCTGATTCCTAAATGTATTCTTATATATATTTTATACATACATACTGAACATTAAGCAATATAAGATCTAACAACCAGCTTTTTGTTTACGGGATTGAAATAAAGGCATATTTTACTGTACTAAAGTTAAATAACAGTTGTGCACAGTCTTGCTTTGAGGTATGAGTCATATACTAATCAATTTGTTCTCACACAGCTTACAAAGAATCCCATATCTGATTTTCTTTTCTGTGTTTTGTGTGCCCCTCAACATCTAAACTATCATAGATGCAACATAAATTAAGTGTTTCAAATTCACAGTCTAAAATTGAATTAAAAAAAAAACATTTCTTAGTAGTTGTTAGGCTCCTGGTTTTTGTTTCTTGAATATTGCAGGTTATGTTCCAACTAAAAGTTTAAATCAGGACAGGAAAGCCAGTGCCGGTAAGTCTGACTAACATCATAATCAGATAGTCAATGCCAAAACAAAACTCTTGCTTCACTCAAAGAAGAATTCCAAAACAATAATGGAAAAAAAAAGAAATTTCCATTTTCCTTGCATAGCTCCTGAAAACTTTATTGGTGCTTACTATACCCAGTCTTCCTTGTGCTTTACAAATTTTAGTCTTCATGTACTTTATTAGCATGTCTGCCTGTTCTATTTACATGCAAGCTTCTGTATCTTTTACTCACATAGGCTTCCTTCTGATACAATGTACTTTAGAATATCAGAGCTATAAGCTATTGTATATTGTCATACACGTGCACATGGGAGGCAGCTAAGTGTGGCTTGGGTGAAAAGCCCATATATATTAAGTCTAGAAAACATGATCAGCAAGTCTTTGATAGGCTGTAACAAAATGACGAAAGAATGGGCAAATTTCTTTTCACACAAGCGGAGCAGGACCTTTTATTCGAAGAATATGAAGAATTTCAAGATTTAATATGCACAAGGGGTAACACTGCAAAAGCAGCCCAAACCAGAAAAGACGGCTGGCAAAAAATGTCTGATAAATTAAACGATAAGTAGTGTGCATTGTACTTACTGAATGCAGCGTTTCATTTCCTATGTGTCAGATTAATTATTATTTAATATGTTATAATTCCAGATCAAACGTGAGCACAAGGAGAACATGGGAACAGGTTAAAGTGAAGTACAAGAATATACAGTAGTTCAAACTGGTAAATATTGGTATATAACTATTTAAAGAATTGTTGACATAAAGAATCATATATAAGCTAATAAGAAGGCAGACAAGCAAAAAACAGGTGGAGGTCCACACGGTCTAGACCTAACCCCTGCAGAAGAGTTGGCTCTCCAGCACAATGCCCAGCGCCCTGTTTCTGAGGGCATTTTTTTTTTTTGTTGGGTCAGTTGCAGGGAATGTCATATCCCTAAAACTTGTGTCTGACCAACCAGATATTGATGAAGGTCAAATATTTGATGAAGACACTGTGTCTGATTATTCATCAGGAGGAGAGGTACATTTTCCAAATAATTTTTGATCAAACTCCACTCTGATCAGTCCCATGTGCCCCAAGTACATTCGGAAATCCTGGGTAATGAGAATGTTAGGCTGATTGTGAGATTCTTTATGGAACTGTGGGTGTTTTGCCTGTGTACCTGCAATGGCATGAAACGCCTCTTTTATTGTCTGCACACGCAGGTGTCCAGGAAACACTATGAAAACCTGAAGGAAATATTTCAGAGCCAAACAGACTTTACGAATTGACTGGCAAACTGCACTTTTTAGATAGATTTTCCGCATCGCCGACAGTATATAAAAAAAGTGCCGCTTGCAAGAAAACTCAAAGGAATGCATACTGCCTGTGTGGTTGTGAGAGCCTGACTTCGCCTAGTTTGAATATAAGGTGCCAATAAATCTTTGAGGTACAATATTCCCCCTCCGCTAAAGCGGTATCTTTCAAAAAGAATTTCCTCAGGGAGCAATAAAGGATCTTGCCGATCACGCAAAGCCCTCTCTATATGAAATTCTGTTCTTATAATTTGCGCACCGATATCAATTGGTTGCTCATTCATGAACGGTGAAGCCATGACTGAATGAATTCCATGCATGGAAACTGATTAAGTGTGTGAGCTAATCCTTGTTTACATAGAACAAATCTGCTCCGAGCAGGTTTGAGGATTTGGATATGCTGCTATGACAACACATCCAGCAAGAGTTTTGAAAAACTAACAGATCCAGGATCATGCCAAATAGTCAACAATTACATCCGGCTAAACAAGTAATCCACATACGAAAAATATCCCCCAGGATTGAAGCCTATAAAAATAATCCTAAGCAGCACATTTGACTAACTTGACTTAAAGAGGCTTACCTAAGGTCACTCAGGCCCCAAATACTACCTGCTGGCTTGAACAGCCCCCAAATATGGAGAACTGGCTATACAACATGAAATGTCCAAAAAGCTCCAAAAGAGGAAGGCTAACTCTCAACCCCTGGCTTGTGATTTTATTTTATTAAAAACAAAAAAATATTTTAAAATCCTGAACAGAGAAAAAGGCAATCCAAGCAAACAAGTTGAAAATCACTATCCATAAGTTAGAATTCTTATCTAGAAACAAGAAAATCACAAAAAACAGCAAATCCAACATAATAGCAATACTCAAAAATACTTCACAACAAAAGAAATCATGCAAAGCCCAGGACTGCTGATGTCAATGTGGTCACAAATCCTGTGGCTCTACTCACAAAAAACAAAGAAAAAAGGTTCATTTAAAAAGATACTCTATTATAATAAAATATTGAAACGTATGTAAAATTATGACATATAACAACTCAGAAACAGCAAAAATAACAGTAAAATGCATAAGACACATTAATAAATATCACAAGCTAAGGATAAGGTTTGTTAGCATTTTTGTACCATACCACTTCTGGTTCCTATAATTCCTTTGTCTGCTTGTGGCTGCTAAAAACGTATTCAGTTACATTATAAAGTATGGTAGCCTTTCATGGACACTGAATATTGGTTAAAGTATTGAGAGTAACAGCAGAGTCTTCTTACTGTAATTGTGTTCTACAATTGTTCTCTTGTTGTCTACAAGAAAAGAAGTAAAAGAGGAGGGTGGTGCTGAGAACATTGCACTGATAATGCTTCATGCAGTTTTTTTTGATTAGTGTTTCTGTCCAAATAAATGAATTGAACAAATGTTAAAGTTAAAAAGATAAAAAAAAATACTGGAAAGCAAAATAGTGGCATATTCCGTCACAAAAAAATATCTTTGTGATGTAAATAATTTAAAATAATAAATTATACAGTATACAACATTATAAACAAATTTATAACCATTATCCAATAAGAATAGAAAGTGCTGTGCTTAACCGGGAAGTCTTTATTAAACGGATGCTGAATTTATTAATCATGTGTCAATGTGCTTAGTTGACTTTTATGTTAAAATTATTCCTAGTCAACAATCTGGATTGCAGATGTCTAATAAGCATAGCCACATGGTTCAGAACAACTTGCATGTCCTTCGATCATAAATGTCCCTAAGAAATACTGTAAAAAAACAATTCCGGTAATCAAAATATTTTAAATTTATAGCAGTTATTATTGTAACATGTGTCTGTTAATTACTAGTGTAATTTTAGTTTTAATTTTAAATGGCAAACCTTTTCTGCTGTTTTTTATTTAAGTCTTTAATTAGAAAAAAATAAAAAAAATAATAAAGATAAAGTTTTAAGATAATACTTTATAAGTAGTATAATACAACTTGTGAAAGAACTCTGGTAGCAGGAAAATTTGTACTAATGATAGAGGTTTCAGATAGGCTGAAGAAAAGGTTCTTATAAAAGGACCAACCACCCAATATGTAATAATAGTTGCTATGCCGGGTATATAAACTGTAAATAAAATAATTGCACTGACAAACAAAAAAGGACACGTAACTAAGAAATTAGTCCAGTCAGAGTATGTCAGAGTACAAGTTTTTTGTTTGTGATTGTATCTTTAGTATAGGACGCTCTCCCTTGGTTTGCAACTCTAGTGATGGAGTAGCACAGGTCCCAAATGGAGTTTTTAGCATCTTGAACAAAGAATTATGTTCCTCTGGTAATGAAAAGGTCCACAGAGTGTACTGTATATAGCAGACTGTAGTTATGGATCTGAAGTGTCCTACACATACTCTGCTAGACACAGGAAAAAATGCTGACCTCAAATCACAAGAGGCAATTTTTGAATGATCACTTCCATCTGTGCTTGATCATTGCCCTACTGGATGATTGAGCTGAACAGGCCTGTCATAAAAAGGCAAAAGCGGTTGACAGAATTTCTCTTACTTATTGTCACACAGATAAACCGCTCCTAACAAGTAACAAACATGACTGGTTATTATCACCAATAGTGAACCTCAGTATGTTTTTTGATTTCTGAGGAGTTCCTTTTCGAGAATAATGAATCTAATGGCCTCCAGTTCAATGAATCAGAAAACATAGTTGATTCCACATCAGTCTACAGTTATCCAGAATTACTGAACTAAACATCAGATAAAGCTGGGAATACCTGGTGTTCCTTATCAGGTGACATAATTATCAAACTCCCAACTCTGCAGTTTAAGAGCAAAAAGCCAGAGGTGTTACCCAGAAATCCACAAAGTACTTATTGTGGTGGCCTGTCGCAGAATCCATTGTTCTTTTTGTTCTGGATTAATCCCTATATTTCAAAAGGAAGAAGTTCATTACGTAATATAAATAAGCTAAGAAATCTATGGAAGAAATAATTTTACTAGCTTTAGGTTTATTCTTGTGTATAGACTTTGTACTAGTTATTCCTTAAACTATTTATACAGTAATCCATATACTGCTGAAAATAAAATCACCATCTGTCTATTGTCAATAGTATGCACATTTCTTCAACTCCAGCTCCCTGGTAGTAAGAATCACTCCTGAATGGGATGCTGGAATTTTGCAAAACACATTTTATACACTCTCTCACACAGTCCAATTGAAAATGATAAGTGATTACTGTTCTGTATACTGTACTGTACTGCAACAGTAACATAAAGAGTCTTCTCACCCACTGGTGTAGTTGCAGCAATTGCTTCACAAATTTCCTGCTCTTTTCCTTGATATGCCTTGCTGTTGACTTATTAAAGAAAAAATATTACCCAAAAATTATTATTTTACTTACCCCATGTAGTTTGTAGTGGTGGCTTAGAAAAATTTTTAATCATACATTTTTGTACAGAAGTTTAAATTTTCATACTCAAAAGAGCCTGGTTGTGATTAATTCTGGACAGTGGCAAAAGATGTGAAAAACATACATGGAAAACCACAATCCACAAGTGTTAAATATACATTTACAGTGGAACCTCGGTTCACGAACGTCTCGGTACACGTACAACTCGGTTTACGACCAAAATGTTCGGCAAACTTTTGCCTCGGTTGACGACCACACACTCGGTATACGAACAAGCCAGTTTCCCTTTCGGTTTGTGCGCGCTGATGATTTCCGCGCGTGTTGCATTGTTCTCGGTCAGCTGTGCGTGCTTGTGCGTGCTTGCACATGCGTGCATGCTTTCGCTGTGAACTCTTTGTGCTCTATTTCATTTCTGGTTCGTACACGCCGATTACTGTATTTAAGCACGTGTTGAGCAGCTCCCTGTTCATTGTTCTCAGTCAGGCGTGTGTGCTTTACTGTGATCTCTTTGTGCTCTACAGTATTTCGTGTGCTTTAGCAGTTAACCATGGCTTCTAAGCAAGAGAAGAGTGGTGAGAAAAAAGTTTTGCAGAAAATTGAAATCAAAGTAAAGAAAGAAATTATTGAAAAGTATGAGCATGGCATTCATGTTACTGATCTTGCTGCCGAGTACAAGAATTCAAAACCTACGATTTCTACTATTCTAAAGCAGAAAGAATCTATTAAAGCAGCTGATGTTGCAAAAGGAGTTAGAGCGTTAACCAGGAAGAGGCCTCAAATGCTGGTGGAAAAACTGTTTACCAGTTTACTCATTTACTAATTTGAGAACCCTCACGCTTTCAAGGAGCACAATGTAAACAAAGCCAGACTGCCAGTAATGTGGATGGCAAACACGAAGGGTTGGGTCACAAGGACTTTGTTTTTGGAATGGCTGCATGAGGCTTTCTCTCCCACCAGCTAAACAGCTAAAAACACCAGAAACCCAAGAAATCACAAGAGAGAAAACACCTAAAGGAAAACATCCCTCCATCACGGAGCCTGACTCTCCCTCAAAACTGTAACCTCCTCTCCACCCAGTTCCTCCTCACTTCATGCCAGAACTCGACTCATGCAAGGTTAGTTTTCTTGGTGGTTTATGGTTTTTGTATTACGGATTTTTCAAATGTTCATTTTTCGGTTCGTAGCGTGAATTGTTTCAGTGTTACTCCTGTAATGTTACTTTCTTGGTTGCTTGTCGTTGGTTTTTAAATAAAGTTCGGATTTGTTCAAATGTACCTTTTTTTTCCCCGTGCTTAAAACTCATTAAAAAAAAGTGTTTATACAGCGATCGGCTTGCAAGGCTATAGCGCGAACTGCTGCAATATTACAGAGAGAGAGAGAGAAAGTGCGGGCTCACGTGCTGGAGAGAGAGAGAGAGAGAAAGCGCGGGCTCGCGTGCTGGAGAGAGAGAGAGAGAGCGCGGGCACACGTGCTGGAGAGAGAGAGAGAGAGAGAGCGTGGGCTCGCATGCTGGAGAGAGAGAGAGAGAGAGAGAGAGCGCGGGCTCGCGTGCTGGCGAGAGAGAGAGAGAGAACATGGGCTCACGTGCCAGAGAGAGGGAGAGAGAGAGCGCGAGAGCGCATGGTGGAGAGAGAGAGAGAGCGTGTGCTGGAGAGAGAGAGAGAGCGCGGGCTTGCGTGCTGGAGAGAGAGAGAGCGCGGGCTCGCGTGCTGGAGAGAGAGAGAGCGCGGGCTCACGTGCTGGAGAGAGAGAGAGGGCGTGTGCAGCTGAGAGCGAACGAGCCTGCACGTGCAGCTGAGCAGGGAGCCTGGGTGTTTGTGTCAGTGTTATTCAATGTTTTTACATTAGTTTACTATTACACTGTGCATTCTATGGTGTAATTAACTATATTTGTGCTTAAAAATCTTTAAAAAATATATTTACATACAGTTTGTACGGTCTGGAACGGATTAATTGTATTTACATACAATCCTAGGGGGGAAATTGCTTCGGTTCACGACCAAATCGGTTTACGACCAGAGGTTTGGAACGAATTATGGTCGTGAACCGAGGTTCCACTGTATTTTAAAAAACGTTTTAGAAGTTCTGTCATACCAATGTAAATGGGATCATCAGTTTTTGATTTTTTTTTTTTTGCAGGTCTAGTTTGAATGATCTTTGTTAACATTGATTTATACCCATTTACAAAATGTAAAACTAAACTGACTGCTTACCATTTCATGATATGTACTGTACAAGATACCAGCCAAAACCAGGCACAGTCACACAAATATCATTCATTACATTTTTGACTAGTAATATTATCTAACAACAAACAAATGGATTATCATGTTTGGTGTTCCTTGTAATTTGTGTATGTACAAGTGCTGCCTGTAACTTTCATTCGACTCATGTTTTGAACATGCCTTATACTTGCATTTTGAGTCTCTGAAACTGTGAGTAAATCTGTTCTCAATTAGTTTAGCACCAAAATTGCATCTTTTGATATCATGCCTATCTGAAAATCCGTGATATTACCGGTATTAGCATAGCTAGCAGTGGGGTTTTTACTTAAAATTGGAGCATAATGGACATTTTTAGCACCAACATCAGACTCTGGAACATTTTGTAGTTATGTTCATTTCCTTTCAGTAAAAAAAAGAACCTCAAGGGTTGTTTGCCAAGGCTTATCATGCCCTCCAACAGAACCTGCTTACACAACTAGTAAATTAAGTGGGTCACCAGTTGAAAGGCTCCTGTTAATGTCACATGTTTTAAGTGTCTGCACTTGTTCTCTATACCAAATTAGGTAGACGTATGTCATAAAATCGCTATCCTTATGTACACTTTGCAAACACTTTTGAAGAGTTGAATACATTCTAAGAGTGGTTACATTTTTAAATGATAAAGCAACACCAGTAATTTTGATAATTGTTTTTATAAAAATAAATAAATAAATAAAAATGATGATCAACTTCTTCTTGCGTCCCAGTATGATACTGATATTCTTTTTTGGGTCTGAAGAATAAAAAGTTTAAGAAACCCTGCTGTTAAGATTATTTGCTTTAAGACCAATAGACTTAAGCTATAACCAAATATCTTTAGATTTGTTTTTCTGAGTAAAACAACATTAAATTATATTTTTCATATTTAAAAAAGACACATTTGAAGAATATATTATAAGTCATCAATTAGTGAAATAAGTTGAATGATCCAAATAAAATGTGGCCTGAGTGTACCTGGATCTATAAATGCTCCCAGCTCCCTTATGACCTTGAGACAGCTCAGTCCCTTTGGGCATGCCAATAACTTGTAGAGCAATGAGCGCATCAGGAAATGGAAATGGCTCAAATTAAAGTGATTGTGTTGTCCTTTTACACTCTAGCTGAGATGTGGGATGTGTTGTAAATGTGATCCATCAAGGCATTGATCAATTTGAGAGAGAGGATAGAGAGAGAGAGAGGAAGCGAAGTGAGGGGTGAATGAGAAAGGAGAAGCTGAATTGAGAAACAGCATAAGCATCATAAAAATATTTCACCATAACAACATCACAAAACCAAATAGTTTAGTATTAAAACAGCAGTTAAGAATTAAGCTATCTTTGCCCTTGAAAACTTGAGTAAGTAGTGTACAAAGGAAAAAAATAAATAAACTGTTCAAAAAAAGTAAAGGAACACTTTGAAAACACATCACATCTCAATGGGAAAAAAAATCCTGCTGGATATCTATACTGATATGGACTGGGTAATGTGTTAGGAATGAAAGGATGCCACATCGTTTGATGGAAATGAAAATTATCAACCTACAGAGGGCTAAATTCAAAGACACCCTGAAAATCAAAGTGAAAAAATGATGCGGCAGGCTAGTCCATTTTGCTGAAATTTCATTACAGCAACTCAAAATCATACTCAGTAATTTGTATGGTCCCCACTTGTATGCATGCTGCTCTTAATGAGATGGTCTTGGGGATCTCCTCCCAGATCTGGACCAGGGCATCACTGAGCTCCTGGACAAGCTGAGGTGCAACCTGGTGGCGTCAGATGAACCGAAACATAATGTCCCAGAGGTGTTCTGTTGGATTTTGGTCAGGCGAGTGTGGAGGCCAATCAATGGTATCAATTCCTTTATCCTCCAGGAACTGCCTGCATACACTCGCCACATGATGCCGGGTATTGTCGTGCACCAGGAAGAACCCAGGACCCATTGCACCAGCATAGGGTCTGACAATGGGGCCAAGGATTTCATCCTGATACCTAATGGCAGTCAAGGTGCCGTTGTCTAGCCTGTAGACGTCTGTGTGTCCCTCCATGGACATGCCACCGCAGACCATCACTGACCCACCACCAAACCAGTCATGCTGAATGATGTTACGGGCAGCATAACATTCTCCACGGCTTCTCCGGACCCTTTCACATCTGTCACATGTGCACAGGGTGAACCTGCTCTCATCTGTGAAAAGCACATGGTGGCAGTGGTGAACCTGACAATTCTGGTATTCAATGGCAAATGCCAATCGAGCTCCATGGTGCCGGGCAGTGAGCACAGGGCCCACTAGAGGATGCTGGGCCCACAGGTCACCCTCATAAAGTCTGTTTCTGATTGTCTGTTCAGAGACATTCACACCAGTGGCCTGCTGGAAGTCATTTTATAGGGCTCTGGCAGTGCTCATCCTATTCCTCCTTGCCCAAAGGAGCAGATACCAGTCCTGCTGATGGGTTAAGGACCTTCTATGGCCCTGTCCAGCTCTCCCAGAGTAACTGCCTGTCTCCTGGAATCTCCTCCGTGCCCTTGAGACTGTCCTGGGAGACACAGCAAACATTCTGGCAATGGCACATATTGATGTGCCATTCTGGAGAAGTTGGACTACCTGTGTAACTGCTCTAGGGTCCAGGTATTGCCTCATGCTACCAGTAGTGACACTGACCATAGCCAAATACAAAACTTGTGAAAAAACAGTCAGAAAAGATGAGGAGGGAAAAATGTCAGTCACCTCCACCTTTTAAACCATTCCTATTTTGGGGGTCGTCTCATTGTTGCCCATCTAGTGCACCTGTTGTTAATTTCATTAACACCAAAGCAGCTGAAACTAATTAACAACCCCCCTCTGCTACTTAACTGACCAGATCAATATCCCAGATGTTTCACTGACTAGATGCTATACTCTGATATAAAAAGTGTTCCTTTAATTTTTTTGAGCAGTATATATATATATCCACAAGGGATGCCAAATGTTTTGCACTTCAAAACAAGGTAATAAAAACTGTTATGCCAGAGTTCCATTTATAGACTTCAGTTAATCATTTAATATTATTGCACCAGCAAATCTGACCAACTCCTCAATTTAGGACTTTATGCCACCATCTGTAACTTGGAGTCTAGTCTTCCTAAGCAACAGGCTTTAGGATATACAGACTGAGAGCACCATATCCTTCAAGTTAGCCCTCAAAATAAGCACTTCATGTGACTGATTGGTCTGACATAGCTCTAACTTCATCATTAAATTTGCTGATGAAAACATCCATCATAAACTTTGTCACCAACAAGGTGGAAATGGGGCGTGGCACTTTATGCAATTGAAGGCCATCTGCGAAAGTGAAGTGAAAGGAGCAAAGTTCAGTGAAGCCCACAGTAAATGTATTTACTAAGGGCTTGCCAGGCACTGTGGTTGTGAGCATATTCAATTACATGCAACTCACAACAAATCCAGTAAGAACAGTATTTTATATATATATTACCCCACACTTCCTCTTAAATCTTTTCTGCACAATCTTGTACAAATGCCAAAGTACAGGCTGCAATTCCCATCAACCAATGCACTGCTCCAGATGATTTCATTAATGCTCAAAAAGTTTAAATAAGAGAATTGACAGCCGTGACATGTCACCTAAGGTAGCAACTGATGTGTTTTTGTTTCCTCAATCTCTTTGAGATAACAATTTCATTGTCTCCCTGGATTACACTGTTTATCTTGGAGCAGTGTTACTCAATCTTCATGGCCATGGGACCCAGTTTTACATTTCTAAGTTCATGCAGAGTTTTTAATTGCTTAGCTGGACTGATTAGATTAGGTAGTTTTGAGAATGTTATGGGGTGATTTTAAGGTAGGCTATTATGAACCTTTTAGGGTTGATTGTTTGCAGGTGATGCTGTGATGCTTCAGCTCCCTAAAACTTGATAGATGAAAAGTCAGTGGTCTTATGCATTAGTGCTACTTAATTGTAGATTCACAATATAAGTACTGCTTTTGCAATCCTCTTGTCTGAAATATCTCTGTTGTACTTTAATAAAAAATAAACTACTAGATAATCAAGAATTCTATTACAGATTTAGTTGCTTCTTAATGAGTCCCCTGTAGAATTCCTGGTGCCACTGGCACTATAGTTAAAGAAAATTACACCTATATCTGTCTGAGATGGCTAAACCTTTTACCCATGACTGAAAAATATATATTTTTTTCCACATGTTGGTGTTTCCATAGTTTGAGGGATAGGGCCTCTTAGCTAAAATTTCCAGAGGCTTTCTATTTCCTTAAATTTATCACTCAGTTCCAAGTTATGGCATGCAGTTGTTCAGTACATGTCCCTTTGCTGCTTCCAAATCATGCAATCCACAAACCATTTGAACAAACCCACAAAGACTTGAAGACAGGATATTATATCACCCTTCCCCACAGAACCACAGTCTCATTCGTGGCTAAATATAAACATTCCATACATTAACTAATAAAGGATATGAAAATGTTCTAATAAAAAACAGTTTTTAAACCATGTGGAAAAACAGAGGAAATACATGTTTTATTGTCAGCATCCCAGAAAGTCCCTTTCTTCCCCACACAGGAGGATAACAAATCTAACTGCATAGTTTAAGGTAACAACAACCAGACTGACTGACTGTATAAACTCATTACCTAAAAATATGTGTGAACACTGTTACCATATGCATTGTCAACCTGCTGAATAGTTTTAAAAAAATGCCTAGATATGATTTAGCAGAAAGGGTATGTCAGATGTAAATTTTAATATTATTTTTATTAAATAGGAAGGATAAACTGGTAACTTAAAAACAAAAAAAATAAAGATTCATAATAAAGTGAGATGAAGAAATGAATCATCTTTTTCATACTGGGCCATTTGGAAATTGGCCTCATTACACTAATAATAAAATTTGGTCAGAATAAGTCATACTTACTATCAAGATTAACCGCAGGTGCAAAGTGAGCCTCATTAGAAGAGCCAGCAAGGAATGTCCTGTAAAGTAAATTGTTTGCAGATTCACAATTATCTGTATGTGAAAATATGAACAGCATGTTACAGGAAGCTGAAGATGAGGCTGTATCCACAAGAGAGGCTGAGTATGGCATTTGATGTAGGGTGGGCAGCAAGGCACCATTAGAGTAGAGAGAAGTTGCCCACTTAGATAAGGGAGAAGGCGATAAAAAGTAGTCACCTGAGGATGAAATAGAATTCACAACTCATGGCAATGAAAGATGTTGACACCATCAGTGAAGAAGAATGGTGTGTGCTCTACATTCAGTAGAGCAAGACGTAAAATATTGAAAAAGGAAAAATGCAGTATACTGCCTGTATAAGAGCACAAAGTTGTATTTCTCACTGAAGGGAACTGCAAAATTTCATATTGGGTTGAGTGTCAGACTGCATTCCCCAAGTGAGACAAGTCACACCTGGTAGAGAGAAAATGTTTGTGCCTGCAGAACAAGAGTGTAATAGCGAAGGCAGCAGCAGAGTTTAAAATTTTCCACAGTAAAACTGCCAACACAAGTAACAGACTAGCTTAGGTATTGGTGACATGTCCAGGGTGGCAGGGGTGCCCGGACCAAAAAATTCAGAATGATGGTCATAGCCTGAGCCGGTTAATCCATTAGGGGCACTGTTTAAGGGATGCACACTCAAGACACCAAAAAACGTGCTCTGTAAAATCCAGTATTATATACACAGAGGGGAGGCAATTAAGCAGCTGAAGGGGTATGAGCTTCAGACACTGAGTGGGACCCCACCCCCCCCCCCCCCCGCCCACCTGTTGAAGTCTGGTAATACTGTTTAAGCACCATCACCCAAGAGGTGCTGTCTATGACTCCCGCCTTCCTGGACTATCAAAATTTAAAACTGACTACCTACTATGGACACAAAAGAGCACCTCCCCACGTCCTAGCTGGAATGCATATGCATCAGTCAAAATAATATGAGAATTATAATAATAGTTAAAAAATATATCCCTTTGCCAATGTGTCTACTATACAGACTAGAGTAAGAACTGGCATGATATGAAGAGGTATTGTTTCCTTTTTGCTGCTAAGATATGTCCCCTACAGCCCTGCATTGGAGTAAGCAAGTTTTATAATGGATAGAAAAAGAAATTTAAGTTTTTCTTAATATTATGCATATGAAAACAATGCCTTTTCAACTGAATTTTTTTCAGTTGACACTATTTTTTTTTTTCAGCTTTGATTCCCCAACTCAGTTTTTGCCTTTTCCTTGCGGTCTTTTGTGTACCAACTGCTCCCTAGTTTTGAATTTATACTGTATTTTAATTGTCAATCCCATTACCAGAGATACATTAAACTATGCTATAGGTGGTTGTTATTGCTCTGTTTTCCAGAAAGTTATGTGACCAGTTAAGTAAAGCTGAAGGTCAGTTTGAGCTTTACTGGAGATGAGGTGCTACATTTGCTTTTGGAGGCACGTATCTCAAACATTTTTCTCTATATCGAGTACTTTCCTTGAATGACTTTAAATGTTAATTCATAAACTACAGCTTTTGACTAATAAGGTCTGTTAATCAGGTAATTAGTAACAGTAATTACAGTTGCTTTATGATTTTAAAGTATTTTTATTCATTTTAATTATGTATCACTAACAATAGCTGCGACTCAAAACATAACTTAATCATGAATGATATTTATGGCTAGGAATGGGAAAATATGTATAATTGCCTGGTTAATTGCTTGACATTATTCATCTTAATTATCACAAGGAATCATGACTAGTTTTTAATTCACAGGAAAACAATTTGTGTCCCTTTTTTGACCCCACATTATTGCATGAACGCAGGGGATAGCTTTTGTTTCTCTTTGCACAATACAAGAAGATTTATGGGTGTTACTATTGTTAACAGATTTTGTAATTGTCATGTTTATATCCATTCTCATACCTGAAGATTTTAATTGCTATACATATAGGCAAGTACTGCCATCATTAAAACATATGGCAGAGTTAGCTTAAAATTAATGTTAGAGATGACAGACATTAGAGAGCACCCTTCTTCTAAAAATGTATTCACTTGTCTTCTCGTCGTCTTGTAAGATGACATCCAAAATGAACAAATCAGTTTCTGTTCAAAACAACTGAAAATACAAAGAAAAGACAGATGTGACAAATGTTGTGGTATCTGCTAGGACTACCCCCATTTAACTGAAAAAAGCAAAGAAATAATAACTGTGAGTTTAGTACTTAAAGGGGGAACTATTCCTTAGAGTATTCAGTACTACTCTAGGTGTATTTAAGGTATAAGACCCAGATGCAGTTCAAAATTAAAGTGATTTACAGTGGAGAAGATACTTTTATAGAGCAGGATGGGAAGAGGCAGCACAGGGCAGAAGTGACATCACGACATCAGAGAGTCCTAGCAGCTCACTACTCAAAACGAGGAGAACCCAGACTCGAACCCACAACCTTTTGATTATGAGATAGTTGTTCTTACCTTTGCACCAGCCATTGACAGTAATAAGTAAATTGAATGATTTCCTTTTCTTTGGTTATACGAGGTGAGACACAAAAATAACCAGATTGGTAAAAAATTATATTTATTGACGAATTACAGCATTCTAAACATAGTCACCTTCTATATACTCCCCCTCCTGATCTCTACATGGCTCCATACGTATCTTCCATTGATTGATAGATAGATAGATAGATAGATAGATAGATAGATAGATAGATAGATAGATAGATA